>CM065590.1:310773872-311479003 GCA_033119425.1 Bufotes viridis
GGGTATTTGGCTTGTGGGTGAAATTTCAGGATGAACCTAAAATGCACTCTAACTTTTACAGGTGAACTTAATGTGACTTTCACTAAACTTTTGGATGCACATGTCCAACTGTTTAATGTTTCAGTACTCACTTGCACAACTTGCTTTATTTAAGTTTTCTATTTTCTAAAAATCATACTTTTATAATATGCTAATTGTCTTCGCTACCAGCAAGTTGGGTTGCTGGTAGCCTCCACATCCTTAGGCTGTAGGAACGCCCCCTCTGCTCTTGATAGACAGGGCCAGCGCGCTCTCCTCCTCCCGCTGGCCCTGTCTGCAGCCGAAATCCCGCGCCTGCGCCGTAACGGTCCTCAGTTGGCGCAGGCGCTCTGAGAGAAGGACGCTCGCTTGGCTACTCCTTCTCTCAGAGCGCCTGCGCCGACTGAGGACCAGTACGGCGCAGGGACGGGAGAAGGAGAACGCGCTGGTCCTGTCTATGAAGAGCAGAGAGGGCATTCCTACAGCCTGAGGATGCGGCAAGTACCAGCAAGTACTCGCCCAACTTGTTGGTAGCGAAGACAATTAGCATATTATAAAAGTATGATTTTTAGAAAATAGAAAACTCAAATAAAGGTAAGAAACATATGTTGGAACTCAGCTGACATTAGCAAAAAGCTTATGTCAGCTAATGAAGATTGCACAGGTGGGGGTGAAAGAAGCCCTTTAAATTCAGAATAGGTGTTTGATCCATGAATCGCCCAATAAATGTCCTGGTTCAATTAAAACTGGTATTTACACGTAAACAAGTCCTCCTCATAATGCTGTTCATATTTTGACAACATGAGACCAAGACGACATCTAACTATTGATCAAAAGTATCTCGCCATTGTGAGGCTTCAAGCAGGATGTTCTCAGATGAAAGTGGGCACTGAGTATCACAGTCACAGTGTCATCAGCAGAGATACAGAGAGATTGGAAGAGTCACAGAAAGCCATAGAAGTGGATGTCCTTTGGCCACATCCTACACTGATGACCACTTTGTGAAAAATGCCCTGTGGAATAGGATGATGAATGCCACACAACTACAGGCACATTTAAGGTAGGTGAGAAGCACCCAAGTGTCACATGAGACCATTAACCACCTCAGCCCCCCTCGCTTAAACACCCTTAGGCCCCTTTCACACGAGCGAGTTTTCCGCGCGGGTGCAATGCGTGACGTGAACGCATAGCATCCGCACTGAATCCTGACCCATTCATTTTAATTGGTCTGTGTACATGAGCGTTTTTTTTCACGCATCTCTTGTGCGTTGCGTGAAAATCGCAGCATGTTCTATATTCAGCGTTTTTTACGCATCCCTAGCCCCATAGAAATGAATGGGGCTGCGTGAAAAACGCATTGCATCCGCAAGCAAGTGCGGGTGCGTTGCGTTTTTCACTGATGGTTGCTAGGAGATGTTGTTTGTAAACCTTCAGTTTTTTATCACGCGCGTGAAAAACGCGTCAAAACGCATTGCACCCGCGCGGAAAAAACTGAACAACTGAATGCAATCGCAGGCAAAACTGAATGGCTTTGCCTGTGAAATCGCACAGTTTTCACTGAACGCATCCGCAACGCATCCGGACATAATCCGGACACGCTCGTGTGAACCCAGCCTTAATGACCAGGCCACTTTTTACAATTCTGCACCAAACTACTTTCACCGTTTATTGCTCGGCCATACAACTTACCACCCAAATGAATTTTACTTCCTTTTCCTCTCACTAATAGAGCTTTCATTTGGTGCTATTTCATTCTTGCTGACATTTTTACTTTTTTTGATATTAATCCAAAATGACCGAAATCTTTGCCAAAAAATGACATTTTTCACTTTCTGTTGTAATTTTTTTTTTTAAAACTACATTTCTATATAAATTTTTCTCTAAATTTATTGTTCTACATGTCTTTGATAAAAAAAAATGCAATAAGTGTATATTTATTGGTTTGGGTAAAAGTTATAGCGTTTACAAACTATGGTGCAAAAAAGTGAATTTACGCATTTTGAAACAGCTCTGACTTTCTGAGCACCTGTCATGTTTCTTCAGGTGCTAGAATGCCAGGAAAGTATAAATACCCCCCAAATGACACCATTTTAGAAAGAAGACACCCCAAAGTATTCGCGGAGGGGCATGGTGAGTTCATGTATCATTTCATTTTTTTTTTCACAAGTTAGCAGAAAATTACGCTTTCTGAGGAAAAAAAAATTATAATAAAGTTTCCATTTCTGCTAACTTCTGGCAAAAAAAAATAAAATCTCCCACGGACTCACTATGCCCCTCAGCGAATACCTTGGGGTGTCTACTTTGCGAAATGGGGTCATTTGTGGGGTTTGTTTACTGTTCTGGCATTTTGGGCGGGGCTAAATTGTGAGCAACCCTGTAAAACCTAAAGGTACTCGTTGGAATGTGGGCCCCTTTACTCACCTAGGCTGCAAAAAAGTGTCACTCATGTGGTATGGCCGTACTCAGGAGAAGTAGGGCAATGTGTTTTGGGGTGTATTTTTACATATACCCATGCTGGGTGAGAGAAATATCTCTGTAAACTGACAACTTTGTATAAAAATAATTAAAAAGTTGTCATTTACAGCGATATTTCTCACACCCAGCATGGGTATATATAAAAATACACCCCAAAACACATTGCCCTACTCTCCTAAGTACGGCGATACCACATGAGTGACACTTTTTTGCAGCCAAGATGCGCAAAGGGGCCCTAATTCCAATGAGTACCTTTAGGATTTCACAGGGCATTTTTACGCATTTAGATTCCAGACTTCTTCTCAGGCTTTAGAGACCCCTAAAATGCCAGGGCAGTATAAATACCCCACAAGTGACCCCATTTTAGAAAGAAGACACCCCAAGGTATTCCGTGAGGGGTATGGTGAGTTCATGTAAAATTTTATTTTTTGTCACAAATTAGTGGAATATGATACTTTGTAAAAAAAAAAAAAATATCAATTTCTGCTAACTTGTGCCCAAAAAAAATTTTTTTTGTGAACTCGCCATGCCCCTCACGGAATACCTTGGGGTGTCTTCTTTCCAAAATGGGGTCACATGTGGGGTATTTATACTGCCCTGGCATTTTAAGGGCCCTAAAGCGAGAGAATCCAAATGCGTAAAAATGCCCTGTGAATTCCTAAAGGTACTCATTGGAATTAGGGCCCCTTTGCGCATCTTGGCTGCAAAAAAGTGTCACTCATGTGGTATCGCCGTACTCAGGAGAAGTAGGGCAATGTGTTTTGGGGTGTATTTTTACATATACGCATGCTGGGTGTGAGAAATATCTCTGTAAATGACAACTTTTTAATTTTTTTTATACAAAGTTGTCAATTTACAGAGATATTTCTCTCACCCAGCATGGGTATATGTAAAAATACACCCCAAATCACATTGCCCTACTTCTCCTGAGTACGGTGATACCACATGTGTGACGCTTTTTTGCAGCCTAGGTGCGCAAAGGGGCCCTAAATCCAATGAGTACCTTTTAGGAGGGCATTTTTACGCATTTGGATTCCAGACTTCTTCTCACGTTTTAGGACCCCTAAAATGCCAGGGAAGTATAAATACCCCATATGTGACCCCATTTTGGAAAGAAGACACCCCAAAGTATTCCGTAAAGGGCATGGCATGTTCATAGAAGATTTTTTTTTTGGCACAAGTTAGCGGAAATTGATTTTTTATTGTTTTTTCTCACAAAGTCTCCCTTTCCGCTAACTTGTGACAAAAAGTTAAATTTTTCATGGACTGACTATGCCCCTCAGCGAATACCTTGGGGTGTCTGCTTTCCAAAATGGGGTCATTTGTGGGGTGTTTGTACTGCTCTGGCATTTTGGGCTGGGCTAAATTGTGAGCAGCCCTGTAAAACCTAAAGGTACTCATTGGACTTTACGCCCCTTTACGCACCTAGGCTGCCAAAAAGTGTCACACATGTGGTATCGCCGTACTCAGGAGAAGTAGGGCAATGTGTTTTGGGGTGTATTTTTACATATATCCATGTTGGGTGAGAGAAATATCTCTGTAAATTAACAACTTTGTATAAAAAAAATTAAAAAGTTGTCATATTTCTCACACAAAGTATGGGTATTGTGGTAAGGTGCAGGGTGCCGTCGTGGATGGCAGGTATGTGTCACCGAGGTTCATAGACTCGGTGAGGTAAGAGCCGTATTTTGTTGATGTCTGCAGCAGCTAGTGCTACTGACATAGTTGTAAATAGCATGGCTGCAAAGCCGATCCGGGCCGGCTCTTACCGGGAGCAGCTAAAGTGTAGGGTGGGTGGCTGCTCCCCACGATCCAGTCCTGGTTTTGGGCTGGGTATAAAACACATCCAGCAGCTGTGTCTGGAGGTGATTGTCCTGGAGCTGCTGTTAGACTGTTTCACTTGTGTTTGGAAGTTCTCTGGGCTGGAAGCAAGAGCCCAGCAAGGAGGAGTGCAGACGACCTGGAAGCCTGACGGCGACTGTCTTGCGGCTGGACTGACAGCCAGGTGCGAACCTGCACCTAAAGCCTCCCAGGTGACTGGAACCTGTTTTGGACTATTTTGTTTTGCTGCACGTTTTCTGTTGGGTGTGAATTAACACCAAGTGACTGTTTGCTGTGTATTTGCTACAAGTGTGAATTAAACACTGTTTGCTACCCTTTCTGGACTCCTTTTGCCTCTATACTGCACCCGCACTGCTATCTACCAGAGCGACTCCCCACATTTGGTGTCGGATGCGGGCATGCGCAGTGAGGCTGGCGTGAACGCCGAAGTTTGTTTTTGCTGGGCACGACTGGATGTCCTATATTCGGCCGGCAAAGTTGCAGCCTGTGGTCCCTGACAAAATGGAGGCGGCTGTGAAAGCCCTCATAGAGGCTAACGTGCAGCAGCGGGAGACCAACCAGCTACTGCTGCAGCACGTGATGGCATTGCAAGCTGCAGGAGCGTCCCGCCACGTCCACGATGCCCGGAAAGCTGTCCGTGCAGCGATCCCTAAGATGACCCCTCGGATGATGTGGAGACCTATCTGGCGGTGTTCGAGAAGGTGGCCGTGAGGGAGAAATTACCCCGAGAACAGTGGGCAGAGGTCGTTGCTCCGTTCCTGGCGTCTGGACCCCAGCAAGTATTTTTTGACCTCCCAGATGACCAAGCAGCTGACTACCCGACCGTGAAAGGTGAGATCCTGGCAAGACTGGGGGTGAACGTGTTAGTCCGGGCTCAGCGGGTCCACCAGTGGAACTTTAATACGGCTGAACCCGCCAGGCCGCAGTATTATGAGTTGCTGCACAGGTTGCAAAAAGTGGCTGCAGCCTGAGGTTCTAAGTCCGGCTGCTATGCTGGACCGTCTGCTGGCTGACATCTTCTGGAGGGCCTTGCCGTACCCCCTGCAGCACTGGATCGGCCAGGTATCACCCACTAATGCCCTGGACATGGTCGACCTGGTCGAGCGCTATGAGGCCACAAAAACCTTGAAAGGGGTGTTGTTGGGAGGGCCGGTCAAACCCCGGAGGTCTCCCATCCAGTCCCGACGACTGGTACCCGAGAAACCTGCTCGGGGTGTACCCCTGTAGACCCGGCCCCGATAGTCTGCTGGCGGTGTCACGAGCCTGGCCATGTGAGGGCCGACTGTCCACAGTGGGGAGAACCCATGGAGACCAATTATGGGTACCGGGCTTCCATGTATGCCCGGAGACTGTGTGCGACCAGCACCCCGAGACAATAGACAATCGTCATCTGTGCCAGGTGCAAGTCGGTGATAATCTTGCAGTGGCGCTGCTGGACTCAGGGAGCCTAGTAACCCTGGTAAGTGCTGCCCTGGTACAGCCCTCCCAGTATACGGGCCGGAAAGTTGGGGTGGTGTGCATACACGGAGACTTAAAGGACTATCCCACGGCTGTAATGTCTCTGTCCACGGCGGCCGGCACATGGACTTGTGAAGTGGCGATCTCCGCCAAGCTACCGTATGAACTAATAATTGGGAGAGACTTCCCTGGTTTTCCGTCACTATGGCCTGAGGTGAAAGTGACTAATAGCCCTGAGACAGGGGTAACCCTAGCAGAGTGGCCTGGTTCCTGTGGGAGGCCAGAGCCCTGGGAGCCCGAGTCCGAAGGGCCTGCGGTAGGGGTGACCACCACTTCTGTGATAGAGGGGAGACACCCCACTGAGTGTAATGGTGGGAGACATGGAGGACTTGCCACCAGGTCCTGAGTTGGCAGACCTCCACGTCTCCGGAGATAATTTTGGGACCGCCCAACACCGGGACCAAACCCTAACCAGGGCCTGGGAGAATGTGCTAGAAATTGATGGTAAACCCCAGAAACCAGGGGCTGAGTTAATATTTCCCCGCTTTGTTGTTCACCAAGAAATGTTATATCGGGTGAACCAAATCCGGGGTGAACCTGTTGAACAATTGGTGGTGCCCACAGCATACCGCAAGCTTGTCATGGAGCTTGCCCACCAACATGTTCTTGGGGGACACTTGGGGTGGCAGAAAACCCAGGACCGCATACTGCAGCGGTTTTATTGGCCCAGTGTGTTCAAGGAGGTAGAAAATTGTTGTAAGTCCTGTCCCACCTGTCAGATAAATAGCCCCCAGCCACATTTCCGTAGTCCTCTGGTACCTCTTCCAATTATTGAGGTCCCGTTTGAGCGAATCGCTATGGATCTAATTGGGCCTGTACCAAAGTCTGCCAGGGGCCACCAACACATTCTGGTAGTTCTCGACTATGCCACTCGGTATCCGGAGGCGGTGCCTCTGCGACATACCTCAGCTAAGCTCATTGCCAAAGAGTTAATGGAAATGTTTTCCCGTGTGGGCCTGCCAAAAGAGGTTCTGACAGACCAAGGGACCCCTTTTATGTCCAAAGTTATGAGGGAACTGTGTAAATTGTTGCGTATAAAGCAGTTACGGACGTCCGTTTACCATCCGCAAACGGACGGTCTTGTCGAGAGGTTTAACCAAACTTTAAAAAATATGTTAAAAAGGGTGGTGTCTAGAGATGGGAAGGACTGGGATCTGCTTCTGCCCTATCTCATGTTCACAGTGCGAGAGGTGCCCCAGGCCTCTACTGGGTTCTCGCCCTTCGAACTGCTTTATGGCCGACACCCTCGGGGCCTGTTAGACATCGCCAAGGAAGTATGGGAACAACAGCCTGTCCCCCACAAAAGTGTCATTGAGTATGTCACCCAGATGCAGGAACGGATGGAAAGGGTGTTGCCGCTGGTCCGGGAGCATATGGAGGCAGCGCAACAAGCCCAAAGTAGGGTCTACAATCGTCAGGCTCGGGTACGGGGCTATAATCCGGGAGATCGGGTTTTGGTTCTGGTAACCACCCTTGACAGCAAATTCCTAGCTAGGTGGCAGGGCCCCTATGAGGTGATCGAGAAGATAGGGGAAGTAAATTACAAAGTACACCAGCCAGGGCGGCGCAAGCCGGAGCAGGTGTACCACGTGAATTTACTAAAGCCGTGGAAAGATAGGGACACGGCCGACGACCACAGCCCCCGGCCAGGGCTTCTAGGGGAAAAGGGTCCAGCCCCACAGTTCGAGGCCTGCGAAGCGGTAGCCACGGTAAAAATTGCAGACAGCCTGTCTTCCAAACAAGTTCAGGAAGTCAGGGAGTTCATCAGTCGGAACACGGATGTGTTCTCGGACCTCCCTGGCCGCACGTCTCTCATCCAACATGACATCGTCACTGAGCCTCAGGCCAAGATCCGGTTAAAACCATACCGGGTACCCGAGGCTCGGCGACGGGCCATCGCGGAGGAAGTGCAATTAATGTTGAAGCTTGATGTCATTGAGGAGTCGAAAAGTGAGTGGGCCAGTCCCATAGTCCTAATACCCAAGCCGGATGGGACGCTGCGGTTCTGCAACGATTTTCGCAAGTTAAATGAAGTGTCCAAGTTTGATGCGTATCCCATGCCCCGGGTAGACGAGCTTGTTGAAAATTTAGGGCAAGCCCGTTATTTTTCTGTGCTAGACCTCACTAAAGGATACTGGCAAGTACCCTTAACGGAGGCGGCCAAGGAAAAACCGCTTTTGTTACCCGCAGGGCCTGTATCATTACAAGGTGTTACCCTTTGGCCTGCATGGCGCCCCGCCACCTTCCAAAGGTTAATGGACGTTGTGCTGCGACCGCACCGTCGGTACGCTCGGCCTACTTAGATGATGTAATCATCCACAGCACCGACTGGGAAAGCCATTTGCCCAAAGTGCAGGCGGTAGTGGATGCCCTGAGGAAAGCTGGACTAACCGCCAATCCAAAGAAGTGTGCGATTGGGTTGGAAGAGACCAAATATCTGGGATATGTTATTGGGCGGGAGTCATCAAGCCGCAGGTAACTAAGGTAGAGGCCATACGTAACTGGCCCCGACCGGTCACTACCAGGCAGGTAAAGTCCTTCCTGGGAATTGTAGGGTATTACATGCGGTTTGTGCCCCACTTTGCCACAATAGCAGCGCCGTTGACAGACCTGTTGAAGGGGCGAAAGTCTGGGAAGGTTAGCTGGAGTGAGAAGGCGGAGGAGGCTTTCTCCGCGTTGAAGTCGGCCCTGTGTGGGTCCCCGGTTTTGGTGACACCCGACTTCAACAGGGAGTTTGTCGTACAGACCGACGCCTCGGAGGTAGGCCTCGGTGCTGTACTGTCTCAGGAGGTCAACGGGGAAGAACATCCCGTTGTCTTCCTGAGCCGTAAGCTCAGTCCCGCCGAGACCAGGTATAGCATAGTGGAGAGGGAGTGCCTGGCTATCAAGTGGGCACTCGAATCTCTCCGCTACTACCTGTTAGGGAGGAGGTTCCGTCTGGTGACCGACCATTCCCCTCTCAAGTGGATGAGCCAGGCCAAGGAGAGGAATGCTCGGGTCACCAGGTGGTTCCTATCCCTGCAGAACTTCAAGTTCTCCGTGGAACATAGGGCAGGCCGCTTGCAGGGTAATGCAGATGCCCTTTCCCGCGTCCACTGCCTCACATGTGTCCACCCCTCAGGGTTGAACAAAGGGGGGTATGTGGTAAGGTGCAGGGTGCCGTCGTGGATGGCAGGTATGTGTCACCGAGGTTCATAGCCTCGGTGAGGTAAGAGCCGTATTTTGTTGATGTCAGCAGCAGCTAGTGCTACTGACATAGTTGTAAATAGCATGGCTGCAAAGCCGATCCGGGCCGGCTCTTACCGGGAGCAGCTAAAGTGTAGGGTGGGTGGCTGCTCCCACGATCCAGTCCTGGTTTTGGGCTGGGTATAAAACACAGCCAGCAGCTGTGTCTGGAGGTGATTGTCCTGGAGCTGCTGTTAGACTGTTTCACTTGTGTTTGGAAGTTCTCTGGGCTGGAAGCAAGAGCCCAGCAAGGAGGAGTGCAGACGACCTGGAAACCTGACGGCGACTGTCTTGCGGCTGGACTGACAGCCAGGTGCGAACCTGCACCTAAAGCCTCCCAGGTGACTGGAACCTGTTTTGGACTATTTTGTTTTGCTGCACATTTTCTGTTGGGTGTGAATTAACACCAAGTGACTGTTTGCTGTGTATTTGCTACAAGTGTGAATTAAACACTGTTTGCTACCCTTTCTGGACTCCCTTTTGCCTCTATACTGCACCCGCACTGCTATCTACCAGAGCGACTCCCCACAGTATATATAAAAATACACCCCAAAACTCAAGGCCACTCTCATTTAGTTCGGACCAGCACCCAGACAGAGGAGAGAGGTCCCACATCAAGGAATCATGCGTCATATCAACCACCACCGGAGAAGGCCACTCTCATTTATTTTGGACCAGCACCCAGACAGAGGAGAGAGGTCCCACAGCAAGGAATCATGCGTCATATCAACCACCAACGGAGAAGGCCACTTTCAGTTATTTCGGCCCCAGCACCCAGATAGAGGAGAGAGGTCCCACAGCAAGGAATCATGCGTCATATCACCCACCACCGGAGAAGGCCACTCTCAGTTATTATGGCCCATCACCCAGACAGAGGAGAGAGGTCCCACAGCAAGGAATCATGCGTCATATCAACCACCACCGAAGAAGGCCACTCTCAGTTATTTCGGCCCAGCACCCAGACAGAGGAGGAGGTCCCACAGCAAGGAATCATGCGTCATATCACCCACCACTGAGAAGGCCACTCTCAGTTATTTCGGCCCAGCACCCAGACAGAGGAGACAGGTCCCACAGCAAGGAATCATGCGTCATATCAACCACCACCGGAGAAGGCCACTCTCAGTTATTTCGGCCCAGCACCCAGACAGAGGAGAGAGGTCCACAGCAAGGAATCATGCGTCATATCAACCACCACTGGAGAAGGCCACTTTCAGTTATTTAGGCCGAGCACCCAGACAGAGGAGAGGGTCCCACAGCAAGGAATCATGCGTCATATCACCCACCACTGGAGAAGGCCACTCTCAGTTATTTAGGCCCAGCACCCAGACCGAGGATACAGGTTCCACAGCAAGGAATCATGCGTCATATCACCCACCACCGGAGAAGGCCACTCTCAGTTATTTCGGCCTAGCACCCAGACAGAGGAGAGGTCCCACAGCAAGGAATCATGCGTCATATCAACCACCACTGAGAAGGCCACTTTCAGTTATTTAGGCCGAGCACCCAGACAGAGGAGAGAGGTCCCACAGCAAGGAATCATGCGTCATATCACCCACCACTGGAGAAGGCCACTCTCAGTTATTTAGGCCCAGCACCCAGACCGAGGATACAGGTTCCACAGCAAGGAATCATGCGTCATATCACCCACCACCGGAGAAGGCCACTCTCAGTTATTTCGGCCCATCACCCAGACAGAGGAGAGGTCCCACAGCAAGGAATCATGCGTCATATCAACCACCAACGGAGAAGGCCACTCTCATTTAGTTCGGACCAGCACCCAGACAGAGGAGAGAGATCCCACAGCAAGGAATCATGCGTCATATCAACCACCAACGGAGAAGGCCACTCTCAGTTATTTTGGCCCAGCACCCAGACAGAGGAGAGAGGTCCCACAGCAAGGAATCATGCGTCATATCAACCACCAACGGAGAAGGCCACTCTCAGTTATTTCGGACCAGCACCCAGACAGAGGAGAGGTTCATTCAACTTTGGGTTGCACCGCAAGATCATGGTAAAGTTAAAAAAATGAGGATTCAATAAAGAAGTGCCCCGGAGTACAAGAATACATGGTTGATGGGGAGGCAGTTATAAATGTTTATTCTGCACAAGGGAGGCACAGGTCCTGTGGGATCCATGCCTGGTTCATTTTTATGAACATCAGCTTGTCCACGTTGGCTGTGGACAGGCGGCTGCGTTTGTCAGTAATGACTCCCCCTGCCCTGCTGAATACACGTTCAGACTAGTGATGAGCGGGAGGTGCCATATTCGATTTCGCGATATTTCGCGAATATTTGCTTGAATATTTGTCATATATTCGTCGAAATCGAATATTCGTCATTATTCTATATATCGCGAATGTTACGCGAATTTATATTCGCATTGCGAATTAAACTTAGAGCTGCTGAGTTCCTAATGGTTGTAACTTGTATTGCTAGAATTGACGAAGATAACAAATATCACGAATATAGCGCTATATTCTCAATCTTCGTTATATTCTAGCAATACAACCATTAGGAACTCAGATCTAAGTTGAATCCCCAATGCGATTAATATAACCTGCATTAATCGCATTGCGAATTCAACTTAGAGCTGGGTTCCTAATGGTTGTTGAATTGCTAGAATATAATGAAGATTGAGAACATAGCGCTATATTC
This sequence comes from Bufotes viridis, assembly GCA_033119425.1. Classification (NCBI taxonomy): domain Eukaryota; kingdom Metazoa; phylum Chordata; class Amphibia; order Anura; family Bufonidae; genus Bufotes; species Bufotes viridis. Next base: position 310,785,605 of record CM065590.1, read on the forward strand.
TCAATCTTCATTATATTCTAGCAATACAACCATTAGGAACTCAGCTCTAAGATGGAATCGCAATGCGAATAATACTTACAATTATTAATCACTTTGCGAATCCATTTGATGCCTCTATTTGATTGTATATGACGGTTGACTATGACTACCACCAACGTTCTGCTGCCTCCAAAGCAAGATATATAAACCCCCAGGGGCCATTAAGGCGTTTTTGATAGAAAACGCATCAAAAACGCATCAAAAACGCATATGCGTTTTTATCATTTTTTTTAAAATTTTTATTTAATTTTTTTGTGTATTTTGCAACATTTGGTTGCATATTTACATTTGATATAGGCAAGACAAATATGGTAGCCTAGAATTCAGTGTTTCCCAAACAGTGTGCCTCCAACTTTGCTAAACTACAACTCCCAGCATGCCCGGACAGCCTTTGGCTGTGCAGGCATGCTGGGAGTTGTAGTTTCGCAACAGCTGGAGGCACACTGGTTGGAAACACAGGTCTAGATCATTACTCTGCCCAAATCTATATTCAGCTATATGGCTTCGAAAATATGCTGGCAAACAATGATCCTCGGTTTTGGTATAGACACATAATCTAGACTACCATATTTGCCTATACCAAATGTAAATATGCAACCAAATGTGGCAAAATACACAAAAAAATAAACCAAAAATGAAAAATTATAAAACGCACATGCGTTTTTGATGCGTTTTGATACGTTTTCTATCAAAACGCCCTAATGGCCCCTGGGGGTTTATATATCTTGCTTTGGAGGCAGCAGAACGTTGGTGGTAGTCACAGTCAACCGTCATATACAATCAAATAGAGGCATCAAATGGATTCGCAAAGTGATTAATAATTGTAAGTATTAGTCGCATTGCGATTCCATCTTAGAAGCTGAGTTCCTAATGGTTGTATTGCTAGAATATAATGAAGATTGAGAATATAGCGCTATATTCTCAATCTTCGTTATATTCGAGCAATACAAGAACCATTAGGAACCCAGCTCTAAGTTCAGTTCGCAATGCGATTAATATAACCTGTATTACTCGCATTGCGATTACAACTTTACGAAGACTGAATTCTCAATCTTCGTTATATTCTAGCAATACAACCATTAGGAACCCAGTTCTAAGTTGAATTCGCAATGCGAACATATACTCGCATTGCGAATTAAACAGAGCTGGGTTCCTAAATCTTTGTTAGTTCTAGATAGCCATAGCCAAACAATAGTGAAGTAAGGGCTCTTTCACACTGGCGTTTTATCTTTCTGTCCTAGAGTTCCGTCCTCGAGGCTCTAGGACGGAAAGATACTGATCAGGATAATCCCAATGCATCCTGAATGGAGAGAAATCCGTTCAGGATGCGTCTGGATGTCTTCCGTTCAGTACTGAGACTTTTTGCCGTAGCAAAATCTGCAGCATGATGCGGATTTTGCTCCGGACCCAAATCCTGAAGGCATGCCGGAAAGAAGGATCCGGAATTAATGGCCATTGAAAAGCATTTATCCAGATCCGGCTTTAAGCTAAACGTCGTTTCGGCACATCGCCGGATCCGACGTTTAGCTTTTGTGAATGGTCACCATAGCAGCCAGGACGCTAAAGTCCCGGCTGCCATGGTAAAGTGTAGTGGGGAGGCAGGGGAGAAGTATACTTACCATCTGTGCGGCTCCGAGTCCGGGGCCCTCCACAATGATGTCAGAGCGCTCCATGAGCATGGATCACATGATCCATGCGCGTATGGCTCTCTGACGTCATTGTGGAGCACCCCGGAGCCGCACGGACTGTAAGTATCTGCTCCCCGGCTCCCCACTACTTACTATGGCAGCCGGGACTTTAGTAGAGTCCTGGCTGCCATGGTTACCTAAAAGCATATTGAAGACTGATCAGTATTCCAATGCTTTCTGTTGTCTTGCGTTGTGACGGATCCGGCGGGCATTTCTTGCGACGGAAGTGCACGCCGGATCCTCACAACGCAAGTGTGAAAGAGGCCTAAGTTGCATATACCCCAATGCAAGAATATTACTTTGCATACTTTATTTTTTTAAGTACATGTCTCTCTTAAAGGGGTGGTCACTCTTAAAAGGGCAATGCCGGGTCATCATCAGCTAGGAGATGGCCAAAAAGCACCGTAAAGGGATGCAGAAAATGGAGGAGCTACTTTCCCAACTCACAATGTTCCCATAGAGGCCTTTTTATTTTGTTAATAAATAGTTTTTCTGAGTTATAACGCGTGATTTCAGTTTTTATAATGTTATGTTATGGTGTAATTCTTACTGATAACTTTATTTATTCTAAGGCCCCACCATTAACAAAGACTGCTGCTATTATCCTCACCACTATGAGTTCTGTGTAGGCCTTATACTACCAAATTTCCATGTACCTGCGGCTGCTGTATGTCATCATACTGATGAGTTTTGGATGGAAAAAAATTGCCTTAATGTAACCAGAGTTGTTAAAATAAAACAGAAAACCAAAAATGATTTAAAACCAAACCAAACTTTATAAATAAAATAAAAACAATTGTTTAAAGAAACATAAAATAAAAATTAAATAAAACTAAGGCAGGGCTTTCAGGACATCATGCTGGTTGATCAGCTCCGTTATGGCCTTCTGATGCCACTCCTCCATGGCCTTCATTTCTTTGCTGATCTTCAGCTGCAAAGCCCTCATCCGCCTGGAGTGCTCCCGCTGCAGCATAATTATTTTATTTTTCATTTCTTTTATTACTGTACAAAAAAAAAATATATTAAAAATCAGATTAAATAACTTTTATTGATTAGTGTATAAAGGAGCTGGCCATTAAAATTACAATCAGTTATATAGTTCTTTACTTAGGAATATTTCAATAGAGTATTTTATTTAAAATAATTGTGGGATCAGTTGACTGTTTGATTGGTACTATTTTGGGGTGCATACGTCTTTTTGATCGCTTAGGTTTGGAATTTATGTCATGGAACGTTACAAAATATGTATACTGTATAAAATATGTCTGTTTTTGACAGTTTTTTAAAAAAAATATTTGTATGGGATTTGCCAAAGGGGTAAGAACACGCTATATTGTTATAGAGCTGCTTTTTACGGATGCGGCTATACCAATTATGTGCACTATATTATTTATGTAATTTTTAGATTACATAAATGAATATATATGAGAAGACGATTTCTAATTTATTCTTCTTTAAAAAAAAATTTTTAGTCTTTTTTGTCTTTCAATTTTTTTTTTTTTTATATATCTATTTTCTTTTTATCAAAAACCATCTGCATCCTGAAGATCCAATGGGTCTGATCACTACACAGTGCATTGCAATAGTCATAGTCTATTGTAATACACTGTATAGTCAGTGCCACACTTACACTAAGGCTGATCAGACCTCAGGGTCTGATCGGCCTTAGGTAAATGGCAACTAGGACGCCTTTGTAAGGCGTCCGGGTGCCATGGAAACCATCTTGCCGTTGCGGAAGCAGCGACGGCAAGATGGAAGAGAGAGGGAGCTTTCTTCCTCTCAACCACATAGATGTTGTTGGCCTGAAACAGGCTTTTTTTTAAAGTGCTGCGCTATGATTGGTTAGTCTGCAGAGACAAAACAATCGGAGTGCTTACTAGCAAGGGAACACTCTGATTGGTCCCTTGCCGGCCTACCACTTGTGTCTGCTTCTGGGGAGCTGTGACTCCGGGGCTGTGACACTTTATAGTGTCACAGCCCCAGGAGCAGTTTGGGCGTGGCCGTACATCAAAATGCAGCAAGTCACTTGTTATTTGGTCGTACAGTTATGTCAGAAAGCATGAAGGGGTTAAAGGATAAAGATTTAACATGTTTGTTATGGTTTTCTGGAATAAACTGACACCAGTGACTGAGTTAAAACACCCACAACACATATTATTTACCCTCCTGGCGGGGGGTGGTCACAAGCTCCTCCTCCTCATTCTCCTCATGAGAACCGGGATGGTCTGAGTGTAGTGTACGGGAGTTGTAATGCCCGTCACTACAGAAGGGTCACTGGTGTGCTGTCGTTTCCCCTTTATTTATGGGGAGGTTGGTATAAATAATCTTCTGATGTAATGTAATGCTATGCACTTCCCTGTTACTGTGAGTATTGCATGTACAGGCCTGCTAGGGATTTCATTCCAGCTCTAGTCACTAGAGGGAGCTAGGGAGCCCTAGGTTATATAAGGCCCAGTCAGGGAAGGCACAGTTAGTTGAAGCCCAGGCCTTGTGCCTGCAAGGTTAAGCCCAGGCCATGAGCCTGTGAAGGTGTCCAGAGTTCAGGCCCTGCGCCTGTTTAAGTCAGCCCAGGCCCTATAGCCTGAGAGGGTCCAGCCTAGGAAGATTCATTCCCTGGGAGGAGCAGTCCAGACCCTAGGACTAGTGGAGATGTGTTGCCTCCTTAGTCGAGCTGCAAACAGGAGAAGGATTCCAGCAGGAGCATTTCTGGTCACCAGCCTGAGGAGCTGAAGGAAGGCAGAGCAGCAACAGAGAAAGCAAGAGGTACTATATACCAGAGGAGGTACTTAATCTAATCCCAAGGATATACGCCAGATTTAGGGCATTGGGGCCTTGGAAGAAAGTGTCTACATTTCCAGGATCAGACAGGTAGAGAGTGCAAGCCGCCTGTACTGTGAGAGTCCTGTGTGTTAACCCTCTGTGATCACCTTGCTATGTCAGAGACTGCCGTATGTACTGTAACCTGTAACTTACTGAAACCAACCCTCTGCAAAGGAACTGCATTTCCATCTATGTCCGTGTATGATAACCATCAAGTACTTCAGTAAAGTTAAAGTTCTGTTTTATCATAAAGTGGTTCCTCATTTATTCCTACTATCAGCAAACGGTGTGCCACCGTTAATTGGCACTGGCGTCACGAACTCTATCTACAACTATCTGCCAGAGAGTCAGCAGTCTCAGGTTAGTGGTCACCATTGCACTACCACACCCAAGAACACTATTAACCCTAACTTGAGTACGCTGCATGAGGGTCCGGCATCCTCATGCTGTGGGGTAGGGGCAGAGGGTCCTGCCTGCTCCTGCTCCTCCTCCGACACCTCCTCCTCCACCACCACTGCCTTTTTTGAAGGCCTGCGGCGGACTGAGGGGACGGGATCACCTATAATGGCAAAATTTTCTTAAGTTATAAAAACCTCGTAAAGCATAATTGTACCTATACATTACAGAGTGTTGCTGAAAGATACAAGAGTCATGTAAGCATTGTACCTGGGCAGATTTTGTTCCGTATCTCAGTGATCCGATCCTGGTGTCTCCTCTTCAGGTCGGACCACTTTTTTATAATGGCCATCCTCTTGTGTGTGACATTGTGGTCACGATAAAGCTCCTAACCGATCCTCCTCAGGATCCGCTGCTTCTCCAAGTGGGACCTGGTGGTGTCATACTTCATCTCAAGCATTCGCTGCAGGATAAAAATGCAACCATATAATCCCAAATTTGTCAAATAAAAGTATTAGAAATGAATGTCATCATCTCAACACAACAAAAAATGTTTGAGTGTTTGAAAGTAAAACATTAGATTTAACGTTACAGTTATACAATCGAATTATATTTAAATTGTATGTGTGTGTAGTATGAGCAATCGGATATTGGCCATCTGAGGAGAGATGTACCCGTCTAGTGAGGTAACGGTACAGTATGGGGTGTACAGCTGGTCCGCCTCCACATGGTGCACCCTGGGTAACGCTAAATGAACCAGCAAATAATGGCGGTCAAACATTACTTCTCCTGACCAACCAGACGCATATTAGAATCCAAAGACTATGTGTGTGTGTGGAGGGATATACACTGTGGGGTATACGGTGTGGAGTATACGATGTGGGGTATGCACTGTGAGGCAGGAAAATGGATGTGCATTGTGCATATGAGAGATGTTTCTCAGCTGTCCAATGTGTCCATACATACATGCTACCAGACATAGTGGTGTGATGTCTTAACAGTACTTAGTGCACCTATCATTAACCCCTTCACGCCCAATGACATAGCTGTACGTCATCTGGCGGTTGTGGCACTCTTTGGAGGTGCGCTACTGGAGGTCGGGTTCCCACCCCTTAGTATCAAGAAGGAAATAAACTCCAGTTTGTGCGTTGAAGATAAGTTTCTTTTAATCAAAAGTGCGGTAAATCATATACATGCGTGTGACGTTTCGGCCATAATACGGCCTTCATCAGACTGATACCGCTCTGAGGACTGTTTGGAAAATGGGCGTGTTGGTAGCAAAAGTAGACCACTGTCTATGTAGATATGCGGACGCAGGCCTTCCCTGCTATCGGGTCCCCATTACAGCAGCACGGTGACCCGATAGCCACCGCACCCGCCGCCCAATTACACGCAAAAGCCGCAAACCGCAGGTCTGAATTGACCCCCGGCACATTGTCCCAAGGTGCCTGCTGATTGATTTCAGCAGGCACCCAGTTCTGATCACCGCCCGCCGCGTAGCGTGATCGGAACTATACATGATGTACCGTTGTGTCATGTGTCCTTAAGGGGTTACAAACCCGTAAAACTGGCGTGGCATTGCTTTTATTTTGCAATTTTTGTACATTTTGCATTTTGTTTGGCTTCCCAATACATCTTATGCAATATTAAATGGCGGAGTTAGAAAGTACAACTTGTCCCGCAAAAACAAGCCCTCATATGGCTATGTGAACAGGCAAATAAAAAAGTGATGGCTCTTTGAAGGCAGTGAGCGAAATAAGAGGCTAACAAAAAAAACCTCTGGCTTTGACAGGGTTAATATGCCCTGAAGCAAGAAAAATGTGAATTTGTACAAATACATTGAAATAACAAGCCTGTGATATGTAATACAGTGCTGTAATGTGGAATTACTTACAGTAATCAGGAGATCTTCCTCGACTTCTTTAAAATTGCTTGAGACCATTTTCATGCGCGTCACACACGAGTATTGCACTGCGATTCAACCTTCCTCCTGTCAACAAACTCGCAAGACAAAGCCACGCCCGTATAGGCTCACACGAATATTTCAATGCGATTCTCGCGATAGAAACACCATGTGCATATTGCGAATGCAACTTAGGCAACTTCCTATTGGTTGTCTTGATGGAATGAAGGATTATTGACAATATACCCCGCTGTAAGTTAGATGCGCAATGCGAGTAAACTTACTCAAATTACTCGCATTGCGCATCCAACTTAGTTCTGTGTATAGGCAACGTCCTAACAATGGTTGGCTTGCTAGAATAAACGAATATGACGAATACGAATATAGCGCGATATTCTCTATATTCGTTAAGTCTAGCAAACAACCAATAGGAACGTTGCCTATACACAGAAATAAGTTGGATGCGCAATGCGAGTAATTTAAGTAAGTTTACTCGCATTGCGCATCCAACTTAGACAACTTTCCGATTGGCAATAGTAGTTGCCTATGCCTAAAGCCTATTCCACGCTCTAAGTTGGATGCGCAATGCGAGTAAACTTACTTAAATTACTCGCATTGCGCATCCAACTTAGACAACTTTCCGATTGGCAATAGTAATGCCTATGCCTAAAGCCTATTCCACGCTCTAAGTTGGATGCGCAATGCGAGTAAACTTACTTAAATTACTCGCATTGCGCATCCAACTTAGTTGCCTTGCTTGCTAGATTTAACGAATATAACTAATACGAATATAGCGCTATATTCTGTATATTCGTTAATTCTCGCAACCCAAGTACCCCGCCCTACCATTAGGAACGTTGACTATACACAAAATTAAGTTGGACGCGCAATGCGAGTGATTTTAGTAAGTTTACTCGCATTGCGCATCCAACTTTTACCATGGTCTAGATAACCGTGATTCTCAAATCCGACAGTACATTCTAGCATGGAGGCGTTCCCATGGTGATGGGGACGCTCCATGCGCAGAGGAAGTTGGCACTCGGCAGACAGGCACTGACTGGAGCGGGAGGGGAGCATGGAGTCCTCGGACATGTAAGAATAAATGCTTTTGGGAAGTGGGAACAACTTAAAAAAAAAAAAAAAAAGCGAATATTCGAATTTGCGAATATATAGCATTATATTCGAAATATTTGCGAATTAGCGAAGTGCCGATATTCGCGATTTAAATGCGCTATTCGAATATTCGCGCTCAACACTATCACCCACCACTGGAGAAGGCCACTTTCAGTTATTTAGGCCCCAGCACCCAGACAGAGGAGAGAGGTCCCACAGCAAAGAATAAGGTGTCATATCACCCACCACTGGAGAAGCCCACTTTCAGTTATTTAGGCCCCAGCACCCAGACAGAGGAGAGAGGTCCCACAGCAATGAATAAGGCATCATATCACCCACCACTCGAGAAGGCCACTTTCAGTTATTGAGGCTCCAGCACCAGACAGAGGAGAGAGGTCCCATAGCAGAGAATCAGGCATCATAACACCCACCACAGGCGAAGGCGCTTTCAGTTATTTAGGCCCTGGCGCCCAGATTGAGGAGAGGTTCATTCAACTTTGGGTTGCACCGCAAGATCATGGTAAAGTAAAAAAAATGAGGATTCAATAAAGAAGTGCCCTGGAGTACAAGAACACATGGTTGAGGGGAAGGCAGTTATAAATGTCTATTCTGCACAAGGGAGGGACAGGTCCTGTTGGATCCATGCCTGGTTCATTTTTGTGAACGTCAGCTTGTCCACATTGGCTGTGGATAGGCGGCTGCGTTTGTCAATAATGACGCCCCCTGCCATGCTGAATACACGTTCAGACAAAACGCTGGCCGCCGAGCAGGCCAGCACCTACAAGGCATAAAATGCTAACTCTGGCCATGTGGACAATTTGGAGACCCAGAAGTTGAATGGGGCCGAACCATCAGTCAGTACATTGAGGGGTGTGCAGACGTACTGTTCAACCAGGTTAGTGAAATGCTACCTCCTGCTAACATGTTCCGTATCAGGTGGTGGTGCAGTTAGCTGTGGCGTGTAGACAAAACTTTTCCACATTTCTGCCATGCAAACCCTGCCCTCAGAGGAGCTGGCCGTGAAACAGCTGCGAAGGCGACTTCTTGCTCCTCCTCAGCATTCGCCTTGGGCTTCCACCGTTTCTCCTGTGACATTTGGGAATACTCTCAGGAGCGCGTCTACCAGCGTGCGCTTGTACTCGCGTATCTTCCCATCACACTCCAGTGCAGGAAGTACGGTGCGCACATTGTCTTTGTACCGGGGATCCAGAAGGGTGGCAACACAGTAGTCCGCACATGTTAAAATGTGGGCAACTCTGCTGTCGTTGCGCAGGCACTGCAGCATGTAGTCGCTCATGTGTGCCAGGATCCCCAGAGGTAAGGACAAGCTGTCCTCTGTGGGAGGCGTATCGTCATCGTCCTCCGTATCCCCCCAGCCATGCACCAGTGATGGGCCTGAGCTGTGTCGGGTGCCACCCCGCTGTGAACCTGCTTCATCCTCATCCTCCTCCACCTCCTCCTTATTCTCCTCGTCCTAAAGTAGTGGGCCTTGGCTGGCCACATTTGTACCTGGCCTCTGCTGTTGCAATAATCCTCCCTCTGAGGCACTTCTAACAACAAACTGGCCTGAATGTGCAAAAAATGACCCCTCATCCTCCTCCTCCTGGGCCACCTCCTCTTCCATCATCGCCCTAAGCGTTTTCTCAAGGAGACATAGAAGTGGTATTGTAACGCTGATAGCGGTGTCATCGCCACTGGCCATGTTGGTGGAGTACTCGAAACAGTGCAACAGGGCACACAGGTCTCGCATGGAGACCCAATCATTGGTGGTGAAGTGGTGCTGTTCCGCAGTGCGACTGACGCGTGCGTGCTGCAGCTGAAACTCCACTATGGCCTGCTGCTGCTCGCACAGTCTCTCCAGCATGTACAAGGTGGAGTTCCACCTGTTGGGCTCGTCGCATATGAGGCGGTGAGCGTGAAGGCCGAAGTTACACTGTAGCGCAGACAGGCGAGCAGCGGCAGGATGTGAACGCCGGAAGCGCGCACAGACGGCCCTCACTTTATGCAGCAGCTCTGACATGTTGGGGTAGTTGTGAATGAACTTCTGCACCACCAAATTCAGCACATGCACCAGGCAAGGGATGTGCGTTAAACCAGCTAGTCCCAGAGCTGCGACGAGATTTCATCGCAAAATGATGTCATCTATATAGCAACACCAGAGCACCAGACTCTCCCCAAGTTTTGTTTGGATTATATTGTCTTCCCACTGGGCCATAACTAAATTGGTGTAACTTGGGGCAAATCTGGTGCCCATGGCTGTCCATCTCTTTTGGATAGAAAATCTGATCCATAAAAAAAAAAATTATGTGTCAATATATGTTTAACTTCTTCCAATATAAATTCAATTTGTTCTTCTTGTAATTCACAGTTTTTTCATATTTTTTTTTAGGGCTGCATCACCATGAGTGTGGTCAATTATTGTATATAATGAGTTGACATTCATCGTTCCCAATAGCCAGTGGTCCTGAAAAGTCAGTTGTTCTAGTACTGCAATGATTTCTGTTGTATCTTTAATGTATGATGGTGTGTTTTTAACTATCGGTCATAAAATGATATCGATATATTGGGATAGGTTCGATGAAACCAATCCAATATCTGAGATAATAGGCCTTCCTGGTGGATTTAGTAGGTCTTTATGTATTTTTGGAATACAATAAAATATAGGTACATGTTGTTCAGTATCTGTAATGAATTTGTATTCCCTTTCTAACAGCATTTCTCTATTAAGGCCTTTCTTACATAAATTAATGAGTTCCTGTGAAAAATATTTTGTTGGGTCTTTATTTAAAAGTTCATATGTTGTTTTATCTGATAACCGTCTTTTGCATTCTTCATTATATTTATCTAAATCCTAAATAACAATGACTCCCCCTTTATCTGCCAGCCTTATTACTATCTTTACAGATTTTTGTAGTTGTTTAATTCTGTCTCCCCTTTTGATAGATTTTTTGACGTACTACTTTTGACTTTTCTAAGATCATTCTCTATACATTTACGAAGCGTTGCAATATATACTTCTAAAGTTTTTGGGTGAAGCTTTTTATAACATAGCACCTTAATCCAGCTATCACGACAGGTGAGCCACCACATATACTTTATTAACTCTCCACAATGGCTGCTGAGGTGTTGCTTCTACCTCAGACAACACCCACTACACTGTTCTGATGGAAGAAGGGTGGAGTTAGCCCTGGGAAGTTTTTTTAAACCTCCCCCTCCCCTATACAACTTCATGGAAACCTGATACAACAGATTTTCATGAACCACAATCACAATACTAAGCATTGTGTTTCAGGACACTTACAATACATTATTTTCCGACGGCATGTATCCCTTAGGTAGACATACCTCAGGTTGAGAATCTCTGTGGTAGACAATGTTATGCAAGGAAACCTTGATCCCCTATCATTGATGTGGATATTACTATGACACCTACCTAAACCTTGTGCAGACTAGTACACTTCATGTCACCAGTATTCCTTAATGGCAAGGGCCTCTTTTATTGGGAAAATTTGGTATACCACACTGCAGAAATTGTTCAGGAATGGTTTGACAAGCATGATAAACAGTTCAAAGCATTAAATTGGCCCCCAAATTCCCCAAATCTCAATCTGATCATACATATGTGGGATTAGTTGAAAGGTTGCCCCACCTCAGAATACATATGTGTTAAAGCATCTGCTGCTGGGTCCACCAGTGTCCCAGTGGTTCATTTGTATACAATTTCCAATAAAAATTAACAAAGTAGCTGCACGCATGCCTGACCGGCCGCTCAGTTCATTTCAGCTGCCTGCAGGGGGTATGGGGCCCATGTTCTCATTATCTGTGGAGTCCTAGTGGTTGGACCCCCACCAATCTAGTAGTTATTCCCTATCCTTTGGATAGGTGATACCTTAACCGGAATACCCCTTTAAGGATTTCAAAATACAACTGCTATACATGATTATATACTTTATTATAACATGTAGTTCTGCCATTTTATTGCATTTTTCCATTTTATTTGCCATTATCTGCTTCAAGAAACTACATTTAGAAAATTTACACATCGGACCAGATGCCTGCCATAAATGCAGGAAATGAGGACTTATTAAAATATGCATTTCACATGAAATGTCTTTTGAATATTTTATTCAGTTTGTGTCCATTATTTCCAGTGAAATATAACCACAGTTAAGAATCAGTCTTTGCTGTTTTACTGAGTAATGAACCTATGATGAACATCACACTATATTATAAGTACTTAGGATGTTAAAATATTTTATTTCTTTGTAGAATATTTAACAATTTATTTTATTAATAAAAGTTGTTCAAAGTAGTTTATTTAAGCTTAATAATGAAGAGTCATTTTCACTCTCAAAATTTAGGTGTTACGACATCGTTCAAGGGTGAAGCTCTCAATATAATTCTGAAATTGCTGGAAAATATTATAATAGATTGCGTTATTATGTAAAAAATATATCACCCGATGACACGTGCTCGGATCAGTAATAGTCAGGAAGAGCAAAGCATAGGAAGTTCTTCTTCTAAGAAAACTTTTCGAAGACCCCAAAGTCCCTTTAAGGACTACTGTGGTGTGTTTGACAGCAGCAAGATACAATACCTATTAGTGACATATACTGTACATCATCCGCAGACTGTATCTTTTTGCGTAAATTCAAATAATCAGCGCCACATTTATTGTCTATAGTGTGTGTGTGACATATACAGTACTCTCCGAAAACTGTTTCTTAGTGTAAATTTAAATAATATGGGCCTAATCTGGTGTCCATAGTGTGTGGCTTTCTGTGATATAAACTGTTCTATATCTGAAAACAGTGTCTGTAGCGCAAATTTAAATAATCTGGCACCAATCTAGTGTCCATAATGTATGGCTTTCTGTGACATATAATGTACTACATCTGAAAACAGTGTCTGTAGTGCAAATTAAAATAATTTGTGCCACATCTACTGTGTGTGCTTTTAATACATATCACTGACATATACTGTACTTTATTCGTAGATGGTGTATGTTAGTCTATGACCTTATCAGGGCTACATCTCATGTGTAATGTGTGCGCATCGCAAATACCTTTTTTAATTAATTGGTGCATACACTTACAAATCCTACGCTACTGTACGTGTGACATACCTTTAAGAATATATAACATTTAATATTAAGAAGGCGGCCAGTAAGGGCCGTGGAAGCGGCCGTGATGCTGATGGTGCACGCAGAGGCCGTGGCCCTGGGCGTGATGAAACTGAGTAAAAGAATGTAGCTGATGGCCTCCAGGTGCGCTAACCCTCAAAAACAATATTTGAAAGGGCCTTCAGGGCAGCTGACCCTGTAAAACATCATTTTCGAGTGCCTTCAAGGCAGCTGACCCTCTAAATCATTATATGTGAGGGCCTGCAGGTGAGCTGACCCTCTAAAACATTATGTGAGTGCCTGCAGGTGAGCTTACCCTAAAAAACATGAATTGCGAGGGCCTGCAGGTAAGCTGACCTTGTTAAACATTATATGTGAGAGCCTGCAGGTGATCTGAACCTAAAAAACATGGATTGCGAGGGCCTGCAGGTGAGCTGACCCTGTTAAACATTAGATGTGAGGGGCTGCAGGTGAGCTGACCCTCTAAAACATTATGAGCGAGGGCAGCCTAAAAAGCATGTTGATATAATGGAGCAGGAGGAGGAGAGAAGTCAGGGGAAATCCAGACCTTGTTCATTTTTATAAGAGTCAACCTGTCAGCATTTTCAGTTGACAGACAGATGTGCTTATCAGTTATTATGCCCCCAGCTACACTAAATACCCACTCTGACAAAACTCTGGCGGCAGGGCAGGCCAGCACCTCTGAGGTGTAGAGTGGCAGTTTGTGCCACGTGTCCAGCTTGGACACCCAATAGTTGTAAGGCACAGAGGGATCACCGAGGACGCTGACACGGTCTGCTCTGTACTCCTTCACCAACTTTTACAATTTTTCCCGCCTTGTGACACTAGGCTGCGCATCAGGGTGAGGGTGCTGGCGGGGTGTCATGAAACTGTACCAGGCCTTGGAGTGTGTTGTCCTGCCTCTGTGGGAACTGATGCATGTTACCCTCATCTCCCCTCCTGGTTTGCACAATGAACTATGTACTCTACCGCCAGCGTTGTCAGCTGTAAATTTATCTGCAATGACTAAGTTCTATTGGTATTATGGTTTATGGTTTTAAAATATGTTCTGGTTATTTGGTTATTTATGAGTTAATTAACAGGCCATGCCATTGGTTTACCTCCACTCTCGTGTGTTATGTTTTTAGTTATATTAATGTATAAGTTTAGGATGTTTGTTGTGCATGGGACATATATGCTGTATGATTGCCATGTGTGTGAGCAAAGCTGCCAACAAGTTACGGTCATTATGAGACACAACAACCAACCATGCCTGGTTGTAAGTTGAGTGGCAAGAGCCACAGCTCAGTCTGGTCCCTCATACCCTGCCACATCGGTGTGCTGTTTGTCACGTAAGCAAATGAGTCTCAGCACGGCCTGTTGCCACTTCCCCACTGCCGTACTATACTGCTTCCAGCTACTGACTGATGGCTGACTGGTGCTGCAAGATGAGAATTCAGATGTGGAAGTGTAGTAGGAGTAGTAGAAGGGGGGTTTGCTGCAACTAATGTAGGTGGTGGTGAAAATCCTGATGGAGTGGGGGCCCGTATTCCTTGGCATTGGTAGCACCTGTGCCATCCCATGGTACAATTATCTACCAGCCTACACAAGGTTCACCCAGTGTGCCGTCACGGAAATGTAGCATCCCTGGCCAAAAGCACTTGTCCGTGTATCAGTCGTTAAGTGGACCTTCCTAATAACTGCGTTGGTCAGGGTACGGGTGATGTTACGGTACACAATTGGTAGTGTCATGCGGGGATGGCACACCGAGAAAAATAGTGGCGGCTGGGGACTAAGTAACGAGGTACGTCCACTGTCATGAGGCTGAGGAAAGCCTCAGTGTCCAATGGCCTAAATGGCAACATTTCCAGGGCCAGCGATTTTTAAAGGTGTGCATTTAGTGCTATGGCCTGTGGGTGGGTTTCTGGGTATTTGTGCTTACGTTCAAAGGCCTGGGTTAAGGATATCTGTACGCGGGCCTAATTGATGTTGACCGCCTTCTCCCTTTTGCCATCCCACAGCCTCTTCCAGCCTATTCCGGTGTTGTGGATCACTCCCCCTCTGTACTGCTGTCCTCACTTGGCTTGCCACCTTCCCAGGTTGGGTCAGTGATGTCATCGTCCACCACCCCCTTTTCCACTTCCTCACTCGCATCATCCTCCTGACTTGTGTTGTTGACCTAACAAGACCCTCACTTATTGACAACTGTGTCTCATCCGCATCATCCACCTCATGAAACACTAATTGACATTCCCCACCGTCATCTTCTTCTGACTGTGGATGCTGAAGAGTTTGGGAATCAGTGCACAAGATCTCCTTATGTCCCTCTTCAGGGAGAGTCAGCTCACCTGCAGGCCCTCACCTACAATATTTTAGAGGGTTAGCTCACTTGCAAGCCCTCACCTACAATATTTTAGAGGGTCAGCTCACCTGCAGGCCCCCACCTACAATATTTTACAGGGTCAGCTCACCTGCAGGCCCTCAACTACAAAATTTTACAGGGTCAGCTCAGCAGCAGGCCATCACATACAATATTTTACAGGGTCAGCTCAGCAGCAGCCACTCGCCCATCATTTTTTGTAATGCTCAGCAGCAGGTCCTCGCCTCTAATATTTTAGAGGGTCAACAGCAGGAACTTGCTCCTAAAGTTTTGGCGGGTCACCAGTAGGACATCAATGATAATTTTTTAAGGGTGTGTATGATGCCCTCCTTTATGTGTAACAAAGGGTGTATCACAGTGTCGGTTCCTTGAAATATTTGCCAGACCTTTCACTTAGTGCATAGGCTTTATTAGTGTAGGAGTCTCACTACCTGAACAATTGTACCACAATGTGAGGCACTCCTTTATGTGATATACAGGCTGTTTCGGAGTGTCTCTTGCTTGTACTTTTTTGCAGCACTTGCACCTTATATACAATTTAATATACAGGAAAGAATGTTTCCTAAAAATTTGTATCCAATACTGAACTGGGTTTTTGTATCAAATACTGAACTGCAGCTAAGAACACTGTCTATATTACAACTTCTATAAATCTGGGCCTATTGTAGTGTCCAGAATCTGTGGCGTTCTATACCCAATACTGAACTGCATCTAAAAATACTGTCTGCATTACAACTTCCATTAATCTGGGCCTAGTGTAGTGTCCAAAATCTGTTTGTTTTTGTTTCCAATACTGAACTGCATCTAAAAACACTGTCTATATTATAATTTACATTAATCTGGGCCTAGTGTAGTGTTCAAAATCTGTGTGTTTTTGTATCCAATACTGAACTGCATCTAAAACACTGTCTATATTAAAACTTTCATTAATCTGGGCCTAGTATAATGTCCAAAATCTGTGGTGTTCTGTAACCAATACTGTCCTGCATGAGAAAACTGTGTCTTTAGTGGATACTAAAACAGTCTGCGCCACATCTACAGATAAAACCATTAATATAAACAAGGTGAGCACAAAGAAATGGGAAAGTGGGTGTGATGGTGCAAGCAGAGGCTGGGGCCCTGGGCGCAATAGAACTGTGCCTGCTGCCAGTGCACCAGAAAAAACGAAAAAATTCAATTTACCCAGCTTCATGTCCAACTTAGCTAGGCGGCGCAGGACAACACTGTCCAAGTCAGACTAGTGCGAACAGGTGGTCGGTTGGATTGCTGATGATCATGCTTTCAGTCGGTTAAGCACCACCCTCTCTTCCACTAAGTCCAGTCTCTGTAGCCAAGAGTCTGGTCACCCGAATTCTCACTCTGATCCTCCTTCCTCCCACCATGTCGAATCTGGCCAAACAAGTGATCCCACACTAGGATATTCACATGACCTCTTTTCATCGCCAGTACTTGGTTTGGCTCTCTCACCCAGCATGCATGAAGAGGTACCTGAGATATTGTGCCCTGATTTACAACCTCTTGAGCCTTCACAGTCTCAAGAAGATGACAGTGGTGAACGGCAATCATTTGTTCAAAAGGTGGATGATGATGAGACACAGTTCTCAATCACTGAGGTTGTGCTTAGGTCAAGACAGGAGAATGAGCAGAGTGAGGAAGTGGAAGAGGAGGTGGTGGACAATGAGGTCACTGACCCAACATGGGAAGGTGAAAAGCCAAATGAGAACAGCAGTAGAGAGGGGGAGGGATCCACAGAACCGCAACAGTCTGGAAGAGGCAGTGGGGTTGCAAAAGGGAGAAGTCGCCCCACACCAAACAGGCCCGTAACCGTTACACGGAGCACCCCCATGCGTAAATCTACCTTGCCAAGGGGTAGGTTTTCCGCAGTATGGCCGCTTTTTTGAGGACAGTGCAGACGACAAATGATTGGTAGTTTGCAACCTGTGCCATACCAAAATGAGTCGGGCGTGAACACGAGCAACCTCACCACCACCAGAATGATCCGCTACATGGCATCCCAGCACCCTAATAAGTGGGCTGAACGCCTGGGTACACAATCTGGGTCTGCGGGTCACCCCCTGCCTCCTCTTCCCCTGTGGTTCGCACTGCTGGCCAATCCCCTCCCGAAGGCGCAGGCCCGGATGCCCCTCGCCCTGCACCTGGGCCTTCGCATGAACCATCAGCAACAACATCCATTTCCCTGTCCCAGCGCAGCATCCAAATGTCGATAACACAGGCATTTTAATGCAAGTGCAAATACCCGTACAGGCCATAGCACTAAATGTGCAACTTTCAAAGTTACTGGCCCTTTAAATGTTGCCCTTTAGGCTTGTGGACACTGAGGCCTTCCACAGACTGATGTCAGCGGCCGTCCCTCGGTACGCAGTCCCCAGTCGCCACTATTTTTCACGGTGAGTCGTACACGCCTTACACCAGCATGTGTCCCACAACATCACCCTTGCCCTGACCAATGCACTTACTGGGAAGGTCCACCTCACCACGGACACATGGACAAGTGCTGGTGGCCAGGGACGCTACATTTCCCTGACCGCACACTGGGAGAATGTTGTGGAGGCTGGGAGTGAGTTGCACCCTGGGATGGCACAGGTGCTACCCACGCCCAGGATTGTGGGCCCCACGTCCATCAGGGTCTCTGCCAGCAGCTATGTTACTCGCTCCAACTCCCACTTCTCCTCTTCCACCGCCACCACCTCCACTTCCACCTCCAACAGCAGTCAGCCATCAATCGCTAGCTGAAAGCAGTGTAGCACTGCTGTGGGTAAGCGTCAACAGGCTGTGCTGAAGATGATCTGCTTAGTGGACAAACAGCACACCGCCGCAGAGCTTTGGCAGGGTATAAGGGACCAGACCGAGCTGTGGCTCTTGCCACTCAACCTATAAACAGGCATGGTTGTGTCCGACAATGGCCGTAACTTGGTGGCGGCTTTAGAGCTCGGCAACCTGACACACATCCCATGCCTAGCCCCCGTCTTAAACTTTGTGGTTCAGTGGTTTATAAAAATCTACCCCAATTTGGCAGAGCTACTAGTGAAAGCGCGCCGCATATAGTCCATTTCTGCAAGTCGTCCACAGCTTCAGCCAGTCTGTCAACGCTGCAGCAGCGCTTGCGGCTTCCAGCTCACCGACTATTGTGCGACGTGAGCACACACTGGAACTCTACGTTCTATATGTTGGCCAGGCTTTGTGAGCAGCAGAGGGCAGTTGTGGAATACCAGCTGCAACATGGTCATAGCCTTTCCAGTCAACTGCCACTATTCACAAGCGAGGAGTGGGAATTGATTTCAGACCTCTGTGAGGTTTTAAAAAACTTTGATGAATCCACAAATAGTTATTGGCGATAACGCTATTAACCATCCCACTGCTGTGTCTACTCAAACGATCGCTACTCACAATTAAGGAGGATGCTCTAAATGTGGCAGATGAGAAAATGGCGGAGAACATTACACAGGATGATAGCCAGACCACCCACAGTTCGTCTTCTCAGCGCGAATTGGGCCATGAAGAGGAGGAGCTGGAGATAGTTGCCTCTGCTACAGAGGCCAAAAATAAATAAAAATACAGCGCCTCCATATTAAACATACAAAATGTTATTGTAAATACACAAACAATCAAATATACCATATAAAGTTAGCAGCAATAAAGGCATATCATCGGTGAGGAACAGAAACCTAAGAGTAGGCTGAGGGGTCAGCACACAAAGGGTACATATAGTTTGAAAAAAACACACAAAACCCCAAGTAATACATGTAACCCCCAAACAAAAGTTCTAAATAAAGGGACAAAAAATCGGGTAAGTGTGGAAGTCAAATAAGTATAGATACCCACAAACTCCGTGTAAGTCCCTTAGCCGCCTCCTCCCCATGCAGTTTCGCCAGTGACCTGGCTTCTTTTGGGGACAATTGCCTCTTCTACAGAGAGTAGTACCCATGGAACTTTAATTCCATCTGTTCAGCGTGGATGGGCAGAAGAAGAGGAGGATGAGAGGATGGAAAGTCATCCTGATGTTGACATCGACATCTTGCCTGTTGGTACTCTGGCACACATGGCTGACTTCATGTTAGGCTGCCTTTCCCGCGACCCTCCCATTATACGCATTTTACACAGATTACTGTATGTTCACTCTTCTCGACACCCACTACAAAGAGAACTTCTCATCTCTCATTCCTGTGGTGGAGCGGACGAGTAAAACGGTGCAATACCAGAAGGTACTTGTTGAGAGATTGCTTCAAAATTTTCCATCTGACAACGTGGCTGGCAGAGTCCGTACTTCCTTAGATAACCGAGGAAGGGAGACAAGAGGAACACACAGCAGTTCCAACAAAGGCAAGGCAACACTCTCCAAGGCATGGGACACTTTCATGACACCCTGCCAGCAACCTCACCCTGAAGCGCATCCTACTGGCACAAGGAGGGAAAAGTTTTGGAAGATAGTGAAGGAATTAATCATAGACCATGTCAGCGTCCTAAATGATCTCTCAGTGCCTTACAACTGCTGGCTGTCCAAGCTGGACACGTGGCACAAACTTGTGCTCTACGCCTTGGAGGTGCTGGCCTGCCCTGCTGCCAGCGTTTTGTCTGAGCGTGTAATTAGTGCTGCTGGTGGCATTATAACTGATAATCATATCCGCTTGTCCTCTGACAATGCTGACAGGTTGACTCAGATAAAAATAAAAAAGACCTGGATTGCCCTTGACTGCTCAACTCCACGAGAGGACAGCTGAGCTGATGATGAACATAAAGACAATTTCAATGTATTGTTTATAATGTACTCAGTCTACTGTAGCGTATTCCCATGCACCTTTTCCACCACAAAAAAGGGTATATGGTTGAATCTTGTTTTCTCCTCCTCCTCATCCAGATTGTATATATTCCCTGCACTACAATTTTTAAAGAGGGTCAGCTCACCAGCAGGCCCCCTTTATAATGTTTTAGAGGGTCAGCTCACCAGCAGGCCCTCAACCATAATGTTTTACAGGGTCAGCTCACCAGCATACCCCCAATCATAAAGTTTTACAGGGTTAGCTCACCAGCAGACCTTCAACCATAATGTTTTAGAGCAGTGTTTCCCAACCAGTGTGCCTCCAGCTGTTGCAAAACTTCAACTCCCAGCATGCCCGCACAGCCAAAGGCTGTCCGGGTATGCTGGGAGTTGTAGTTTTGCAACAGCTGGAGGCACGCTGGTTTGGAAACACTGTTTTAGAGGGTCAGCTCACCAACAGGCCCTCAATCATAATGTTTTAAAGGGTCAGCTCACCAGCAGGCCCTCAACAGTAATGTTTTACAGGGTCAGCTAACCAGGAGCCCCTCGCTAGTAATGTTTTAGAGGGTCACCAGCAGGCCCTTGCTCCAAATGTTATAGAGGATTAGCTCACCAGCAGGCCCTCAATCATAATGTTTTAGAGGGTCAACTCCCCTTCAGACCCTCAACCATAATGTTTTAGACGGTCAGCTCACCAGCAGGCCCTCAATCATAATGTTTTATAGGGTCAGCTCACAAGAAGGCTATTAACCATAATGTTTTACAGGGTTCCTTGTAATTTTTGGCAGCTCTTTCACTTAGTACATGAGTGTAGGAGTCCCACTACCTGAAAAATTGTACCACAATTTGAACGGGGTCCTCCTTTATATGATATACATGCTATTTCGGAGTGCCTCTTGCTTGTAATTTTTGGCAGAACTTGCACTTTATATACAATTTAATATACAGGAAAGAATGTTTCCTAACATTTTTTCCTGAAAAATTGATTTTTTTTTGGGGGGGGTTTTGGGCGTATTTTTGTCAGTCTGTAAAAGTGGCGTACAACTCGGACAACATGGTTCCCAGCAGCGACCTGGGAGTCCAAGATGCATCTATACAACGTCCCCATTTTGGTGGTGTCTCTTTCTGATCTTTCCTATGGAGCAGGCACCCTCCACTCTGCAGAGCAGGGGGTGCCTGGTTGTCTCCCATTAACTTCCATTATACTCCGGTGCTCGGCCAAGCACACGAACATTGCAATGTGTTCCCCAAACATCCGAACACCCGAATACTTTGGTGATGAGCGGCAGGTGCCATATTCGATTTCGATGAAATTCGCGAATATTCGAAAGAATATTCGTTTCATATTCATCGAAATCAAATATTTGTCATTATTCTAGTTATCGCGATTAATATTAGATTTAAATAATTGCGTATTGCGATTTTAACTTAGGCTACTTTCCTATTGGTTTCATACCTAGAATTATAGCGAAGATGACGAATATGATGAATGTATTCGTCATATTCCTCAAAACTAAGATAACAAAGTATTCTCCATCTTCGTTTTCGCAACCTATTCGTCAACTTCGCTATTTCTAGCAATCAAATAGGAGGGTTGACTATAGAGACAGCTGTGTTTAATTCGCTATGCGATTTTATTACTTTGCTTTTTTAATAGAATAATTATATTACTTGATAATTATTATAATTATTCTATTTATTAAAAAAAAAATATATATATATAATCGCATAGCAAATTAAACACAGCTGTCTCTATAGTCAACCCTCCTATTTGATTGCTAGAATTATCGAATTTGACGAATAGGTTGCTAAAACGAAGATGGAGAATACTTTGTTATCTTCGTTTTGAGGAATATGACGAATACCAAGCCAACCATACATGGTAACGTCTCCATACTAAAATGTACTGTCGGATTTGAGAATTACGTTGAAATCGCAATGCGATTAATATAACTTGAATTTATCGCATTGCGATTTCTACTTAGACCTGGTTTACTATGGTTGGCTTGGTAGAATTAGCGAATTCATGAGCACGGAAGTCGGCAGAAGCGGCAACGGGCACTGACTGGAGCAGCCAGGAAGCCAGGAATCCTCAGGACAGGTAAGAACTACTTTTGGGAAGTGGGAAAGAAAAAAATATAACTAAAAAAAAAAAAACACGAATATTCGAAATAGCGAATATTTAGCGCTATATTCAAAATATTTGCGAATTTGCGAAGTGCCGATATTCGCGATAAAAATTCGCTATTCGAATATTCGCGCTCAACACTAATCACTACCGAACACCCGAATACTTTGGTGCTCGATCATCACTAGTCAGGGGAGATGGGGTAATTGGATAAAACTGCCTTATCCTTTTGTTCTTGGGCAAATAAATTGCTGCGAGATGTGTCTGGCAGCAACTTTCTCAACTCTTGCATTCAGGCCATATGTATATTCCGTTGAGATAAACAGGCATGTGTATGGAAGGACTGGCAGAGATAGCAGTTGACAGAATATATCAGCTATTTAATGTGAAACTTATAAGTCTAGCTCACCTCATATCCTCTGTGTGCAGTACGAGCCAAGGCAAACTCCAACATTCATAAAAGCCAAAGAAAAACGATCCGTCACTGGGTAAATTTGACGTTACAGCTTTTTTTTTTTTCACATTCACGTAGAACTTGTAGGCTGTCCCACCTGATTCCTACTGCTCACTGCCTTAGGGCCCACATTTTTTCCATGTCTCTTCAAATTTCAGGCCGGCTAATCTGTCCCTATCCAATAGAAGAGTTCCTTTGGGTATATAAGGCATCTTCTTCTATGGAAAAGTACCTGAGACATAGGTTCCTAGCTTGTCTAGTCTCTTGCCCTGTGATGGTGTGCTTTTACATATATTGTTTTAACTTCTCATGCCTGATCTAGGCCTGTTTACAGGCTTAACCTTGTGCTGCCTGTCCTGACTTCTACTTGATCCCCATATTGACCCTGTTCTAACTTCTCTGACCTACTGTCTGGCTGCCAAACAGTACAAACTACGCAGGTCCTAACCACAGTTTGTCCAATGACCATAGTCTTTTCTGTCCCCTTTGTGCTATGCACCAGTGTCTCTTGACCTCCCCAGGGAAGCATCCTCTAAACAGAGACTAACGCTTACAATAGTGGCATGGTGGCCCTGGCAGCAAAGCCCAGACCCCTGTACTGGGGTTAAAGAATGAAAGCAAGGGGTCCAATTTCACAATGTAGAAGTAGCCCCAAGCCCCAAATTTATTCAGGAGGCACAGTGGGTCCACACTGTGTCATTTAAACATTCTTCACTTATCAAGCTGAGAGTGGGGTAGGCAATGCAGTCTACTGTGACTCTGTTGCCAAAGGGTCTAAATTTACCTGAAGCTGAGTCTTACTGGCAAAACTCCAAATAATTAAATTTTTAATTCTCTTAATGCTTTTCATAATTAAAATAAGTATACTTTAAAAAGTGCCTTTCCTATGTCCAAATCAAGTTTAACTTCTTCATGTGGATAAAAGACATTGACCTACAGTATTCATACAAATGGTGTAAATAAGCTAAACAATAAAGTCAGACAAATAGAGAAAAGCTTGTTTACAGCATTAAAATCTACAAATAACAAAATGCCCTAAATGTTCTATAACCCCAATATTTAAATATTCAGAACAAATTTATACAAAAGAACGTTGTGTTATTACTGGGGAAAAAAAATTAGCGGACCAGTTCGTAATCAACCAGGTTCGTAATCAACTTCAAAAAATTCTGGCTGGCAGATGAACCCAAACTTTTTCAGGTAAGTTTCGGACAAATGTAGAGCCATTTTAATGCACGTCAGTGGGGAAAAAGCACCAGAGAGGAAGAAAAAGGGTGCTCACATGATCCTAAGAGGAATTTGGGGAGAGGGCTTGCCCTGATTGGCTTCCAGGCCGATAGACAGCCTGGATGAGCCAATCAGTGCTGCAGCAGGCAGAGAGGTGCCCTAGCAGAACGAGTAGAATGCTATTCTGTGCTGGGCTGTGAATGAGGTTGGATGGGTCTTACAATATCTGCCAGACAGGGCCGGTGCAAGGATTTTTGCCAACACAAGCGAAGCAAAATTTTGGCGCCATTATGCTCCCCTGGCCTTGGTCCCATCTGCAGCAGCTCCCCTTCTCCTCGGTGTGGTCCTGGTATCTTCTCTCTGCTTCAGACGATTGCTGGTTTGAGGACCTTTACTGCTGAGCCAATCACTGGCCTGGCACGTGACACTGATTGGCTGAGTGGGAAAGGTCCTCAAACTTGTTGGAAACCCAGAGAGAAGATACCAGGACCACACTGAGGAGAACAGGAACTGTGGCTGATGCTGACCTACGGCAGTCCGTCTGGCTGTGTGAGTCACCAACTCCCTGCTCACAACCCTCCTGACCCTGTGTAGCCATGTACAGCTCACTCTGTGAGTGATGGTCTGCACGGCACACGCAGCACACAGCACAGCTGTCAGAGCATCCGCAGGCTGCCGGCGGCTCAAGTGATTTATAAAATAAAAAAGTTTCATTTATTTTCCGCCCCCCCCTTGGCTCGGCATCTCTGTGCCCTAAGGCCGCCACTTGGTCTGCCTTATTATAGCGCCGGGCCTGCTGCCAGAAAAACGATCTTAGGGAGTCAGGGACAGTTAAAAGTCATAATCAAGCTTGTATTCTATTGTTAGGGACAGTGAAGGCAAAGGCTAGAATTACAAGGAACAAGAATTGTGTATGTAAAATAGGGACTGGCAGGGAAAACACACAGAGAGCGAGAAGTGGGGAACTGAGATTGGGTGTGCACAACTGCAACTTCTGCAAACCTCAAAAGCAGCTACCTTCAAGGATATCACCAAAAATTTTTCTCATTTTAAAATAAATCTATTTGTTGGGGGGGGGGGGTGAGTGGAATAAGCGCAAAACTGTACAACACATGTTTTACCTGTGATGTATAATTTTAAATCTCAGTGCAAACACCTGAAATATTAGTCCAAACTCCATGTCAAGGCATCTCCACATAGTTAATTCAATTTATTTTGATGCATGTTTAAAAAACATACAAAATATGCAGGGTAGCAGACAAAAACATTAGTGACTGATAACATAATATTAGGCCAAAATCTGATTAGTACTATCTCCATATGGTTCCATTTTTAATTTCTTTGGGGGGGCTCCCAGGTTGTAGAATGTAATAAAACCTGCGTGTAGGTGATTACGTGTCTTTCAATACACAGGGTAGTGCACAAAATTACCTGTGTGTGATAACGTGAAATTAGGCTCAATCCATTCAGCTTATTTTTTATCTCCAAGTGGTTCCAATTTTATGGGAAGGTTGTTGAATTTATTCAAACCAGCATATAGGTGATTACTAAGGTTGAGCGAACCCGAACTGCAAAGTTGGGGTTCGTACCAACTTTGCAAGTTCGGGTACCCGGACTCGAACCCACACTTTTTCACTGAAGTTCAGGTTCAGTGTTCAGGTGATTTTATTATTTTCCATTATAATATGGTTATAACGGAAAATAATAGCATTCTTAAGACAGAATGCTAAATAAAATGGTCATTGATGGTTAAAAATAATAAATAAAACCTAACCTCTTATTTCTTCAGGACCTGCAAAAGGACCTAAGATGACGTCACCGCGCTCACCACGTGGTGAGCGCAGGGACATCATTGCAGGTTCTGCTGAATAAAGATAGAAGGACCTGCGGTTACGTCACCACACTCAACACGTGGTGAGTGCAGTGACGTCATCGCAGGTTCTTTTGCAGGTCCTTAAGAAAGAAGAGGATACCGGCTGCACGATCAAGTGGATGAGGTGAGTTTTTTAAAATATTTTCAACCCCTCAATGGCCATTTTATTTAGCGTTTTGTCTTAAGAATGCTATTATTTTCCTTTATAACCATGTTATAACGGAAAATAATAAAATGAAGTTCGGGTCCCCATTGACTTTCCAGACTTTTGAACTGAAGTCTGGGGCTCCATGGTTATTTTGCAATTTTTTTTTTCCCAGGGAGCTTTGCACTTTGGATTGCTTTGTTGAGACTCCTAAATGAGGCACCACTGTGTTTTTTGAAGTTGGTCTTCCTAACATAGTAACATAGTACATAAGGCCGAAAAAATACATCTGTCCATCCAGTTCGCCCTGTCATCCTGCTAGTTGATCCAGAGGAAGGCAAAACAAAAACAACATGTGAGGTAGAAGCCAATTTTAGCCATTTAAGGGAAGTAAAAAATTCCTTCCTGACTCCATTTAGGCAATCAAAAGTACTCCCTGGATCAACGACCCATCTCTAGTAGCTATAGCCTGTAATATTATTACACTCCAGAAATGCATCCAGGCCCCTCATGAATTCCTTTTTTATACTCACCATCACCACCTCCTCAGGCAGAGAGTTCCATAGTCTCACTGCTCTAACCGTAAATAATCCTCTTCTATGTTTGTGTACAAACCTTCTTTCCTCCAGATGCAGAGGATGTCCCCTCGTCATAGTCACAGTCCTGGGGATAAATAGATGATGGGAGAGATCTCTGTACTGACCCCTGATATATTTATACATAGTTATTAGATCTCCTCTCAGTCATCTTTTTTCTAAAGTAAATAACCCTAATTTTGATAATCTTTCAGGGTACTGTAGTTGCCCCATTCCAGTTATTACTTTAGTTGGCCTCCTTTGAACCCTCTCCAGCTCTGCTATGTCCGCCTTGTTCACAGGAGCCCTGAACTGTACACAGTACTTAATGTGTGGTCTGTCTGGCAATTTGTAAAGTGGTAGTACTATGTTCTATGTGCCCCTATTGATGCAACACATTTTCTTATTGGCCTTGGTGGCAGCTGCCTGACACTGGTTTTTGCAGCTTAGTTTGCTGTTTATTAAAATTCCTAGATCCTTTTCCATGTCAGTATTACCGAGTGGTTTACCATTAAGTATGTACAGGTGACTTGCATTATTCCTTCCCATGTGCATAACTTTACATTTGTCAGTGGTAAACCTCATCTGCCACTTATCTGCCCAAGCCTCCAATCTATCCAGATCCCTCTGTAGCAGTATATTTACACAGTTTAGTGTCAACTGCAAAAATGTATATTTTACTATGCAAGCCTTCTACAAGATCATTAATAAATATATTGAAAAGAATGGGGCCCAGTACTGACCCCCGAGGTACCCCACTATTGACAGTTGCCCAATCTGAGTGTGTAAAGTTAATAACCACCCTCTGTTTTCTGTCACTCAGCCAGTTACTTACCCACATACAGACATTTTCTCCCAGTCCTAGCATCCTCATTTTATATACTAACCTTTTATGTGGCACAGTGTCAAATGCTTTGGAGAAGTCCAGATATACGACATCCATTGATTTGCCGCTGTCAAGTCTAGAACTTACCTCCTCATAGAAACTGAGTAAATTCGTTTGGCATGACCGATCCCTCATGAAGCCATGCTGATTTGGCGTTAATTGCTTATTTCCATTGAGATCCTTTAAGATAGCATCTTTCAGAAAACCTTCAGTTTCCCCAAAACAGATGTTTATATTGTATGACTTACCGGTCTATAGTTTCCGGGCTCTGTTTTTGGACCATTTTTGAATATTGGCACCACATTTGTTATGCACCAATCCTGTGGAACATTCCCGGTCAGTATAGAGTCTGAAAATATCATAAATAAGGGTCTGGCTATGACATTACTTAATTCCCTTAGGATACGGGGGTGTATGCCATCCGGTCCTGGCGATTTGTCTATTTTAATTTTTAAATCGCTGTTGTACTTCTTCTTGGGTAAGACAGGACACGTTTAATGGGGGATTTATTTTTACATTTAGCATTACATCTGACAGTTTATTTTCCTCAGTTAATACATAGAAGAAAAAAATATTTAACAGTTTTGCTTTCTCCTCGTCGCTCTCTGCAACTCCCCCTTCATTATTCTTTAAAGGGCCGACACCTTCAGATTTATGCTTTTTAACATTTATATAATTGAAGAAAATTTTAGGGTTAGTTTTGTTCTCTTTGGCAATTAATCTCTCAATCTCTAGTTTGGCCGCTTTTATATGTTTTTTTACATGTTCTATTTTTTTCCTTATAGTTTTTCGGTGCTTCCTCGCTGCTGTTTTAGTGATTTATATGCTTTCTTTTTGTCATTTATTGCTTTCTTTACATTTCTATTTATCCACATTGGTTTCTTTTTTTTCCTTAACCTTTTATTCCCATACGGTATGTACCTCTCAAAATGAGAATTTAGGATGCTTTTAAAGATATCCCATTTTGTGGCTGTATTTTTGTTTTTGAAGACTTTGTCCCAGTTATTTAGGCCTATGGCCTCGCTTAGTTGGCTAAATTTAGCTTTTTTGAAGTTTGGGATTTTTGTTCCTCCCTGTAGAAATGCTCTTTTGAATGATAATTGGAAGGTTATTACTTTATGGTCACCATTTCCCAGGTGTCCCCCAATTTGCACATCTGTTGTTCTGTCAGGTCTATTGGTTAATACTAAGGTCAGCTATTGTTTTGTTTGAGTTGTACTCTCACATGGAGGACAGTAATTCTCACTGTTTGGCAAGATTCACACCATGGTGGACACCTGGAGCAGCTCTTAGTGCCATAGACAGTACATTTTTTTTAAAAAAAATTGTCTTTTTATTAATAGGAGTATACATATACAATAAACAGAAATATTGCATTGTGAGATCTCTTGATATCCAAATGACCAGCATATATAAAGGCTTAGACATTGTAAATATTCTTTATACATGAATATTAAGCATTTCTTTGGCTGTCACCCCACATTGGTATACAGCATTATCAATAGAGATGTAAACATAAGCAAACTGATCTGCAGACAGATAAGTTGAGGTCAAGAATGATATAACTGGAAAAATAAGAACAGTCCTCGTGCGGATAAATGTAAAATATAAAAGGTGGGTAATAAAGATCAAAAGACACGACAAGACACAAGAGGGTATAGGGGGGAAGAGGAAAGTTTTACAGTGATTTCTGGACAGTACTTTTTAATGTACTTTGTGGCAGCGGCAAAGCAGCATGCTGGCAATGAGGCCAGGTCCTTTTGACCCCCAATGATTGTGTTGGCCTGGCTTCCACACCAAACTTATCCGCCTCCTTCTCCATGAACAGTAACTGTTCCATAAAATCAGAAGGGCACAGCGCCGCTCACACTACACCTCCTTCCTATAACATACAGTATGTCAAGCGTTGTCATGCCGTGTTGGAGCTGATCGGCCTGGGTGAGAGTAGCCACACCTGCAAGCAGTTATTAATGTACATCAAGCAGCAAACTCTTACTGGGCAGCGACAATGGCCATCCTGAACCTTGGTGAGGTTTGACACTTACGCAGCAGGGGAAGAATGTGGAAGAACAGATAACGTAGCTTGATGTCTGCCCTATAGCTGTTGCGGACATACAAAGGGATTCTGGCATGAAAGAGTAGGGGAGCTGCTACTGCAAGAGGAGGAGTAGTTGGAGGTGGAGGTACAAGAGGACGATGATGATGATGGCACTGGCAAGGACAACTAATTGTCTAAGTAGAGGGCGGAGTCGGAAAGAACTGGCTCCTAAGGCATGCTGGCCAGAATGGCAAGGTATATGCTCGCTTGTTTACGCAGTGACAGACGTATTGTTGACATCAAGCAGTCTGATGATTACTGATTGCAATGCTGTTTGACCCTCATTATGAAAGCAAAATGGGGGAATATTTTCCTACTTCCGAAAGGAAGACCAAATTATGTTATTACCAGGAAACACTGTGTACGCAGCTTGCCACAGTGTGCCTGAAAGGGAGACCCCTCTCCGGGTGCCACAAGCAGCAGAAGCCTCAGCAGTAGTGGTCATTTCAGTCTCCTCAAGTCAACATGAGGGAACAGTTTTTCCACCTGCCCGCCTCAACGCACAGATTCATGTATACCCACACTCTTGCCAGTCTCTGGTGGAAAAACCGGTTTCCTGATCCCATGGATTTCTGGGCAGACAGACTGGAACAGAAGCCTGAACTTTCTTTTTTTTATTTTGCACAGCCTCCAGTATCACATCAGAAAGGGTTTTTAGCATTGTGGCTGTTGTTGCTGTGGCACTGCGCTGGTGGATTGGTTGGGCCCCGTGCCAGGGTGGCATTTCAAGACAGCAGGGGTGCTGTTTGCCATCTGGATCTTGCTGCCTGCTGGTGCGGAGCTGTGGCACCGGCGGTCCCCAGGCAATGCCGCAGAAAACTTAGAGGAGGTCCTACTCTAAAACACAACCTTGAAGCGGTGAGTGGGTTTATGCTTTTTGATCAAAATGTACACTAATGCCTCTTATATAGTATGTAGTATAGGGGGCCGTACATTAAATATTGCGCTGAGAAGCAATGTTAATTTTGCTGAGAAGCAGTTATAGATCAAAGCTTGTGGATGTGTGATCTAATTCTCTTTTCTTTTTTTTTTTTAATCAGAAAATGAAATAGTTTTCAAAATTTGTAATAAATAAAAATTTAGAAAGTGTGGTATGCATTTGTATTTAGTCAATACTATGTAGGATCATCTTTTACTGCAATTACAGCTGCAAGTCTTTTGGGGTACAGTATGTCTCTACCAGCTTTGTATATTTAGAGGCTGAAATTTTTGCTCGTTCTTCTTTGCAGTCAGATTGGATGGAGAGCATCTCTAAACAGTAATTTCAAGTCTTGCCACAGATTCTCAATGGGATTTAGGTCTGGACTTTGACTGGGCCATTTAAACACATGAATATGCTTTGATCTAAACCATTCCATTGTAGCTCTGGCTGTATGTTTAGGTAGGGTGAAAAAACAAAAAAGTAGGAGGAGGTTACAGAGTTCCTGAAAACAATCTAACCTTCACAGGGGCGCCAACGGTGATGGATATACTTTGTGTAAAGTACGGCTAGTTTATAAAATTGTAAAGGGTGGTGCCATATAATTAGCAAAATAAGACAAGGGTGCCCGGCAGCTGTAGAGGTACCGTTTACGTAAAACGGTTAGAATAATCAAAGATAGGAAAAAAGTTTTAAAAAATTTATTTTAAAATGCACTATGTCGTGCACAGGTTTCCCTTAATTATATAATAGCGCCAAGCAGACCCCCCAATTGGGTTTCAGAATGTAAATAGAATTATAAATATAAATATAATGCAATATGTTTATAAAATCAAAGGAACTTAGTTCCCAAATATTCAGATGGTACTCACTTCACTAGGGGGGTTTGTCTAGCAGGTTAAGCTCAAGACGCCTGAGACAAAAAAAAACCCTGGCCAGGATAGCGTGTAGAAACTTAGAGGCTGAAGTCACCACTCAAGTCAAGTCGGGGTTCTTCTTCACATGCCACTTTATTTGGAATCAAGGCTCAACGCGTTTCGGGGTACCAGAAAAACCCCCTTCCTCAGGAGCACAAATATAAAATTAACAATGCACATGCACATATATATACACCTATACATACAGTTCAATTCTTCGAAATTCCCGCTACTTTGGTATCGGAGGAACCGGAAGTGACGTTACTTGCGTCACTTCCGGTGAAGTGGAACGCATGGTGGAACACAAATCGTAAAAAAATAAATAAAAATAAAGTTCCCATCATCAATTCAATTCAATATATTCATATATACATTAAATTTGGGCTCATCGATATCTCAGTGGGTAAGCCCAATATAAATTCCAATTGACGCCTGCGCTCCAACAGTGGAACGCACGCCGCCGGAAGGATGGGGTCAAATTCTAAGATCCGGTGAGAGCGTGCGTTTCAACCAGTGAAGCGCACGCCGTAGGATAAGGCTGCGTGCGCTCAATAGGAGGGGCCACGCTATAGAGCTCTGGTGAAGGCGTGCGCTCCCTTGCTGGAACGCATGCCGCCAGAGCTGTGGAACGCAAGCCGGGACTGAGCATGCGCAGGACTCTATTGTGGGATGAGTCATGGCTGTGCGTTTCACAAAGGAACGCAAATGTATATATGTGGGCTGCCAGTACCCTAATTTGACAGAGAAACCGGTAATATTTATTTAAAACGAGAAGATGTCCTTTCTTATAAAATTCTCTCAATATAAAAATAAATATATAGATACATTTAGGAAAGCTCTTCATATGTACGTATAAAAAGTTTCTCATATAATAATAATAATAAAATGTTTACCTATATTAATATTTCATAAACTATTCATATAATATATGTGTTTCATACAATAAATAAATATACGTATAAAAGACAAATTCATATTATATTAATATTGGACATTTTTTTTTAAAAAAATTAAAAAAAATTTTTTTTATATAAATCTCTACAAAGTATTCTACAAACATTCAGTGGAATGACCCGTTTATCAATGTAATTCTATTTATAATCTCGCTTATTGATAATTAAGGTTATGATCAACTCAGGACATATATACTTTTATGTGGCTACCTCTTCACTTAAAAATATTTAATTTGATACATCTTTCCCAAAGTGTTCAAACTCATATGTCTTTATTTCAATTAACTAAATGGGTTATTAGTAGTAGTAATTAGTAATTAGCATATTCTAAGGTCTCATTCAGACCAAAGGGAGTTAATGTATTTAGATAGTAAATCCAGTACATCTCCTTCCTAGCTAATGTTTGGAAGGAAGATGTAATATGTTCCAACGGGATGACTCTTAAACCACCTGGGTCCCCTTCGTGATGGATGGAAAAATGTTTAGAGATACTATGAGTAACAACCTTTCTGTAAATGTTTGAACGGTGCTCGTTCATCCGTTCCCTCAAAGTTTGAACAGTACGTCCTACATATAGGAGATTGCAGGGGCATATCAGTAAGTATATGACAAAAGAAGTGTTGCAACTTAAATCTTGTTTAATGATTATTGGATTCCTTAGTGGTAAGAGGTTAAGAGTTTCTCCGCATAGAATCATTTTGCAACACTTGCATTTTTTATGGCCGCACTTCTTCACTCCTACTTTCCCCTTTTGTTGTAGTGTAAGGGATGGTTGGTATTTGGTAGGTAGCTTTGGACAGGAAGGCGCCAAAAAGTTTTTTAGGGTTTTTGCCCTACGGAAAGTTACAGTGGGTAGTGTTGGAAGGTTTTTTTGTAATAAAGGGTCTTTCAACAAGATTTTCCAGTAATATTTCTTGACCTAGATATTAAGACTATAAACAATGAGATTACAACTAGGACACATTTCAAAAAAGTGGACACCAATAGTTATTTGGATTTTAAGAGCTGCCATCACCAAAAATGGAAATGTAACATCCCGTTTGGACAGATGAAACGGATTCGTAGAAACTGTAGCAACGATAATGAGATGAAGGAACAATTAGGAATCCTAAAAACTAGATTCAAAGAAAAAGGTTTCCCCATGAAATTAGTGGTAGAGTCAGAAAAGAGAGCACTAAGGGAGAGCCAATTTGATAGTCTAAAAAATAAAACTAAGGATGACACCAAAAATAAATTTGCAAATATAAATTTAATTACAACATACAACAGCCAACATGCAAAAATAAGAAAGATTATCAATAAACACTGGAAAATCTTGTTGAAAGACCCTTTATTACAAAAAAACCTTCCAACACTACCCACTGTAACTTTCCGTAGGGCAAAAACCCCAAAAAACTTTTTGGCGCCTTCCTGTCCAAAGCTACCTACCAAATACAGTTTTTAAAATTTTATAAGAAAGGACATCTTCTCGTTTTAAATAAATATTACCGGTTTCTCTGTCAAATTAGGGTACTGGCAGCCCACATATATACATTTGCGTTCCTTTGTGAAACGCACAGCCATGACTCATCCCACAATAGAGTCCTGCGCATGCTCAGTCCCGGCTTGCGTTCCACAGCTCTGGCGGCATGCGTTCCAGCAAGGGAGCGCACGCCTTCACCAGAGCTCTATAGCGTGGCCCCTCCTATTGAGCGCACGCAGCCTTATCCTACGGCGTGCGCTTCACTGGTTGAAACGCACGCTCTCACCGGATCTTAGAATTTGACCCCATCCTTCCGGCGGCGTGCGTTCCACTGTTGGAGCGCAGGCGTCAATTGGAATTTATATTGGGCTTACCCACTGAGATATCGATGAGCCCAAATTTAATGTATATATGAATATATTGAATTGAATTGATGATGGGAACTTTATTTTTATTTATTTTTTTACGATTTGTGTTCCACCATGCGTTCCACTTCACCAGAAGTGACGCAAGTAACGTCACTTCCGGTTCCTCCGATACCAAAGAAGCGGGAATTTCGAAGAATTGAACTGTATGTATAGGTGTATATATATGTGCATGTGCATTGTTAATTTTATATTTGTGCTCCTGAGGAAGGGGGTTTTTCTGGTACCCCGAAACGCGTTGAGCCTTGATTCCAAATAAAGTGGCATGTGAAGAAGAACCCCGACTTGACTTGAGTGGTGACTTCAGCCTCTAAGTTTCTACACGCTATCCTGGCCAGGGTTTTTTTTTGTCTCAGGCGTCTTGAGCTTAACCTGCTAGACAAACCCCCCTAGTGAAGTGAGTACCATCTGAATATTTGGGAACTAAGTTCCTTTGATTTTATAAACATATTGCATTATATTTATATTTATAATTCTATTTACATTCTGAAACCCAATTGGGGGGTCTGCTTGGCGCTATTATATAATTAAGGGAAACCTGTGCACGACATAGTGCATTTTAAAATAAATTTTTTAAAACTTTTTCCTATCTTTGATTGTATGTTTAGGGTCATTGTCTTGTTGGAATGTGAACTTCCACACAAGTCTCAAATCCTTTGCAGCATCTAATAGGTTTTCCACCAGGTTTGCCTAGTACAGGGATTGGCAAACTGCGGCTCTCCAGCTGTGGTAAAACTACAATTCCCACCACGCCCTGCTGTAGGCTGATAGCTGTAAGCAGTATTTGCATGCTGGGAGTTGTAGTTTTGCAACAGCTGGAGAGCCACAGTTTGCCCATCCCTCGCCTAGTATTTAGCTCCATCCATCTTCCCATTAACTCTGACCGGCTTCCCCGTCCAGGCTGAAGAAAAGCATCCCCACAGCATGATGCTGCCCCCACCGTGTTTCACTGTCGGGATGGTGGATTCACGGTGATCTGCAGTGTTAGTTTTCCGCCACACATAGGCCTTGATTTATCATACCTTCACTCCAGAATTCTGGCATCAAAAAGTCCCAAAACAGGGCATAATTTTGCGACTTTTTACATGGGTACACCACTCACTCCAGTTTTGAAAAAATGGGCGTGGTTAGCCATGTTAATGAGTTTCACTCCAGATTTATCATTGGGACTTTTTAAAAAAAGTTGCAAAAAAGTTGCAAAAAAAGTCCCAATTTCACTCCAGTGAGGACCATGCTTATCTTATGCGACTTTTTAATAGAACATGCGACTTTTTTGTGAATATGTGCGACTTTTGTAAAGCTATTTACTGAAGGAGGAACTTCTGCCATCAAACCACATTTATCACAGTATTAAAGGACCATTATTAAATCTGACTGAGCCAAAAGTGATTTTGGACTTATGTAAAATTGGAGTAAGATGGAAGTGTAATGATAAATCTGGCCCATAGTGTTTTGTATTTAGGCCAAAAAGTTCAACTTTGGTGTCGGCTTACCAGAGCACCTTCTTCCACTTTCTTGCTGTGTCCCCTACATGGCTTGTGGCAAATTGCAAATGGAACTTCATATGACTTGCTTTCAAAAATGTCTTTCCTTTTGCCACTCTTCCATAAATGCCAGATGTGTGAAGTACACAACTAATAGTTGTCCTGTGGAAGATTCTCCCACCTGAGCTGTGGATCTCTGCAGCTTCTCCAGGGTGACCATGGAACTCTTGGCTGCTTCTCTTATTAGTGCTCTCCTTGCCTGAGTTGTTACTTGAGATGGATGGCCATGTCTTGGTAAGTTTGCAGTTGAGCCATACTCCTCCAATTTTCGAATGATGGATTGAACAGTGATCTGTGAGATATTCAGAGTTGGGATATTTCTTTAGAACCTAATCCTGCTTTATACTTGTCCACAACTTTTATCCCTGACCTGTAGCTGTTGTGTTCTTGGTTTTCATGATGCCGTTTGATCACTAATGTTCTCGAATAAACCTCTGAGGATTTCACATAACAGCTGTACTTATACTGAGAATGAGAACAAATTACACACAGGTGGACCATTTACTAATTAGGTGACTTCTGAAGGCAATTAGTCAGGGGGCTGAATAAAAAAGCACACCATAGTTTCCAGATTTTTATTTATTAAACATTTTGAAAACCTTGCAACATTATCTATCACATAAAATCCCAATAAAATACATGTAAAGGAAATGTGTCTCCAAAAACTTTATCTGCCAGTTAACCACTTCAGCCCCCCTAGCTTAAATCCCCTTAATGACCAGACCACTTTTTACAATTCTGCACTACACTACTTTCACAGTTTATTGCTCGGTCATACCACTTACCACCCAAATGAATTTTACCTCCTTTTCTTATCACTAAGAGAGCTTTCATTTGGTGGTATTTCATTGCTGCTGACATTTTTACTTTTTTTTATATTAATTTTTGCAAAAAAATGACATTTTTCCCTTTCTGTTGTAAAATTTTTCAAATAAAACTACATTTCTATATACATTTTTCTCTAAATTTATTGTTCTACATGTCTTTGATAAAAAAAAATGCAATAAGAGTATATTTGTTGGTTTGGGTAAAAGTTATAGCTTTTACAAACTTTGGTGCAAAAAATTTAATTTATGCACTTTGACTTTCTGAGCACCTGTCATTTTTCCTGAGGTACTACAATGCCCAGACAGTAGAAACACCCCACAAATGACCCTATTTTGGAAAGTAGACACCCTAAGGTATTTGCTGATGGGCATAGTGAGTTCATGGAAGTTTTTATTTTTTGTCACAAGTTAGCGGAAATTAAATTTTTTGGGAAATGGAATCCAAATGCGTAAAAATTCCCTTTGAAACCCTAAAGGTACTCATTGGAATTAGGGCCCCTTTGCGCATCTTGGCTGCAAAAAAAAAATGCAATAAGTGTATATTTATTGGTTGGGTAAAAGTTATAGTGTTAACAAACTATGGTGCAAAAAAGTGAATTTCCGCACTTTGACTTTCTAAGCACCTGTCATGTTTCCTGAGGTACTACAATGCCCAGACAGTAGAAACACCCCACAAATGACCCAATTTCAGAAAGTAGACACCCTATGGTATTCGCTGATGGGCATAGTGAGTTCACGGAAGTTTTTATTTTTTGTCACAAGTTAGAGGAAATGGATTTTTTTTTCTTACAAAGTCTCATATTCCACTAACTTGTGACAAAAAATAAAATTTTACATGAACTCGCCATACCCCTCACGGAATACCTTGGGGTGTCTACTTACTAAAATGGGGTCACTCGTGGGGTATTTATACTGCCCTGCCATTTTAGGGGTCTCTAAAGCGTGAGAAGTAGTTTGGAATCCAAATGCGTAAAAATGCCCTGTGAAATCCTAAAGGTACTCATTGGAATTAGGGCCCCTTTGCGCATCTTGGCTGCAAAAAAGTGTCACTCATGTGGTATCACCGTAATCAGGAGAAGTAGGGAAATGTGTTTTGGGGTGTATTTTTACATATACCCAAACTGTGTGCGAAAAATATCTCTGTAAATGACAACTTTTTCCATTTTTTTTATACAAAGTTGTCAATTTACAGAGATATTTCTCTCACCCAGCATGGGTATATGTAAAAATACACCCCAAAACACATTGCCCTACTTCTCCTGAGTACGGAAATACCACATGTGTGGCACTTTTTTGCAGACAAGGTGCGCAAAGGGGCCCAAATTCCAATAAGTACCTTTTAGGAGGGCATTTTTAGGCATTTGGATTCCAGACTTCTTCTCACGCTTTAGGGCCCCTAAAATACCAAGGCAGTATAAATACCCCACATTTGACCCCATTTTGGAAAAAAAGACACCCCAAGGTATTCCGTGAGGGGCATGGCGAGTTCATAGAACATTTTTTTTCAGAAAAAGTTAGCAGAAATTGACTTTTTTTTTCTCTTCAAAGTCTCCCTTTCCGCTAACTTGTGACAAAAAGTTCAATCTTTCATGGACTCAATATGCCCCTCAGCGAATACCTTGGGGTGTCTTCTTTCCAAAATGGGGTCACATGTGAGGTGTTTGTACTGCCCTGGCATTTGAGGGTCTCCGCAATCATTACATGTATGGCCAGCATTAGGAGTTTCTGCTATTCTCCTTATATTGAGCATACGGGTAATGAGATTTTTTTTTCCCTGAGACTACCCAAGAAAAAAAGCAATCCTGTCTTACAAATGGGAGGCTAGCGAAGTACAGGAAGCCGCTGCGATTGATAAAAAATATCAAAACTGATTTTTTTATCGCCGCATAGCTTGTGTAGTTATTGTGCAGTGATAAAAAAAATAAAAAAATGTTGTCACTGCGGCGGCGCGGGAGTGGGTGAACACACGTGTGGACGACCGATCAGGCCTGATCGGGCAAACACTGCATTTTGGGTGGAGGACGAGCTAAGGTGACACTAATACTATTATAGATCTGACTGTGATTAGTTCTGATCACTTACAGATACTATAAAGTACCAATGCTGATTTGCAATACGCTAATCAGCGAATCAGTGACTGCGGTGCGGTGGGCTGGGCGCTAACTGTAGCTAACTACCTACTAAAGGGGCCTAAACTAACCTAAACCTAACAGTCAATACTGGTGAAAAAAAAAAAAAAGGGACAGTTTACACTGAGTACTTTTTTCCCTTTCACTACTGATTGACAGGGGCGATCAAGGGGTTAATTGGGGTGATGGGGGGGTGATCTGGGGCTAAATGTGTAGTGCTTGGTGTACTCACTGTGATCTGTGCTCTCTGCTAGGATCAACCGACGAAAAGGACCCAGCAGAGAGCACAGAATCCATTTAACACATAATATTTATAAATATAATGTGTCATATGGCTGGTGGTTAGATTTTTTAAAAGTCACCAACCTTCCAGCGCTGATCATTGGCTAGTAGGCTGGTGACCAACTCCTTGTGTGCCTTTTGCCGACTCGCACGCATATGCGTCCGGGAGGAATAACCCGGCCGCCTGCAGGACGCATCCCTGCGTTAGGCGGTCAGGAGGTGGTTAAAACCAGATAGTAACATATCTTTTTTTCTAATCTGTTTTTATTTTCTGATTGTAGATTTTTTTTTTTTTATTTCCTTGAGCTGTTCTTAACAGCATTTACAAAGCATTAAAAAATTGGCAACCCCATGGGTCATAGCTAGCAGCTACTTCTTTACTACAGCTTGTAATCAGCAGATCTATTTCTCACTTTTCATGATGTCATAGGAACCAATAGAACAATAATTAGAATCCAACTCATATAATGGAATAAACCAATTAATCTTTATTTAACGTATGGTACTTCAATGGCCGCAATGCTTATTACGATTATAGAATTATCAACTTTTAATATTGCACCAAACTTAAAACCAAAACCATTAACCGTCCAATTAACCAAAGTATAAACGTCAGTCCACTCGGAGAGTGACTTAACCCCCATATCGACAAATCGCAAGCGAAGTGGCCAACAAAGCATCTCAACCAATCAAGTCGTAAGAGCCTATATGTAGAATAAACAAGTCAGGTGTGAGTTAAAAAGACAGCATATATTCAACTTCAAGAAGAATATTGGAATTTTTGGAAATTTTGAGGTTAGAGACTGCTCTCCACTTTAATGTGAATTCTTCAGAAAAACCCAAATTTATTGTAGATTTCCGAACGTTTGTTCTTTTCAACGCCAAGTTAATAAGTTCATCACCTACAATCCATATAACTGACTTTCGTCCTGAAATTAATGAATGAGAAGGTTAGGTCGTATATAAGTTTTAAAACAGTTAGACCTCCATCTACCTAAGCTTTTTAGAATGAATTTATCTAAACCTAATTGTGCCGCATAGCTAGCTGCGCCTATACGGAAAGAATATGCAGAAATGTTTACGTTCCTACAACCTAATCTGTCCAAACAATTACGAAGAACAAAATGAAATTGATATTTAGTTAAATGGGAGCCATCATAATGAGAAAATAAGGCCCTGTAACTTGGCTGTCTTACATTTAGCCAATTAGTCATATTTACAACAGGGAAAATAGGCTTAGAACAAAATTTGTTCAATTGAAGCCAAAAACCCTTGCACAGTTGATCGGTCTTAGATCTTTTAATGAAAAGCTTGATTTGCTCATTATCAATAACAATGTCAGAGAAGAGGAGAGGAGGACAAGAGTGTTTATTTTCTGCTGCAATTTCGCTCACCCGAAGTGCGGCAAAAAATGCTAAAGAATAAGCCGCAGAAAATAAACAGGACTCATAAGCAGAAGAACAGACAAAAGGCAGTTGATATAAAATTCCTGACAACAGTTCAATGGACAATAACCTAGTTTTATCTCGAGGAACAGATGTCCTTTTGATGCCTTTGAGTACTTGTTTGAGTTTGAAGTTATTTAAAATGGATTTGAAACCTCTCAGTTTGAAGAAGAACAAAATACCAGATAACTTTTTTGAGATAGATTCGGCCCGTAAGCCTTTCTTCCATAGGTAAAAAATAAATGAAATGAAATGCTCCGTTACAAAATCATTTGCTGATAAATGAAATATATCACAGAACTCCTTCCAATCAAGCCATGCGGCAGAATAAGCTGCCCATGTATTATTGGCTAATGAGCGTGCTAAAAATTCATTAATTAA
Organism: Bufotes viridis; assembly: GCA_033119425.1. Lineage (NCBI taxonomy): Eukaryota > Metazoa > Chordata > Amphibia > Anura > Bufonidae > Bufotes > Bufotes viridis. Next base: position 310,826,513 of record CM065590.1, read on the forward strand.
TCGTCCGTGATACCCCACAAGTGATCCGGACATGGGATTCCTATCTGCGAAGCTTGAGGGGCCTTTGCAAAGAATTCCGAAAGACGCTGCCGAGATAAAGAGTCAGCGAGAGTGTTACTTTTACCTGAAATGAATTTGGCTTTCAACCAAATATTAATTTTAAGACAGTGAAGAACTAACTTGCGTAATAATAAAGACACTAAAGGTGACTTGAAAGACAGACAATTAATAGAGAAAACCACTCCCATATTGTCTGAGTGGAGAAGAATTCGCCTGTTTTGAAATTCGTCAGACCAAATCAATAACGAAAACAAAAAAGGAAAAAGTTCAAGGAAAACTAAGTTTTTTGAATATTTCCTATTCTCTAACCAGGATTGAGGCCATTTTTCAGCAGACCAGGAATTATTAAAATTAGCTCCATAACCGGTGGAGCCAGAAGCATCTGTATAAAAACATAATGTGTCAGATTCGACAAACTCTTCTTGCCAGAGTGGCCATTGAAGTCAATCAAGAATTGTAACCATACCGCTAAATCATCTTTTAAATGCCTGGTTAACCTTATGTGTGAGTGAGGTGACAACTAACCAGCTGTGGCAGCGTAAAGTCTTTTAAAAAAAAACCTTCCCATGGGAATTACACAAGTAATAAAATTTAAAGAGCCAAGTAAAGACTGGAGATGCTTAAGAGTATTTTTTTCTTTACTTGGAATGGCGGACAGGAGCTCAATAGTGGGTGAAATCTTGTCAAAAGGAATGCTGAACTCCATGATATCTGTATTGATGAAAATACCTAAGAATTTCAAGGTGGTAGAAGGAAAAAACGTTTTATCAATGGCTAGCGGGATGTAAAAATTTAGCAATACAGATAAATTTATGAAGGAGATTCATGCATTCTGGAGTATCCTTGCGACCTATAAATAAGAAATCGTCGAAGTAATGTAGAATAAATCCTGAACCAGAATGAATCTCTACCACCCAGTGCAAAAAAGTAGAAAAAGCTTCAAAATAGAAGCATGATAAAGTAAAACCCATGGGGAGGGCAATGTCGTAAAATAACTTATTGAGGAACGTAAAGCCCAGAGAATTGTAACCAACAGGATTAATCGGTAATAACCTGAAAGCAGACTTAATATCTGCTTTGGCTAGAAGAGCATGTCGACCTGCTTTCTGAAGAAAAAATATGGCCCGATCAAACAACGAATATTTAAAACTAGCTTCATTCTTGTCAATCTCGTCGTTCAAAGAAGTATGCTTTGGAAAAGATAAATTGTGTATAAGATGATAAGATTTTGAGAATTGGGCTCTTTCCTAGGTACTATGGCTAAAGGAGAAATACGGAAACTAGTAAAGGGGGGGGGGGATTAAAAGGACCAGCTATTCTGCCTGCAGCAATCTCAGACAGAATCTTATCTTTAACAACATCTAAATTTTGTCTTACAGAAGTTGCATTTTCAACAATGACACAACCAGGACCAGAAAACTCAGGTATATAAAAACCCCTAGAAAAACTATCCAACAGAAAATTAGCCATCTGAATGTTTGGGTAATGGTCTAGCCACTGGTGTAATCTTGGTAAATTCAGAGGCGTCACTCGGCTTATTTTGATTGAATATCTCTGCTGGGGTTGGAAAAATGAATCCCTTGTTTTTTGAAACATTTGACAGCGGGGTGAGGTCCGGCACAATATGAACATTCATGACGGTATCTGCAATTGGAATGCCATCTACAATAGGTCTCATTGAAAGCGAAGCAGATACCTTTCTTTATACTGGTAGTGTTTGGGTGTTGACGAAAAAGGTAATTTTTGTTGGGGAGTATGAGGCTCAGCCACAACCCTATGTCTTTGTTGCCCTAACTTAAATTAGGGTAGACTGCAAGCTTCTGATGAAAAGATTTGTCGTAGGAGCAAAGTTCTTTGTATCGGCTTCTTCTTATCATTCGACTCAAATTTTTTGTCTTTGGAGGGCTCAATTTTGAAAATTTCATTGGAGGAGGGTAAAAGGGAAAAACATCTATATATTTCCTCTTCCCGATTTTATCTTTAACAGATTGAGAGAGGTGAAAACCTAAGGGGGAAATCTGACAAGCCAAAACTTCCTTTACAGCGGTCTCTTTAATCCCAGAACTGAGTTCGAGTTCCGGGACAAAGAGCTCTGGAATGGACACATTAGTAGGACAAGGTAAAGATGAAGGAGGTAAAGCATCTGTTACACTACAGGTAACATTGGTCTGGCATTCAGTGGCTTGCTCAGACCAAACATCACCAAGTGCAACAGACCGCTTGGTTAAAAATTGCATAAATTAATTGAAAGGTTTAATTTTCTAGGAAGAGTCAATAACAAAAGAATTTATGTCATGAACTAAAGTGCCCTGCGGTCTGCAGTCACTCAGGTTAATATCAAAGGGTATCTCACCACTGGGCAGTTGAGGTGGAAGACGGTTGGAAGGTGCAGCTCGAGGTGTCTGCTGAGTGGCAGTTGAGGGGTTACCGCGTCGATGCTGATTCCTGGCCCCTCTGGTAGAGGAAGATGGCTGGAGGTTAGGTTTTCTTCCGATCGTTGGAGGCGCATATTGGGAGGGAGAATATGCCCTCTTTTCCTTTCTGTGGAGTTTTACTGCGCGTGCGTTCACCAGTGACGGGGATCCCATCAATTGGATCGGGGCTTGTGCTGGTTCCTGTGCAGGCATGATCAGGAGCTGGCAGAAGGATTTATTCTTGCTCCGGAGACAGATGTAGACAGCGTTCGGCCTTTTAGATGGGTTCCATTATAAAATGGAAGTGCAGGTCAAGCTCTGAATTTTACACTTGTGTGAATGCGCCAGTTACAATTGTGGGGAGTCGCTCTGGTAGACAGCGGTGCGGGGGCAGTTTAGAGGCAAAACAAGGAGTCCAGATTGTGCAACAAACAGTGTTTTATTCACACTTGCACACCATAAATGAAAAAACAGAGTCTTTGGTGACAGTTCACACACAACGGAAATAACGTGGCAAAACAAAAACAGGCCAACACAGGTTCAGTCACCTGGGAGGTGTAGGTGCAGGTTCGCACCACGCTGTCGGCCCAGCCGCAGGAGAATCCAGCTTCAGGTAGCCAGGAACAAAACACCTCCTTGCTGAGTTCTTTCCTCCAGGACAGAGAACTCCTCAGCCCTGTTAGCAGCTCCAGGATAATCACCACCTCCAGCTGCTGAGCTGGCTGAGCTTTTAAACCCAGCCCAAAACCAGGACTGGGTCGTGGGGAGCAGCCACCCACCCTACACTTTAGCTGCTCCCGGTAAGAGCCGGCCCGGATCGGCTTTGCAGCCATGCTATTTAAACTCTGTCAGTAGCACTAGCTGCTGCTTGACATCAACAAAAACGGGCTCTTACCTCACCGAGGCTATGAACCTCGGTGACACATACCTGCCATCCACGACGGCACCCTGCACCTTACCACACAATGTTCACTCGCTTTTATAGGTCCTTGGATAGCGTTAGACTGTTCTCCAATCAGCTGTCTTGAAGATCCTCGTGGACAAGCAGATGCCAAGGGATAAACCAAAATACCTTAATCAGGTAAGCAATATAATAATTGTTAGTACCATACCATGATGGTTGCCATGACATCATGGCTCCCCTCATGGTATGCACATGTGGTTTGCTCCATTCTGAAGAAAGTCTATTATTTGTAGACAGCAGATATTTCTACTGATAGTGTTAGGGCAGCGATCTATAGTCAGAATGGCTTTATAAGCAGGATATACATCTCATTACTGACAGCTCTCACTACATGCACTCTCTTTTTCCCACAAAGCTTTGTATAGTGTAACGACACACAATGCTATGTATAGAGATGTCGCGAACATAAAATTTTCTGTTCGCGAACAACGAACCCGAACTTACTCAAATGTTTGCGAACAGGGCGAACCGCAATAGACTTCTATTGGCAGGCGAATATTAAAACCCACAGTGACTCGTTCTAGCTACAATAGTGATAGAAAAGTTGTTTTAAGTTAACTAACTAAAGGGCATAAATCACCTAATATTTTTAAATAACCTATTTTATGACATCTAAATCTACTCTAACATTTTATTTTCTAACCTTATATAAATGCTAATTTAATTATTTAACATATCTTTATTACTTGTAAAATAAAATAAAAAATCACTCTACACCATGTCAAAAGCCAGGTATGTGCAGGCTGACTATCTATCCATAAGACAGGGTGTCAGCATACCTTACAATGACAGGTTTGAGCAATTTAGCCAAACAAACATAAGTTCTCAATCCAAAAGGAGAGAAATTGGTTAGCATTGGTTGGCTATCTAGAGGGGCCTGGACCCTAGACCATTATCATTAGGGCGACAAAAATTGTAATTTTATATGCCAGCCTAACTCCTCTCTCACTGCCTAAGAGAGCTGCATAAACATTTCCCAACATTTAAAACTCATTTGCATACACATGGCCAAGAAATGCTAATGAGCAATATAGCAGTATCTGCCTTGTTTGTAAACTGAAACACGATTTGCATGGCTTTCCCATAGTCCCATGGTATGCAAATGAGTTTATATGACAAAACAGAATAGAAAGATTATAAAGTTAGTCTTTAAAAAATTGCAAAATCAAAAAAAAAAACTATGCAGCCTTCCTAATCATTGAGATGAGAGCTAGGTGGCATATTAAAAAAAAAAAAAATTTTGTCACCCTAATGATAATCATCTATGTGCACAGGTCCCCCTAGATACCTAACACTAAACAGACAATTTTCCTTTTGGAAAAACTGGTTAAAACCCAGGCTGCCTTGCTAAGGTATGCTGATGATCTGTCTGTCTGATGGATTGTTAGTCCTGCATATACCTGGTGCTCGGCAGCCATAGGGGAGAACTGTTCTGTGTTGTCCATTGAATGTTTCATGTAATAATACAAGTAATAATAAGATTTTATGATAGGCAGGCTAGGGTAAATGTCTGTAAGTCTGTCTTTGTCTGTTTTATAAAATACAAAGATTAGTTTTTTTAGTCAGCTACCTTACTGTAAGTTTGATTGAGTATTACACCTTAAAGGGACAGGCTGTTTTACCCTATAGAAATATATATATTTTCCTGTATTAGGATCCTTGATCTCAGAAAAACTGCTCTATTATCATCAAACACTGTCTTTGCATAATGTCTATAAAACGTTTTTATTCACAATTTTCCTCTGTCAGGGATTCCGCTGGCCGTGCTTGACTCATTTTCTCCTGTCTGTACCATGTGCTGTCCTGAATGTGCATGCACTATGGTGACTTATTCCTAGTGAAGAATAAACCTCCTAGGCGCATGCGCAGCACAGCAGAATTATACCCTTCAATCAAACAAAACTAAGCCCGCCACCAGGAAGTGGACAGCACAGCAGGAACAGGTAGTCAGTATCCCTTTAAGATGTAATAATCAAACACATGGTACAATAGATAATGAAGCCCTAATTTTTGTCCTTTATAAAACAGACAAAGACAAAATTATTATTATTGTTGTTTGTATTATTACATAAAACATCCAATTAACAACACAGAACAGTTCTCCCCTATGGCCACCAAGCACCAGGTATATCAAAACTAGTCTAAAGGAAAACTGGTTTAGTCGCCCATAGCAACCAATCAGATTTTTTCTTTCATTTTCCAAAGGAGATGTAAAAAATGAAAGGTGCAATCTAATTGGTTGCTAGGGGCGACAAAGCCAGTTTTACTTTACACCAGTTTGAAAAATGACTATATATATATATATATATATATATATATATATATATATCGGAAAAAGGGGCAGCACACCAATGTAGTGAAAAAAAGGAGTTTAATCACCCATGTGGTACAACAAACCGCAACGTTTCGGCTCAACAATAGAGCCTTTTTCAAGCATGGAAACATAGTGAACAACAAACTTAAATAGTGTAAGCAATCTAGTAACAAGGGTCATGATTTGTTAGACAATTCTTATACATGATTGGTGAGGCAATCTATCAATCTTGTGACATCATGATTATAAACAACTCAGTGTCAAAATATACCTATTTGCAAATGTATTATAGTGTACATTCTGTGATCTTGAAATCATCACATCTAATCAATTCACCAAGTGAACAGTGATTGTGAAATAATAAAAAGCGAGGGAGATACCCATCCTACATACCAGCCAGGTGCGCGGCCCGTGTTTATTATGAAAAAGACCATGCGGTATTCTCGCATGGCGTCCGATCATACCACATAGCGTTCATCCCGGAAGTGACATCCTAGGGACTCGCGCATGCGCATGGACTTAGTCAAAGTCTCCAGCGCCATCTTATTGAAGGGCAAGCTGGCTATCAACCCGCGCGTGCGCGGTGATGCAGCCAACTCCAGAAACTCCATAGGTGAAGCTGGCAAATACCCATTCTATACGGGAATGCGGTTCTCGCCTATGATCGATCCCAGTGGAGGTGTACAGGGGGACAATCCCCATTCCTGGAGACGAAACCCCCAAACCTTCCATCCGCTTACCCTAATGGTTGATAGTGTATGCTACCAACCAAGGGGTCGCAGGTCAGAAGACACCTATCCACTTACTGGGAACTCCCTATAATAGGCCAGTTCACAAAAACGGAGATCAATTTCCACTGGTATTAATAGCCCAATCAGGATGCACAATTATCAAACAGCAATATGGTATAGTCCAGGGATGCTCAACCTGCGGCCCTCCAGCTGTTGTGAAACTACAACTCCCACGATGCCCTTCTGTAGGATAAAAGCTGTAGGGTGTCAGGGGATGATGGGAGTTGTAGTTTTCCAACAGCTGGAGGGCCGCAGGTTGAGCATGCCTGGTATAGTCGGATGGTGCTGACTTCACGGACCCTATATCGCCCCCAGTAGGTACGTGGAAGGATCTTCAACGCTTCTTTCATCCCTTGTATAATGTGTACTGTGAAAGAGACAAAAAATAAATCAATGTCAGTACATGGAATATAAAGTACAACAAATAAAAACACTAATAATAATCCACTATTATGTATTCCATATATCCTGCCACTACTCAAGGGGAAACCGCAGTCACGGCAAGTGTATAGAAGGCAAGCTACATCTCAACAGTAAAGACCAGGATTATAATCAACATTTAACCCTTTTGGTTTTAAACAATCTAGCCTAAAAATCCATTGGGCCTCTTTTTTCTTTAATAATAACGATCTGTTCCCACCCCGTCTTAGTGGGGGTACATGATCCACTATCCAGCACTTCAGATCATTTTCTCGATGCCCCAAATCAGAAAAGTGTTTGGCCACCGGCAAATCCTTCCTTTTTTGCCTGATAGAAAATCTATGGTTATTGAGTCGAGTCTTTAAGTCAGTCGATGTTTCACCCACATAGAGTAGATCACATGGGCAAGACAATACATATATGACAAAATTTGAGTCGCAAGTGAGATAGTATTTCAAGGGGAAGATTTCCCCAGTACCCGGAAATACAAATGATGTCCCTTTACGAATATATCTGCAGTTGACGCAGTGCAGGCAGGGAAAACAACCCCGGCTGCGCTGTGTCAAAGTGCGTTGTACATTCCTAGATGATGAACCAATGTCAGCTCTTACTAGCTGGTCCCTTATGCTTCTGGAGCGATGATAGGAGAACAGCGGGGGTACCCTAAATTCTGGTATCTTGGTCAGACCGCTAAACATACCCCAATGTTTACAGATAATCCTTTTAATAATCACACTGTGCTCATTATATGTCGAAATGAACGGGATTCTCTCCTTTGTCTGTTTCGGGTTCCTTCTTTTCATAGTTGCCCCCCTATCCATAATCCTAACCTCCTCAGCCTGGGACTGTAATAACCCTCTGGGGTAACCACGCTCTCGGAATTTTGTAATCATATTATCCAATACCCCTCCCAGTTCTTCAGAGTTGGATACTATCCTCCTAGCCCTGAGAAACTGGGAATAGGGAAGATGTTTAGATGTTTCGGATGACTACTGTCAAAGTGCAAGAAAGTATTCTTGTCTGTTGGTTTTATAAACAACGTTGTGGTTAATTCTCTTTCCTGCAGTCTGACTGTCGTATCCAGAAACTGTAATGTATCCACAGAATAGACCAATGTAAATTGTAGATCTCTATTTACTGCATTCAATGAAGTTTGAAAATCAAGTAGTTGTGTCACGTCACCAGTCCATATGAGGAAGATGTCGTCTATGTACCTCCACCACCTCAGAACATGTCCGAAGTGATGGGAAACATAGACCACATCTTCCTCAAAACGTCGCATAAAGATATTAGCATATATATTATGCAACGTTTTGAGGAAGATGTGGTCTATGTTTCCCATCATGGGATATTGCACCCGACAGTACGCTTTTTTCCAGTGCCGCCATTTTTCCATTGATTATATATATATATTATATGTAAAGAAAAAAATCACAGCACTCTCAAGCACTTTATTCACTCAATGTGGTCGCAATTTTCAGCTCATTCACAGGGGCTTTTTTCAACCTATGAGCTGAACATTGCGACTAGTGTTTCAAATTCGGCGTACAAGGTTCAGGTTATCTAAGAATTACATTATGGATTCCGCTACCATGGACAATAAGTTACGGTTTGTGGTAGCGGAATCCATAACAGAGTTGTTAGATACCCTGAACCTGAACCTTTTACGCCGAACTTGAAACACAAGTTCGCTCATCCCTAGTTTTGACCACAGGGGTTGATAAAGTGTTTTCCTTTTACTCATTTTTTGTGAGAGTGGTGCCAATATTTTGTTATTCTTACATTGTCCTGGATTTGTTGCCGGATACATTTGCCTGTGTTCCGTTAATTTACGCGCATAGGGTAGGGAAAATTTATGGCCAATTGCGCATGCGCCGCGGGTAGAGAAAAGTTACAGCCCAGTGCCCAGGCGCGAATGCTTGCTGCATCTAGTCTAGTGCCTAGGTTAGGGAAAACAGTGCGCATTCACTGAGGTTAGTGAAGACTTACAGCCCAGTGCACGTTCGCGCCTGCGCACTGGGCTGTAACTTTTCACTACCCGCGGCGCATGCGCAATTGGCCGTAACTTTTCCATAACCTATGCGCGTTCATTGTTAGCCGCGCTCTCCTGCGCCGAATCCTACTCAGCCACTCAGTAAGCGAGTGGCGTGACACACCTCCTCCCTTACCCGCATACGTCACTTCCAACGGAACCGGAAATGACGAGGGTAGGGAAATTTCACGGGTAGGGAAAATTAACGGAACACCTGCACCTTCATATTTATATTTGGCTAGCTGTGCTGCCATTGTCATATATATATATATATATATATATTTGTGTTTATATATATATTTGTGTTAGGTGCTGCGGCCTAGGAATAGGAGATGACAATGACCATCCTGGAGCATGGATGGACTGACCATAACTATCAACTGGCTGATGTGTGCCTGGATCCAGGACGGGGTAGGTAGCGGACAGCGGAAGGTACTTGCCCCAGCTAGACCACCAGACAAGCCAGTGTTGAAAGATGGCCTGAGAGTATTAGGTAGACAACAGAGCAGAAAAAAAGAGACTAAACCGTCCAACATGATACGGAAAGAACATGACCTGACCGATTCAAGCGACTATACATGAATGATTCAAGACCTGAGCGATTCAGGCAACTATAGATGAATGATTCATGGCCTGCGCGATTCAGGCTACTGTACATGAGTGATACATGACCTGAGCGATTCAGGAAACTATACGGAAATATACATGACCATAGTGATTCAGGCAACTATACATAAATGATTCATGGCCTGAGCAATTCAGGCGACTGTACATTAGTGAAAAAAGACCTGAGCGATTGAGGCAACAATACATGAATGGTTCATGGCCTGAACGACTCAGGCAACTGTACATGTGTGATATATGACCTGAGCGATTCAGGCAACTATACATGAGTGATACATGACCTGAGCGATTCAGGCAACTGTACATGAATGACACATGACCTGAGTGATCCAGGCAACCATACGTTAATGATACGTGACCTGAGCGATTCAGGCAACATTACATGGAGGATTCAAGAACCTGCGTGATTTAGGCAACTGTACCTGAAACTCTTTACCTGGGCGGCTCAGGCAACTGTACAGGAATGAAACATGACCCAAGTGATTAAGGCAACTATACAAGAATGATTCAAGACCTGAGCAACTCAGGCAACTATACATGAATGATTCATGGCCCGAGCGATTCGGACAATTGTACATGGATCATACATGACCTGAGCGATTCAGGCAACTATATATGAATGATTCAAGACCTGAGCGACTCAGGCAACAGTGCATGAATGATTCATGGCCCGAGCGACTCAAGCGACTGCGTATGAATGATACGTGACCTGAGCGATTCAGGCAACAATACGTGAACGAAGCATGACCTGATCGATTCAGGCAACTATACGTGGATCAAACGTGACCTGAGCGATTCAGGCAACCATACATGACCGATAAAGGACCTGAGCGATTCAGGAACCAACATACTGAAAGAAGCATGGCCTGAGCGATTCAGGGAACTAAACATGAAATGAAACAAGACCTGAGCAACTCAGGGACCAACTTTCTACTGAATGAAGTATGACCTGAGCGATTTATACAAGAATTAAATGTGACTTGAGCGACTCAGGACAATTATGCATTAAATGATACCTGACCTAAGCGGTTCCGGGGCCAGCATAAACTGAATGAAGCATGGCCTGAGCCATTAAGGCAATTAAACATGAATGATATAAGACCTGGGCGATTCAGGCAACCATACATGAATGATACATGACCTGAGTGATTCAGGTAACTATACATGAATGACTCATGACCCGAGCGATTCAGGCAACTATACAGAATATGTCAAGACCTGAGTGACTCAGGCAAATACATGGATGACACATGGCTTGAGCGAATCAGGCAACAACATTAGCCTGAATGAAGCATAACCTGAGCAATTCAGCCAACCATGCATGAATGATTCATGACAAGAGCGACTCAGGCAACAACACCTGAGCGATTCAGGCAATTGTACATGAATGATTCATGACTAGAGATGAGCAAACACCTGGATGTTCAGGTTCGAGAAGTTCGGCTGAAATTCCCGAAAATGTTCGGGTTCGGGATCCAAACTCGACCCGAACTTTATCCCGAACCCGAACCCCATTGAAGTCAATGGGGACCCGGACATTTATGAACTAAAAAGGCTGTAAAATAGTCCAGGAAAGGGCTAGGGGCTGCAAAAGGCAGCAAAATGTAGGTAAATGCCAACAAATGTGGATAGGGAAATTAATTAAAATAAAATAAAAAAAATAAAAATTAACCAATATCAATTGGAGAGAGGTCTCATAGCAGAGAATCATGCGTCATATCACCCACCACTGGAGAAGGCCACTTTCAGTTATTTCGGCCCCAGCACCCAGACAGAGGAGAGAGGTCACACAGCAAGGAATCATGCGTCATATCACCCACCACTGGAGAAGGCCACTTTCAGTTATTTATGCCCCACCACCCAGACAGAGGAGAGAGGTCCCACAGCAAGGAATCATGCGTAATATCACCCACCACCGGAGAAGGCCACTTTCAGTTATTTCGGCCCCAGCACCCAGACAGAGGAGAGAGGTCCCACAGCAAGGAATCATGCGTCATATCACCCACAACTGGAGAAGGCCACTTTCAGTTATTTCGGACCCAGCACCCAGACATAGGAGAGAGGTCCCAAAGCAAGGAATAAGGCGTTATATGACCCACCACTGGAGAAGGCCACTTTCAGTTATTTAGGCCCATCACCCAGACAGAGGAGAGAGGTCCCACAGCAAGGAATCATATATCATATCACCCACCACTGGAGAAGGCCACTTTCTGTTATTTAGGAACAGCACCCAGATAAGGAGAGAGGTCCCACAGGAAGGAATCATGCATCATATCACCCACCACTGGAGAAGGCCACTTTCAGTTATTTAGTCCCAGCACCCAGACGGATGAGAGAGGTCCCACAGCAAAGAATCATGCATCATATCACCCACCACTGGAGAAGGCAACTTTCAGTTATTTCGGCCCCAGCACCCAGACAGAGGACAGAGATCCCACAGCAAGGAATCATGCGTCATATCACCCACCACTGGAGAAGGCCACTTTCAGTTATTTCGGCCACAGCTCCCAGACAGAGAAGAGAGGTCCCACAGCAAGGAATAAGGCGTCATATCACCCACTACTGGAGAAGGCCACTTTCAGTTATTTCCGCCCCAGCACCCAGACAGAGGAGAGAGGTCCCACAGCAAGGAATCATGTGTCATATCACCCACCACTGGAGAAGGCCACTTTCAGTTATTTAGGCACTGGCGCCCAGATTAAGGAGAGGTTCATTCAACTTTGGGTTGCACCGCAAGATCATGGTAAAATTAAGAAAATGAGGATTCAATAAAGAAGTGCCCTGGAGTACAAGAATACATGGTTGAGGGGGAGGCAGTTATAAATATCTATTCTGCACAAGGGAGGGACAGGTCCTGTGGGATCCATGCCTGGTTAATTTTTATGAACGTCAGCTTGTCCACGTTGGCTGTGGACAGGCGGCTGCGTTTGTCAGTAATGACGCCCCCTGCCATGCTGAATACACGTTCAGATAAAACGCTGGCTGCCGGGCAGGCCAGCACTTCCAAGGCATAAAAGGCTAACTCTGGCCACGTGGACAATTTGGAGACCCAGAAGTATAATGGGGCCGAACCATCAGTCAGTATGTGGAGGGGTGTGCAGACGTACTGTTCAACCATGTTGGTGAAATGCTGCCTCCTGCTAACACGTTCCATATCAGGTGGTGGTGCAGTTAGCTGTGGCATGAAGACAAAACTTTTCGACATTTCTGCCATGCTAACCCTGCCCTCAGAGGAGCTGGCTGTGACACAGCTGCGTTGGCGACCTCTTGCTCCTCCTCTGCCTTCGCCTTGGGCTTCCAGCTGTTCCCCTGAGACATTTGGGAATGCTCTCAGGAGCGCGTCTACCAGCGTGCGCTTGTACTCGCGCATCTTCCTATCACTCTCCAGTGCAGGAAGTAAGGTGGGCACATTATCTTTGTAATGGGGATCCAGCAGGGTGGCAACACAGTCGTCCACACACATTAAAATGTGGGCAACTCTGCTGTCGTTGCGCAGGCACTGCAGCATGTAGTCGCTCATGTGTGCCAGGCTCTCCAGAGGTAAGGACAAGCTGTGCTCTGTGTGAGGCGTATCGTCATTGTCCTCCTTATCCCTCCAACCACGCACTAGTGATGGGCCTGAGCTGTGTCGTGCCACCCCGCTGTGAACCTGCTTCATCCTCATCCTCCTCCACCTCCTCCTCATCCTCCTCGTCCTCCAGTAGTGGGCCCTGGCTGGCCACATTTGTACCTGGCCTCTGCTGTTGCAAAAAAACTCCCTCTGAGCCACTTCTAACAGACTGGCCTGAAAGTGCTAAAAATGACCCCTCCTCCTCCTCCTCCTGGGCCGCCTCCTCTCCCATCATCACCCTAAACGTTTTCTCAAGGAGACCTAGAAGTGGTATTGTAACGCTGATAACAGTGTCATCGCCACTGGCCATGTTGGTGGAGTACTCGAAACAGCGCAACAGGGCACACAGGTCTCGCATGGAGGCCCAATCATTGGTGGTGAAGTGGTGCTGTTCCGCAGTGCGACTGACGCGTGCGTGCTGCAGCTGAAACTCCACTATGGCCTGCTGCTGCTCGCACAGTCCCTCCAGCATGTGCAAGATGGAGTTCTACCTGGTGGGCACGTCGCATATGAGGCGGTGAGCAGGAAGGCGAAGTTCCGCTGTAGTGCAGACAGGCGAGCAGCGGCAGGATGTGAACGCCAGAAGCGCGCCCAGACGGCCTACACTTTATGCAGCAGCTCTGACATGTCGGGGTAGTTGTGAATGAACTTCTGCACCACCAAATTCAGCACATGCGCCAGGCAAGGGATGTGCGTCAAACCGGCTAGTCCCAGAGCTGCGACGAGATTTCGCCCATTATCGCACACCACCAGGCCGGGCTTGAGGCCCACCAGCAGAAACCACTCGTCGGTCTGTTGTTCAATACCCCGCCACAACTCCTGCGCGGTGTGGGGCCTGTCCCCCAAACATATGAGTTTCAGAATGGCCTGCTGACGTTTACCCCGGGCTGTGCAGAAGTTGGTGGTGAAGGTGTGTGGCTGACTGGATGAGCTGGTGGAAGCAGAGGAGGAGGAAGCCGAGTAGGAGGAGTAGGCTATAGGAGGCAAAGAATGATACCCTGCGATCCTTGGCGGCTTAAGGACGTGCTCCTAGGAACTCTCCCTGCCTGGGGCCCAGCCGCCACTACATTTACCCAGTGTGCAGTTAGGGAGATATAGCGTCCCTGGCCGTGCTTACTGGTCCACGTATCTGTGGTTAGGTGGACCTTGCCACAGATGGCGTTGCGCAGTGCACACTTGATTTTATCGGATACTTGGTTGTGCAGGGAAGGCACGGCTGTCTTGGAGAAGTAGTGGCGGCTGGGAACAACATACTGTGGGACAGCCATGGACATCAGCTGTTTGAAGCTGTCTGTGTCCATCAGCCTGAATGACAGCATTTCAAAGGCCAGTAGTTTAGAAATGCTGGCATTCAGGCCCAGGGCTCGAGGGTGGCTAGGTGGGAATTTAAACTTTCTCTACAAGGTTTGTGAGATGGATAGCTGAACGCTGCCGTGTGACATGGTGGAGATGCTTGGTGACGCAGGTGGTGTTGTCGGTGGCACATCCTCTGTTTGGTGAGCGGCAGGTGCCAACATTCCTCCCGAGGCGGAGGCAGAGGCCGGGGCAGCAGCAGAAGAGGGAGCAGGGGAAGCCTGTGTGAGTTCCTTGCTTTTAAGGTGTTTACTCCACTGCAGTTCATGCTTTGCATGTAGATGCCTGGTCATGCAGGTTGTGCTAAGGTTCAGAATGTTAATGCTTCGCTTCAGGCTCTGATGGCAAAGACCCACTCGGGTCTTGTCGTCAGCACATTGTTTAAAGAAGTGCCATGCCAGGGAACTCCTTGAAGCTGCCTTTGGGGTGCTCGGTCCCTGGTGGCGGTGGCCAGTAGCAGGCGAACTCTCTTGGAGGCGGCTGTTCTGATTTTGCCCCATGCTCTCTCTTTTGCTACGCTGTAGGCTCGGTCTCACCACTGCCTCTTCCTCTGAACTATTAAAGTCAGTGGCACGACCTTCATTCCATGTGGGGTCTAGGAACTCATAGTCCCCTGCATCGTCTTCCACACAGTCTTCCTCCCTGACCTCCTGTTCGGTCTGCACACTGCAGAAAGACGCAGCACCTGTGTTTCGTCATCATCAGAGACGTGCGGACTCCGATGAGGTGGTATTCCCATGTCCTCATCATCAGAAAACATCAGTGGTTGTGCATCAGTGCATTCTATGTCTTCCACCACTGAGGAAGGGCTAGGTGGATTCCCTTGAGAAACCCTGCCAGCAGAGTCTTCAAACAGCATAAGATACTGCTGCATAACTTGAGACTCAGACAGTTTCCCTGATATGCATGGGGATGATGTGACAGACTGATGGGCTTGGTTTTCAGGTGCCACCTGTGCGCTTTCTGCAGAAGACTGGGTGGGAGATAATGTTGTGAACATGCTGGATCCACTGTCGGCCACCCAATTGACTAGCGCCTGTACCTGCTCAGGCCTTACCATCCTTAGAACGGCATTGGGCCCCACCAAATATCGCTGTAAATTCTGGTGGGTACTGGAACCTGAGGTAGTTGGTTCACTAGGACGTGTAGCTGTAGCAGAATGGCTACGTCCTCTCCCAGCACAAGAGGGTACACTAACACCACCACGACCGCGTCCGAGTCCCTTACTAGATGTTTTCCTCATTGTTACCGTTCACCAAGCACCACAATAAGAAAAAAAAATATTTGGCCCAATGTATTGATTTCAAATTCAGGCCTTTTTTTACAGGCACCTAACTCTATCTGCCTATTTATTTATGTAGCGTATTACACTAATCCAGGCACAGCAGTAACCACTGATTTAGGGGAATATCTCTTTTAGGGATAGTATTTAGGCCCTGGATGAAAGGTATCCCTTTATGGACAGATTTACAATTGGCCTGCAACAGCTCGAACACCAGATTCAGGGTATTACTATTTTGGCAATTGAATTTCACCCCAAAGCAAAATATACCCTGTTACGGACACATTATAAAACTTGGCCAGCCACAGCTGAAACAACTAGATTTATGGTATTGCTATTTTGGCAATTGAATTTCACCCCAGAACAAAATATATGTTTTTACGGACACTATGAAACTTTGCCAGCCACAGCTGAAACCACTGATTTATGGTATTGCTATTTTGGCAATTGAATTTCACCCCAGAACAAAATATATGTTTTGGCAGACACTATTATACTTTGCCATCCACAGCTGTGACACCAGATTTATGGTATTGCTATTTTGGCAATTGAATTTCACCCCAGAACAAAATATATGTTTTTGCGGACACTATGAAACTTGGCCAGCCACAGCTGAAACCACTGATTTATGGTATTGCTATTTTGGCAATTGAATTTCACACCAGAACAAAATATATAATTTGCAGGACACTATGAAACTTGGCCAGCCACAGCTGAAACCACTGATTTATGGTATTGCTATTTTGGCAATTGAATTTCACTACAGAAAATAATCTATCCTTTGCAAGACAGCAGACAGTATTATACTTGGCTAACCAAAGCTGGGACACCAGATTTAGGGGATTGGTATTTGGGCAATTGTATTTAACCCCTTAATAAAACATAGAAATTGCTATCCTGAGTTTCTAGGGGTGACAATTAGCACAGCCAAGCCCCTGATGTAGGATATAGCAAAAAAAATTACTAGTATTGATGGATTGATGGACTTGGTGGCAGCTTGTTCTGGTGCACCACAAGTCACAAAATAACCACCGATCACCCCAGAAAATAAGTGACAGTAAAAATTCTCTGTGGAGCCTAAAAACCAGTGAGCAAGTAACACAGCAGAAGTTCAATCATTCACAGCTGTAGATCGATCAGTTCATTAGGTGCTGTTGCTGACTTTTCCCTGCCTAATCTCGCCCTCACAGAAGCTGCGTCCTCTCCCTACACAGCCCTTCAGAAAGCGGGAAGTAATCGCCGAACAACGAACCCGAACTCTTTTGAAAATGTTCGGGTCCGGGTCCCGAACACCCCAAAATTCGGTACGAACCCGAACTATGCTCGAACTGTTCGCTCAACACTAATGGTAAAGTCTCAGCCCTCTTCTTACAGAAGACATCCCCATATGCCGCATACTGCGGAGGCAGCCCCAGCAGGTTCATACGGACCGGACGAGGAGACATTGGGCGAACCACCTACAGACAAGAAGTCTGGCACTGAGGTCCCCAGCGGACAATATCCCCCGTACGCCAGTCTACGACGAGAGAATGCTTCTCTAGCCAGGGTAATCCCAGAAGCACTGGGTCCGTGGAATCCGGCAGGACATCGAAAGATATTTCTTCCGAATGTAACACCCTGACTGGGAGTTTAACAGGAGCAGTGATGAACTGAATAGGTCTGAGCAGTGGTTGTCTGTTTACAATCGTTGCCACCAAAGGCTTTGCCAGACGAGTAGTGGACAACTGGCACTGGGTCAGATAAACAAAATTTCCGGCTGCGCTAGAGTCCAGGAAGGCACGTACAGATATACTGGTTTTTCCGGAGGACAAGACTACGGGAATAAGAAGTTGAGGAGAACTGTCTCTTTCGCCTAGGGTCACTTCTCCCCTTATGCCTAGGCGCAGAAGTTTTCCGCCTTCTGTGGGCAGGTACGAACAACGTGACCCTTTATGCCACAGTAGAGGCACAAGTTCTCTACTCACTGCCGCTGGCGCTTCTGGTCAGAGAGCTTCAGGGGCTCCACCTGCATAGTCTTTTCGGGCGGAACCACAGCAGGAGTCTGTACAGTCCTCTGGAAGACAGGTGTGAGTCTGGATGTCTGCTTCACCCTTGCGGCTTGAGAGAAACGTTCTCGAAAACGCACTTCAATACGTGTGGCCAATGTGATCAAAGCATCAAGAGAGCCAGGAAGGTCCCTTCCCACAAGTTCATCTTTAATGCGGTCACTAAGACCCTCCCAGAATACGGCTCATTGGGCTTCATCATTCCAGGACAGTTCTGTGGACAGAGTACGGAACTGGATTGCGTATTGTCCCACTGTCATTGCGCCTTGACGCAGACTTAGGAGAGCAGAAGCTACAGGCGGGGCACAACCTGGTTCCTCAAACACCGTACGGATAAACAGTTAGGAAGGTCTGGAGGTTTGCCGTCTCAGGTCCACTTCACTCCCATATAGGATTAGCCCAGCCTAGAGCTTCTCCAGAGAGCAGGGAGACAATGAAAGCTACTTTCGCTCGGTCAGACTGGAACTTGTCTCCATGTAGCTCAAAGTGGATCAGGCACTGGTTCAGGAACCCTCTGCAGGCTTTTGGCTCGCCGCTAAAACGTGGAAGGCAGTCATGCCCTGGTGTTCAAACGATGCAACAGGATTTGCAGAAGTTGCTGGGACCAGTGGTGCGGCAGGAGCAGAAGTAGGTAGAGCGGCCAGGGGTGCAGAAATTGCATTCAGACACTGCAGCAGGACACCTTGGCGTTCGCTCTGGCGTTGCAGCTCTTGATATAAATCTTGTACCACAGGCTTGGGCTTTCCAGCGGGGTCAATGGCCTCAGCAAACTGTAACGCTTCAACGGGTGTGGACCCGCTGTGCCACTTACCAGTTTGACTTTGGGCCAAACTTTGGAGTGGGATCTAAGTGTCCCCCTGGTCTTCACCCTTTATTCCACTCCTGGATCTAGTAGCTCGTCTCAGCTGTAGGGAAGACACCAGGTCGCCACCTCAAGAGTGGTCCCGGTTAAGTGGCAGCTGGGCGGGCTGGCCAGAATGCCCCCATGCAAGCACCGTGGGAACAGGCAGATGGAGCAAGCTTTAGATAGATGAAGCAGAGCTGAGTAAGTGGTTAAGCAGAGCTGAAGCTGTTAGAACAGCAGAGCTTAAAAGCCCAGGTGCAGCAGGTGTGATGATTTGCACAGCAGACAGAGGCGTGGTCAACAGTCCGAGTCGTATACTTGAGAGCAGCGAGGTACAGGAGGATCAAACAGAGATGAGGTCAAGATACAGGCTGAGGTCGGTAACAGGATATCAATACAGGAACTAGCTGGAACCTTTGCTGTAGAAAACTACAATATTGCTCAGGCATTGCAGGAAGGGGAAAGCACCCTTATAAAGGTTGTGCCTGGCCGGGATTGGAGAGAGGGCGGAATCAGGGGCGTGCATGAACCCTTAAAGAACCAGGACGCGTGCGGCTCCTACAAGGTGCAACTGAAGCTGTCGCCACCTGCGACAGTCCAGGAAAGCGGGACCAGAGACTGGACTTCGTGGAAGAGAGGGTGGTGCTTAACAAACTGGAAGCATTATCTTCTGCAATCCAACCGACCACCTGTTCACACTCGTCCGACTTGAACAGTGTTGTCCTGCGCCGCCCAGTTGGACATGAAGCTGGGTGAGGTGGATTTTTTTGTTTTTTCTGGTGCACTGGCAGCAGGCACAGTTTCATTGCGCCCAGGGCCACGGCCTCTGCTTTCACCATCAGCATCAGGCCCAGTGCCACAGCCTCTGCTTGCACCATCACGCCCACTTCCACCTCCCTTTGTGCTTGCCTTCTTCATTTTAATGGTAGATTTGGCGCAGATTGTTTTACTGTCCGACAGTTTCCTGATGCAGAACAGTACTGAATACAGAAAAATACAGATTTTTGGCACTACACTAGCCCAGAGATAATGTAATTTTTACAGTATACACTGTATAGGTTTGCTATAATGTACTGTAGACAGAGAAATACAAATTTCTGGCACTACACTAGGCCACCGATAATTACATTTTTACATTACACACTGTATTGGCTGGCTGTAATGTACTGAACACAGAAAAATAAATATTTTCAGGAGCACAATAGACCAGAGATAATGTAATTTTTACAACACACACTGTATAGGCTTGCTGTAATACACTGTAGATAGAGAAATACAAATTTTTGGCACTACACTAGCCCAGAGATAATTAAATTTTTACTGTACACACTGTATAGGCTAACTGTAATGTACTGAGGACAGAGAAATACAAATTTTAGGCACTACAGTTGGCCACAGATAATGACATTTTTACATTACACACTGCATTGGCTTGCTGTAATGTACTGTAGACTGAGAAATAAAAATTTTAGACACTACACTAGCCCAGAGATAATGATTTTTTTACAGTACACACTGTATTGGTTTGCTGTAATGTACTGAATACAGAAAAAGAAATATTTTCAGGAGTACACTAGATCAGAGATAATTTAATTTTTACAGTACACACTGTATTGGCTTCCAGTAAGGTACTGGATACAGAAAAATACAGATTTTCGGCACTACACTACACTAATGTTTTCTCTGTGGGAATACTGTATATACGGTTGCGGCCTAAACGCACACACAGATGTGCCCAAAACTAGTTATCTATGGCCAAAATATAACTCACTCTCTGCTGGAGTAATTAAGATGACAGTTGCAGATTGAACACACACACAGATGTGGCACAAGTTAGGTTAATTTCCCCAGAAAAAAAAATTTCTCTGATGGTGCAGTGTATATCTTAATACCAGGCACACTGTTGTAAATAAGCCCCTTTTTATAATGTCTGCCCAACACACTGCTTTATGATTGTGCAGTGTATATTTCAGTACCAGAAACACTGTAATGAATAAGCCCCTTTTGATAATATTTGCCCAACACACTGCTTATGATGGCATATTGTAGATGTCACTAATTGGAAATCTTTCTGTCTTTTAGAAGTTCTAAAAGCGATTTTCAAGCCCTGCACTATCTGTCCCTTCCTGGTGACGCCTGTCCCGTTTCTGAATCGCGCGTATGACGCGCATTTTACGCGCGTTTTTGGATGCGCGTTTTGCAATTAAGAAACGCGCATCATACGCGCGATTCAGTGATTCACCACTATTTTAGCATGGCCCATAGGCGCGTTAAAACGCCCCAAAGAAGCTCATGCTGAAGCGACAGCGTTTGGCGTTTTTCAGCGCGTTCAAACGCGCTGTAAAATGCCCAAATGTGAACCATGCCCATAGGGAAGCATGGCTTTTCACATGTTGTGCGTTTTACAGCGCGTTTGAAAGCGCTGTAAAACGCTTAGGTGTGTACTTAGGGTGATAGTGCTGAAGCAAACCCCTTCTTTAAAAGGTTCTGCACTGCTGTCAAACACACACTTTAGTCCTCAAAAGGACTGTTAGGTCTTTCAATAAGGTTTTTGGAGTGAAATCAGTAAGTTTAGAGCAAAACACTATCTGTCCCTGCTTACTGTCTCCTCTCCCTGACGCTGGATGAGCCGAGCGCCGGACCTCAGCTCCTATATGAAATGGTATCACGTGTTCCGGCCAGCCAATCAGAGTAAGGCGCAAAGCTAGGTAGGCTACTACCTCTTATCCAATCCATTACTGAGCCACGCCCCCCTGCACTGATCACATGACGGTGACGTCATCCCAGGTTCTTAGTGTTGTCCAAGATTCGGGTTCATCGAAGAATCCCCTTATGGATTCAAAATTCCATTATGGTACGTGGTAGCGGAATCCATAACAGGATTCTTCGATAACCCCAAACCGAACTTTCGACGCCAAACTTAAAATACAAGGTCGCTCAACTCTAATTCTGACCCATTCATTTCAATGGGACTGTGTACATGAGAGATGTTTTTCATGCATCACTTGTGCGTTGCGTGAAAATCGCAGCATGTTCTATATTCAGCGTTTTTCACGCAATGCAAGCCCCATAGAAGTGAATCGGGATGAGTGAAAATCGCATTGCATTCACAAGCAAGTGCAGATGCAATGCGATTTTCATGGATGGTTGCTAAGGAGATGATGTTAATAAATAGGGATGAGCCCCGGAACCACATTAAAGCCCATTTACTTTATTATTTTCCATTATAACATGGTTATAATGGAAAATAATACCATTATTTAATACAGAATGCTAAGTAATATGTCCATTGATGGTTAAAAAATAAAAAAATTACTCACCTCATCTACTTGATCGCGCAGGTTCTTTTATCTTCATTCAGCAGGACCTGCACTGATGTGGTGAGCGCGATGACGTCAATGCAGGTCCTGCAAGAAGAAGAAAGAAGACAATAACAGCTGCGCAATCAAGTGGATGAGGTGAGTATTTTTTTTTTTTTTTTTTACATCAATGGACATTTTACTTAGCATTCTGTATTAAAGAATGATATTATTTTCCATTATAATCATGTTATAATGGAAAATAATAAAATCTACAGAAGCCCAAACCCAAACTTCAGTGGAGAAGTATGTGTTCGAGTCTGGCTACCAACATTCAGTTTTTAGCACATGCGTGCAAAACGCATTAAAACACTTGTAGAAAAATGAACAATGCAATGCAATTGCAGACAAATTGCATGCAAACTAGTGTGGGTTTCTCTTAACCAGCCCGCAACACATCCGGACTGAATCTGGCATGTTCGTCTGCAAGGGGCCTTAGTGTTTTCTCATGTACCGTTTTGTCCCTGGGGTTTATTTTTTTTATTGAAATTCTTTTGTTGTCATTTGTAGGTGTTTTTGTACTAGTGTGTTTTCGCACCTATCGTTTTAATGGTATACAGTATTTTGGATGTCTAACATTCTGTAAAAGAAAGGTATAAGCCCACTCTTATGTCACTGCCTCTGGAGAGTTGTATATTAAAAAAATTACTGGTAAAAAAATATCATGCAAAAAAACTATTAAACGTGCACACATTGCAGCCAAAAATCACAAAAAGCAAAAACAAAATTAAATAAAAAACAAACAAACAAACAATGAAGGGCTATAGGAGAAAAAAAAACAGCAGACAGCAAGGAAACAGCAAGGAAAAAGATTCAGGGCCCGTAGCAATAAAAAAAATGAAAAAAAAAACACCTCCATTAATCCAAAAATGCATCTCAAGGATGTAAAAGCATCACAAAAAAAACAAAAAACAACATTGTTTTTTTTCCAGAATTTACGACTTCACATAGACTTCCACATCTAGAGCTCACTTTTTTGCAAGAATAAAAACTGCAAAACGCCCAGAAACCTATTAGTGACAGGTAACCCTCATTCACACATCAGTGTTTTGGTCAGTGATTTCCAAAACCAGGAGTGGGGCCTCCACAGACATAAGGTGTAAGGGAAAGATCTGCACCTGTTCTGTGTTTAGAGCCGCACCTGGTTTTGGCTCACAATCACTGATGGAAATCACTGACGAAAACACTGATGTGTGAATGAGGCAGTAAGAAAACGACGACATAGACAAAAAGCAATTTAAGAAGATGTTCCTACTGGGGTCCCACCTGTGAGAACACGATAACAGTAACTTCTTACATAGGTCTCTTGGTTTGGCATGAACATTAATAAATGACCTATCTTGTTGTAAAGAAATTACTCATTTATTTCCCCCCAAAAAATAATGGCAAGTTAATTAATTTCATACGTCCGTTCTTTCCCGTTAAATTAATTACAGGTAAAATAATTGGTGCTAGATAGATAATAGAGAAAGTAATGAAAATTCCATTCATACTGCTAATAATTTGCTGTTAGTAGAAAGTGCTAAATAATTTACTTCCATTGACATGAATTAAATTGCATTCATAGCTGTACTGTGAAAATATAATTGTGTCGTATATCATTATATAGAGTTTCACCTTCTTGCTGGAGAAAAGGCAATGTTGTACTTAATACAAATGCTAATGAGCCTGGTGCACGAAGGTTCATAGTGCTTATAAACAGTTACTTAATCACAACCCATCGGTTATCGCTGATAGACCATTTTTCATTGATGGTTAAGGATTAACTATAAAAGCTGCAAAAAGGCTTTACATACTGTAGGAGGAGGATCGGTGTAGTGCAGGTTTTATGTCTGTGAAATTATTATGTAATAAGATAGTATGTCATTTCTGGATTGGGCTGTTCAGAGGAAATATGTTGTTGCAGAATGGTGGACTATGAATATCAAGGACTATACATCTGTATAGGAGGAGACCTAGGAGGTACCACTTAAAACTGAACCTAAGTTCGGTATCAAGGTTTTTTTACTGTAATAATTAATTCACAAAGACTTCGCAAAGTAATAACTTTGGCTCATCGGAGCCAATACATTCTAATACTGTACAGAGCTCCCGATCTGTACAGAATTGCAATAAAGTTATATGCAAATCTACTTCGCTTATTCCTAGTGATCATCATAGATCTTCTCTCATCATGACCTCTTATCACTTTCTGGTATCTTTGTGTCAGTGTATATAGCAATTCACCTATAACTGAGCTAAAGGGAACCCCTTGCATGCAATCTACAGTAAGGTACTCTTGGTCGTGGCCCCTCTGGCGTTTAGGAATTGCATACAGTATGTCTAACCCTATCTTTCAAAAACAATGAAAAGCAATAAACTGCTAAAGAACATTAACGGGTAGATTCTTTGAAGAATGTTACTGTGAAGGGGACAGAGTAGACTTTAATGAAGACCTACTGGAAAAATGTTTTAGCTCAAAATAAGTACAATGTAATAGTTAAAAAAAAATGAATTCAAATGTGGCCATAGCCATTATCATATTTTTAAGGTTATTAAAATATTTTTTGCATCTATTTGCTTCTGTCAGTTGCTTTTTGTGTGCCAATCTAATTTCTTCAATCCATTTTGTAATCATGTAAAACCCTTAAAAATGAAAAATGCAACTGGCATTCTGTTACAATTGTCTTAGAAATAAGAATTTCTAGCTAGAGTTTAACATAGGGTTGCTTTTTTATGATTCATTATTTAATTATATTTTTATTTTTCTATATTTGAATTTTATTTTGTAAGATGTGTCCCCAAAAGATCAGAAAACTGTACCTTTGTTATCATTGTTTTTTTTTTTTTTTTTTACTGTGCATGTCCCCTAGCACTAGAGGCGCCATAGCACTCCTAGTCCTGACAAGTGACAATGGTCACAGGGTCTTATAAGCAATGTCCTGATAATTATGTTGTTGCCACTGTACAACCAATGAAGGCAGCAGCAGTGAACGTTATGTATACAGCAATTGGGAAGGCAGCAGGGGTAAACACATGTTTTTTCTTCTCTTGTTAGTAAGCTTCTTCAGAACAGAAATTACTAGCTGTGCCTGCCCACTTTATTCATGTATAGAGTTAAGCGACCCCGAACTGTATAGTTTGGGTTCGTACCGAATTTTAGGATGTTCGGTACATGGACCTGAACCCGAACATTTTCATAAAAGTTCGGGTTTAGGTACGTTGTTCGCCGATTCTTCCAGCTTTTTGAAAGGCTGCAGAGCAACCAATGAGCAAGCGTTTTACATATTTGTAGAAGCCATCACAACCATGCCTAATAATGGCATGGCTATGATTGGCTGAGTGAAGCATGTGACCCAGCCTCTTTATAAGCTGGAGTCAGGTAGTGCTGCACGTCACTCTGCAGCTGTTAGTATAGGGAAAGGTGGCTGCCAGTGCTAACAGGGAGAGATTAGGTAAGAAATCTGTTGAACCTCGTGGTGTGAAATCTTCAAGCTCTGCAATGCCCTGCAATCCTCTGGGGCGGAAGGACATTCGCAAAAATGCTAT
This sequence comes from Bufotes viridis, assembly GCA_033119425.1. Lineage (NCBI taxonomy): Eukaryota > Metazoa > Chordata > Amphibia > Anura > Bufonidae > Bufotes > Bufotes viridis. Next base: position 310,852,153 of record CM065590.1, read on the forward strand.
GCGCTTCAGGCCCAGCCGCCACTGCATTTACCCAGTGTGCTGTTAAGAGAGATATAACGTCCCTGCCCGTGCTTACTGGTCCATGTATCGGTTATGTGGATATTGCCACAGATAGCGTTGCTCAGTGCACACCTGATTTTGTCCGCCACTTGGTTGTGCAGGGAAGGGATGGCTCGTCTGCAAAAGTAATGGCAGCTTGGATCCACGTACTGTGGGACAGCCACCGCCATAAGGTTTTTAAAACTGTCCACCAAACAGAATGACAGCATTTCAAAGGACCAGGAATTTTAAAATCAAGGCATTCAAGTCCAGATATCGCAGGTGGGTAGAGGGGTACTTCCTCTTTCTATTTCTCTTTCTCTCCATTGTTTGGGAGATGGACAGATTATAGCTGAACACTTCCATGGGATTCGGTGGAAATGCTTGGTGATGGTGCCAGATGTGGTGGCGTTGCCACCACATCTTCTGTTTGCTGGGTGGCAGGTGCCACTGTCACTCACTTGAGCTCAGGTTTAAAATGTTTATTTATTATTTTTATGTATTTTATGTTATTTTAAGTCATTTTCCTATCCACATGTGTTTGCCGGGCATTTACCTTCATTTTGCTTCCTTTTGCAGCCCTCTAGCCACTTCCAGGGCTATTTTACAGCCATTTTAGTGCCCAAAAGTTCGGGTCCCCATTGACTTCAATGGGTTTCGGGTTCGGTGTCAAGTTCGGGTTAAGTTCAGATCCTGAACCCAAACTTTTTTGTAAAGTTCGGCTGAACCCGTCGAACCCGAACTTCCAGGTGTTCGCTCAACTCTATTCATGTAGCCTGTTCTAACATCTAAAGCCACCAGCATGATATTTGGGAAAAAGAATGTCAGGGTTAAATATAGCTGTTTAGTCCTAATAATCCTTTAGTCCTATAATACTTAAATGAACTGTCTCATTGGATAATCACTTTAAACTAAACTTAGAGATTTTGTACAGGAGTAGGTAAAAACATGTGCTTTCTAAAAACACCAGTTCACAGGTTATATGTAGATCTACAGAAACAAAATCCACCTCAAATCGTGCAGCTGATCTAACATCTGTACCCCAAACCATTGTATGCTGTGAATTTTATTATGGATGAGTTTTTTTTAAATTGTATCCACTTTGCTGATACTTAAACACTGCGGACTGTGGCAAATCTGCAGCATTTTATCATCCTCTGGTGGGCCCTAGACACACGGGTCCTACAGTGTAGGTATGGAAAAACATTATATTTCGCAGCACAATAAAAAAATATTCATATTTCCAGTTGTGCATCGGAGACTGTGCTCACAAATTTCTACCAGATGCAAAGGGAAAACTTTTCCTAATGCTATACTAAAAGTGACTTATAACACACCGGAGCCTCATTAAAATGCTTCAATGGGAAATTCAGTACAAGGATGTATAAAGAGAAGCATCCATCTAAATATACTAGTTACTTATCCTACTTTCCTAAGGCAGATAATGTCACTAAAATCCTCAGGAGAAAACTAGTTCCCGGTAGTTGCCTGTAGCTCATTTACTATTTACGAACTATGCCCTATTATTTGACTTAACTGTAAATGGTGATTGATACATCTAAATAATGTAAAACCTTTCTTAACCTGTTTGCTGCCATACATCACTGAAGTTGCAAAATGATTTAATAGCTGCAGTAGGTCCCATTCACTTTAAACAGAATCCCATTACCTTCTTGTGTCTGATCCACTGCTGGATCATCTCCTTCATCCATTGCCATCATCATTTGGCTCTTAACTATCTGTTGTGAGTTATTTCTGTGTAACTATTGCCAGCCAATGTTGATACTCGCCTTATATATTTTTGAGACTGTCCAATTCTCATGAATTTCTGCTGTATTGTACATTCTGGGGGTATCTTATTACCAAGAAACACTGTTAGTACTTGGAAAAGGCAACTCTTATAGGTGAAGTTCAGTTCTATAGTCCTGTAGACAACTTGTGAGTTTACATGACGTAGTCTTCTATAGGTGGCATGTAATCAGATCCATTAGTGAAATCACAGTCTGTCTTGAAAATTTTGGGGGATGATAAGTGGACAAAAAGGCATTGTCCTGGAGATATATTACAAAGTTTCTTATATTCACCTATACTACCTATTAGTGCTGAGCAAATCAATGTTCACAAAGTGGACTCCCATCTGAGTTTCATGGAAAATTTGATTAGCCGCAAATTTCCTCATGCTTCGTTGTAACTTATCAATTTTCCCTAAAATGGCGGTAAAAAAAAAATTCACTCACCTCACCCCTTTGCGTGCGAAGAATCCACCACTGCGATCTTGATTGAAGAACCGGGGGAAATCTTGTGCGCGGTGATGTATGATGTCACCACGCCAGTCAACGTGATGATGTCATCATGCACCTCATGAGATTTTGCGCTGGATCTTCAATCAAGATGGCCACAGCAGACTCTGCGCGATCAATTTTATAAAATATTTTTTTTTAACAGATTTACCCCTGACAGCCCTCAATGGTCATCTCAGATGGCACGATCATCGATGAACGTGGCTTCTGAGGGGTTCAATGACGGGGTGCAGCGCAATCGCCTATCCCCATCAGTGCACCCGCTACCCACAAAGAAATGCACTTCATGACAAAATAATTAATCACAAAGCAAATTTTTGGGTGAAATTCGGTGAAGCAGCTAATTCGAATTTTTGCGAACTTTGCTCATCTCTACCACCAATTTACAGTGTGCAAAGTTTGTTGAAAGTCTTGAGGCAATTTAAATAGTATGATATAGTTTCAGTCTGATCTAGAAACTAGACTTATAAACCTAAGACATTTTTAATTAACTACATGACCCTGCATATCTAGCAGCACTCTAAGGCCCCTTTCACACGGGCAAGTTTTCCGCGCGGGTGCAATGTGTGAGGAGGACGCATTGCACCTGCACTGAATCCGGACCCATTCATTTCTATGGGGCTGTGCACATGAGCGGTGATTTTCACGCATCACTTCTGCGTTGCGTGAAAATCGCAGCATGCTCTATATTGTGCGTTTTTCACGCAACGCAGGCCCCATAGAAGTGAATGGGGCTGCGGGAAAATCACAAGCATCCGCAAGTAAGTGCAGATGCGTTGCGATTTTCTCGCATGGTTGCTTAGCAACGGGACCCGATCTTTATTATTTTGCCTTATAACATGGTTATTAGGGGAAATAATAGCATTCTTAATAAAGAATGCATAGTAAAATAAAGTGGAAGGGGTTAAAAATAATAAAAGTTAACTTACCTTAGCCACTTGATCACGTAGTTACGATCTGTCCTCTCTTTCCCAGCATCAGCTAACAACTAAAGGACCTGTGATGACGTCACATCACATGGTCCAATCACATGGTCCATCTTACCATGGTGATGGACCATGTGATTGGACCATGTGATGTGACGTCATCACAGGTCCTTTAGTTGCTAGCTGATGCTGGGAAAGAGAGGACAGATCGCAACTACGTGATCAAGTGGCTAAGGTAAGTTAACTTTTATTATTTTTAACCCCTTCCACTTTATTTTACTATGCATTCTTTATTAAGAATGCTATTATTTCCCCTTATAACCATGTTATAAGGGAAAATAATCAATTCTCCAGAGGACCCGAAACCGGACTTCAGTGATGAAGTCCGGCTTCGGGTCTGGGTACCAAACATGGCGATTTTTCTCACGTGCGTGCAAAACACATTACAAACGTTTGCACCAGCGCGGAAAAACGTGCATATTCCCGCAACGCACCCGCCTCTTATTCGGGCATCAAACATGACGCCTGTGTGAAAGAGGCCTAACGCTTTTACTACACAGCAACGTAAAGTTGTTAAAAAAATGTGATCGTGATACAACTATATGTATTTACTATTGCAGGAAAGATTCTTAAGATTTCCAATTAGTTGGAAATGAAGGTTGGATTCACACGTAGTGTTTTGTTGTACTTTGTGTGATGTTTTTATTGTATTTTACAGTATTCTTTCAAGTCACAAATGCTGCAGAAAGATGCTACTATAAAGTGTTGTATTGTTTTTTAATATATAAGTATATTTTAAAAGTACACCAATAACGGTGATAATTTATAACAGTCACACACCTTTCCCTTTATATATTTTTTTAACATGAATGTATAAATATGAATATATAAATGGTGGTGTACACTGGTTGTTAAAAATATTATATAATATATTAAAAATATAATCATCAGAGATGGGCAAATTAATTCTAAACAAATCAAATTCATTTAGAATTCCCAAAAATCTGTCTTTCAAACGAAGTATACGTTTTTGCTATTCTCTTCATACGAATAGCTCAAAACGGCATCTGCCATTTTACATATCACAATACAGTAGTGAGTACAGCAGGGTAAGGTAATGGTTGACGGGTTTGCACAAAATATCTTTCAGACAATCAATCATATTCACTAGTGATGGTCGAGCATGCTCGGCCGAGTATCGGTTCGGCTCGAGCATCGCCATGCTCGGTGCACAGCTTTACAAGGCGGAGCACCAGCTGTATTCATCGCATTGCTCGAGTCTCCTCCCCGCACATTTGGTGCCTTCTAACCAGCCAATGAGGTCCAGGTAAGTAATTCCCCTCAGTGTAAGGCCATAGCAATGTTAGCTGTAAGCCTTACACTTACTGGCTGGCCGGAACACGTGATACCATTTCTTATAGGATCTGAGGTCCGGCGCTGGGCTCATTCAGCGTCAGGGAGAGCAGATAGTAGGCAGGGACAGATGGTGGTTTGCTCTAAACTTACTGATTTCACTCCAAAAACTTTATTGATTAACTTTAAGGATTAAAGTGTGTGTTTGACAGCAGTGCAGAACCTTTTATTTATTTTTTTAAAGAAGGGGTTTGCTTCAGTACTATCAGGGACAGGCGTCACCAGGAAGGGACATAAGTGCAGGGCTTGAAAATCGCTTTTATAACTTCTGAAAGACAGAATGATTTCCGATTAGTGACATCTACAATATGCGATCATTAAGCAGTGTTTTGGGCAGATATTATAAAAGGGGCTTATTCACTACAGTGTTCCTTGGTACTGAGATATACACTGCACCACCATAAAGCAGTGTGCTGGGTTGACATTATAAAAAGGGGCTTATTCACTACAGTGTTCCTTGGTACTGAGATATACACTGCACATCATAAAGCAGTGTGTTTGGCAGACATTATAAAAAGGGGCTTTTTCACTACAGTGTTCCTGCTACTGAGATATACACTGCACCATCAGAGAAATTATTTGTTCTGGGGAAATTAACCTAACTTGTCACATCTGTGTGTGTGTTCAATCCGCAACTGTTATATTAATTACTCCAGCAGAGAGTGATTTATATTTTGGCCATATATAAGTAGTTTTGGGCACATCTGTGTGTGAGTTTAGGCTTAGACAGTATTCCTGCAGAGAATACATTTTATTTGGGGCAAATTTGTATCCAATATAGAACTACATCCAAATACAGTGTGCATTGTCAAAATTACATTATCTTTGGGCTAGTGTAGTGCCGAAAATCTGTATTTTTCTGTATCCATTACCTTACTGGAAGCCAATACAGTGTGTATTGTAAATATTACATTATCTCTGGGCTACTGTAGTGTCGAAAATTTGTATTTTTTTGGTAGCCAGTACCTTACTGGAAGCCAATACAGTATGTATTACAAAAATTACATTGTCTGTGGCCTACTGTTGTGCCAAAAATTTGCATTTCTCGGTCTCCAGTACATAACAGCAAGCCAATACAGTGTGTACTATACAATATTTCATTATCTGTGGCTACTGTACTGTCTAAAGTACATTTACGCAAGCCAATACAGTGTGTACTTTAAACATTTTATTATCTCTGGGCTAGTGTAGTGTTGAAAATTTGTATTTCTCTGTCTCCAGTTGTCGGATATTTATTGTACCTTACATCAAGCCAATACTGTGGGTACTGTAAACTATTTCATTATCTCTGGGCTAGTGTAGTGCCGAAAATCTGTATTTTTCTGTATCCAGTACTGTTCTGCATCAGAAAACTGTGTCTTTAGCAGACAGTAAAACAATCTGCACCACATCTACAGACAAAACCATTATTATGAAGAAGGCGAGCACAAAGGGAGGGTGAAGTGGGCGTGATACTTTGGTGCAAGCAGAGACCGTGGCCCTCGGCATTATGCTGATGGTGCAAGCAGAGGCCGTGGCCCTAGGTGTGATGCTGATGGTGCAAGCAGAGGCAGTGGCTCTGGGCGCAATTAAACTGTGCCTGCTACCAGTGCACCAGAAAAAACAAAAAAATCCATCTTACCCAGCTTCATGTCCAACTTAGCTAGGCGGCGCAGGACAACACTGTCCAAGTCGAACCAGTGCGAACAGGTGGTCGGTTGGATTGCAGAAGATAATGCTTCCATTCGGTTAAGCACCACCCTCTCTTCCACAAAGTCCAGTCTCTGTAGCCAAGAGTCTGGTCAACCGAATCCTCCCTCTGATCCTCCTTCTTCCCACTATGTCGCATCTGGCCAAACAAGTGATCCCACACTCGGATATTCACATGACCTCATTTCATCACCAGTACTTGGTTTGGCTCTCTCGCCGAGCACTCTTGAAGAGGTACCTGAGATATTGTGCCCTGATTCCCAACCTCTTGAGCCTTCACAATCTCAAGAAGATGACGGTGGTGAATGGCAATCATTCATTCACAAGGTGGATGATGATGAGGCACAGTTGTCAATCACTGAGGTGATGGTTAGAATAAGTCAGGAGGATGAGCAGAGTGTGGAAGTGGAAGAGGAGGTGGTGGACGATGAGGTCACTGACCCAACATGGTTAGGTGAAAAGCCGAGCGAGGACATCAGTACAGAGGGGGAGGGATCCATAGCACCGCAATAGTATGGAAGAGGCAGTGGGGTTGCAAAAGCTAGACATCGGCCCACACCAAAAAGGCCCTCAACCATTGCACCGAGCACCCCCATGCTAAAAACGCAGACGACAAAAGAGTGGTAGTTTTCAACCTGTGCCGTACGAAAATGAGCCGGGGCCTGAACACTAGCAACCTCACCACCGCCAGCATGATCCACCACATGGCATCCAAGCACCCTAATAAGTGGGCCGAATGCATCTGCGGGTCCCACAACTGTCTCCACTTCCCCTGTGTTACGCACTGCTGGCCAATCCCCTGTCGAAGGTGCAGGCCCGGATGCCCCTCGCCCTGCGCCTGGACCTTTGCATGAACCGTCAGCAACAACATCCACTTCCCTGTCCCAACGCAGCATCCAAATATCGATAACACAGGCATTCGAACGCAAGCGCAAATACCCACCCACCCACAGGCCATAGCAATAAATGCGCAACTTTCAAAATTACTGTCCCTTCAAATGTTACCATTTAGGCTTGTGGACACTAAGGCCCTTCAGCAGCCTGATGTCAGCGGCTGTCCCTCGGTCCCCAGCCGCCACTATTTTTAACGGTGAGCCGTGCCCGCCTTACACCGGCATGTGTCCCAGAACATTACCCGTGCCCTGACCAATGCTCTTACTGGGAAGGTCCACATCACCACTGACACATGGACAAGTGCTGGTGGCCAGGGATGCTACATTTCCCTGACCGCACACTGGGTGAATGTTCTGGAGGCCGGAAGTGAGTCGCACCCTGGGATGGCACAGGTGCTACGCACGCCCAGGATTGCGGGCCCTACGTTCATCAGGATCTCCGCCAGCAGCTATATTACTGGCTCCAACCCCCACTTCTCCTCCTCCACCGCCTGCTCCTCCACTTCCACCTCCAACAGCAGTCAGCCATCAGTCGCTAGCTGGAAGCAGTGTAGCACTGCTGTGGGTAAGCGTCAACAGGCCGTCCTGAAGCTGATCTGTTTAGGTGACAAACAGCACACCGCCGCAGAGCTGTGGCTCTCGCCACTCAACCTAGAAACAGGAACGGTTGTGTCTGACCGCAACTTGGTGGCGGCTTTGGAGCTCGGCAGCCTGATACACATTCCATGCCTAGCCCACGTCTTAAACTTAGTGTTTCAGAGGTTTATCAAAACCTACCCCAATTTGCTTGAGCTACTAGTGAAGGCATGCCGCTTGTGTGCTCATTTCCGCAAAATGTCCACAGCTTAAGCCAGTCTGTCAAGGCTGCAGCAGCGCTTGCGGCTTCCGGCTCACCGACTTTTGTGCGACGTGAGCATGCGATGGAACTCTACGTTCTACATGTTGGCCAGGCAGCAGCAGAAGGCAGTTGTCGAATACCAGCTGCAACATGGTGGTCGCCTTTCCAGTCAAATGCCACTATTCACAAGCAAGGAGTGGGCATTGATGGCAGACCTATGTGAGGTTTTAAAAAACTTTGATGAATCCACACAGATGGTTAGCGGCGATAACGCTATTATCAGCGTAACCATCCCACTGCTATGTCTACTCAAACGTTCGGTGCTCACAATTAAGGAGGATGCTTTGAATATGGCAGAAGAGGTAATAGGGGAGGAAATGATACAGGGTGAAAGCCAGACCTCCCCCAGTTCATCTTCTCAGCGCGAATTGGGCCATGAAGAGGAGGAGGAGCTTGAGACATTTGCCTCTGCTACAGAGGCTAGTACCCATGGAGCTTTAATTACATCTGCTCAGCGTGGATAAGCAGAAGAGGAGGAGGAGGATGAGGGCATGGAGAGTCATCCTGAAGTTAAGATCAACGTCTTGCCCGTTGGTATTCTGGCACACATGGCTGACTTCAGGTTAGACTGCCTTTCCCGTGACCCTCGCGTTATAGACATTTTAGGTAACACAGATTACTGGGTGTTCACTCCTCTCGACCCCCGCTACAAAGAGAACTTCTAATCTCTCATTCCTGTGGTGGAGAGGACGAGTAAAATTGTGCAATACCAGAAGGTACTTGTTGACAGATTGCTCCAAAATTTTCCATCTGACAATGCAGCCGCCAGAGTCAGGAAGACAAGGGGAACAAACAGTAGTTCCAACAGAGGCAGGGCAACACTTTCCAAGGCATGGGACACTTTCATGACACCCGGCCAGCAACCTCACCCTGACTCGCGGCCTAGTGCTGCAGGAAGGGAACAGTTTTGGAAGATGGTGAAGGAATACATTGAAGAACGTGTCAGCATCCAGAATGATCCCTCAGTGCCTTACAACTACTGGGTGTCCAAGCTAGACACGTAGCACGAACTTGCGCTGTACGCTTTGGAGGTGCTGGCCTGCCCTGCCACCAGCGTATTGTCTGAGCATGTATTTAGTGCTGCTGGTGGCAAAAAAAAAAAAAAGTTATATATTTGAAACTTGTTTTCTCATCCGCCTCCTCCTGTTCAATACAGAATATATAATCCCTCACTACAATGTTTTGTAGGGTTCACTCAGCTTAAGGCCCTCACCTCCAATGCTTTATAAGGTCTGCTCTCCTGTAGCCCATCACTGCAATGCTTTATGGGGTTCACTAGGTTTCAGTCCCTCACCTCCAATGCTTTATACGGTCTGCTCACCTGTAGGCCATCACTACAATATTTTTGGGGGTTCACTAGGCTTCAGGCCCTCACCTCCAATGCTTTATACCATCTGCTCACCTGTAGGCCATCACTTCAATATTTTATGGGGTTCACTAGGCTTCAGGCCCTCACCTCCAATTAGTTATAAGGTCTGCTCACCTGTAGCCCATCACTGCAATGTTTTAGGGGGTTCACTAGGCTTCAGGCCCTCACCTCCAATGCTTTATACCATCTGCTCACCTGTAGGCCATCACTGCAATGTTTTATGGGGTTCGCTATGCTTCAGGCCATCACCTCCAGTGCTTTATACCGTCTGCTCACCTGTAGTCCATCACTGCAATGTTTTTTGGGGTTTGCTAGGCTTCAGGTCCTCACTTCCAATGCTTTCTACGGTCTGCTCACCTGTAGGCCATCACTGCAATGTTTTATGGGGTTCTCTAGGCTTCAGGCCCTCATCTCCAATGCTTTATACCGTCCGCTCACCTGTAAGCCATCACTGCAATGTTTCATGGTGTTCAATAGGCTTTAGGCCCTCACCTCCAATGCTTTATAAGGTCTGCTCACCTGTAGGCCAGCACTGTAATGTTTTATGGGGTTCGCTAGGATTCAGGCCCTCACCTCCAATGCTTTATAAGGTCTGCTCACCTGTAGGCCAGCACTGTAATGTTTTATGGGGTTCGCTAGGATTCAGGCCCTCACCTCCAATGCATTATACAGTCTGCTTACCTGTAGGCCATCACGGCAAGGTTTTATGGTGTTCTCTAGGCTTCAGGCCCTCACCTCCAAGGCTTTATACTATCTGCTCACCTGTAGACCATCACTGCAATGTTTTAAGGTGTTCACTAGGCCTCAGGCCCTCACCTCCAATGCGTTATATGGTCTGCTCAACTATAGTTCATCACTGCAATGTTTTATGGGATTCACTAGGCTTCAGGCCCTCATCTCCAATGCTTTATATGGTCTGCTCACCTGTAGGCCATCAGTGCAATGTTTTAGGGTGTTCACTAGGCTTCAGGCCTTCACCTCCAATGCTTTATATGGTCTGCTCACCTGTAGCCCATCACTGCAATGTTTTAGGAGGTTCACTAGGCTTCAGGCCCTCACCTCCAATGCTTTATACAATCTGCTCACCTGTAGGCCATCAGTGCAATGTTTGAGGGGGTTCAATAGGCTTTGGGCTCTAACCTCCAATGCTTTATACCATTTGCTCACCTGTAGGCCATTAGTGCATTGTTTTAGGGTGTTCACTAGGCTATAGGCCCTCACCTCCAATGCGTTATACCGTCTGCTCTCCTGTAGCCCATCACTGCAATGTTTTAGTAGGTTGACTAGGCTTCAAGCCCTCACCTCCAATGCTTTATAAGGTCTGCTCACCTGTAGCCCATCACTGCTATGTTTTAGGGGGTTCACTAGGCTTCAGGCCCTCACCTCAAATGCTTTATACCATTTGCTCACCTGTAGGCCATCATTGCAATTTTTTATGGGGTTAGCTATGCTTAAGGCCCTCACTTTCAATGCTTTCTACGGTCCGTTCACCTGTAGGCCATCACTGCAATGTTTTATGGGGTTCTCTAGGCTTTAGGCCCTCACCTCCAATGCTTTATACCGTCCGCTCACCTGTAAGCCATCACTGCAATGTTTCATGGGCTTCACTAGGCTTTAGGCCCTCACCTCCAATGATTTATAAGGTCTAGTCAACTGTAGGCCATCACTGCAATGTTTTAGGGATTTCACTAGGCTTCATGCCCTCACCTTCAATGTTTTATATGGTCTGCCCACCTGTAGGCCATCACTGCAATGTTTTATGGGGTTCGCTAGGCTTCAGTCGCTCACCTCCAATGCTTTATACGGTCTGCTCACCTGTAGGCCATCACTGCAATATTTTATGGGGTTCTCTAGGATTCCGGCCCTCACCTCCAATGCTTTATACCGTCCGCTCACCTGTAAGCCATCACTGCAATGTTTCATGGGCTTCACTAGGCTTCAGGCCCTCACCTCCAATGATTTATAAGGTCTAGTCAACTGTAGGCCATCTCTGCAATGTTTTAGGGGTTTCACTAGGCTTCATGCCCTCACCTTCAATGTTTTATATGGTCTGCCCACCTGTAGGCCATCACTGCAATGTTTTATGGGGTTCGCTAGGCTTCAGTCGCTCACCTCCAATGCTTTATACGGTCTGCTCACCTGTAGGCCATCACTGCAATGTTTTATGGAGTTCTCTAGGATTCAGGCCCTCACCTCTAATGCTTTATACTGTCTGCTCAACTATAGTTCATCACTGCAATGTTTTATGGGATTCACTAGGCTTCAGGCCCTCATCTCCAATGCTTTATATGGTCTGCTCACCTGTAGGCCATCAGTGCAATGTTTTAGGGTGTTCACTAGGCTTCAGGCCTTCACCTCCAATGCTTTATATGGTCTGCTCACCTGTAGCCCATCACTGCAATGTTTTAGGAGGTTCACTAGGCTTCAGGCCCTCACCTCCAATGTTTTATACAATCTGCTCACCTGTAGGCCATCAGTGCAATGTTTGAGGGGGTTCAATAGGCTTTGGGCTCTAACCTCCAATGCTTTATACCATTTGCTCACCTGTAGGCCATTAGTGCATTGTTTTAGGGTGTTCACTAGGCTATAGGCCCTCACCTCCAATGCGTTATACCGTCTGCTCTCCTGTAGCCCATCACTGCAATGTTTTAGTAGGTTGACTAGGCTTCAAGCCCTCACCTCCAATGCTTTATAAGGTCTGCTCACCTGTAGCCCATCACTGCTATGTTTTAGGGGTTCACTAGGCTTCAGGCCCTCACCTCAAATGCTTTATACCATTTGCTCACCTGTAGGCCATCATTGCAATTTTTTATGGGGTTAGCTATGCTTAAGGCCCTCACTTTCAATGCTTTCTACGGTCCGTTCACCTGTAGGCCATCACTGCAATGTTTTATGGGGTTCTCTAGGCTTTAGGCCCTCACCTCCAATGCTTTATACCGTCCGCTCACCTGTAAGCCATCACTGCAATGTTTCATGGGCTTCACTAGGCTTCAGGCCCTCACCTCCAATGATTTATAAGGTCTAGTCAACTGTAGGCCATCACTGCAATGTTTTAGGGGTTTCACTAGGCTTCATGCCCTCACCTTCAATGCTTTATATGGTCTGCCCACCTGTAGGCCATCACTGCAATGTTTTATGGGGTTCGCTAGGCTTCAGTCGCTCACCTCCAATGCTTTATACGGTCTGCTCACCTGTAGGCCATCACTGCAATGTTTTATGGAGTTCTCTAGGATTCAGGCCCTCACCTCTAATGCTTTATACTGTCTGCTTACCTGTAGGCCATCGCTGCAATGTTTTATTTGGTTCATTAGGCTTCAGGCCCTCACCTCCAATGCTTTATACCGTCTGCTCACCTGTAGGCCATCACTGCAATGTTTTATGGGGTTCACTAGGCTTCAGGCCCTCACCTCCAATGCTTTATACCGTCTGCTCACCTGTAGGCCATCACTGCAATGTTTTATTTGGTTCACTAGGCTTCAGGCCCTCACCTCCAATGCTTTTTAAGGTCTGCTCACCTGTAGCCCATCACTGCAATGTTTTATTTGGTTCACTAGGCTTCAGGCCCTCACCTCCAATGCTTTATTCGGTCTGCTCACCTTTTGCCCATCACTGCGATGTTTTATGGGGTTCTCTAGGCTTCAGGCCCTCACCTCCAATGCTTTATACCGTCTGCTAACCTGTAGGCCATCACTGCAATGTTTTATTTGGTTCACTAGGCTTCAGGCCCTCACCTTTAATGCTTTATAAGGTCTGCTCACCTGTAGGCCATCACTGCAATGTTTTATTTGGTTCACTAGGCTACAGGCCCTCACCTCCAATACTCTATACTGTCTGCTCACCTGTAGCCCATCACTGCAATTTTTAGTAGGTTGACTAGGCTTCAGGCCCTCACCTACAATGCTTTATAACGTCTGCTCACCTATAGGCCATCACTGTAATGTTTCATTGGGTTCTGTAGGCTTCAGGCCCTCACCTCCAATGATTTATAAAGTTTTTATTGGGTCTGCTCACCTTCATGCCCTCAACTATAATGTTTTGGAGGGTAACCAGCACGCCCCTGCTCCAAATGTTTTTGAGGGTCAACAGTAGTGCATCAATGATAATTTTTCAAATGTTTTTATGATGTCCTCCTTTATGTGTAATAAAGGGTGTTGTGTCTGTTCCTTGTAATTTTTGCCAGCACTTTCACTTAGTGCATAAGCTTTATGAGTGCAGCAGTGTACCTGAACAATTGTAGCACCATGTGAATGAGGCCCTCCTGTGTTTTTATTTTTTAGTCTCTGCCTTCCCAGAGCCATAATTGCCATAATTTTTCAGTTTATATAACCATTTGAGGGCTTGCTTTAGTGGGACAAGTTACACTTTCTAACAGCACCATTTAATATTTCATATGATGTAGTGCAAAGCTGGAAAAAAAATCCAAATGTAGTGTTAAAAATGCAATTGCTCCACAGTTTTGTGGGTTTTGTCTTTATGGTGTTCACTATGCAGTGAAACTGACAGTTGCCTTCTTCTCTGAGTCAGTATTATTACATTAATACCACATTTATATAGTTTTTCTTGTTTTTTAATACTGAAAAAAATATAAACTTTGGAAAAAAATAATGTTTTCTTTTCATTGACATATTCTGACCCCCAAAACTTTTTTTTTACAGTTATGTCTATGGAGCTGTGTGAGGGCTCATTTTTTTGTAGGGCAGTCTGTAATATTTATTGATACCTTTTGGGATTTGCATGACTTTTTGATCAAGATAGTAATTTTTTTTTAGAAGAAGAAACAATAAAAAAAATGGCAAACTAGCCATTTTGATTTTCTTTTCAATTATGCCATTCACCTTATGGGATAGTTTTTTTTTTTTTTATATATATTTTAATAGTATGGGTGTTTTTGGCTGCAATTATGCCTAGGGTGTTTAATTGTTTTTATTTGTTTTTTATTTCAAGGAAAGGGTGTGATTTGAATTTTTATATGTATTTTATATATATTTTTAAAAAACTTTTTTACCTTTTTTGGGTCCCCAAGTGAACCCCAACATGAAATTATTAGATTGCAATTTGTATATAGTTCCTGGAATTGTATTCACTACAATATACAAAGATCAGTATATTACACTTCAGTGCAGAAAAAAGAGAAAAATAGGTGCACTCACCTGTCCAACGACTGGAGCAGAAGCACGAAGCATGGAACACACAAAAAAGAATACTTTCCAGCTTGTAATGAACGTGGCAGCTTTTATTGAAAATAGTGCATTAAAAACCAAAAAGGAGAAAAAAGTCCATGTCTACGCATTTCGGATCACATAATACTGTTCCTTACTCTTGACAAGGAAAAGACTAAACAACCCAGGATTAAGTAGTAGCCGACTGACAAAGGTCAGGTGGCCACAATCAACCTAAGTCACATCCTCTTGTAAAATCAAGACCCACATTTGGTTGTATTCACATACATCTTAAAAAACATATTACAATAGTTTCAAAAAGAGTCAATAATGAAGTATTAAATCATGTCTGTGATTCAATCCCCTTGGGGTACAGGACTCCATATGGAAGATCCAATAGGATTCCCTGTTTAAAAGTTTCTTTTTATGATCACCACTGCAAATAGGAGGGTTAACTCTCTCTCTGGAGCACTTGTACTTGCATACCTGTGATATCTTCTCCATGCACAGCAGCATAATGTGAACTCACTGCCGAGACATTTCTAGTCTGGGCATGAGAAATGTCAGAAATATGCCTGCAAATTGTCACTTTTAAACAATTTGTAGTGCAGCCTGCATATTGGAGATGGCACAGTGTGCATGTGATACAGTATACCACAAAGTAGGTATGGCAATTGATATACTGTTTCAATTCAAAACATATTTGGTTGACAAGGTAAAAAATGTGGCAACCTG
Source organism: Bufotes viridis (assembly GCA_033119425.1). Taxonomy (NCBI): domain Eukaryota; kingdom Metazoa; phylum Chordata; class Amphibia; order Anura; family Bufonidae; genus Bufotes; species Bufotes viridis. The sequence continues at coordinate 310,867,574 of CM065590.1, forward strand.
TTCGAATAAATCTACAGCAAGTAAAGATCCGGTGGCCACATTTATAATTCCTGATAGATGTTTTTTGATAATCTGGCAGATGTGTATATACGAATATTCTAAACTAAAGCCAGTAACAAAAACCAGCACAGAAGAATTTCTTTGTTTACTTAATTTTTTATATGAATTGCCAGAGAAAATCAAGTCGGATCTGGATTTATCCAGAGCAACCCACTTTGGCTACAGTTAGGGCATGGCCAGAACATCTATGTTTAGCAAGGCGCTCAGCAATACAATCCATCTCCCTGTGACATGCCACCTCGTCAGAGCAATTTTGTCTTGCGCAAATACAAACCGGATTCCAAAAAAGTTGGGACACTAAACAAATTGTGAATAAAAACTGAATGCAATGATGTGGAGATGGCAAATGTCAATATTTTATTTGTAATAGAACATAGATGACAGATCAAACGTTTAATCCGAGTAAATGTATCATTTTAAAGGAAAAATATGTTGATTCAAAATTTCACGGTGTCAACAAATCCCAAAAAAGTTGGGACAAGTAGCAATAAGAGGCTGGAAAAAGTAAATTTGAGCATAACGAAGAGCTGGAAGACCAATTAACACTAATTTGGTCAATTGGCAACATAATTGGGTATAAAAAGAGCTTCTCAGAGTGGCAGTGTCTTTCAGAAGCCAAGATGGGTAGAGGATCACCAATTCCCACAATGTTGAGCAGAAAGATAGTGGAGCAATATCAGAAAGGTGTTACCCAGCAAAAAATTGCAAAGACTTTGCATCTATCATCATCAACTGTGCATAACATCATCCGAAGATTCAGAGAATCTGGAACAATCTCTGTGCGTAAGGGTCAAGGCCGTAAAACCATACTGGATCCCTGTTATCTCAAGGCCCTTAAACGACACTGCACCACAAACAGGAATGCTACTGTGGGCTCAGGAATACTTCCAGAAACCATTGTCAGTGAACACAATCCACTGTGCCATTCCCGTTGCCAGCTGAAACTCTACAGTGCAAAGAAGAAGCCATTTCTAAGCAAGATCCACAAGCTCAGGCATTTTCACTGGGCCAGGGATCATTTAAAATGGAGTGTGGCAAAATGGAAGACTGTTCTGTGGTCAGACGAGTCACGATTCGAAGTTCTTTTTGGAAATCTGGGACGCCATGTCATCCGGACCAAAGAGGACAAGGACAACCCAAGTTGTTATCTACGCTCAGTTCAGAAGCCTGCATCTCTGATGGTATGGGGTTGCATGAGTGCGTGTGGCATGGGCAGCTTGCATGTCTGGAAAGGCACCATCAATGCAGAAAAATATATTCAGGTTCTGGAACAACATATGCTCCCATCCAGACGTCATCTCTTTCTCTTTTCAACAAGATAATGCCAGACCACATTCTGCATCAATCACAACATCATGCCTGCGTAGGAGAAGGATCCGGGTACTGAAATGGCCAGTCTGCAGTCCAGATCTTTCACCTATAGAGAACATTTGGCGAATCATAAAGAGGAAGGTGCAACAAAGAAGGCCCAAGACGATTGAACAGTTAGAGGCCTGTATTAGACAAGAATGGGAGAGCATTCCTATTTCTAAACTTGAGAAACTGGTCTCCTCGGTCCCCAGACGTCTGTTGAGTGTTGTAAGAAGAAGGGGAGATGCCACACAGTGGTGAAAATGGCCTTGTTTTTGGGGATTTGTTGACACCATGAAATTCTGAATCAACATATTTTTCCCTTAAAATGGTACATTTTCTCAGTTTAAACTTTTGTTTCGTGATTTATGTTCTATTCTGAATAAAATATTAGAAGTTGGCACCTCCACATCATTGCATTCAGTTTTTATCCATGATTTGTATAGTGTCCCAACTTTTTTGGAATCCGGTTTGTAAATTCGCCTTTTGGTATGTTATGTGTCACATGACGGGGATGGCAAGATGTCGCATAGAGTGTAGTGTTGCCGGCCATCTCCTTATGGTAAGTATGGGTACTCACAGTGGAACTGCCCACTTCCCCGTAAGTAGTAAATCCAAATAAGGTATAGTTGTAGAATCATTTCTGAGAACAAAACTAAGATTACATAAATTATGATTAAGGTGATCCCCAAGGAGTGGCACGTCCATTACATCACCCGACCAAACAAAGAGCAGGTCGTTGATGTAACCGCCATACCACTCAATTGAGACACCCCAAGGATTATCAAAAGAGAGCAAATAAAAGTGCTCCCAACAGGCCATGTAAATATTAGCCATAGATGGCAAAAATTTGGCTCCCATTGAAACACCGGTAAGTTACAAATAAAAGTGATGGTTGAACATGAACACATTGTGTTTTAACAATAAAAAAACAACCTGACAGATATGAGCCCGAAAGGTTATGGAGAAATCTGAATAAATAATATTAGTATTATACAGATTTCTCCCTAAGCTTCCGGGATTATATCTTTCAGGTTGTTTTTTGTTTGTTAAAATACAATGTGTTCATGTTCAAACATCACTTTTATTTGCAACTTACCGGTGTTTCAATGGGGGCCAAATTTTCACCATCTATGGTTAACATTTACATGGCCTGGTGGGAGCACTTTTATTTGTTCTCTTTTGATAATCCTTGGGGTGTCTCAATTGAGTGGTACGGCCGTTACATCGACGACCTTCTCTTTGTTTGGTCGGGTGATGTGGTGGACATGCCACTCCTTGGGTATCACCTCAATCATAATTCATGTAATCTTAGTTTTGTTCTCAGCCATGATTTTACAACTATACCTTTTTGGGATTTACTACTTATGGGGGAAGTGGGCAGTTCCACTGTGAGTACCCATACTTACTGTAAGAAGATGGCTGGCAACATTACACTTCTTGCAACATCTTGCCATTCCCGTCATGTGATACATAACATACCAAAAAGCGAATTTATTTGCGCAAGACGAAATTGCTCTGACGAGGTGGCATGTCGCAGGGAGATGGATTGTGTTGCCGACCGTCTTCCTAAACATAGATATTACAGCCATGCCCTCACTGTAGCCAAGCGGGTTGCTCTGGATAAATCCAGATCTGACCTGATTTTCTCTGGCAATTCATACAAAAAATTCTGTAAACAAAGAAATTCTTCTGTGCCAATTTTTGTTGCTGGCTTCAGTTTAGAATATTCGCGCATCTGCCAGATTGTCAGGAAACATCTATCAGTTTTAAATTACGATGATCAGTGGACTGGCATTATTAGTTCGGGGATAAAATGTATTGCTCGTTGAGCACCCACCATGGCTCAAAGAGTAAGTCCATCTTTATTTTCTGTTGTTAAACGGGATCAACCTACATGGCTCAGATATAAAGAGAATTATAAATGTGGCCACCGGATCTGTACTTGCTGTAGATTTCTTCAAACAGATTTCCACATTTTTTACCTTGCCAACCAAAGATCTTTTAAATTGAAACAGTATATCAATTGCAATACCAACTTTGTGGTATACTGTATCACATGCACACTGTGCCATCTCCAATATGCCAGCTGCACTACAAATTGTTTAAAAGGGAGAATTTGCAGGCATATTTCTGACATTCCTCATGCCTGGACTAGAAATGTCTCATTAGTGAGTTCACATTATGCGGCTGTGTATGGAGAAGATATCACAGGTATGCAATACAATGGCTCGAGAGAGAGTTAACCCTCCTTTTTGCGGCGGTGATCATAAAAAGAAACTTTTAAACAGGGAATCCTATTGGATCTTCCGTATGGAGTCCTGTACCCCAAGGGGATTGAATCACAGACATGATTTAATACTTCATTATTGACTCTTGTTGTATTTCTTTTAATATGTTTTTAAGATGTATGTGAATACAATCAAATGTGGGTCTTGATTTCACATGAGGGTTTGAATTATGTTGATTGTGGCCACCTGACCTTTCTCAGTCGGCTACTACTTAATCCTGGGTTGTTTAGTCTTTTCCTTGTCGTGAGTGAGGATCAGTGTTATGTGATCCGAAACTCTTAGACATGGACTATTTTCTCCTTTTTGATTTTTAATGCACTATTTTCAATAAAAGCTGCCACGTTCACTAGAAGCTGGAAAGTTTTTTTTTTGTTTTTTTTTGTTGGATTACACTTCAGTGCTGCCACCTGCAGGCCAGATTTGCAATATATCAGTAATAAACCTAGAACCCTAGTACAGGCTCTGACCTATTTACTCAACAGAACTTCTTCCACGATCTCAGCCGGGGGAGGAGTTCCTGCCAGGGAGGTGTTCCTGCAAGGAAAGCACGTGCTTCCTGTTTTTTTACCTTTCACATGCTGTGGTCACATTTGAACATAGAATCTGAAGGGTTAAATTTCAGCGATCGGCATTACCACTGGTCATGGACATTAGACCGGGTGTGTGCTTTGCGAGAAAAGCAATAATCTGGTAGCTATGGTGCTTGCTCTGCTCTAGGGGGGCTGCTATCTTTAAAGTCCCAACAACTGTCTTACACGTATGACGGAAGTCGGGAAGAGATAAAAACTACAGTACTTTTTTCTAAGGTGCAGGGACTTATTTTTCAGCATCATGGTTACACTGGACACTTTCTAACTGTACATTTTTCTCCAAAAATATGTTGCAAAGTTTCTTCAAGTTTCTTCAGTTTTACAGTATTACAGTCACTATATTTTTTGGCTCTGTCCAATTGCACATTTTTTTTCTGGAACCCTGTTACAAAATTTCTTTAAGTTTCTTTACTTTTGCAGTGTAAGATTCAGTGTATATTTTTGCAGCAGACTGTGTCTAATTGTATTTTTTTTTTTCAGAAAAAAATGTTACAAAGTTTCCTCATTTAATAATAAGTGTACCAAACCTGACCGAACATATCATATCGAATCACAGTGTATATTTTTGTCCAATTGCACTTTTTTTTCAATAAACCTCTTGCAAAATTTCCTCAAATCATAATAAGTGTACCAAACCAGACTGACGATTTCTTGCAGTGTAACTGTCAGAGTATATTTTTGCTGCAGACTGTGACCAACTGCGCATGTAATCAATAAAACTGTTCCAAAGTTTTTTTTATATAATGATAAGTGTACCAAATGTATGGCTTCTCATTGTTTAGATTTTTTTTTAAATATCTGGTAAAAAACAGAGTGTCAAATGGTGGGTAATGAGGAACAAAGGGAGAAGATGAGGGAGTGCTGTCCGTATTGGTGAATGAAAACAGCAAGGTAAGTATGATCATTTTAGTGTTTTTTATTGGTAAATGTTTCCAGGTTTTACTGGCCCCGTCATCAGATTACACACCAATGGTGGGTAATGGAAAATTGAAGAACCTGCCACATCATCCACAAGTGAGAATCTGGGTGGCAGTAGTAATGCTTGCAGTAGAACGCTTGCCACCAACCATCTGGCCAGTAGTAGCAGCAGGCCGCAGTTCTCCTTTGCTTCCACAAGGAGACATTATTATTGCATAGTAAGAGGATGACATTGTGAACTGGATGGATTACTCATCATCTGAGTCACAGCAGGATGATGTTAATGTCACCTCTGCGTCTGACACTGTTTGCCCAGATAAGCTTTTCATTTACATTATCTCCATTTTCACTGCCCCCTCCTAGTAAAATACATTGAAAAGTTTTTGCATGGACAATTTTAGGTTAGTTCAAAGTGTTAGTAGTTTTCTTACTGCACATGAGGTAATGACTCACAGGACACCATTTATTGACACTTTACATTAAATTACAATTTCTCCCCAGTGTAAGAGAAGCAATTGTCATACGTACCATTTTCTAGAAAAAATTGTATTGTTTGTTGTTATTATTCTTTACAATAATACTAAAACTCCAGAAAGCAATTTTATCAACAGAAAGACTACAATATTTCGTTGTAAGCAAAGAAAAATCTTCACATGGAAGCAATTTTCATGTAAATTCCAAAAATTCAGGACATACTGGAGAAGTAAATCTTTTATTTTGCCTTTTTACTGTGAGAAGTGACTTGCAGTTCAGTCTTGTCTTCAGTGTTTATTCATAGTGATCTCAAAGGTGATTTATCACACTGTTACACTGGAGGTCTACAACAATTTAAATGAGAGCTTTTCAGCACTGACATTAAATCTATGGAAATAAATCACTTCAGAAAGCCCATTATTTCTTAATTACGGGACAGATTAGTGTCTAGGTTTTCAAAATCTCTTGTGGCTTCAAGGAACATTTGGTTAGGAAGAAAGTTTTCACTTAACCTTCCTTCTGTGCAGCATGTTAAAAAAAAAAAATCTTTATGTGAGAAACATAATTTAGCATACAAGTGTACATTAGGTGATACATTATTACACAGCATGGATTTTAGCTTACTTTTAAATCCACAATGAGACTGAAGACTGAGGTACCACTGTTTTTATAATCATGTAATTGACTTAATATCGTATGTATCAAGTAATTGTCATACTAAGTAAAGTCCTTAACCCTAGTAGACGAGATATATGCTAATGATTAAAATGTGGCTTATTAACAGTGCCACATTCATAATTACCTGGCTGGGACAAGAAAATTCATTTGTTTGCCCCATCTCAGTTCAGTGATTGTTAAGTTCACACCGTTTTTGTAGACAGGACCTTAATGTATAGTCTTAAAATAAGCAGACTCTCTATTCCCTGGCCCCTTCACAAGCACTTGTATAACTGATCTACAGCTGATAATTGCAGACAATAAACTAGGGCTCAGTTGTATCATTTGGCTGCAGTAAAATTCTAAAACAGTGTAGATGTAAACCTAGCACTGGGGTTAGATAGAAAGGCTACTGGAAGCTGCAGCAGCATCTCTATTTGTCAGCCTCACTCTCCAGCATCCCCCCCCCCCCAATAGACTACTAAAGGTAGTCACTGCAAGCTGATCTCTCAGTGTATGGACTTTTGTGTTTGGATTTTAGGAAAGAATTTAGAGTTACTGATCAGTTTATGAGACAGGTTGCAGAAGAAGAAGAAGTGACATTGAAATGTAAAAAGGGTATTTTTCTGTAATATGATATACTGCAAAGTTACTTTGTATTTCTAATAAAAAAAAAAACGGGTACACATTGATGATTTTTTTTTTTAATTAAGTGATTAGATGTTCTCACCATAGACATCCACTTTAGTTACCATCCATACTTAAAGAGTAGCTTCACATTAAAAAAATGATTAAGACATTTGAAAGGTTTTGATCAGTTGAGGTGATGAGACCCGCACTGATGGTTAAAATTAGGATTTACAAGCTCCTGGTTGAATCCTTTCTCCCCTCATTGAAGATGGAAAATAATATGGACTCAATAGAAAGTGTTTGTTTAGGTCTTCAGTAGTGAAGAGTAACATCACTCAGCTGAGTGCTTTTTACTCCACATTTTAGCAATCAGTGGGGGCCTCAGCACTTGGACCAATACAGATCAAAATCCTTGTTAAGTCACTATGACATAGCATCTTCAGCAAGATGAACTATATGTAAAATATAGACAGAGGAAGGTGCCTTATGTGCAGGACCATTAACTGTGTGGCGGTAAATAAGTTGTATTGCACTTACCTCTATAGGTTGTGTAAACCACAACAATTGTTGTGGGCTGTATTTCTAGTGAGCAGTGTGGGTGGCTGCCTGGGTCTTTTTGCTTTAGCTCTGCAAGTCACTGCTGGCCATCTTTGGAGTAGAAAGGAAGTAAAAAAACAAAGAGAAATGAAGAGCAAGAAGGAGAGACAACTCTAAGCTGATCACTTTTAACTGCTCATTGTGGTAACTGGTGCAGGTCTCCTTACTCCGACACTGACCAATCAAATCTTTTCATTCATCACTATTACAGATGAGCGAATTATTTGAAAATTCGATTTGGGTGCTTAGCTGAATTTCACAAAAACATTTGCTTTGTGATGAACTAGTTTGTCATAAAGCACATTTCTTTCTAAGTAGTGAGTGCAATGACAGGGAGCGGCGATTGCACTGCTCCCCACCATCCTACCCTTCAGATGCCGCATTCATACATGATCACAGTATCTGATATACATACCATTGTGTAAAATTAAAAATAAAACAAAAAAAAAATCATACTTACCTGATCCATTTGCTCGCAAAGGGCCAACCGCCATCATCTTGTTTGAAGAGCTGTTGTGAAATTCCCCATTGCCTGAGATGACATCATCAAACCAGCTGGTGTGGTAATGTCATACATCACCCCGCATGGGATTCCGGCCAAGATCTTCAAGCAAGATGGCGGTGGTCGGCCCGTTGCAAGCAAATGGATCAGGTAAGTAGGACTTTTTTTTGTTATGTTTTTAATTTGACACCATGTTATGTATTTCAGGTTAAATTGATTGGCTACCATGAAGAACAAGGAAATTCGAGTTCCAAATTGGACTTCTATTCGCTCAACACTAGTCACTTTGAAATATCAAAAGCTTTTCTAAAGTTTAGTTATCGTATTCAAACTATTTTAAAGATGTAGCAAGTTATCTGCCAATGTATCTATCAGCAGCAGACAGAAGATATGGTAATTCTCACTGACAACTGCTCTAGTGAACAATTACAATATAATTAAATTATCAGAGCCCATGATGCATGCAAAACCAACTTACTACCAGGGGCGGACTGAGCGGTCGGGCACTTCGGACATGGTCCGAGGGCCTGGCCGGGAAGGGGGCCCGGCAGTGGCATTGTGTGCAGGCTGCCAGCACAAGATAATTTATTCACTGCACTGATCGCTGTAGAGGGAATCCCGGTCTGAGCTCTGACTCCATATATGGTTGTGTCCATATATGGAGTCAGTGCTATGAACATGAAGGGGGTATCCCCAAGCATTGTCAGTATGCTTGGGGCACCCAATGTATTTTAATCTAATTTAGCTTCTATTTCTAAAAAGTTGCAACCGGGATTCGAACTCACAACCTTTCATATCAGAGGCAAGAACACTAACCACTGAGCTATGGAGCTCAATGGTAAACTGTATTAGAAAATCCTCATAGTAGTTTATCAAGTATTAGGTATTCCTATTCAGCAGAGTGATACATGATACACTATACAGCCGAAGTATAAATTACATATTTCTTTTTCAGTAATTGTAAAAGAAATGTATGACACAAAATACAGTAAAAATAAATGTGTAATTACTATATTTATATATAGTAATTACACATTCATCTTTTTATTTAGTTATACTTCTGCTATATAGGAATACCTAATACATGATACACTACTAAGAGTTTTTTCAAACATAATTTATCATTGAGATTCATAGCTCAGTGGTTAGGGTTTTTGCCTCTGATGTGAATGGTTGTGAGTTCTAGTCCTGGTGGCAACCTTTTAGAAATAGAGGCTAAATTATGCATTCATGTACATCAGAAGTATGATAATATATATTTATGCTTCTGATGTAAATAAATATATATATATATATATATATATATATATATATATATATACATTTATTATATATGGGAAACTATTACTGAGGTTTTTAGCCATAATTGTAGTATAGCAGGTTAATATGAAGCTCTGATGGGGGATGTATGGTTGCCACTGATGGGGAGGATGTGTGGAGGGAGGACACTGATGGGGGTATGTGTGGAGGACACTGATGGGGTATATGTGGAGGACACTGATGGGGCGGGGTATGTGTGGAGGACACTGATGGGGGGGGTTGTGTGGAGGACACTGATGGGGGTATGTGTGGAGGACACTGATGGGGGGATGTGTGCAGGACACTGATGGGGGTGTGTGTGGAGGACACTGATGGGGGGTGTGTGGAGGACACTGATGGGGGTAAGTGTGGAGGACACTGATGGGGGAGGGTATGTGTGGAGGACACTGATGGGGGGGTTGTGTGGATGACACTGATGAGGTATGTGTGCAGGACACTGATGGGGGTATGTGTGGAGGACACTGATGGGGGATGTGTGGAGCACACTGATGGGGTGTGTGTGGAGGACACTAATGGGGGATGTGTGGATGTGTGGATGACACTTAGGGGGATGTGTGGAGGACACTGATGGGGGATGTGTGGATGACACTGATGGGGGATCTAGGGAGGGGTGTGGGGATGTTGGGATGGGAGGTCCTGGAGGGGTGTTTGGGTGGAAGCTCTGAAAGGGTGGGAGGTCCGATAGGTATGTGGGGGTGGGGGTGGGAGATCCGGGAGGGGGCCCATAAAAATTTAGCTATGGGGGGGGCATAACATTTTTTGCTGTGGGGCCCAGTCATTTCTAGCTACGCCCCTGGGTGACACCACCAGGAGATGAGAGATGAGCACTTGCATTATGGAAGCACTCATCTCCCTACATTCATCTGTATCGCGATACAGATGAACACTGCAGCAGGGGAGGGAGAGGCATCTCTCTTCCCTGTTCCTCTGATAGGCTGCCGGCACAAGGCCAGCAGCCTATCAGAGGCCGGTGCAGGTGGTGCGATTACGTCATCGCTCCGCCTGAGCTGTACTGCTCGGGACAGGCCTGCATTGCATCACTGCCCTGGAGGTAAGTATGTGTTTTGTTTTTCTGTAAGGCGCTGGGCTGCGCTGGGGGGTCATTGCTGGCATAAAGGGACACTTTGGGGCATTGCTGGCATATGGTGGACAATACAGGGGTATTGCCGCCACATGGGGGACACTATGGGGGCATATCTAGCACATGGGGGACACTATGGGGGCATTGCTGGCACATTATGGGGACACTATGGTGTTGGATGGGAGAAGAATACTATGGGGGTATATTATATAGGCACATTATGGGGGCACTAAGAAGGGGCATTTAATACTGGCACATTCTGGGGGACACTATGGGGGAATCTTATACTGCCACATTCTGGGGGCACTATGGGGAAGAGGAGAGGAGCACTATGTGGGCATTTACTAGGGGCTTTATATAGGGGTATTTTATACTTGCACACATTATGGGGACATTAGCTCAACTGGCGGCACTGAGGGAGTTTTTTTTGTACCGGCACACAGAACGGGAGCACTTTTGAATTTGTGCACATTATTATTATTACTGAAGGTGGCAGGTGAGTTGTTAATAAGGTAGGAGGATGATGGAAAAGTAGGAACCTAAGATGTCTTTTGTCAAACTACAGAGACGAGAGATGGGTGAAAAATTATCATGGCGGTCTGATCTGAAAGGAGAAGATGAGGAAAGAAGTGGTCTGCATCAGAGAAGTTACTGGATGTAAGGTATGTGGTGCTGTATTCTGGATATATTCTGGATACAGAATATAATATGTATGCAAATATGTGTGTGTGTGGGGGGGTTCTAAGCAGACAGAAGACAGGGGTTGGGGGCCTGTTGGGGGTGCTAGAATTTGAACCCAAGCGATAATATGGATGGGGGTTTAGATAGTAAACAGACAGCTGACGTGGGGGCGGGGCTAAGCAGAGAGATCGCCGCCGATGGGAGGGGGGGTGTTGTGCTGGGGGGTGACACCATTTTCTACCGCACCAGGTGACACCAGCCCTAGCAACGCCACTGGGGCCCGGCGTTTTGCATTCGTTATTTATGTTGCACTTCTAATTAAATAAATTATTGTGCAGGATATGGGTGTGACTGGAGGCGGGACATGGGAGTGGCTGGAGGCGGGATGTGGGTGTGGCCTGGAAGGGGGCCCTTGATTTATTTTGCCCGGGGGCCCTGAGGGTTCTCGGTCCGCCCCTGCTTACTACATGTTTTAATTGATGTAGTTGTGCCAATACATGGGGAGCACTGCCAATGCCAAGGCGAGGTGAGGCAATTGGGGCAAGTGGGGGGCAGAGGAAGGGCCATATGTGCTTTCATTGTGGAAACACTCATCTCTGCATGTTCACCTGCATCACTGTTTTCAGGACAGCAATACAGTTGAATCATGTGGCGGGGCACGGAGGCCATGTCTCCCTGCCCCACTATTCCGTCTAATAGATTTAGTCCTAGTTCCTGTAGCCTATCAGGCGCCGGTGTCATCATCATTGCATTGCCTAAGCCAGGCTGCATACAGCTCAGGGCATTGACTGGAAAAGGTCTGTGTCTTGCACTGCATTGACAGCAGAATATAGGTAAGTATTTGAGATTAATATCTTTTTTTGGCAGCATGCTGTTGGGCCAAAATGGGGAAGGACTACGGGGAGATTAGTGGCTCTAATAAGAAGCATTTTTGTACTGGCACACATTATAAGGGGGCACTATGAGGGCATGCATTCTACTAGGGGCACTAAAAGGGGGTACTTTTTTGTATTGACACACGTTATAAGGGAAAATTTTTGGGAGGATTGTTACAGTGGGGGCACTGTTACCACATAGTTCCCTCTGGCAAATAATTATTACTATTGGTGGGACTTTTGGGAGGACTGTTACTTTCAGAGGCACCCTGGCACAGTATCAGCTTAGCACAATTGTTTTTGGAGGACACTATATTTATGGCAATACGTCTCAGGGACACTCTTTCCTGGGCAGTTATTTTTTAGGGCACTCTGTGCCATTAATTATTGAAGGGGCACTATCTTTGTGGTAATAGCATTTTCAGGGGGATTATCTGTTTCTGCAGTATAGTATCGCGGAACACAGTGGGCACAGTATTAGAAGTGGCAGAATGGGGTGTTCAGAAGGTGGGACAAGGATGGAAAAGTAGGAAACTAAGATGTCTGTCAGTCAAATTCTGCAGAGACAAGGCTGAAAGAAATCATCGTTGCTGTCTGGTTTGAATAGAGAAGATAAGGAAAGAGTACATCTACATCAGAAGAGACATTGCTGGATGTAAGAAGTATGGCTGGGAGACAGCAGGGTGGCAGCAGTGGGAAGTCGGGAGCCAAACGTGCCGGGGGTAGACCACCTGCTTCGCAGCAGCCTACCTGCCCGGGAAGTAGTGGTCCAGGGGTTCACGGAGGCAGCGGCGGTAGCAGTCAGTCAGTGCAGGCTGTTGGGGGGAAAATCACCTACTCGGCGGTGTGGCTGTTTTCTGTTAAGCCGCTGGAGGAGGTGAACATGACCAAATGTATAATTTGTGGGCAGAAGGTGAAGCGTGGCCAGGGTGCCAATATTGGCACCATGGCGCTGCGTAAACATATGCAGCATCACCATAAAGTGGCCTGGGTGAACCGTGGCTCCAATGTGGGGTTCCAGCCTGCCGCAGCAACCGCTACATCCCCCAGTGGCACGCACCCAGTTTCAGCCAGTCAAGGCACCTTCACCTCAGCCGAAGGAAGCTGTCTGTCATTCCCATCTTCTGCTGGTCCTGATTCTCCTGCTCCTCCTCCTATTCCTCGTCAATCATTCCATCAGCAATCGATCACCGAAGCGATTGCCAAAAGACAGCAGCATGCGTGCACGCATCCAACAGCACAGAAGCTGAATGTGCTCCTGTCCAAGTTGCTGTTCTGCAGTCCCTCCCTTTCCAAGTGGTGGACTCTGCACCATTCAGAGAACTAATGCCTTGTGCCGAGCTGAGGTGAAGAGTCGCAAGACGTAATTTCTTTGCCAAAAAGGAAGTACCAGCCCTGCACAAATTTGTAGAACAGAAGATGGGACAGTCCTTGAGCCTGTTGGTGTCTGCCAAAGTGCATGGCAGCGTCGACGTGTATAGCTGTAACTACGGTCAGGGACAATACATGTCCTTTACAGCCCACTGGGTTAATGTGGTTCCTGCAGAGAATTTGCGAATATCTAGAATATAGTTTTATATCTTTGTAATCGCGAATATTCAATATTTTTTATCATCGGTACCCATGATTCCTTATTGCTTCTTGCTTGTGGTCCAATAAGAAGGCTGCAATATCTTTGACTTTAGGAGTAGTATTGATCACAAATTTTCATATTGCAAATTTTTATTGTGGATTTTCATATTGCCGATTTTTGCAATCAAGAAAATCATAACTGGAGATCATGATCATGAAAATTGAATATTGCCCCTGCCGTTAATCACTGGTAACAATGGCTGGTCAGGGTACAGGAAACATGGCGCCTAGATCTTACGGCCACATGAGCCCAGTGGGGGCTGAAGTGGAAGAGGAGGAGGAGGGGCATGAGGACATTGGAGCACAGGCAATGTGTAGCGAAATGAGTGGTTTTACTACTCAGCTGACAGGAGAGAAGGAGCAGGAGCAGCCAGAGAAGCAACAGGGTGACGAGGAAGATGAGACAGAGGACCCAGACACACCGTGACAGTATGCAGTGGAGGCATGGAGTCCCTCCAAGTCACTTGCACAAATGGCCTGATGCATGCTCACTTGTTTGTGTAGTGACAGCCGAATTGTCAACATTTAGCAAAGGGATGACTTCTGGCTCTCCACCTTGTTGGACCCTCGCTACTGATCCAAAATGGATGCCTTTTTTACACTCGCTGAGAGGGAGAACAAACTGAACTACTATAGAGACATCCTATGTGGTCAGTTGGCCGCTGCCTATCTAGGCCATTGTTGCAGGTCTGACCGGGGGGGGGGGCCTCTGTGCTCACGTTCCACTTCCATGGCTACTGGGGAGGGTTGCGGTGGCAGGAGCAGTATGAGCTCCATCAGAAGCAGCCCGAGTCTACAGTCGCTAATGAGCAGCTTTCTTCACCCACATAGTGAAGAAAATACTCACCAGCTGCAGCAGGTAGACCTGGAGCAGGACCTGAACCAGCAGGTAAGGGCATACTTGAACAGCACTCTGCAACCCAACATTGAAGATCCACTGGACTACTGGGCAGCCAAACTAGATTTGTGGCAACAACTGGCACAGTTTGCCCTGGAAAAGCTGTCCTGCCCGGCCATTAGTGTGGCATCAGAGCTGGTGTTTAGTGCGGCGGGGGCCATAGTGACCACAAGGAGAACTCGCCTGTCCACCCAAAATCTGGAGAGACTGACCTTTGTCAAGATGATTCAGGCCTGGATAAGCCAGGATTTCCACCCACCAATGCCTGATTAGTGATGAGCGGCAGGGGCAATATTCAAATTTGTCATATATTCACGAATGTGCGAATATTTTCTTGGTTGCGAAAATCGGCAATGTAATATGCGCATATTGCGCGCACAATATAGGCGTGGGTCACTTTTGCTACTTTTTTCAAGCTGCTAGAAGTTTCCTGAGACTTGAGAAAATGGTTGGCAAGGCAGAAATGACAATAGCTTTATATGCAGATAGAGTGCTCCAATATATTTGTGAATGCAAATCAGCACTAATGATGCAAATATTTTGGCGCAATATATGCAACTTCACATTTTAGCAGGTCTGACTAAATATTACTGATTGGTGCACTAAGTATTGCTGTGACATCACAGCACTATGTCTGTAGCATGTATGTATGGACAGCAGAACCTATCACACTACCTAACACCCTACACTGGAATCGATCGGTTACACTATATCACGACCTAATCTACATTGATCTCCCACTAACTATCTGTATTATATATATAAGCTAACAAAATAACTATCTAATGTTATGACACAGGAAAGCAGAGAGCACCGCAATGACACTGCTGTCTCTCTCAGAACTGAAGAAACCTGCACAAAATGGCTGCTGGGAAGGCTCCTATATAATAAAGGGCTATGCAACTTTCCTATTGGTTGCTAGGGATGTTGCTAAGATCAGACAAAGACATTGCATCCTTCTCATTGGCCCAGAAGCAGGGAGGGATCATGGGTTCAGATGAAGAAAAATATAAAATATTCGAAAATAAGAATATGTAGCACTATATTCGAAATATTCGTAAATTCTCAAAGTGGCGATATAATCGCGATTAAAATTCACGATTCGAATATTCACACCCAACACTATACCTGATTTATCTGATTAGATCACCTATGCCGCCTCACCCAAACCTTGACAAAAGAGACTGGTTTCTTCTGGCTACCTGCCTCAGTTACTATTTTGATGCTGCAACCCACCTAATGCCACACATCTGATGCCAAGTGTTCCTTCTTTCACCCACGTTCGTCATCGGGTACTGGTATTGCCGCCCACCTCCCCACTCTATCACCGGGTCGCTTTGTGGTCTCTTGATGCTGCTGCTGCCATCTCCATAGTATGTCACCTTGCCACTCTGTGGTCTCCTCCTGATGCTGCTGCTGCCACCACCTCCACACTCTGTCATTGTGCCACTCGGTGGCCTCTTCATACTGCTGCTAACTTCAGACTCTGTCATTGTGCCACTCAGTGGCCTCCTCAAACTGCTTCCACCTCCAGACTCTGTCATTGTCCCACTTGGTGGCCTTCTCCTGATGCTGCTACTGCTGCCACCTCCAGATTCTGTCATTGTGCCACTTGGTGTCCTTCTCCTTATGCTGCTACTGCTGCTGCTGCCACCTCCAGACTCATTCATTGTGCCACTCGATGGCCTTCTCCTGATGCTGCTACTGCTGCTGCTCCCACCTCCAGACTCTGTTATTGTTCCACTCAGTGGCCTACTCATACTGCTGCCAACTTCAGACTCTGTCATTGTGCCACTCAGTGGCATTCTCCTGATGCTGCTACTGCTGCCACCTCCAGACTCTGTCATTGTGCCACTCGGTGGCCTCCTCATACTGCCACCAACTCCAGACTCTGTCATTGTGCCACTCGGTGGCCTTCTCCCGATGCTTCTACTGCTGTTGCTACCACCTCCAGACTGTCATTGTGCCGCTCGGTGGCCTCCTGATACTGCTGCCAACTCCAGACTCTGTCATTGTACCACTCAGTGGCCTTCTCCTGATGCTGCTACTTCTGCTGCCAGCACCTCCACACTGTCATTGTGCCACTCGGTGGCCTCCTTATACTGCCACCAACTCCAGACTCTGTCATTGTGCCACTCGGTGGCCTTCTCCAGATGCAGCTACTGCTGTTGCCGCTACCTCCAGACTGTCATTGTGTCACTCGGTGGCCTCCTCATACTGCCGCCAACTCCAGACTTTGTCATTGGGCCGCTCTGTGGTCTCCTCATGCTGCTTCCACCTCACCGGCATTTCATAGGGCCACTCTGTGGACTTCTCCTGCTGTTCCCACCCTCCCAACTTCATGACTGAGCCACTATTTTGCCTTTCGGCCTGGCTGACATCATCAATTTTTTTTACCTTTTTCTGATCTGTCAGAAGGAAGGAAAAATGAGATGCACAATGGATCCTGTCTGTAGCAGCTGTAAGGCCTGTATTGTCCCATCAGAATTGGCTTGTGATTTGGTAGCCAAAAGCAGGAGTAGGTAAGTACAAATCACAGAAGACATGCAAATATTCAATTCATGTGTCATCTCTGTTTTAGAATCCACTCCTGTTTTATTTGGCATTAGCAATACTGATGGATTATTGAGCAAATGCTGACCGAGTGAAGGCGGATGCTCCACAGACACAATCCGTTTCTTGTGGGTTATTGTTCTGACGGATAAGAGGAAGGGCAAAATAATCTGTGACGTCAACACAAACTTACTGCTGACATCCTCTCCACTTTGTCGGGGGGCTCTACTGGTATAAGCGTTTAATAGAACTGATTCTGTAGACATCTATGTGGAATCAGCTGATGAGTATGTAAAAGGAGTGCACTTCTTCTTGATGCTAACATCGACCTGTAAGGCTGAGTTAATACTTGACGTATTTGGTCAGTTTTGGCCCCATGACTGCCCAAATAAGTGAAGTGTGCAGTGATTCTAAGAGCGATGTCTGTCATCTGCATGTCATACTGACTGACAGTATTATTTCCCTACCAGAGCAGACTCCCTATGCGTGTTACTGCAAGGAACAGTGTTCTACACCACTTTAAAGGCTCTCAGCACCAAGGAAATTGCCGTTTTTTAACTTAATTTGCCGCAAATATATTCAGATCGAATCAACTTTTTCCCGAAAAATTTGGCAAACTGGCGAATCAAATTTTTGAAAAATTCGCTCAGCTCTAATTATAGCATACATATAAACTCCACATATGCACTTACATTTAGTTAGGATTCCTTGGGCTCTATTATGCTGTAGAACGGGAGTCCCGCAGATAGAGTTATGAGATTGTGAACAAGGCAGAACTGAGAGCCCTTTACTGGTTTAACTCTAATTTGTGCATTTCCTGACAACTGTCTCCGACCTAGGCCCAGACTACACAGCTGCATCACTTTACACTAGCCCTGGGAAGTTTTGGTTGTTTAAATATGATCAGCAGTGTAAATAAGAGGTTAAGGGTTAACCGGGCACCAGCTAGACAAGGGGAGGGGTGAGCTCTGACCAGCATTTTTTTCTGCAGTTCCAGCTCCTCAGAGTGGGAGCAGAATGGGAGGAGGAATCTTCTTAAGATGTCTTCAGGCTGCTGTTTGTGGGATCAAAGGACTGGCAGCAGTATTAGACGTCAACAGCTCATTTGCTAACTGTGCTAGTGACGTCTAATACCACTGCCTAGTGGTTCAGGAGTCAGGAGACTAAAGGACTCTCTGTAGCCATGGATAAGTGGAGGATACAGTTTGAGGGGCGATTTCACACAGAAGGGAGTTATAATGTGGGATAACTGGTATAGGCCTTTCCACAGCCATGAGCACCAGGCAAGTAGCCTATTTTGCCATCATTATAATCCACCCCTAGCTGTTAATGTGTAACGCATCACTGCCACCCCCTGCCTGCCACTAGATGGTGCTGCCTGAGGCAACCACCTCACATTGCCTCATTGATGGTGTGCCTCTTGTCATAAAGCGCTGTATAGGCACACAGCAGGGTTCAGAAGAGAAAGCGCACCGTGTGCATTTGAGGCCTAGTTTGGTGATTTATATGTAGCACTGGCTGACAACTTCAGAAGCTATGATGTTAGATATAAAAAAGACACTCACCCCTGACAAAATTTACCTAGAGATATGGTGAGAATTTTGCCTCTTCTTCTTCTTCTTCCTATGATTATTATTATTATTATTATTATTATTATTATTATTATTATTATTATTATTATGGGCCTCCTGTTTTTAGAAGTACAGTACATGTGGCCCTAATTTTTTGCCTGGACATACCATAGGGCTCAGGAATAAAAAAAAAACACCATGAACAATAGAGGCGCATTCTGGTGATTTATGCATCTTTTGCTGACAGCTGTAGAGGCTCTGGGGTGAAATAATAAATGAAACCCCCCAAAGTGACCCTATACTAGAAATTAAACCCCTCAAGGTATTGAGGAGTCAAGAGAGCATTTTGACTAGGGATGAGCGAATTGGCTTCAGATGAAGTCGATACGCCTAAAATTAAATTTCAATACTGTACGGAGCTAGCGCTCCGTACAGTATTAAAATGTATTGGCTCCGATGAGCCGAAGTTATTACTTTAAGAAGTATCGCGAGACTTTGAATCATAACTTCAGAAATTGATTTATTCTGTAAAAAACATTTCCCGAACTCGGGTTTGGTTCGAAGGTACAACTTGGAACTGAACCCGAGTTCGGGAAATGTTTTTTTACAGTATAAATCAATTTCTAAAGTTATTATGCGAAGTCTCGTGAGACTTTGCGAAGTAATAACTTCGTCTCATTGAAGCCAATACATTTTAATACTGTACAGAGCGCTCGATCCGTACAGTATTAAAACGAAGTTTAATACAAATCGACTTTGGATGTTTCATCCGAAGTTGATTCGCTCATCCCTAATTTTGACCCCACAAGTGTTTTGTAGAAATTAATGAGCAGAATTACAATTGCCAGTTTTCCACAAATATGGCATTTCAGCACCCAATTTTTGGTCCCAAAGCGTGCCATCAGAGACACACCATGTCTTTTAAATTGTTATTTAGGTTCTGCTGGATACAGAAATGCCATAAATGTGGACATAAACTACTGTTTGTGTGTGCTGCAGAGTTTAGAAGGGAAAGACCACCTTTTGGCTTTTGTAGTGCAGATTTTGATGGATTGGTTTATGGGCACAATGTTACTATTGAACCTACAAAACCTCATAAAGCATTGCACCTATCAATGGCCAACATAAAACACCACTAAGCCGATCAAGACCACAGATATCTTATTATGTAGAAAAATATCTTTATTAGAAAAATACTTGTGCAACAGCACAATAAACAGGAGTAAAGTGCAGGAGAGTTAGTAGATGTTACAAATGACACACCTGATACAGGGAAAATTATTTTGGCTGGGGGTCAGAGCACTGCAAATCACATTGAATCAATTATATCGGATTATATGCAGTAATTGTATACAATTGTACAAAGCTACATCTATGGGTATATATTCTTTATATATGCAGATCTAAACTGTCTCAGATATCTAACAATAAGAGTTTGCCCATGGCAGGGATCGCATGAAATGCCCAATCCAAAAATATGGAATGATAAGCAATATCATGTGATAACCGCAGCCAGGCCCAAACAATATTGTCAAAATAATGAAAATATATACATAGATAGTTGGATCAAACAGTCATAATATGACTGTTTGATCCAACTATCTATGTATATATTTTCATTATTTTGACAATATTGTTTGGGCCTGGCTGCGGTTATCGCATGATATTGCTTATCATTCCATATTTTTGATTGGCATTTATGCATCCTGCCATGGCCAAACTCTTATTGTTAGATATCTGAGACAGTTTAGATCTGCATATATAAAGAATATATACCCATAGATGTAGCTTTGTACAATTGTATACAATTACTGCATATAATCCGATATAATTGATTCAATGTGATTTGCAGTGCTCTGACCCCCAGCCAAAATAATTTTCCCTGTATCAGGTGTGTCATTTGTAACAACTACTTACTCTCCTGCACTTTACTCCTGTTTATTGTGCTGTTGCACAAGTATTTTTCTAATAAAGATATTTTTCTACATAATAAGATATCTGTGGTCTTGATCACAATGTTACTATTGAACAGACTTTGAGGCACTAGTACAGCCATTTTGTGACAACCATATGGATGGAGATGTGTGAGGGCTTATTTTTTGCTGGATGAACTGTCATCATCATCAGTTCTATTTTGGTGTACATAAAACTTTTTGGCAACTTTTTATTTAGCTTTTTCATTGGTTCCATTTTGGGGTACATAGTCCAATTTAATTGCTTGAAATTACACTTTTGGCGACCAAAAATGGCTGCTTTGGCACAGTTTTTAATTTATTTTTTTAGGTTGTTCATGTGAGGGGGGAGAACATGTGCTATTTTTATACAGCCAGTAGTTACAGCCCCGGTAATAATAAATGATGGCAAGAAAAAGATTCTGTAACTGACCTTTTAATAGATTTCCATGGCTTTCAAGTCAATTTTAGCTTGGCAAAATCTGCATGTCTATTTTTTCAATTTTTTACAATTTTAAATGGCTTGATTATGGGAAAGGGGTGCTTTGTTTTTACTTGAAACATTTTTTTCTTTTATTTTGTAAAGCACTTTTTTAACTTTTTGTTTTTGTCCCACTATAGAGTTTCAAGTTCTGGGGGTCTGAATTACAGAATTACACTGACAGTGTGTCTAGGAGACCCAGCCAGCAAGATTGGGCCTCATATGCTTCCATAGCAGGCATGCATACAGGTCTTTTTAAGACAGCTGATTGCCTTAGTAGCCATCGGCCCCCTGTCACTGCAGCCCAGGGCCCAATGAGGTCAGAGAGGGAGCATATAAAGGGTTAATACATTAGCTGTCACTGATGCGGATACAGAAACCTCTTTAAAATACAGATGTGTCTCCTGTTACCTTTCCATGAATTTTATCCAGGAATTAAATTTCTCATTATACAAGTTCAAAACACAATAGCAAAATCTTCATCAAGGCTGTCTCCATATGGCTCTATATTGTGAAAGTATTGTCAAATACTGTATCTTTGCATTAGGGTATATATATGATGAAGCGTACCACACAACACCATATAAATCCTGTAGGAAAAAATAACACTGTATGAAATTGCAGGCATATGGATGTACAGTATGCAGTATGGATTTTCATGGGTGTCATATTGCAGCTCATTACAGCTATTATGGATCAGTATTACAGAAGCGTGCATGAGGCTTTAGAATCATTCACATCTGATTCAATTTTAATTTAATTTTGCTTAATATAATATTTTTGCTTAAATGTATTTATGTTTGAATATATCCCTTGATATACAGCACATCCTTCATGCTTCTTTTATGGTTGTGTGTCTGCTGGTCTAAGAGAAAAGAATCCAGTTTAGATTTTGTTTACAATCCTGGTTCCTATGTAAGGATGTATGGAGTGCATTTGCTCTGTATAAAATTTTGCCTCTGAAGAAGGAGTAAGAAGGCGCTGAAAAGCGTTTGGCAGAATATAGCGTTGTATTTTTATTTCAACTATAACTATATTTTTTGTATATTTACACAGTTGAGTCACATTGTAATGCCAATGTCTAAACAGTTCCCGGCGAACATAGCATGTTCGCATTCACCGCGGTGGGCGAACATATGCGATGTTCTATACGCCCCCTATTATTTATCATTGAGCAAACTTTGACCCTGTACCTCACAGTCAGACCCTCCCACCTCCTATCAAAAAGCAAGGACAGCATCCATCTTAGATTCATTCTGAAGCTTGCGCATCCGCAACACACCATGCCACCACTCTCCATAGAGATGCCTATTCTTGTCCACAGGCTACGGACAAGAAAAGAACATGCTCTATCTTTTGCGGAGCCGTGGCCGGATGTTTCGGGGCCGAAACCCAGAAGATCTGGGCCGCGGCTCTGCAAATGCGGAAGCGGGGAGCACATAGTGTGCTCTCCGCATCACGTCCGGCCCCATTCACAATGAATGGGTCCGCATCCATTCCGCAGAATTTCAGAATGGATGGGGACAAAAATTGCGGATGTGTGAATGGGGCCTTAGGTCCGGATGCGTTGCGGATGCGTTCAGTGAAAACTGTGCGATTTCACAGGCAAAGCCATTCAGTTTTGCCTGCGATTGCGTTCAGTTGTTCAGTTTTTTCCGCGCGGGCTCACTGCATTTTGAAGCGTTTGTCACGCGCGTGATAAAAAACTGAAGGTTTACAAACAACATCTCCTAGCAACCATCAGTGAAAAACACAACGCACCGGCACTTGCTTGCGGATGCAATGCGTTTTTTCACGCAGCCCCATTCACTTCTATGGGGCTAAGGCTGCGTGAAAAACGCAGAATATAGGACATACTGCGATTTTCACGCAACGCACAAGTGATGCGTGAAAAAAAACGCTTATATACACAGACCTATTAAAATGAAACGGGTAGGGTTCAGTGAGGATGCTATGTGTTTACGTCATGCATTGCACCCGCGTGCAAAACTTACTCATGTGAAAGGGGCCATCTGCTGTAAGGACAGCATCCTGACAGCACCCCAAAAAAGCCCTTTTTAGGGCTGGTACATCAGTCTGCTTTTATTTATATATATATATATTGCAGTTGCCTGCCCGTGTGTGAGAGGCTGCAGACCCACAGACTGTACTGTGTGCACACCACTCATATAGGGTGGCACAGTACCTTGCAGATAAAAAAAAGTTGTTTAATTTTTACCCTTTAATATAATTGCAGTTGCCTGCCAGTGAGTGTCAGGGCCACAGACTGTACTGTGCCCACTGACCACCACTCATATAGGGTGTCACAGTACATTGCACGGCGCACGCGCAGTGACCTAGAATTCAAGCAAAGCGGACTGAGCATGGGTCTTTTTCCATCTCCCGGTTCCTAAAATGTATTCCATACACCGGCCCCTGATAGGGGACAAAACAGAGATTAAACTGGTAAGAACAGATTTTTTAAATTTAAATAAAAGAGGACAGCCTCTGCGGAGCTGGGTATTTTTTAGCCGAGTTACTGAACGCTCATGCACAATGGCTGTAGGCTCATGCGTCCTTTTGCGGAGGTGACAAACTGGAGGAGGACGGTGGCTTTGAGGTGGTGGAAGACCAACCACAGCAGGCATCCCAGGGGGCATGTTGTCACCTTTCAGGGACCCTTGGTGTTGTACGTGGCTGGGTGGAGGAAGAGACCTTCAATGACGTCAGTGAGGACAAGGAACGGGACATGCCTAGCTTGGTATCCAACCTGGACTGTTTGCGGTTGTTTGCGGTGCGTTAAAGGGGGAGTTTGGTCTGTCAGAGTTTGGTCTGTCACTGTGAAGCGGGCGTAACCCTTACACTACAATTTAGGAATGTTAGGTGATTTATGCCCTTTATGGATTAAAACCCGACTCTGCGTCAACTACACAATTTTCTATGGGAGTTTTGCCATGGATACCCCTCCAGCATGCCACAGTCCAGGTGTTAGTCCCCTTGAAACAACTTTTCCATCACTATTGTGGCCAGAAAGAGTCCCTGTGGGTTTTAAAGTTCGCCTACCGATTGTAGTCTATGCCGGTTCGCAAACATTTGTGGAAGTTCGCGTTCGTCATTCGCGACGGGACATTTTATGTTCGAGACATCTCTACTTCTAATTTGGCAGTGTTAGCTCATAAAGGAAGTCATCTGGGTATACAAGGTAGGCAATAGGCTGCTTGCACACATATCCCTCATACTGTTGGGTAAAAAGAGCAATTTATCAGATAACTATTGGCTTTTGGACAAAGGGTGGAATTATTTCTGAAACTGCACAGTTTGTGAGCTGTTTTTGTGTTGCTGTGCTGAAAGTTTATAGTGAGTGGACAAATGGAACCACTGCGAATAAGTCATGTGAAAAATGTAGAACACCACATGCCATTGATGTGGGAGGTTAATATCAGTTACAAAGATTCACAAGGGAGGACCGACATGATACTGTGAAGCAGCTTACCACCAAAATGAACCATAGACTGCTATGTAAGTCTCTCCAAGATATGCTTCATATGTGTATACAGTGTCAGACTGGCTCACCAGAGTACCAGAGGGTGCTCCGATGGGCCTAGTCTCTGAAGTGGGCCCCAAAGATCCAGGAGAAAAAACTATTGGAACTTCCAATGGAGCCAATAACTTGCCTATGGTCTGTTTGGACTTTATTGATTATATGAAGGTTGGGCCCTGAGAATAACCTCACTGGGTATTCTCATTCCCAAATGTCTCCTTGGGGATTTATTTTATTGCTTACACTTTAACTGGGTGTGTGATGAATCTTGTTAAATTAGGAAACACAAAAACAATCTCTTTTTCCTGTACATTGTGGACACCAGAGAGTGTGGTTCCTTCTTTATTGCCATTATTTTTGCAGTTCACTTTTTACATAATCTCCCACCATTAGCAGGGGTAGAGTGATGTGCAATAAGTTTCTGCTAAACATGCAATTATTAAAAATAATAATATATAGCGCAGTCTTGGCTATGTGATACAAGCATATTTAAAATATGCTGTCATATTGCCCTTTTAATTTATTGTTTTTACAGGGGTTTACATAAGGGGAACAGATGGCATTTACAAAGTATATATTTATGACATTTGCATGTTTTTAAATTATTCTTTTAATATAACTTTTAATTTAATTCTATACTAGGCCAACTTCTTAAAAAGCTATCAATCTGGCTTTATTTCAAGTAGAATTTATAACAAAATGTACATATAAGTTGGCTATCACTTTCATATTTTTTTTAAAAAAGAAAAAGGAAAAAGTCTGGTACTGTTTTGCTATTAGAAAACTTAAAGTGTAACTGCCGTTTAATTATTTATTTTTTGCTAATGGTTGGAGCAATTGATAGGTAACATTTTTCTAATGTACTTTATTTATCCAAAACCTTTTTTTTTTATTAGAAAACTGGGGCTGAAATGGCCCTTAGCAGCCCCATTTTGGATGAATAAAGTATATTAGAAAAATGTCGAATTTCCTCATGGTTCGTGGTAACAAATCATATTTTTTTATAAAATGGCTGCTGCACATGTTACAAAGTGAAAGTAAAAAGCCCGGGAATGAGGGAGCAGCCATAATGCCATGCAGACAGCCAATCAGCAGCCAGACAGCCTCTGTTATTTCATAGCCCTATAATAAGTCCCAGCCTGCTCGGTCTCTGCCATTTTACAGTGTTCTTAGTGCAGGGAGAGACTTTAGAGGC
Organism: Bufotes viridis; assembly: GCA_033119425.1. Taxonomy (NCBI): domain Eukaryota; kingdom Metazoa; phylum Chordata; class Amphibia; order Anura; family Bufonidae; genus Bufotes; species Bufotes viridis. The sequence continues at coordinate 310,893,402 of CM065590.1, forward strand.
ACTATGGACAGTGATTAGGAAAGACTTTATAAAAAAAAATAACTACTGAGCAGTTCAAGGAAAGATTATTTATAGTGTAGGGAAAGGATAGGGTGTCATTATCCACAATGTAGGGAAAGAGCAAAGACCAATAGGAGAGTGAACAGCCTGGGTAATATGAGCGATTCTATTACACCTTGCTGCACTAATTAGGGTTACTAAAAGTGATCTATTACTACAGATTTTAGGTTGTTTTAAAGAGTAATTGCAGTAATCCTAGCATCTTTTAATGGGTTAATAGTATGGTCTGATACAACCAGTTTTGGGGTGTACTAATTTAAAAAAAAATAAAGTACATCCATTCATCCTTGCTTTTGGGGTTGTGACAGGACCATGGGGAAAGTGATAGAAGGAGTTAACATTTCACCTAGGTTCCTGTCTTATACAATCTAAAAGCATCCAGGGAATTGACAGCAAGGGAAACTAGGGTTTTGTTAAAAAACCTGGTTAGAAGGGCCTGGCTGCTTGGAGCAGGGAGAGTTGGGTGGGTTCCTGCTCCAATTAGCCACTCCGAGTATTCAGGGTAACTGTGGATAATCACCTGGAACCTGAGTGTGCTATAAAGGGGGACGGCTCACTAGCTGGGGTCTCTGCTCCTGGGAAGAACTCTGTTGTGTGAGTACACAACAACTGTGTGTTTTGTTGATGGAGCTGGGCACAAGGCTCAGTCTCATGTAGTTAGGGACTAGTGGCCATAGATGGCCAGGTATTTCATTTATTTTTTGAATTGTTTTTGTTTAATATTCTACTTGCAAAAGTCAATAAAACTGGCTGAGGTCAGTTGCACCAAACTTGCGTGGACTGGACTGTGTTTTATGTGTCTATAGCGCCAATCTATCCCAGGAGATGGCCTCATTCACATTGTGGTACAATTGTTCAGGTAGTGGGCAAGACTGAGCTGTGGCTCTTGCCGCTTAACCTACAACCAGGCATGTTTGGTTGTTGTGTGTGATAATGGCCGTAACTTGTTGGCAACTTTGGAGCTTGGCAAGCTCACACACATGGCAATCATACAGCATATAAGTCCAATGCACAACAAACATCCCAAACTTATACATTAATATAAATAAAAACATAAACCAATGGCATGGCCTGTTAATAAACGCATCAATAACCAAATAACAATAACATATTTTACAACTAAAAACCATAATAACAATAATAATACTAACAATAATACAACCACAAACCATAATAATAATATAACAGAATGTCATTGCGGATAAATTTATAGCTGACAACGCTGGCGGCAGAGTATGTAGTTCCTTGTGCAACCCAGGAGGGGAGATAAGGGGAACACACAGCAGTTCCAACAGAGGCAGGACAACATTCTCCAAGGCCTGGAACAGATTCATGACAGCACGCCAGCACCCTGATCCTGATGCGCAATCTAGTGTCACAAGGCGGGAAAATTTTTGGAACACGGCAAAGGACTACATAGATGACCGTGTCAGCGTCCTCAGTGATCCCTCTGTGCCTTACAACTATTGGGTGTCCAAGCTGGACAAGTGGCACAAAAGCGGGTATTTAGTGTTGCTGGGGGCATAATAACTGATAAGCGTATCTGTCTGTCAACTGAAAATGTTGACAGCTTGACTCCTATAAAAATGAAGGCCTCCACCTTCATCATATCAACATGCTTTTTAGGCTGCCCTCGCTCATAATGTTTTAGAGGGTTAGCTCACCTGCAGCCCCTCACATATAATGTTTAACAGGGTCAGCTCACCTGCAGGGCCTCGCAATTCATGTTTTTTTAGGTTCAGATCACCTGCAGGCCCTCACTTATAATTGTTAAAGGGGTCCTCTCACCTGCCTGCCCTCGCATTTCATGTTTTTTAGGGTCAGCTGACCTGCAGGCCTTCACATATAATGTTTTAGAGGGTCAGCCTACCTGCATGCCCTCACAAATAATGTTTTACAGGGTCAGCTTCCCTAAAGCCACTCACAAGTGATGTTGTAGAGGGTCAGCCGACCTGAAGGCACTCGCAAATGATGTTTCAGAGGGTCAGTTGACCGAAAGGCCCCCCCCAAATAATGTTTTTGAGGGTTAGTGCACTTGGAGGCCCTCAGCTATATTCTTTTATTCAGTTTCATCTCGCCCAGGGCCATGGCCTCTGCGTGCACCATCAGCATCACGGTCATTTCCACGGCCCTTACTGGCCGCCCTTTTAATATTAAATGTTATATATGCTTAAAAGTATGTCACATGTACTGTAGCGTAGGATTTGTAAGTGTATGCACAAATAAATTAAAAAAGGTATTTGGGATATGGGCACACATTACACAGGAGATGTAGCTCTGATAATGTCACAGACTACCATGGACCGTCTACGGATAAAGTACAGTATATGTCAGTGATATGTATTAAACTCACACACAGTACATGTGGCACAAATTATTTAAATTTGCGCTAAAGACACTGTCTGTATTACAAATTCTAATCATCTGGGCCACTTCTAGTGTCCATAATCCGTGATGTTCTGTAACCAATACTGTAGAAGATCTGCAAACAGTGTCTGTATTACAAATTCCAATAATCTGGGCCACATCTAGTGTTCATAATCTGTGGTGTTCTGTAAACAATACTGTAGAACATCTGCAAGCAGTGTCTGTATTACAAATTCCAATAATCTGGGCCACATCTACTGTCCATAATCTGTGGTGTTCTGTACATGTGGCACAAATTATTTAAATTTGCGCTAAAGACACTGTCTGTATTACAAATTCTAATCATCTGGGCCACATCTAGTGTCCATAATCCGTGATGTTCTGTAACCAATACTGTACAACATCTGTAAACAGTGTCTGTATTACAAATTCCAATAATCTGGGCCACATCTAGTGTCCATAGTAACATAGTAACATAGTACATAAGGCCGAAAAAAGACATCTGTCCATCCAGTTCGGACTGTCATCCTGCTAGTTGGTCCAGAGGAAGGCAAAAAAATAAACTGAGGTAGAAGCCAATTTTCCCCACTTAAGGGGAGTAAAAAAATTCCTTCCCGACTCCAATCAGGCAATCAGAAGAACTCCCTGGATCAACGACCTATCTCTAGTAGCTATAGCCTGTAATATTATTACACTCCAGAAATATATCCAGGCCCCTCTTAAATTCCTTTATTGTACTTACCATCACCACCTCTTCTGGCAGAGAGTTCCATAGTCTCACTGCTCTTACCGTGAAGAATCCTTTTATATGTTTATGTACAAACCTTCTTTCCTCCAGACGCAGAGGATGTCCCCTCGTCATAGTCACAGTCCTGGGGATAGATGATGGGAGAGATCTCTGTACTAACCCCTTATATATCTATACATAGTTATTAGATCTCCCCTCAGTTGTCTTTTTTTCTAAAGTAAATAACCCATTCCAGTTATTACTTTAGTTGCCCTCCTCTGAACCCTCTCCAGCTCTGCTATGTCTGCCTTATTCACAGGAGCCCCGAACTGTACACAGTACTCTATGTGTGGTCTGACTAGCGATTTGTAAAGTGGTAGGACTATGTTATCATCACAGGCGTCTATGCCCCTTTTGATGCAACCTATTATCTTATTGGCCTTGGCGGCAGTTGCCTGTCACTGGTTTTTGCAGATTAGTTTGCTGTTTATTAAAATTCCTAGATCTTTTTCCATGTCAGTGTTACCAAGTGTTTTACCATTTAGTATGTATGCGTGACTTGCATTATTCCTTCCCATGTGCATAACTTTACATTTTTCAGTGTTAAACCTCATCTGCCACTTATCTGCCCAATCCTCCAATCTATCCAGATCCCTCTGCAGCAGTATATTGTCCTCTTCAGTGTTAATTACTTTACACAGTTTATTGTTGTGACGAAAGCACCTTTGTCACTGGGAGTTGGAGAGGCCTGCTTGCCAGCCTCTTGCCCTGTGACTATGGCCCCTGGGACACTATTTGGGCATAATGGATTTTAAAGGTACTGTTTCTGCCCCTTGGACATTTAACTGGAACAGAACCCCTGTTATTGCCTGGATTCATAACTTTTATTTTGTTGATTGTATCACAGGTAATGTCCTTGTGGTGTTGATTGTATCAAAGGCAATGCCATTGTGTTGTTGATTGGGTTACAAGCAAAGCCATTGGGTTGATTGTATCACAGGCAATGCCATTGTGTTGATTGTATCACGGACAATGTCATTGTGTTTGTTGATTGGGTTAAAGACAATGCTCATTGTGGTTGTTAAATGTACATTGATGAATGGGTTCTGTTTAAAATGTGAAACTGTAAACGATCGGCTGCTATGTTTATGTCCTCAGTTCCCAACAAGGTCCACGTGGGTTGTAACCTTGTTGGAAAATGTGTATAAAAGGAAATGATTGTGTGGTCATTAAAGAACTTCTGCTTTAACCCTTCATGAAGCCTTGGCTCATGGTTGGTGGATGGGATAACTACACTCTTGTGGATTGCTGTAACACAATACTCCCATGAGTATTTGCTCTTGTAAGAGCTTGTTCCTGGTTCCTGCTTTCTGGAGTCAGAAGAGGTCCACCCACTGGAAGCTGAAGCCCTGTCTTGGGTCCAGAGTGGGTGGAGGGCGACAAGACACCAACCAAGCTGCAGGCGGTTCGTGGGGTCTGTGTTGGTTTTGGTGTCCGGTGGAGTACTTGGAGCCCTCGGGAAACGCTAGGAGCAAGCGTCAGCAGAAGGTGCCCAGTTGGGGTGCCAGGTGTTCTGTTACACTGGTGGCAGCAGTGGGATGGCATCCTAGTGCGAGGAGAAGCAGCTCGGAGACACCGTTCGTGGATTGAGGGCAACGCTACAGTGCCCCTGGCTACAGCAGGATGGAATTGGCTAGTCTTCAGACAGCGTTCCATGATGAGGAGGAGGAGGCGGCCGCGGACTACAGGGATGCAGACAGAAAGGAAGCCTGGTATCATGCGCTGGAAAATGCCCAGCGGTGGCGAGGTGAGAGTCTCCCCAGTTATGAGCAGCGGCTACAGAAGCATGTGGCGATGCGGATGGGTCTCTTGGGAGAACATCCCCTGGGCGAGTGGGTAACAGAGCTCCGGGGCCTGGTATTTAAGGAGCTTTGGCTAGACGACGCCTTCCAGGCCCTCTGGTGGCACTCTATTCGGCACTGCCGCTGGATGGCTGAGCACAGCAGACCCGAGGGTGAGGATTACGATCGCCCTGGCCTGTTGTTTGAGGCCTTCGCAGAACCAGAGTTCGGAGATGCTGGAGAGTCTCGGTTCTGGGATATCAATGACTGCAGAGAGGGTATGCATGATTTGGCCACAGCGAGAGAGGTGAGACAAGACTTGGCATCTTTAGTGACAAGGGAGCTGGAGCAGGATTACCAATACTTCTTCAGCTCAATTTGGCCCCAATATACATGGCCAGAGAGCTGGGTGGCAGTCCCAGACCTACACCCCTACAGCTGGGAAGACCCAACTGAGGTATCCTCTGATTCATTACCAGCTGCAGAGGTAGGGGACCTCGTAGATTTGTCCTGGGGGGAACCCCAACTGGCAGGTGGAGATGGGACCGAGGTCTCTTCACCGGCCCTACAGGGATTCTGAGCAGTCGGCTCAGATCCCCAATGGCAGCCAGAGTTTCAGGGAGTAGGGACAGTCGGTCCTGCTCCCCAGTGACAGTATGTTTTGCAGGGAGAGGAGACAACCAGTCCCTCTCCCCCACCAAAGGGGACAGCACCCCTAACTCCGATGGTGCAGATGGGACAGCTATCTCTGCACCAGACCTATAGGGATGCTGGACGGCTGGTACAGATCAACAACCAAACCCGCAGGAGTGCCAGGAGGAGGAGGAAAGTGACCCCTCCTCTCCACAGCTGATCCGCAACCAAGTCCTGGGGGTAGGATTCCCTGATCCCACCCTGTGGAAGAGCTGGCATCAGGGCAGAGTGCAGTCTGCCTCTGCCCTCCCCTATCCTCCTGTCCTGAGCCTGACTACCCACAGTCTACCCCAGTGGAAGAGCTGGCATCTGCGCAGAGTGCAGTCAGCCTCTGCCCTCCTCTATCCTCGTGTTCAGAGCCTGACTTCACACAGGCTGCCCCAGTGGAAGAGCGGGCATCTGGACAGAGAGCAGTTAGCTTCTGCCCTACCCATTCCCTTGATCCAGAGCCTAACTGCTTACCTGTTATCCCAGCAGAAGCACCGGCACCAGGGCAGAGTGCAGTTGGCCTCTGCCCACCCCGTACCTACAGCTCCATGCCTGGGAACACAAGGGAGATCAGGGGCAGCAGCCATACCCTCTGCAGCCTAGGACAGACCCAACGAAGCTGGACACTCACGAACTACAGGTGCAGTACTTGGTTGTGGGTGGGCTTCTCGTCTAACTCTGGTACTGACCGACAGGAGGTCAGGTACCTGGTTAGTCTTTACCTGGGAGGAAAGATGTGTGATGAAAGCACCTTTGTCACTGAGAGTTGGAGAGGTCTGCTTGCTAGCCTCTTGCCCTGTGACTATGGCCCCTGGGACACTATTTGAGCATATTGTATTTTAAAGGTACTGTTTATGCCCCTTGAACTTTTAACTGGAACAGAACCCCTGTTATTGCCTGGATTCATAACTTTTATTTTGTTGATTGTATCATAGTCGATGCCATTGTGTTGTTGATTGTATCAAAGGCAATGCGTTGTTGATTGGGTCACAGAGAATGCCATTGTGGTGTTGATTGTATCACAAGGCAATTCCATTGTGTTGTTGATTGGGTCACAGATAGAGATGAGCGAACACCTGGAAGTTCGGGTTAAGGAAGTTCGGCCAAACTTCCCGAAAATGTTCGGGTTCGGGATCCGAACTCGACCCGAACTTTATCCCGAACCCGAACCCCATTGAAGTCAATGGGGACCCGAACTTTTAGGCACTAAAAAGGCTGTAAAATAGTCCAGGAAAGGGCTAGAGGGCTGCCAAAGGCAGCAAAATGTAGGTAAATCCCCTGCAAACAAATGTGGATAGGGAAATGAATTAAAATAAAATAAAATAAATAAAATTTAACCAATATCAATTGGAGAGAGGTCCCACTGCAAGGAATCATGCGTCATATCACCCAACACTGGAGAAGGCCACTTTCAGTTATTTTGGCCCAGTACCCAGACAGAGGAGAGAGGTCCCACAGCCAGGAATCATGTGTCATATCACGCACCACCGGAGAAGGCCACTCTCAGTTATTTCGGCCCAGCACCTAGACAGAGGAGAGAGGTCCCACTGCAAGGAATCATGCGTCATATCAACCACCACCGGAGAAGGCCACTCTCAGTTATTTCGGCCCAGCACCTAGACAGAGGAGAGAGGTCCCACTGCAAGGAATCATGTGTCATATCAACCACCACCGGAGAAGGCCACTCTCAGTTATTTCGGCCCAGCACCCAGATAGAGGAGAGAGGTCCCACAGCAAGGAATCATGCGTCATATCAACCACCACCGGAGAAGGCCACTCTCAGTTATTTCGGCCCAGCACCCAGACAGAGGAGAGAGGTCCCACAGCAAGGAATCATGCGTCATATCACCCACAACCGGAGAAGGCCACTCTCAGTTATTTCGGCCCAGCACCCAGACAGAGGAGAGAGGTCCCACAGCAAGGAATCATGCGTCATATCAACCACCGGAGAAGGCCACTCTCATTTATTTTGGCCCAGCACCCAGACAGAGGAGAGAGGTCCCACAGCAAGGAATATTGTGTCATATCAACCACCACCGGAGAAGGTCACTCTAAGTTATTTCAGCCCAGCACCCAGACAGAGGAGAGAGGTCCCACAGCAAGGAATCATGCGTCATATCAACCACCACCAGAGAAGGCCACTCTCAGTTATTTCGGCCCAGTACCCAGACAGAGGAGAGAGGTCCCACAGCAAGGAATCATGTGTCATATCAACCGCCAACGGAGAAGGCCACTCTCAGTTATTTCGGCCCAGCATCCAGACAGAGGAGAGAGGTCCCACAGCAAGGAATCATGCGTCATATCAACCACCACCGGAGAAGGCCACTCTCAGTTATTTCGGCCCAGCACCCAGACAGAGGAGAGAGGTCCCACAGAAAGGAATCATGCGTCATATCAACCACCACCGGAGAAGGCCACTCTCAGTTATTTCGGCCCCACCACCCAGACAGAGGAGAGGTTCATTCAACTTTGGGTTGCACCGCAAGATCATGGTGAAGTTAAAAAAATGAGGATTCAATAAAGAAGTGCCCCGGAGTACAAGAATACATGGTTGAGGGGGAGGCAGTTATAAATGTCTATTCTGCACAAGGGAGGCACAGGTCCTGTGGGATCCATGCCTGGTTCATTTTTATGAACGTCAGCTTGTCCACGTTGGCTGTGGACAGGCGGTTGCGTTTGTCAGTAATGACCCCCCTGCCGTGCTGAATACACGTTCAGACAAAACGCTGGCCGCAGGGCAGGCCAGCACCTCCAAGGCATAAAATGCTAACTCTGGCCACGTGGACAATTTAGAGACCCAGAAGTTGAATGGGGCCGAACCATCAGTCAGTACGTGGAGGGGTGTGCACACATACTGTTCAACCATGTTAGTGAAATGCTGCCTCCTGCTAACACGTTCCGTATCAGGTGGTGGTGCAGTTAGCTGTGGCATGGAGACAAAACTTTTCCACATTTCTGCCATGCGAGCCCTGCCCTCAGAGGAGCTGGCCGTGACACAGCTGCGTTGGCGACCTCTTGCTCCTCCTCTGACTTCGCCTTGGGCTTCCACTTGTTCCCCTGTGACATTTGGGAATGCTCTCAGGAGCGCCTCTACCAGCGTGCGCTTGTACTCGCGCATCTTCCTATCACGCTACAGTGCAGGAAGTAAGGTGGGCACATTGTCTGTGTACCGGGGATCCAGCAGGGTGGCAACCCAGTAGTCCGCACACGTTCAAATGTGGGCAACTCTGCTGTCGTTGCGCAGGCACTGCAGCATGTAGTCGCTCATGAGTGCCAGGCTCCCCAGAGGTAAGGACAAGCTGTCCTCTGTGGGAGGCCTATCGTCATCGTCCTCCGTATCCCCCCAGCCACGCACCAGTGATGGGCCTGAGCTGTGTCGGGTGCCACCCCGCTGTGAACCTGCTTCATCCTCATTATCCTCCACCTCCTCCTCCTCGTCCTCCAGTAGTGGGCCCTGGCTGGCCACATTTGAACCTGGCCTCTGCTGTTGCAAAAAACCTCCCTCTGAGCCACTTCTAACAGACTGGCCTGAAAGTGCTAAAAATGACCCCTCATCCTCCTCCTCCTCCTCCTGGGCCACCTCCTCTTCCATCATCGCCCTAAGCGTTTTCTCAAGGAGACATAGAAGTGGTATTGTAACGCTGATAACGGTGTCATCGCCACTGTCCATGTTGGTGGAGTACTCGAAACAGCGCTACAGGGCACACAGGTCTCGCATGGAGGCCCAATCATTGGTGGTGAAGTGGTGCTGTTCCGCAGTGCGACTGACGCGTGTGTGCTGCAGCTGAGACTCCACTATGGCCTGCTGCTGCTCGCACAGTCTCTCCAGCATGTGCAAGGTGGAGTTCCAGCTGGTGGGCACGTCGCATATGAGGTGGTGAGCGGGAAGGCCGACGTTCCACTGTAGCGCAGACAGGCGAGCAGCGGCAGGATGTGAACGCCGGAAGCGCGCACAGACGGCCCTCACTTTATGCAGCAGCTCTGACATGTCGGGGTAGTTGTGAATGAACTTCTGCACCACCAAATTCAGCACATGCGCCAGGCAAGGGATGTGCGTCAAACCTGCTAGTCCCAGAGCTGCGACGAGATTTCGCCCATTATCGCACACCAACAGGCCGGGCTTGAGGCCCACCGGCAGTAACCACTGGTCGGTCTGTTGTTCAATACCCCGCCACAACTCCTGCGCAATGTGGGGCCTGTCCCCCAAACATATGAGTTTCAGAATGGCCTGCTGACGTTTACCCCGGGCTGTGCTGAAGTTGGTGGTGAAGGTGTGTGGCTGACTGGATGAGCTGGTGGAAGCAGAGGAGGAGGAAGCCGAGTAGGAGGGGGAGGCTACAGGAGGCAAAGAATGATGCCCTGCGATCCTTGGCGGCGGAAGGACGTGCGCCAAAGAACTCTCCGCCTGAGGCCCAGCCGCCACTACATTTACCCAGTGTGCAGTTAGGGAGATATAGCGTCCCTGGCAGTGCTTACTGGTCCACGTATCTGTGGTTAGGTGGACCTTGCCACAGATGGCGTTGCACAGTGCACACTTGATTTTTTCGGATTCTTGGTTGTGCAGGGAAGGTACAGCTGTCTTGGAGAAGTAGTGGCGGCTGGGAACAACATACTGTGGGACAGCTATGGACATCAGCTGTTTGAAGCTGTCTGTGTCCACCAGCATGAATGACAGCATTTCAAAGGCCAGTAGTTTAGAAATGCTGGCATTCAGGCCCAGGGCTCGAGGGTGGCTAGGTGGGAATTTACGCTTTCTCTCCAAGGTTTGTGAGATGGAGAGCTGAACGCTGCCGTGTGACATGGTGGAGATGCTTTGTGACGCAGGTGGTGTTGTCGGTGGCACATCCTCTGTTTGGTGGGCAGCAGGTGCCAACATTTTTCCCAAGGCGGAGGAAGATGCCGAGGCAGCAGCAGAAGAGGGAGCAGGGGGAGCCTGTGTTCCTTGTTTTTAAGGTGTTTACTCCACTGCAGTTCATGCTTTGCATGTAGATGCCTGGTCATGCAGGTTGTGCTAAGGTTCAGAACGTTAATGCCTCGCTTCAGGATCTGATGGCACAGCGTGCAAAACACTCGGGTCTTGTCATCAGTACATTGTTTAAAGAAGTGCCATGCCAGGGAGCCCCTTGAAGCTGCCTTTGGGGTGCTCGGTTCCTGGTGGCGGTGGCCAGTAGCAGGCGAACTCTCTTGGTGGCGGATTGTCTGCTTTTGCCCCCTGCTCCCTCTTTTGCTACGCTGTTGGCTCGGTCTCACCACTGCCTCTTCCTCTGAACTATGAAAGTCAGTGGCACGGCCTTCATTCCATGTGGGGTCTAGGACCTCATCGTCCCCTGCATCGTCTTCCACACAGTCTTCCTCCCTGACCTCCTGTTCGGTCTGCACACTGCAGAAAGACGCAGCAGTTGGCTCCTGTGTTTCGTCATCATCAGAGACGTGCGGACTCCGATGAGGTGGTATTCCCATGTCCTCATCATCAGGAAACATCAGTGGTTGTGCATCAGTGCATTCTATGTCTTCCACCACTGGGGAAGGGCTAGGTGGATTCCCTTGGGAAACCCTGCCAGCAGAGTCTTCAAACAGCATAAGAAACGGCTTCATAACTTGAGGCTCAGACAGTTTCCCTGATATGCATGGGGGTGATGTGACAGACTGATGGGCTTGGTTTTCAGGTGCCACCTGTGCGCTTTCTGCGGAAGACTGGGTGGGAGATAATGTTGTGAACATGCTGGATCCACTGTCGGCCACCCAATTGACTAGCACCTGTACCTGCTCAGGCCTTACCATCCTTAGAACGGCATTGGGCCCCACCAAATATCGCTGTCAATTCTGGCGGGTACTGGAACCTGAGGTAGTTGGTTCACTAGGACGTGTGGCTGTGGTAGAATGGCCACGTCCTCTCCCAGCACAAGAGGGTACACTAACACCACCACGACCGCGTCCCTTACTAGATGTTTTCCTCATTGTTAATGTTCACCAAGCACCACAATAAGAAAAAAAATATTTGGCCCAATGTATTGATTTCAAATTCAGGCCTTTTTTTACAGGCACCTAACACTATCTGCCTATTTATTTATTTAGCATATTACACTAATCCAGGCACAGCAGTAACCACTGATTTAGGGGAATATCTCTTTTAGGGCTAGTATTTAGGCCATGAATGAAAAGTATCCTTTTATGGACAGATTTACACTTGGCCTGCAATAGCTCGAACACCAGATTCGGGGTATTGCTATTTTGGCAATTGAATTTCACCCCAGAACAAAATGTATGTTTTGGCGGACACTATTATACTTTGCCAGCCACAGCTGAAACCACTGATTTATGGTATTGCTATTTTGGCAATTGAATTTCACCCCAGAACAAAATATATGTTTTTGCAGACACTATGAATCTTGGCCTGCAACAGCTGGGACACCAGATTCAGGGTATTGCTATTTTTGCAATTGAATTTCACCCCAGAACAAAATATATGTTTTGGCGGACACTATTATACTTTGCCAGCCACAGCTGAAACTACTTTTATTTATGGTATTGCTATTTTGGCAATTGAATTTCACCACATAAAATAATCTATCCTTTTCCAGACAGCAGACAGTATTATACTTGGCTAGCCAAAGCTGGAACACCAGATTTAGGGGATTGGTATTTGGGCAATTGTATTTAACCCCTTAATAAAATATAGAAATTGCTATCCTTAGTTTCTAGTGGTGACAATTAGCACAGCCAAGCCCCTGATGTAGGATATAGCAAAAAAAAACTAGTATTGATGGATTGATGGACTTGGTGGTAGCTTCTTCTGGTGCACCACAAGTCACAAACTGGCCGCCGATCAACCCAGAAAATAAGTGACAGAAAAACGCTCTGTGCAGCCTAAAAACCAGTGAGCAAGTAACTAGCAGAAGTTCAATCATTCACAGCTGTAGATCGATCCGTTCATTAGGTGCTGTTGCTGACTTTCCCCCTGCCTAATCTCGCCCTCACAGAAGCTGCGTCCTATCCCTACACTAATCAGAGCAGTGTGACGTGCGGCGCTACGTGACTCTAGCTTAAATAGAGGCTGGGTCACATGCTGCACTTGGCCAATCACAGCCATGCCATTAGTAGGCATGGCTGTGATGGGCTCTTAGGGGCAATAAGTAAAACGCTAGATGATTGGCTGCTGTGCAGCCCTTCAGAAAGCGGGAAGTAATCGCTGAACAACGAACCCGAACTTTTTTGAAAATGTCCGGGTTCGGGTCCGTGTCCCGGACACCCCAAAATTCTGTACGAACCCGAACTATGCTCGAACTGTTCGCTCAACACTAGTCACAGACGATGCCATTGTGTTTGCATCACAGGAAATGCCATTGTGTTGTTGATTGTGTCACGGACAATATCATTGTGTTTGTTGATTGGGTTACAGACAATGCTCACTGTCGTTGTTAAATGCACATTGATGAATGGGTTCTGTTTAAAATGTGAAACTGTAAACGATTGGCTGCTATGTTTATGTCCTCAGTTCCCAACAAGGTCCACGTGGGTTGTAACCTTGTTGGAAAATGTGTATAAAAGGAAATGCTTGTGTGGTCATTAACCAGTCCCCGACCGCCGTACGCAGGATTGCGTCCTGCGGGCGGCCGGGATCTTCTGTTTGGACGCGCCGGGGCGTCATCTCGCGAGACGCGAGAGTTCCTGTGAAGCGCGTCTCGAGAGTTGGACTACAGCCTGCCAGCGATGATCAATCGCTGGCAGGCTGTAGATGCGATATAAATCGCATCAAACAGCTATATCAGACGCTGTTTTATGAACAGCGTCTGATATAGCTGCTACCTGGTCCTCTGGTGGTCCCATTTATTGGGATCGACCACCAGAGGACCAGGTAACTACAGTAAAAGTTGCACCAAACACTACACTAACCCCCCCACCCCCTCACCTATTAACCCCTTGATCACCCCATCTAGACCCCCTGATCACCCCCTGTCATTGATCACACCCCTTGTAAGGCTCCATTCAGACGTCCATATGTGTTTTGCGGATCCGTGGATTCACGGATCCGTGGATTCACGGATCCGCGGATCCGATCCGCGATCACGGATCCTCAAAACACGGACATCGGCAATGTGCTTTCCGCATTTTGCAGATCCGCACATTGCCAGAACTATATAGAAAATGCTTTTTCTTGTCCGCAGTGCGGACAAGAATAGGACATGTTCTATATTTTTGCGGAACGGAAGTGCAGACCCGGAGCGCGGATCCGTAATTCCGGATCCGAGCGGGACAAAGTCTGTCCCCATAGAAATGAATGGGTCCGCAATTCCGTTCGCAAACAGAATTGCGGACGTGTGAATGGGGCATAAGGGTCCCTTATCACCGCCAGTTAGTTAGCTACTTGTTAGGTAGCTAGCGCCCAGCCCACCGCACCGCAGTCACTGATTTTGGCAGAGATTTTTTCATCCACATTGATCGATGCGAATGAAAAAATCTGTGCCGTTCATTTTTTTTTTTTTCAGCGCAGAGGCTGAACGGAAAAAAAAAAATATCATTACCCGTATGCTCAATATAAGGAGAATCGCAGAAACTCCTAATGCTGGCCATACGTGTAATGACTGCGGAGACCCTCAAATGCCAGGGCAGTACAAAAACCCCACATGTGACCCCATTTTAGAAAGAAGACACCCCAAGGTATTCCGTGAGGGGTATGGTGTGTTCATGTAAAATTTTATTTTTTGTCACAAGTTAGTGGAATATGAGACTGTAAAAAAAATAAATAAAAAAAAACAATTGCCGCTAAATTGTGCCAAATTATTTTTTTCTGTGAACTCGCCATATCCCTCACAGAATACCTTGGGGTGTCTTCTTTCCACAATGGGGTCACATGTGGGGTATTTATACTCACCTGGCATTTTAGGAGTCCTAAAGCGTGAGAATCCAAATCCGTAAAAATGGCCTGTGAAATCCTAAAGGTACTCATTGGTTTTAGGGCCCCTTTGCGCATCTTGGCTGCAAAAAAGTGTCACACATATGGTATCGCCGTACTCAGGAGAAGTAGGGCAATGTGTTTTGGGGTGTATTTTTACATATACCCATACTGAGTGTGAGAAATATCGCTGTAAACGACAACTTTTTTCATTTTTTTATTCAAAGTTGTCAATATACAGAGATATTTCTCTCACCCAGCATGGGTATATGTAAAAATACACCCCAAAACACATCGCCCTACTTCTCCTGAGTACGGTAATGCTACATGTGACACTTTGCAGTCAAGATGCGCAAGGGGCCCAAATTCCAACGAGTACCTTTTAGGAAGGGTATTTTTACGCATTTTCTTCTCACGCTTTAGGGCCCTAAAATGCCAGGGCAGTATAATTACCCCACATGTGACCCCATTTTGGAAAGAAGACACCCCAAGGTATTCGCTGAGGGGCATAATGAGTTCATGAAAAATTAAACTTTTTGTCAAAAGTTAGCGGAAAGGGAGACTTTGTGAGAAAAACAATAAAAATCAATTTCCACTAACTTGTGCCAAAAAAAAATATTCTATGAACTCGCCATGCCCCTCCTGGAATACCTTGGGGTGTCTTCTTTCAAAATGGGGTCACACGTGGTATTTCTACTGCCCTGGCATTTAGAGGCCCTAAAGCGTGAGAAGAAAAATGCGTAAAAATGCCCTCCTAAAAGGTACTCATTGGAATTTGGGCCCCTTACGCATCTTGCCTGCAAAAGTGTCACACATGTGGTATGGCCGTACTCAGGAGAAGTAGGACGATGTGTTTTGGGGTGTATTTTTACATATACCCATGCTGGGTGAGAGAAATATCTCTGTATATTGACAACTTTGAATAAAAAAATTTAAAAAGTTGTCGTTTACAGCGATATTTCTCACACGCAGCATGGGTATATGTAAAAATACACCCCAAAACACATTGCCCTACTTCTCCTGAGTTCGGCGATACCACATGAGTGACACTTTTTGCAGCCAAGATGCGCAAAGGGGCCCTAAACCAATGAGTACCTTTAGGATTTCACAGGCCATTTTTATGCATTTGGATTCTCACACTTTAGGGGCCCCTAAAATGCCAGGTGAGTATAAATACCCCACATGTGACCCCATTTTGGAAAGAAGACACCCCAAGGTATTCCGTGAGGGGCATGGTGAGTCCACAGAATTTTTATTTTTTGGCACAAGTCAGCGGAAATATTATTTTTTTTTTTATTTTGTTTTTTACAAAGTCTCATATTCCACTAACTTGTGACAAAAAATAAAATTTTACATGAACTCACCATACCCCTCACAGAATACCTTGGGGTGTCTTCTTTCCAAAATGGGGTCACATGTGGGGTATTTATACTGTCCTGGCATTTTAGGGGCCCCTAAAGGGTGAGAAGAAGTCTGGAATCCAAATGCGTCAAAATGCCCTGTGAAATCCTAAAGGTACTCTTTGGTTTTAGGGCCCCTTTGCGCACCCAGGCTGCAAAAAGTGGCACACATGTGGTATCGCCGTACTCAGAGAAGTAGGGCAATGTGTTTTGGGGTGTATTTTTATATATACCCATACTTTGTGTGAAAAATATCTCTGTAAACGACAACTTTTAAAAAATTTTATACAAAGTTGACAATTTACAGAGATATTTCTCTCACCCAACATGGGTATATGTAAAAATACACTCCAAACACATTGCCCTACTTCTCCTGAGTACTGGCGATACTCTCCATTTCGGAAAGTAGACACCCTAAGGTATTCACTGAGGGGCATAGTGAGTCCGTCTGAGATTTTTTATTTTTTTTGCCAGAAGTTATCAGAAATTGAAACTTTTTTTTTTTTTTTCTCAGAAAGTGTCATTTTCCGCTAACTTGTGAAAAAAATGAAATGATACATGAACTCACCAAGCCCCTCCGCGAATACTTTGGGGTGTCTTCTTTCTAAAATGGTGTAATTTGGGGGACATTTATACTATCCTGGCATTCTAGCACCTGAAGAAACATGACAGGTGCTCAGAAAGTCAGAGCTGCTTCAAAATGCCGAAATTCACTTTTTTGCACCATAGTTTGTAAACGCTATAACTTTTACCCAAACCAATAAATATACACTTATTGGATTTTTTTATCAAAGACATGTAGAACAATAAATTTAGAGAAAATTTATATAGAAATGTAGTTTTTTTGAAAAATTTTACAACAGAAAGTGAAAAATGTCATTTTTTTGCAAAAATTTCGGTAATTTTTGATTAATAGCAAAAAAAGTAAAAATGTCAGCAGCAATGAAAATACCACCAAATGAAAGCTCTATTAGTGAGAAGAAAAGGAGGTAAAATTCATTTGGGTGGTAAGTTGTATGACGGAGCAATAAACGGTGAAAGTAGTGTAGTGCGGAATTGTAAAAAGTGGCCTGGTCATTAAGGGTGTTTAAGCTAGGGGGGCTGAAGTGGTTAAAGAACTTCTCCTTCTACTCTACCCCTTCATATAGTCTTGGCTCATGATTGGGGGATGGGATAACTACACTCTTGGGGATTGCTATAACACAATACTCCTCTGAGCAGAGCTTGTTCCTGGTTCCTGCTTTCTGGAGTCAGGAGAGGTTCACCCACTGGAAGCTGAAGCCCTGTCTTGGGTCCAGAGTGGGTTGGGCGACGAGACCCCAACTTACCTCCTCATAGAAACTGATTAAATTTGTTTGGCATGACCGATCCCTCATGAAGCCCTGCTGATATGGCGTTATTAAATTATCTCCATCGAGATCCTCTAAGATAGCATCTCTCAGAAAACCTTCAAACAGTTTCCCCACAACAGATGTTAAACTGACCGGCCTATAGTTTGAGGGCTCTGTTTTTGGACCCTTTTTGAATATTGGTACCACATTTGCTATGCGCCAATCCTGTGGAACATTCCCTGTCAGTATAGAGTCCATAAATATCAGAAATAAGGGTCTGGCTATGACATTACTTCCCTTACGATACGGTGGTGTATGCCATCCGGTCCTGGCGATTTGTCAATTTTAATCTTCTTAAGTCACTGTTGTACTTTGTCTTAGGTCAGACAGGACGCTTTTAATGGGGGATTTATTTGTACATTCAGCATTTCATCTGACAGTTTATTTTCCTCAGTGAATACATTGGAGAAAAAAATATTTAACAGCTTTTCTTTCTCTTCTTCGCTCTCTGAAACTCCCCCTTTATTACTCTTTAAAGGGTCAACACCTTCAGATTTATAAAAATAAAAAATAAAAATAAAAAAGTCGCACAAGGACAAGTGAGATCAAATGAGGTGCACCAAGTCGGCTAGTCACACCCACTAAACCAGATGCAAAATAATATGAATTGTGACTGGGCACACTCAGGGAACCCGGACCATAGAGAAGTAATCTGAAAATGTAATCAGAATTAATATAAAAGTTTATTCAGAATTAAAAAATTAATAAAAATATATACACACAAAAATCGCACTTTGGAAGGTGCAAATAGCTAGAATAGCAGCAGGTATGTGCAAATAAGCAATTAAACAGTATGCATTGGATATATAAATAAACAGTATCTATTAGATATAATTGATGCCAGCTGGTTGCTGCAACCGAATGGATAGAAAGCTGAATGGATAGTAAACTGATCTATGCGCACTTGAATTAATGTTGCCAAAGGTTTTGCGCAAATGAGTGTTCCACCAGGAGTCAGAGGATCTTGTAACGATCTCCTGGATTAATAAACAATAGACCTGGATCCCAAGTCCATACGTCAGTCAATGTATCCAGAGGGATCCCTATCAATATGAAAGCGTTCAAGTCCGGAGCAGCGTCCTGCTCCCAATAGTATGTGGCGGCATCCCGTCACTACTTATTAAATACAGTTTGTAACTACCAGAGTAGATCTTACCCAACCGCAGGATAGCTTGGTCCCCTCCGGTGTGGTCTCCTTCGGTATAGTATCCACCTCGGTCTCGGGGATCTTACTTTGTAGCAGCGGACGTCCGGTCAACGCTCTCCCGCTTGGGTAACACGTGTTATCTCTTTTAGGCCGGCGTCCGAGCGGTTTTCTGCGGTTGAGTAGTAGTATAATTCTCCGGTTTATTTTGATAGGGGATCCTTCTCATGCGGTCTTTTAATCATAGGGAAATACACCAAACGCGTTTCGGGTTTTACATTTCACCCCTTCCTCAGTGGTGACTATTTCCCTGTAAATATCCCTCTTATATAGGGGTTAATGTCATTCAAAAACTCTGGACTGGATTGGAAATCTTCCATTCTTAGGACAATAAGTGGAAAATTCCAATCTCTCTTAACCTCACACCTCCCATCGGGTAGCTGTCTTCCTTTCATTATCCAATGTCAGTATTGGCAGCATATAATGACGCACAATTACATAAAACATATATAACAATATATATAAAATATAAGAAGCAACATTCAATTTAAAAATGCTCACATACGATTGTTATTGAGAAACCTCTCTATATCAGGCAACAAAAACGCTATAATAGTTATAATGCGTTTTCTATGCGTTTTGATGCGATTTCAATAAAATGGTGGAAAAATGTTGAATTATGATTTGCACTCTAATTTACATGATTAAAAAGGAGAACTGGACCAATATGTTACCATATTCACATTTAAAATATGGAAAATGCCCCTATATCATGGTCAAATTAGTATAAATAAGATATAATAAATAATAAAAGATTCTAATACAGTGTAAATAGAGAATAACGAATATAAGTTAATTGCTCAAATAAGATACAGTGAAATAAATAACAAAAATATATATATATGTCGATGTAAACTCATGTTCTTTCGTATAGGGTATCCTTGATTGTTTGTAGGATTAGATGGGGGCTATATGTCAAGGAACGCCCGACTGTGGTAATCACACGTCTGGCAATTCGTCGGCACATAGTCACCCACCTCTCATAAAAATCCAAACAATTCAAATTCTGAGTTAAGCCCCTGAGGTATGAGTGTATCCAATTCAAAGATTCTCTTTGTTTCTAGTCTGGACATTTTCTCTACATGATTACCACCCCTTCAATCTTTATCCACTTTATCTATCGCCATAAATTTAATTCCTGTGGGGTCTTGATTATGTGCATTTTTAAAATGGGACGATAGTGAATGGTTTTCAAAGCCCTTCTTAATATTTGCAACATGTTCCCCAATACGTTTTTAGGGTCCTCTTAGTTCTACCCACATACTGGCGATTACAGGGACATTGAACAACATAAATGACGTTTTCAGAAGTGCAGGTAAGGAACTCCTTGATAACATGTTTATAGTTGTTTGTGGTTGAAACAATTTCTTTTGAGACTCTTGGGGAAGATGTAATTTTACAATTTCCACATTTCCCGCACCTGTGAAAACCTTTTAGATCAACCCAATTCGTGATCGTATTTTTCTTAGAAATGGGGTTTTCACAGTCGGGGCTACTAACAACCCCAAGTTCGGAGCTTTTGTGAAGTTAATCCTGGGAACATCTGATAAAATTGAACCTAGAACTTTATCTCTTTGTAACAAGTGCCAATGTTTTGTAATTATTTGGCGTATCCTCTTATGGTCATCACTAAACGGGAGAATAATACGTATAATTTCTTGCTCTACTTCCATTGTGTTTACTGTTTTATCTTCAAAAAAGTGCTTCTATCTAAATTCTTAACTTTATTCATGGCTGAATCTAGGATGTCATTAGGGTAATTCTTCTCTTCAAATTGTTTCCTCATTTTATCTGCCTCTTTCTCAAAGTCTGCATCCAATGTGCAGTTACGTTTGATTCTACGTAGTTGACCCTGAGGAATATTGGACAACCAGCTAGGTAAGTGACAGCTATTGTACAGGATAAAGCTGTTTCTAGCCATTGGTTTCGTATATGTGTTACATATTAGGTGTCCATCTTGAACCGAGATTCTTAAGTCCAGGAATTCAATAGATTCCTGACTCGTAGTTCCAGAGAATCTAAGATTTTTATCATTGACATTTATTGCTTCCAAAAAGTTCTTAAGTCCCACTTCCCTGAGCGCCAAATGAAAAAACGTCATCTATATAACGTTGCCAGAGCACTAGGTCCGCCCCATATATGGTGCAATAACCTGCTCCTCCCAATCCGCCATGAACAAGTTAGCATAACTGGGTGCGAACCTAGTGCCCATGGCTGTCCCTAAAATTTGTAAATAAAATTCTCCATTAAAATTAAAATAATTGTGTGTAAGAATAAAATCAATCCCTTTTACTAAAAAATCAACCTGTGCACTGGAAAGTCTTCTTTCTGCGGTCATTTGCCTATTAATGGCCTCTATACCATCTTTATGCTTAATGATGGTATAGAGTGATTGAACGTCCAATGACCCTATAATCCAATCATTCCGATATTCCAGGTTCTCTATAATTCTTATTATTTGGGTAGTATCCCTTGTATAGGATGGCATTTTTTTAACTTTTGGTTGAAGTAACTCGTCAATATAATGTGATAGATTGGACGTTAATGAGCCTATCCCTGAGATTATAGGGCGTCCTGGTGGATTCATCTGATCTTTATGTATTTTAGGCAGGCAATAAAATACTGGCATCCGTGGTGTTCTGTTCATAATAAAATTGAATTCATCATTGGTCAGGATGCCCTGCGATTTGCCTTGAGTGCAAAGGTCTTCCAACTCTACAAGAAAATGTAGTGTGGGGTCTTTAGATAATTTGCGGTATGTATTAATATCTAGTAATTGTCTAAGGCATTCCGCATTATATTTGTCAAGATCTTGTATGATGATTGACCCCCCTTTATCTGCTGGTCTAATGACTATCTCATTGTCATCTTGTAATTCTTTTAATGCTTTGATTTCTTTATGGGACAGGTTATTACGTTTATATTTTATATTATTTTTCACTTTTCTTATATCATTTTCTACACATTTTTTAAAACTAGCCATTTCCTGACTGATTTCGTTTCTCGGATATTTTTTTGAAGTTCTCTTACAAGTGGTATATGCACATTGTTTATCTCCTTCGACTATTTCTCTTTGAATTGGATTTTTCAAGAAGTATTTCTTAAGGCAAAGGCGTCTAATGAATTTCTCCACCCCTATAAAAGTGTCAAATTTGTTTAATGGCATTGTGGGGGCAAATTTTAAACCTTTATTTAATAGATGTCTTTGGGTATTCGTAATAGTTTTAGAGCTGAGGTTGATGATAGAGTCGTTTTCAATATTCATTAGGTTTGTCTGTGATGAGTCCTTCTTCCTCTTTCCTCTCCGTATCTTTCTTCCCTGAAACCCATTTGATTTGATGTGTGTGCTTGATATTGTTGTCGTGGAGGTGTGTGATATTTCTGTGATGGACCTTGGTGTTCTTGTTGTGTCCTTATTGTGCTCTGGTGATAAGGTCTGTAGGCTGGACGTGATCGGTCCCTTAAATTGTACGTGTGTTCCGTGAAATGTTTGGGTTCTTGAGTGTTCACCCTTCCCCATGTTGGATCGTGTCTCGGACGTGCTCTGTGATGTGGAGGAGTTCTGTCTAAAAAAGTATTCCTATCCTCTAGTAATTCAAATCTGTTTTGGGTAGGTATAGTATATCTAAGATTTTCCTGTGATTCCTTATCCCTCCGTGATTGTGTATTTTCGTGTGTGGTATCTATTCTTCTAGTGTCAATTTGAGTTTTTTCATTATTGCCTTTTTCTATAGTGTTACTTTTAGTATATAACATCTTCTTAATTTTCTTCTCCATTATCTCTTTTTCAGCTTTATCTAAATTATTACATAATTTAACTTGCCATTGATCATATTCCTCATTCCTGGGTAATTTGTCCATAACTGTTTTCATTTCTTTGATTTTCTCAGTTACTTCCTCTAATATTTCCACCCTCCTTTTAATCACCAATTCTAGGAGGGATAGAGAGAAAGTTTGTAATAATCTATCCCATTCCCCATCAAATTCAACCCCCGCTAGGTCCTGTGCTGCTTTCTTGTATAATGTCAGGCCTTTAGGGACTTTTTTGCATTCCAGACATCTTTGTAGGGTTTTTATCTCCCATCTCTGTCGTAGTTGTTTGATGAGTAATAATTCTAACTCTCTAAATTTGTCCTTAATTCTGAGACTATTATGTATAGTTGTATTGGTCTCATTTTCAAAAGAAAAGCTCTCTATTTTCAACCGCTGTGCTTCAATATGGTCCCAGAGGAAATATGGTCCCAGAGGAAATAAATTGTACGGAACACACGTACAATTTAAGGGACCGATCACGTCCAGCCTACAGACCTTATCACCAGAGCACAATAAGGACACAACAAGAACACCAAGGTCCATCACAGTAATATCACACACCTCCACGACAACAATATCAAGCACACACATCAAATCAAATGGGTTTCAGGGAAGAAAGATACGGAGAGGAAAGAGGAAGAAGGACTCATCACAGACAAACCTAATGAGTATTGAAAATGATTCTATCATCAACCTCAGCTCTAAAACTATTACGAATACCCAAAGACATCTATTGAATAAAGGTTTAAAATTTGCCCCCACAATGCCATTAAACAAATTTGACACTTTTATAGGGGTGGAGAAATTCATTAGACGCCTTTGCCTTAAGAAATACTTCTTGAAAAATCCAATTCAAAGAGAAATAGTCGAAGGAGATAAACAATGTGCATATACCACTTGTAAGAGAACTTCAAAAAAATATCCGAGAAACGAAATCAGTCAGGAAATGGCTAGTTTTAAAAAATGTGTAGAAAATGATATAAGAAAAGTGAAAAATAATATAAAATATAAACGTAATAACCTGTCCCATAAAGAAATCAAAGCATTAAAAGAATTACAAGATGACAATGAGATAGTCATCAGACCAGCAGATAAAGGGGGGTCAATCATCATACAAGATCTTGACAAATATAATGCGGAATGCCTTAGACAATTACTAGATATTAATACATACCGCAAATTATCTAAAGACCCCACACGACATTTTCTTGTAGAGTTGGAAGACCTTTGCACTCAAGGCAAATCACAGGGCATCCTGACCAATGATGAATTCAATTTTATTATGAACAGAACACCACGGATACCAGTATTTTATTGCCTGCCTAAAATACATAAAGATCAGATGAATCCACCAGGACGCCCTATAATCTCAGGGATAGGCTCATTAACGTCCAATCTATCACATTATATTGACGAGTTACTTCAACCAAAAGTTAAAAAAATGCCATCCTATACAAGGGATACTACCCAAATAATAAGAATTATAGAGAACCTGGAATATCGGAATGATTGGATTATAGGGTCATTGGACGTTCAATCACTCTATACCATCATTAAGCATAAAGATGGTATAGAGGCCATTAATAGGCAAATGACCGCAGAAAGAAGACTTTCCAGTGCACAGGTTGATTTTTTAGTAAAAGGGATTGATTTTATTCTTACACACAATTATTTTAATTTTAATGGAGAATTTTATTTACAAATTTTAGGGACAGCCATGGGCACTAGGTTCGCACCCAGTTATGCTAACTTGTTCATGGCGGATTGGGAGGAGCAGGTTATTGCACCATATATGGGGCGGACCTAGTGCTCTGGCAACGTTATATAGATGACGTTTTTTCATTTGGCGTTCAGGGAAGTGGGACTTAAGAACTTTTTGGAAGCAATAAATGTCAATGATAAAAATCTTAGATTCTCTGGAACTACGAGTCAGGAATCTATTGAATTCCTGGACTTAAGAATCTCGGTTCAAGATGGACACCTAATATGTAACACATATACGAAACCAATGGCTAGAAACAGCTTTATCCTGTACAATAGCTGTCACTTACCTAGCTGGTTGTCCAATATTCCTCAGGGTCAACTACGTAGAATCAAACGTAACTGCACATTGGATGCAGACTTTGAGAAAGAGGCAGATAAAATGAGGAAACAATTTGAAGAGAAGAATTACCCTAATGACATCCTAGATTCAGCCATGAATAAAGTTAAGAATTTAGATAGAAGCACTTTTTTGAAGATAAAACAGTAAACACAATGGAAGTAGAGCAAGAAATTATACGTATTATTCTCCCGTTTAGTGATGACCATAAGAGGATACGCCAAATAATTACAAAACATTGGCACTTGTTACAAAGAGATAAAGTTCTAGGTTCAATTTTATCAGATGTTCCCAGGATTAACTTCACAAAGCTCCGAACTTGGGGTTGTTAGTAGCCCCGACTGTGAAAACCCCCATTTCTAAGAAAAATACGATCACGAATTGGGTTGATCTAAAAGGTTTTCACAGGTGCGGGAAATGTGGAAATTGTAAAATTACATCTTCCCCAAGAGTCTCAAAAGAAATTGTTTCAACCACAAACAACTATAAACATGTTATCAAGGAGTTCCTTACCTGCACTTCTGAAAACGTCATTTATGTTGTTCAATGTCCCTGTAATCGCCAGTATGTGGGTAGAACTAAGAGGACCCTAAAAAGCGTATTGGGGAACATGTTGCAAATATTAAGAAGGGCTTTGAAAACCATTCACTATCGTCCCATTTTAAAAATGCACATAATCAAGACCCCACAGGAATTAAATTTATGGCGATAGATAAAGTGGATAAAGATTGAAGGGGTGGTAATCATGTAGAGAAAATGTCCAGACTAGAAACAAAGAGAATCTTTGAATTGGATACACTCATACCTCAGGGGCTTAACTCAGAATTTGAATTGTTTGGATTTTTATGAGAGGTGGGTGACTATGTGCCGACGAATTGCCAGACGTGTGATTACCACAGTCGGGCGTTCCTTGACATATAGCCCCCATCTAATCCTACAAACAATCAAGGATACCCTATACGAAAGAACATGAGTTTACATCGACATATATATATATTTTTGTTATTTATTTCACTGTATCTTATTTGAGCAATTAACTTATATTCGTTATTCTCTATTTACACTGTATTAGAATCTTTTATTATTTATTATATCTTATTTATACTAATTTGACCATGATATAGGGGCATTTTCCATATTTTAAATGTGAATATGGTAACATATTGGTCCAGTTCTCCTTTTTAATCATGTAAATTAGAGTGCAAATCATAATTCAACATTTTTCCACCATTTTATTGAAATCGCATCAAAACGCATAGAAAACGCATTATAACTATTATAGCGTTTTTGTTGCCTGATATAGAGAGGTTTCTCAATAACAATCGTATGTGAGCATTTTTAAATTGAATGTTGCTTCTTATATTTTATATATATTGTTATATATGTTTTATGTAATTGTGCGTCATTATATGCTGCCAATACTGACATTGGATAATGAAAGGAAGACAGCTACCCGATGGGAGGTGTGAGGTTAAGAGAGATTGGAATTTTCCACTTATTGTCCTAAGAATGGAAGATTTCCAATCCAGTCCAGAGTTTTTGAATGACATTAACCCCTATATAAGAGGGATATTTACAGGGAAATAGTCACCACTGAGGAAGGGGTGAAATGTAAAACCCGAAACGCGTTTGGTGTATTTCCCTATGATTAAAAGACCGCATGAGAAGGATCCCCTATCAAAATAAACCGGAGAATTATACTACTACTACCAACCGCAGAAAACCGCTCGGACGCCTGGCCTAAAAGAGATAACACGTGTTACCCAAGCGGGAGAGCGTTGACCGGACGTCCGCTGCTACAAAGTAAGATCCCCGAGACCGAGGTGGATACTATACCGAAGGAGACCACACCGGAGGGGACCAAGCTATCCTGCGGTTGGGTAAGATCTACTCTGGTAGTTACAAACTGTATTTAATAAGTAGTGACGGGACGCCGCCACATTCTATTGGGAGCAGGACGCTGCTCCGGACTTGAACGCTTTCATATTGATAGGGATCCCTCTGGATACATTGACTGACGTATGGACTTGGGATCCAGGTCTATTGTTTATTAATCCAGGAGATCGTTACAAGATCCTCTGACTCCTGGTGGAACACTCATTTGCGCAAAACCTTTGGCAACATTAATTCAAGTGCGCATAGATCAGTTTACTATCCATTCAGCTTTCTATCCATTCGGTTGCAGCAACCAGCTGGCATCAATTATATCTAATAGATACTGTTTATTTATATATCCAAAGCATACTGTTTAATTGCTTATTTGCACATACCTGCTGCTATTCTAGCTATTTGCACCTTCCAAAGTGCGATTTTTGTGTGTATATATTTTTATTAATTTTTTAATTCTGAATAAACTTTTATATTAATTCTGATTACATTTTCAGATTACTTCTCTATGGTCCGGGTTCCCTGAGTGTGCCCAGTCACAATTCATATTACCTTCAGATTTATGCTTTTTAAGATTTATATTATTGAAGAAAATTTTAGGGTTAGTTTTACACTCTTTGGCAATTAATCTCTCGGTCTCTAGTTTGACAGTTTTTATTTGTTTTTTTACATGTTTTGTTTTTTTCCTTATAGTTTTTCAGTGCTTCCTCGCTACCCTCCTGTTTTAGTGATTTATATGCTTTCTTTTTGTCATTTATTGCTTTCTTTACATTTCCATTTATCCACATTGGTTTCTTTTTGTTCCTTAACCTTTTATTCCCATACAGTATGTACCTCTCACAGTGAGAATTTAGGATGCTTTTAAAGATATCCCATTTTGAGGCTGTATTTTTGTTTTTGAGGACTTTGTCCCAGTTAGGCCTATGGCCTCGCTCAGTTCGCTAAATTTAGCTTTTTTGAAGTTTGGTATTTTTGTTCCTCCCTGTAAAAATGCTCTTTTGGATGATAATTGGAAGGTCATTACTTTATGGTCACTATTTCCCAAGTGTTCCCCAACTTGCACACCTGTTGTTCTGTCAGGTCTATTGGTTAATACTAAGTCCAGTATGGCCGTCCCTCTAGTCGGGTCCTGAACCAGTTGGGAAAGGTAATTGTCTTTGGTTATTGCCATCCACCTGTTTTCTTTATGCAATGTACATCTTTCAGTTTCCCAGTCTATCTCTGGGAAGTTGAAGTCCCCCATAATAACCACCTCATTATGATTTGCAGCCTCTTCTATCTTGTTTAATAATAGATTTTCTGTGGACTCTGGTATATTAGGTGGTTTATAGTAAACTCCATTTAGTAATTTATTATTGTTTTTGGCTCCACGTATCTCTACCCACAGTGACTCCGCATGTTCATGTCCCTCACTTATATCTTATCGGACTGTGGGCTTTAGATAGGACTTTACATAAAGGCAGACCCCTCCCCGGTTTTGACGATCCTTTCTAAACAGACTGTAACCCTGTACATTAACTGCCCAGTCATAGCTATCATCCAGCCATGTCTCAGTTATTCCCACTATATCCTAGTTTTCCTCACACATCACTAATTCCAGTTCCCCAGTTTTGTTAGTCAGGCTTATGGCATTAGTGTACATACAATTAAGAGGTTTTTGTATATTTTTAACCCTACACCTTTCCTTCTGAACTTTTTTAGTCCCTCCTTCCATTCCTCCCCAAGTCCCACTACCTTGCCCCCGGCCTCTATCTGCACTATCTTCCCCTCCTATAACGTAATTACCTCCCCCCGAGTTTAAACACTCCTCCAACCTTCTAGCCATCTTTCTCCCCAGCACAGCTGCCCCTTCCCCATTGAGGTGCAGCCCGTCCCTACAATAGAGCCTGTAGCCAACAGAGATGTTAGCCCAGTTCTCCAGGAACCCAAACCCCTCCTTCCTACACCAGTTCTTTAGCCACTTGTTAACCTCCCTAATCTCCAACTGTCTTTCTTGTGTGGCTCTTGGTACAGGCAGTATCTCGGAAAATACTACCTTTGAGGTCCTTGTCCTAAGCTTTTCACCTAAATCCCTGAAATAATTTTTATGGACGCTTCACCTACCCCTAACTTTGTCATTGGTTCTGATATGGACCATGGCCACTGGATCTTCTCCAGCCCCTCCCAGTAATCTGTCAACCCGATCTGCGATGTGTCGAACTCTAGCGCCAGGAAGAGAACACACTGTTCGGCGATCACAGTCTTTGTGACAGATTGCCCTATCTGTTCCCCTAATAATGGAGTCTCCTACTACCAGCACCTGTCTGGCCTGCCCTGTTCTCCTGTTCCCCTGCTTACTGGAGCCAACATTCCCCTGACTGGCAGAGGAAGTGTTCTGCTGCAGCAGTGCTGTCCCTGAACTGACATCCCCCTCATCTGACAAACGTGCAAACTTGTTGGGGTGTGTCAGATCAGGGCTAGCCTCCCTGGCACTCTTCCCTCTACCCCGCTTTCTAACTGTTAACCAGCTAGCTACCTCACTTTCCTCAGCCCCCTTACTGTCACTCTCCCCCTCATCAACCCCAAAGAGTGCTTGTTCGGTGAGAAGCAAACTCTTTTGCAAATTCTCAATGCCTCTCAGTGTTGCAACTTGCCTGTTTGGAGACTCGATTTGTGATTCCAAACAGGTAATTTGCTCACATTTTGAACAAAGATATACACCCTCGAATGGCTGTTCCAGGACTGCATACATCATACAAGATGTGCACTGGACGGCATTGTCAATTGTGCAACACATACTAAATGGGGATTACAGAAAGGGAAAAATACAATATAATGTAGTAATAAGAAACTGGCTAATTGCAGTCCCCCACTGAAGTCCCTGACTCTGAAGTCACTTAATCTTAAGTCACACACTAAGGTCTCATGCACACGGCCGTACGAGTATATTACTGTAGTCCAGCGGCGGCATGAAGAGCACGGCGTCATAGCAACCATTGGCGCCGTGCGCTCCTGCTGTCAGCTGGATTCCAGGCTGGGATACCACGGTCCGCGCACGGCCGTGTTCCACAGCCGTGTGCATGGGGCCTTATACAAACACACATTTAATCAAACACGCGCCGCTCAAACTCTTGTTATATGTCTGCTTTAAATGGAATTCTCAGAACCAGCCTGTTTTTTTTTCCTCTGGATTCAAAGGACTGAGCTAACCTCAGCTGACTTTTTATAGTCTCCTATTTGGACAGCCACACCCTAATTACTCACCTGTGCAACCCCTGGAGAAAGAAAATCACAGAACAATGAAGCTTGTAGCAGAATCAATTCCAAGTGTACAATACAGTCACAAACAGCCACTAATTAATGCTCACAAATAATTTTGCCCTCACTTAATCTTAAATAACACACTTATACAAACACACTTAATCAAACACGGGCCGCTCAAACTCGCGTTTTATGTCTGCTTTAAATGAAGTTCTCAGAACCAGCCTGTTTTTTTTTTCCTGAACCTAAAAAACATGAATTGCGAGGGCCTGCAGGTGAGCTGGCAATGTAAAACATTATATGTGAAGGGCTGCCGTTGAGCTGACCCTGTAAAGCATTATCAGGGCTGCCATCAGAAATGTTGGGGCCCCTTACACAGCTCAGGGCCTGGCCCCCCCGCCCCGCCACAACAGCCCCAGTGGCGAATCCATGGCCTGGTCTCGGGAGGGGCAATAGGAGATTATGGGGCTCCTGTGTTCTTTGGCACATGATACCGCAAGACCCACCGCAGGAGGTCACAGGTGTCGCGGGATTGTTGCGCCAAAGTGACTGAACTTATGCCCGCTCAGCCTGCGAGTACAGGATCAGATCAGCGACACAAGTCAGGGGCGGTCTGAGAACCCTCAGGGCCCCCGGGCAAAATAAATTAAGGGCCCTTTTCCAAGCCCCACCCATGTTCTGACTCCAGCCACACCCATATCCCACATCAACCCCCCCCGGTCTCACCACGATCGTTATCCCCCTAATCCCATCACTACAGTAATACAGCGCCCCATACCTCTTACATCCAGTGACGTCGCCTTTGATGGAGATGTTCTCTGTCCTCGTTTTCTCCTTTCAGACCGTCAGACCAGACCAACATGTTGTTGCCATTTTCCGTTTCTGCAGTTTGACAATTAAAAAAAAAAATCTTAGTTTACTACTTTTCCATCCTCCTCCTATCTTCTGGACAAATCATCCTACTACCCCCAATACTATGCCGCTGTGCTCCCCAAAACTATACTGCAGAAACAGATAATACCCATGATAATAATAGTACCACACAGAGCCCCCATATAAAATACTCCTTCTCTGTGGCCTCAGTAGAAGCCCCTATTGTGCCCCATAATAATGTGCCAGTAACAAGTGTCCCCATAGATGCCCCCCCCCCTGTGTCAGTATCATGTGCAAAACCTTCCATGTACTAGTATCAAGTGCCAACCCCCCCCCCCCCATGTGCCAGTATCAAGTGCCAACCCCCCATGTGCCAGTATCAGGTGCCTATGCCCCCCATGTGTCAGTATCAGGTGCCAATGCCCCCCATGTGTCAGTATCAGGTGCCAATGCCCCCCATGTGCCATAACCAGGTGTCAATGCCCCCCATGTGCCATTACCAGGTGCCAATGCCCCCCATGTGCCAGTATCAGGTGCCAATGCCCCCCATGTGCCAGTAGCAGGCGCCAATGCCCCCCATGTGCAAGTATCATGTGCCAATGCCACCACCACATGTGTCAGTATCAGGTGCCTCCCGCTCCCCCCATGTGGCAGTAACAGATAGTCCGGTATTTAAAAAAAAACACTTATACTTACCTCCATCACATAGACACAGCGATGCGATGCAGGCCTCCTCCGGGCTGTGTCTCTCACTGTACGTCTCAGGAGGCGCAAAGATGTCATTGCGCCACTTGCACCAGCCTCTGATAGGCTGCAGGCCTTGTGCTGGCAGCCTATCAGAGAAAAAGGGAAGGGAGACTCCTCTCCCCCCCCCTGCCCCACAGCACAACAATCTGTATCCCTGTCCTGAGGACGGCGATACAGATGACTATGGAGATGAGCGCTTCCACAATGGAAGAGTTCATCTACCTCATAAAAAGAAAAAAAAAGGCTCGGCACCGGCTGGGCCACCCACGGGGTCCGGGCTCCTTACTGGGGTACTGGCTCTACCCCCCCTGATGGCGGCCCTGAGCATTATATGAGAGGGACTGCAGGTGAGCTGACCCTCTAAAACATTATGAGCGAGGACAGCCTAAACAGCATGTTGATATGATGGAGGAGGAGTAGAGAAGTCAGGGGCAATCCAGGCCTTGTTCATTTTTATAAGAGTCAACCTGTCAGCATTTTCAGAAGACAGAGAGATACTATTAGTTATTATGCCCCCAGCTACACTAAATAGCCGCTCTGACAAAACTCTGGCGGCAGGGCAGGCCAGCGTCTCTGAGGTGTAGAATGGCAGTTTGTGCCACATGTGCAGCTTGAACACCTTATAGTTGTAAGGCACAGAGGGTTCACTGAGGACGCTGACACGGTCTGCTATGTACTCCTTTACTATCTTCCAAAATTTTTACCGCCTTTTGACACTAGGCCGCACATCAGGGTGAGGGTGCTGGCGGGGTGTCATGAAACTGTTCCATGCCTTGGAGAGTGTTGTCCTGCCTCTGTTGGAACTGCTGTGTGTTCCCCTCATCTGCCCTCCCCATCTGAGTTACACAAGGAACTACATACTCTGCCGCCAGCGTTGTCAGCTATAAATTTAATGACATTCTGTTATATTATTATTATGGTTTGTGGTTGTATTATTGTTGGTATTATTATTGTTATTATGGTTTATGGCTGTAAAATATGTTATTGTTATTTGGTTATTAATGAGTTAATAAACAGGCCATGCAATTGGTTTACCTCAACTCCTGTGTGTTATGTTTTTATTTATATTAATGTATAAGTCTGGGATGTTTGTTGTGCATGGGACAGATATGCTGTATGATTGCCATGTGTGTGAGCTTGCCAAGCTCCAAAGGTGCCAACAAGTTAAGGCCATTATCACACACAACAATCAAACATGCCTGGTTGTAGGTTGAGTGGCAAGAGCCACAGCTCAGTCTGGTCCCTAATACCCTGCCACAGCTCTGCGGCGGTGTGCTGTTTGTCCCCTAAGCCAATGAGTTTCAGCACGGCCTGTTGCCGCTTCCCCACTGCCGTGCTACAATGCTTCCAGCTACTGACTGTTGGCTAACTGACTGGTGCTGCGAGATGAGAATTCAGAGGCGGAAGTGGAGTAGGATTAGGAGAAGGTGGGTTTGCTGCAACTAATGTAGGTGGTGGTGAAAATCCTAATGGATTGGGGGCCCGCTATCCTTGGCGTTGGTAGCGCCTGTGCAATCCCAGAGTACGACTAGCTATCGGCCTCCACAAGGTTCACCCAGCGTGCCGTCATGGAAATGTAGCGTCCCTTGCCAAAAGCACTTGTCCGTGTGTCAGTCGTTAAGTGGACCTTCTCAATAACTGCGTTGGTCAGGGCATAGGTGATGTTACGGGACACAATTGCTGGTGTAATGTGGGGAGGGCACACTGAGAAAAATAGTGGCGGCTGGGGACTACGTAATGAGGGACTTTTTAAAGGTGCGTATATAGTGCTATGGCCTGTGGGTTGGTGGCTGGGTATTTGCGCTTACGTTTAAAGACCTGGGTTAAGGACATCAGTATGTAGGCTTATTTGGTGTGGCCCTCCTTCTCCCATTTGCCACCCCACAGCCTCTTCCAGCCTGTTGTTGTGCTGTGGATCCCTTCCCCTCTGTACTGCTGTCCTCGCTTCCCAGGTTGGGTCAATGATGTCATCGTCCACCACCTCCTCTCCCACTTCCTCACTTGGGTCATCCTCCCTTGGGTCAGCAGCAGGCAATCACCCATCATTTTTACAATGATCAGCTAAGCAGCAGGCACTCGTTCATCATATTTTGCAATGCTCAGCAGCAGGCCCTAACCCCTAATGTTTTAGAGGGTCACCAGCAGGCCCTTGCTCCAAATGTTTTTGAGGGTCACCAGCAGGCTACCAATCATAATTTTTCAAGGGTGTGTATGATGCCCTCCTTTATGTGTAATAAAGGGTGCATTGGAGTACCGATTTCTTGCAATTTTTGGCAGCCTTTTTACTTAGTGAATAGGCTTTATGAGTGTAGGAGTCCCACTACCTGAACAATTGTACTACAATGTGAATGAGACCCTCTTTTATGTGATATACAGGCTGTTTTGGAGTGCCTCTTGCTTGTAATTTTTGGCAGCACTTGCACATACAATTGAATATACAGGAAACAATGTTTCCTAACAATTTTTCCGGTGAAACGTTTTTTGTCAGTCTGTAAATGTGGCATACAACTCGGACAACATGGTTCCCAGCAGTGACCTGGGAGTCCAAGATGCATCCAGGCATCTGACGTTTTTCAATGGACCAGGCACCCTCCCCTCTTCAGAGCAGAGGGCACCTTGTTGTCTCCCACTGATTTCCATTATACTCGTGTGCTCGGCCGAGCACACAAATATAGCAATGTGTTTGGGCCGAACACCAGAATGCTTTGGTGCTCGATCATCACTACACTGTATCTGATGGCCTGACTATAGATGATAGACTTTTTAATATATTTGGCTTGGAAGCTGTCCTATTTGAGGTATGTAGACTGATCAATAGGTTTTCAATACAGGGATGTCTGTATTGAGCTGTTTTGAAGTTTTTTGGTGTCCAGAAAGCTGATTTCTGTATGTGAATAGTTGAGGGTCAGGTTTATGGTGGGATGGAATTTGTTGAATCATTCATGAAATTTTATCAGTTCATGTTTAGTGTTCAGCGAACCCAAACTGCAAAGTTCGTGTCCGTTCCGAAGTTTGCGAGTTTGGGTACCCGGACTTGAACCCGAACTTTGCCGCAAAAGTTCGGGTTTGGGTTCTGTGTTCGGCCATTTAATAAAGCTTGTTGAAACCAACAAGCTTTTAATCTGTGGGCACTTAGAAGCAATCACAGCCATGCCTAGTAATGGTTTTGCTATGATTGGCTGGAGCATAATGTGACCCAGCCTCTATACAAGCTGTATTACGTGTTGCACCACCCATTAGTTCTGAGTAGTGCAGGGACAAGGAGAAGGCAGCTTAAGTGAGAGAGGGTTAGGAATTTAGTCTGGCTATTTATTCTGTGGGTGACCTATAGTGATTTTTTTGTGGGTGCAATACACTAGATTTGCACCCCTGACACAGAGATATTATAATTAATCTAGCTGTTAATTCTGTGGGTGACCTATAATGATTTTTTGTGGGTGCAATGCACCATCTTTGCACCCCTGACACAAAAATATAATAGTTAATCTGACTGTTGGTTTGGTGGGTGACATACACCTATTTGTGGTGTAAAATGCACATGCACTGCATCCATGATAGGGAAATTAAGACAGTTAATCTGTCTGTTAGTTCGGGTGGTGACATATACTCATATTTGGACTGAGGTACACCTACACTGCATACATGACAGGGAAATTCATATAGTTAATCTGTCTGTTAGTTTGGTGGATGACTTTAAAGAATTAGGAGAGCATCAAATAAGGGACATGGCCCTGGTCGTGGTGCTGCTGGTGTTGGTTGAGCTCCTGCTGCAGGGAGAGGATGTGGGTTAATCTGTGCCAGCTACAAGCCCAAATGTAGCACCTTACTCAGGAGGCGGTAGTAGATTGTATGGCTGACAGTACCTCCAGTTCCTTTACATTGTCTCCCACCTGGTTCCCCGCTGAAAGTGCACAGTTGGCATCTGCTGTCCATCTGTCTTCCACCTCACCCCCTTGCAAATCAGCCAAGCAGTCTGAGCCCCAAGTCATGCAGCAGTCTCCTATGCTTTTTGATGACTCTACTGGCAGGGTTTTGTGGTCCATCCACCTAGCCCTGCCCCAGAGATTGAGTGCACTGATGCCCAACCACTTATGTTTCAGGATGTGGACATGGAAGGATCACCACAGCACATCTCTGATGATGATGACGAAACACAGGTGCCAACTTCTGCGGCTTTCTCCAGTGTGCAGATCGGCAAGGAGGACAGGGGTTTGGAGTGGGTGGAAGATGATGTGGAGGATGATAAGGTCCTAGACCTCACATAAAATCAAGGTCAAGCGAGTGACATGCGCAGTTCGGAAGCAGAGGTGGTGGTCACGCTGTGCCAGCCACAAAGCAAAAGAGGGAGAAGGGTACAAAAGCAGACCGGCCATCCCCTAGCCAGTATGCCTGCTACTGCCCACCACACCCAGGGACTGAACACACCGAAGCCAGCGCCAAGGAGTTCCCTGGCGTGGCAGTTTTTCAGGCAATATGCTGATGACAAGACACAAGTGGTTTGCATGCTGTGCAATCAGAGCCTGCAGCGAGGCATAAATGTTCTAAACCGGAGAAGCATGACCAGGCATCTAAATGCAAAGCACGAGCTTAAGAGGAGTACATACCCAAAAAAACACAAGATTTAAGCAGTGGCGTAACAAGAGTTCAATGGGCCCCAGGGCAAACTTTGAATTGGGGCCCCCCCCAAAGCCGCCACCCATCCACAAGCCGCCACCCACCCACAAGCCGCCACCCACCCACAAGCCGCCACCCACCCACGGCATTAAAGTGTTGTAGTCGAATTTTAAATAAGGAAGTAGGGTTTTTTTGTTTTTTTAATGTTTCCAAATAAAATACACAAATAAAAAAAAAAATTTCAAGTAGTCCAAACGATTCCCCACATAAGGCATAAACCTACTTGACCCATATCTTGGTAAATTACCTACAATCAAAAAAGATAATCACCACATAATATTGGCTGTCAGTTTGGTGCCTAATTATTTCACAATATCATCATCCATCCATCCATCCGCCCCACCCCGGCCCTGATTTCTATTATGTAAGAATACAGGGGGTGGGGTGGATAGATGATCTCGGTAATGAAAAGTCTGAAATCAGGGTCAGGGGTGGGGCGGAGATGGATTGGATCATAAAGATTCAGTGGACAGGTTACACGCACGCGCACCAATAATTTATAGTTGTTATTCGTCCATCCCTGGCCACAACATGTCCTGCCAAATAATTATTCAGACAACCACCCGGGTCCCACCCTACCCTATTAGTATTATTACACATTTGTGCCCCAAAATACATAATTACTAAAAACTACCTGTAGTCCAGACTCCAGAAAGTTCACTGCTCCTGGCTCCTGCTCTGGGTCAGCGGCTGTCACAGTGATGGCGAATGGCGGCGATGATGTGGGTGTCCTGTCCACTGCTAAGTCTGACTGCAGGCGGGGGGTGCTCTTTTAAATTGCCTGGTGGTGGTGCTGGCGGGCGGGCTCTTGCTGCGCCTGGGCCAGGCTGGCAGTGGGAGGGGGTCACAAATCACTCAGCAGCTGCCTGCACACTCCCTCCCCTCCCTGAGTCTCTTTGAGTCATGTTCACTGTTCGCTCAGCCTGTTTGTTCAGGCCTGGCCTGAACATGATAAGCAAATATCTATGGGTGGCTCACTGTCACTCACAGCCACAGACAGGCCACAGGCACCTCTGGCCTGAACAAACAAGCTGAACTTGGTGAACGTCACGTGACTTTTCACTTATCTCACAGTGACAGTCACAGGACTCAGACAGGGAGGAGGAGGGAGGGAGTATTCAGGCAGCTGCTGGCTCAGGCTGGGGGCAGCTCTGTAATTTAAATGGTGGCCGCACTGGCCGGGCCCGGGTGGCTGACTGGGAGGGGGGAGCGAGGGGGGGCTGGCGGCTCACGGCGGGCGGGTCAGAGCCAGATGAGGACTCTCTCCGGCCGGCCCGGGCTCGCTCTGCGGCTGCCACGCCCACATGTGAGTCACGTGAGCGTGACTGAGTCGGAGTCCTCTGCAGCAGTCTCTCCGGCGGCAGATGGTGCGAGGCGCGCGCCGGACCAACCGCGCGCCCGCACTTCCGCTCCGCCTCTGCCTCCTTAGTACTCGCGGCTGCGGCTCCTGCCGCCGAGTCCTGCCCCGGCCCAGCAGCACGCCGTCACCGTGGATTTTTTAAAGATGAGGAGGAGTCTGGAGAGGTGGGGGAGGGCCCGCTCACCGCCGCCTGCAGCGGGCCCCCTCCACCGCCGGGCCCGGTCGCGGTCGCACACTCTGCGACCGCGATCGTTACGCCCCTGGATTTAAGGCTCCTCCTGCTCCCTCTTCTGTTGCAGGATCGCACTCTTCCTTCTCCTCTCAAGCAACAGGGCCACCTGTCTCCTGCACAATGAGGATGTGACAACACCTTCACTAACACCATCAGTGTCACCAAGCATCTCCACACTGTCCCATGGAAGCATTCAGCTGTCCATCCACCAAACACTGGAGAGAAAGAAGAACACATGAGCGACTACATGCTGCAGTACCTGTGCAACGACAGCAGAGTTGCCGACATTCTAATCGGTGCTGATTACTGGGTGCCCACCCTGCTGGATCCCCGCTACAAAGACAATTTGCCGTCCTTACTTCCATCACTGCACTGGAGATGCACGAGTACAAGCGCATGCTGGTAGATGCGCTGTTGATGGCCTTCCCACCTGACAGCGGAGGCTCAGTCGAAGCACAAGGTGAAGGCAGAGGAGGAGAAAGAAGTCGCCAATGCAGCTGGGGCACCGTCAGCACCTCAGAAGTATGGATGAAATGTGGAAAAGCTTTGTCAGCACGCCACAAGAACCAGCACACCAACTGATACGGAATGTCTTTGCAGGAAGCAGCATTTCTGCAACATGGTAGAACAGTATGTGTGCACACACCTACACGTACTGACTGATGGGTCTGCCCCATTCAACTTCTGGGTCTCCAAATTGGGCACATGTCCTGAAGTTGCTCTTTACGCCTTGGAGGTACTGGCCTGCCGGCCGACATGTGGAAAAGCTTTGTCACCACACCACAGCAACCGACACCACCAGCTGATATGGAACATCTTAGCAGGAAGCAGCATTTGAACAACATGGTGGAACAGTACTTGTGCACATGCCTACACATACTGACTGATGGTTCTGCCCCATTCAACTTCTGGGTCTCAAATTGTCCACATGGCCTGAGCTTGCCCTTTATGCCTTGGAGGTGCTGGCCTGCCCTGCAGCCAGTGTATTGTCTAAACGTGTATTTAGCACAGCAGGGGGCGTTATTACAGACAAACGCAGCCGCATGTCCACAGCCAACATGGACAAGCTCACGTTCATTAAAATGAACTAGGCTTGGATCCTACAAGACTTGCCTGTACCTTGTGCAGAATAGACATTTATACCCGCCTCAACCATACATTCTTGTACTGAAGTTCACTTATTCATTTATTTTTTATTTTTTTTTATTTGTCCCATTATTTTGGGGGCTGGCCCCCAAAAAAAACAAAAAAACTCCTCCTTCTTCATCGCCGCTTCCACCTACAACAGCACATTCACCGCCTCCTTAACATCCGACTCCATATCCACCTCCTTCTCCAAGTTGCAGGTTCATTTTTAATTTGGATTTATTTAAGTTATTTCCCTATCCACATTTGCCTTTTGCAGCCCTCTAGCCCTTTCCATTACATTTTTAGGGCCATTTTAGTGACTAAATGTTCGGGTCCCCATTGACTACTATAGTGTTCGGGTTAAGTTCGGATTCTGAACCCAAACCTTTTTGTGAAGTTTGGTACTCTAACTAACTCTAACTTCCAGGTGTCCACTCAGCTCTACAAAGGATACAAAAGCTGGTGGAACTTCCCTATGTGCCTTGAAACCTTGTAACCCACAGAAGGAACATTCGTGGCAGAGATTACCTTTTGTTGGAAGTCTGTGTTTTGGCTGCATGAGAAGATCCATCATTATCCTCATTTGCACTTTGAAGCTGGAGTCTGTGTCTGGCAGCGAAACCTCCTTCTTGAATTGACTGTGATTTTATGTGAAAATAACCTGCTTCACACGGCGGGTCTGTGACACCAAAGAAAAAATGAATCTACACAGGGGTGAGTTTTTGGTATATTTTTGTTTTTGATGTAAGTTTTTTATTTTTATAATTATTATTTTTATTTGGCTAATTGTGAACAGCTTCCACCTACTTCTGCCTCCTCTGCCTCCTACTACATTTTGGCCTCCGCCTCCTAGTTCAAGATTATTATTTTTTTTTTTGTATTCTACGTTATTTTAAGTTATTTCCCTAACCACATTTGTTTGCAGGGCAACAATCTTGCGCTTGCCTATATTTTTCTTCCTTTTGCTGCCCTCTAGCCCTTACTATGACTATTTTACAGCAATGTTAGTGCACCAAAGTTCAGGTCCCCATTGACTTCAATGGGGTTCGGGTTTCAGGTTTGAATTCGGGTCAAGTTCGGGTTCCAAACCCTAACTTAGACCCGAAGTTTGGCCGAACCTGGCGGACCCGAACATCCACATGTCCGCTCATCCCTATTCATGTTCAGAGTCAGTTCAGATTATTAGTATGTTATCAATGAAATGGAAGTAGGCAAAGGTTTTTTGAGGGCAGGATACCAAAAAGTACCTTTTCATGGCAAAATGAAATAAAATGTAATCCATCACACAGACTTTAATATAGTCTACAGAAAAAAAAAATATCATAGAATTTTTTTTTATTTGTATTCAGTAGAGCACAAAGAGGGGGCTACAGACCAAGCTGTGAAAGAGCTGACAGATTAGCTATCACACTGACAGATTTCACACTGACCAGTACTAAGCGGCTTGCAATGCATGAGAATTGATGAAAGCTACAGAAGACAAAAGCATGAAATGTTTTAATTATACTCAACTACAAAAATTATTTTAGCCTAAAATATACGTATGCCTCTAAAAAGAAATACCCCTAAGTAGGTGCACATTTTATAATTTAATGTTGTGTTTGTTTTTCTTTTTTTGTTTTTTTGCTTCTCTTACTTTCATTTAGATTATACGATCTTTATTCTTGTACTTTATGATGTTATCTTATAATCAAATTATCTTAGTTCACTGCATAAGTTGCATAATAGTCACGTATACTGTAGCTGTTACAGGACCCAATGTAATCCTATAGCCTGTAATGAACTGTAATTGAGCCATAAGCAAAAGCCACACAAGATGTCACTGAAATGTACTAAAGGGGTTGTCCAGGATTCGAATAATGCTACTTTCTTCCAAAAACAGTTTTACACCTTCTTTGAGTAATGTCTGGTATTGCAGCTCAGCCCCTGTGAATGGGGCTGAGGTGCAAAATCGCACACAACCCATGAACAAGTTTGGTGCTATCTCTGGAAGAATACAGCCATGTAATCTATGACAGCCCCTTTAACCCTGAGTTCACACGAGCAAGTTTTCCATGCGGGTGCAATGCGTGAAGTGAACGCATTGCACCTACATTGATTCTGGACCCATTCACTTCAATGGGGCTGTGTACATGAGCTGTGATTTTTACGCATCACTTGTGCACTGCGTGAAAATTGCAGCATGCTCTATATGTTTTTTTTTTCACGCAACGCAGGCCCCATAGAAGTGAATGGGGCTGCGTGAAAATCGCAAGCATCCATTAGCAATTGCCGATGCAGTGCGATTTTCCTGCATGGTTGCTAGGAGACGATCGGGATGGGGACCCGATCTTTATTAATTTTCCTTATGACATGGTTATAAGGGAAAATAATAGCATTCTTAATACAGAATGCTAAGTAAATTAAAGATGGAGGGGGTTAAAAAAATAAAAAATATATAATTAAACTCACCTAATTCACTTGTTTGCGCAGCCCGGCTTCTCTCTTCTTCTATCTTCAGGATCTGACAGGAAAAGGACCTGTGGTGAAGTCACTGTGTCACATGGTGCATCACCATGGTGATGCACCATGTGATTGGACCATGTGATGAGAGCTGTGACATCACCACATGTCCTTTAGCTATTTACACATGCTGGCTTCGCGTTCAAGTGGATTAAGGTGAGTTTATTAACTATTTGTTATTTTTTAACCCCTCCATCCCTAATTTACTTTGCATTCTGTATTAAAGAATGCTATTATTTTTCCTTATAACCATGTTAGGCAAATATTTAGGTCTCAGAAAAAAAAAAATTGTATGATTCAAACTAGAGCATACAAAAATATGGTAGTTTTCATTGCTGCTAATTACAATCAACCTTTATTGTGTTCAATATCTGTCCCACATTTAATTGTAAAGGTCATTTGGCTATGCTGTACCAGTTGCTGAAACCGAAGATTGTCCAATGCATTTTATACAAAAAGTAATCATTAAAATGTTATGCACTTTGACATAATAGTGTATGTACATAGAGTATAATATTACACACACACACACAAATGTACTCCCTGAGAATACAATGTATATATTAGTATAACACTATTTTTTAGTGGTAAATATGTCAGTAATAATAATAGTAACAATTAACATAGGAAAATTTGATGTCATGTAACTGTGCCATGTACTATATACTAATAAAACCCACAAATCTGAACACCGGTGATATTGCAGCTCAATTCTATTAAAGTAAATTGAGTTGAGCTACAATATCGCAAACAACCTTTGAATAAGCATGGTACTGCTTTTGGAAGGAAGAAGCCATGTTTTTTTTAAAATCTCTTTAATCAACAAAGTGACATTTTATCACTGTACATTTTATGAAACAACAGAATATTTTAAGTGAAAAATTCAAGTTATCTAGTGATAATTTCATCACTCCAAATTTCACCTTTATTTTACTTGTCTTATAGTAAACTACACAGTTTAACAATATATTCTAATCTGTTTTTTCTATAACATATCAGTTTCTTGATACCAGTGGCTAGAGGCACCATAGGATACCTGTATTAACCAATTGTAACAGCAGGCTGCTGTGGTCTAGATTAATAGGTGTCCTGTCCATTGTAGGGATACAATTTAGATTTCATTTTCTATTTAAAAGAAGAAACATGAAGGAATACTCAGTAACACCAGTAGATCACACAGGATCCATAGATCAGTCCTTTAACTTTCTTCTTAGCTCAACATAGTTTAAGATGCATGGCTCAAACATAACAACAAAACAAAACATAAAAATTGTGACATTTAGAGGTGAAGGTGGACAGCTCAGTACCTGCTCTACTGTTCTTCAACTGCCCAGAATTATTGGTAATAAAATCACTATAATTTATGATAAAAATTAATCTAGGAAAATGTTTTTCAATGTTGTTTCCCTTTAATTTCTCTTAATATGCAACCAGTGCATTGTGCTTTAGAATCATAGACATTAGTTTAAAAGTCATTCGATTTTTGCTCTTCTGCGAGCCAGCGAAAAGGTGAGGCAGGGCTGTGAGGAGCTTTTCACACTATGGCTAAACAGCTGGTAAGGGCTGAGGGATTTATCTCATTTAGAAGAACACACATTAGCTTAACAAGAGGACCCTCATACTTCAATAAAAGACTTCTGTAACACCTGCTAAGAGTCTGGCAAAGTTATTAATTCCCCTCACCAGCTGCATATCCATATTTTCTTCCAAAACTCAAGGGATGCTCTTACTAAATAAACAATACCTCTTAAAATTTCAAGGGCAGCTTACAATGTACTGAAGTATGTAAGTGATGCAAACTCACAAAACAGTTATATTTTCATGGAATCTAAACAGAGAGCTACGGTATGTTGTAAATATAGTAAAGTTGTGTCAATTTAATGTGAATAATGTAATGTGATTAGAGATGAGTGAATTGTTTCTAAACATTTCAAATTCAATACACTAGTGAGGGAAACAAGGCAGTAGAGATGCAAATTGAGGATCACATAACCCTGGGAGACCCCCCTGGCCAATGGGGTTGTTCACAATGCCTTGCAGTCTGCCTGGCAGCCAATCAGGAGGGGGAATATCGGCTTGTCTAACAGACACTATGCTCCCAAAGAGATGTCATTCTTTGCCCAGCCACTGAAGTCGTAGAATGTATAGTTTAGAGACACAGCAATTAGATACACAAGACAGCCATTTTAGGTTCTTACAGGGATAGTGTTAGGGATAGCGAAGATAATATAATGTATTTACTCCAGTAGATTGAGTCATTTCTAAAAATTCAGGTGTTATTATTAGGGACAGGATAGGGTGAGTTAGTGTATAGTGTGTCTTATAGTCAGGACTGGAGCTATTTGTATACAGACTGTGTTGCACTGAACAAGATATGAACTTTTAAAAGAGATATGTAAAGTTATGCACATGTGAAGGAATAATGCAAGTCACCCGTACATACTAAATGGTAAAACACTTGGTAACACTGACATGGAAAGGGTCTAGGAATTCTAATAAACGGCAAACTAAGCTGTAAAAACCAGTGTCAGGCAGCTGCCGCCAAGTCCAATAAGATAATCTGATGCATCAAAAGGGGCATAGACGCCTGTGATGAGAACATAGTCCTGCCACTTTACAAATCACTAGCCAGACCACACATGGAGTACTGTGTACAGTTCTGGGCTCCTGTGAACAAGGCAGACATAGCAGAGCTGGAGAGAGTTCAGAGGAGGTCAACTTAAGTAATAACTGGA
This sequence comes from Bufotes viridis, assembly GCA_033119425.1. NCBI lineage: Eukaryota > Metazoa > Chordata > Amphibia > Anura > Bufonidae > Bufotes > Bufotes viridis. The sequence continues at coordinate 310,937,258 of CM065590.1, forward strand.
ATGGGGCAACTACAGTACCCTGAAACATTATCATAATTAGGGTTATTTACTTTAGAAAAAAGACGACCGAGGGGAGATCTAATAACTATGTATAAATATATCAGGGGCAGTACAGAGATCTCTCCCATCATCTGTTTATTCCCAGGACTTTGACTGTGACGAGGGGACATCCTCTGCGTCTGGAAGAAAGAAGGTTTGTACACAAACATAGAAAAGGATTCTTCACGGTAAGAGCAGTGAGACTATGGAACTCTCTGCCTGAGGAGATGGTGAGTACAATAAAGGAATTCAAGAGGGGCCTGGATGTATTTCTGGAGTATAATAATATTACAGGCTATAGCTACTAGAGATGGGTCGTTGATCCAGGGAGTTATTCTGATTGCCTGATTGGAGTCGGGAAGTAATTTTTTATTCCCCTTAAGTGGGGAAAATTGGCTTCTACCTCACAGTTTTTTTTTGCCTTCCTCTGGATCAAGCAGGATGACAGGCAGAACTGGATGGACAGATGTCTTTTTTCAGCCTTATGTACTATGTTACTATACTATGTTACTATGTATGTTAGATAGTACTCTTTTTTTTTTTTATCAGCAAAAGCCAGCTTTCCCCCCCCCCTCCAAAAAAAAAACTATAGCAAAGCTTTTCCATTTTATAAGTGAGCAAATTAGTGCATTTTAGTATGTCAACAGCAGTGTATACTTTACTCACAGGGGTTGTTCAGTCACACCTTTTCCCCAAAAAAACCTATTCCAAAGCATTGACAGGTTATATGTTCAAATAAGCATATTTGAGTGCATCAACAGCAGTGCATATTTTGGTCTCAGGGGTTGTACAAATCCCATTTTTTTTTTCAAAAACCTGTTTTAAAGCTTACATAGTTTATACGCTGGCAATAAGTATATTTTGGAATGTTTGAAAAGTACACAGTAATCTCTCAAGACTCAATGACTAGAGATGAGTTAATCGAAGCTGGCGAAGTGGAATTTGATCCGAATTTCAGGAAAAATTAGATTTGCACCAAATCCAAAATTCCTCACACTTCGTGGTAACGAATCGCATTTTTTCCTAAAATGGCTGCTCCGCGTGTTAGGACCTGGAGAAAGGAACTCTGGGAAGACCGGATCACCCATAATGCCATGCTTGCAGCAAATCATCAGCCTGCCAGCACTGTGATGTCACAGCCCTATAAATAGAGTCAGCCATCTTAGATTGTGCCATTTACCAGTGTACTTCATACAGGGAGAGACGTCTGCAGGCGCTAGTGAAAGTGATAGGAAAGACTTGATTGTGGTAAAAAAAGGATTTATATGTGCAGGGAAAGGATAGGGAGGAATAATTCCACAGCATTTATGTAGAACAGGGTTCAGTAGGGGGAGGTTACAGACTGGGTAATAGGAACAATCCAATTACACCTTGGTGCACTGACAAAGGATCCAAATTGCCATTATACAGCTCTGTCATTCCAGCAAACCGTTCTTGTTATTGGTGTGCAAGTACTGTTTCATACAGCCATTAACAGGGTTTAATACAAGGAAATATTTGTACAGTATGTCTTATTTGCCCTTGTGCTGTGCAGTTATATGTTGGAAAGCCTTTTTTGCCATGTACTAGTGGCAAAAGAAAAATATTTTTGCCCATGTGCGGTGCAGTGATATATTCTAAAGCCCTGTTTGCCGTGTATTAGTGGTGAAACAAAAATATATTCGCCGTTCAGCGTTGCACTTATCTATTGAAAAACCTTTTGTGTTGTGTAAATGTTGAAAAAATTAGGGCCTAATTGCCATTCAGCGGTGCAGTGATATATTCTAAAGCCCAGTTTGCCGTGTATTAGTGGCAAAAGAAAAAAATATTTGATTTAAAAATTTGATTTTTTGATCTGACAGTATGTCCGACAGAGAAGTGCTAGGCCCTGCACAGAGGAGAGACAGAGGCCTAAATGCTTCTGGCTCAGGCAGAGGTTGCAGAAGAGTAAGGGGCCATGACAGCAGGGGTCATTTTGAGAGGCCTGAGCTCCCAGTGTCAGCTAGCGGTCATGTCGTTACCAGCAACCCAGCGGTTCTTGAATGGTTGACTCAATCTTCGACTTTGTCGCAAGTGAAATCAGACGCCCCCAGCTAAGAGTCAGTCAGTGGGTTCGTCAGACACAACCCTTAGTTGGCATGGCCTGGGAGCAGGTCCTGTGCCCTCACCTGTCCTTAACCGGCCTCTGTCATTTTCTGTTCCCTCAGCCAGAGAAGTATTGAATGCTGTGGGCTCAGCTCCACTATACAGGGAGGACTAGCTACTAGAAGACAGTCAGCAGCTACTGGCAAGCCAAGATGTGGAGTAGACATCCGCCACTTCCTCGATTAGGATGGCAAGTAGTGGTGAGGAGTGTGGCGTGGGAGCTGGTGTAGGGAGCGGTCAGGCTCCTGACCCAGAGACTGTTGAAGAGGACATCAGTGACATGCAGAAAGTACTTGATGATGATGATGTAGCTGATAGCACTTCGGAGTAGGGTGACAAAGTGGCTTAATCATCATCAAGAGAAGAGGATGGCAGCTTGCCCATGAGCCAGCAAGTCTTTAGCGTGGCTGGGAGTCAGCAGGGTGGCAGTAGTAGGTCGGGAGCCAAACGTGCACCGTGTAGACCACATGCTTCACAGGAGACTACCTGCCTTGGAAGTAGCGGTGCATGGGTTCACGGAGGCAGCAGCAGTAGCAGTCAGTCAGTAGTGTTGGGGGTAAAATCACCTAGTTTTTAAATCGCTGGAGGTGGTAAACATGGCCATATGTAAAATCTGTGTGCAGAAGGTGAAGCGTGGCCAGGGTGCCAATGTTAGCACCAAGGCCCTGCGTCAACATATGCAGCGTCATCATAAAGTGACCTCGGAGAACCATGGCTCTGATGTGGTGGCCGAGCCTGCTTTTGCAACCGCTGTATCACCCTGTGGCAAGCACCCGGTTTAAGCAGGCAAGGCTCCAACACCTCAGCCGAAGGGAGCTGTCTGTCCTTCCATTAATCTGCTGTTCCTGACGCTCCTGTTCCTCCTACTCCTCATCAGTCATTCCATCAGCAATCGATCACCAAAGCGATTGCCAAGAGACAACAGTATGTGTGCACTCATCCAATGGCACAAAATCTAAATGTGCTCCTATCCAAATTGCTGGTGCTGCAGTCCCTCCCTTTCCAAGTGGTGGACTCTGCACCTTTCAGAGAACTGATGGCTTGTGCCAAGCCGAGGTGGAGAGTCCCAAGCCGGCATTTCTTTGCCAAAAAGGCAGTATCAGCCCTGCACACACATGTAGAACAGAAGGTGGGCCAGTCTTCGAGCCTGGCAGTGTCTGCTAAAGTGCAATAATGTCCGCCTCTCTCATCCTCCACCGTGTCCTCAGCCTCCACTGCAGGGACAATTCACAGTGCCCCTCCAGCATACCACATGTGCAGGACACGGCGGTGTCACGCTGTTCTGCACCTCATTTGCCTTGGTGAACTGAGTCACAAAGGGGAGTAACTGCTCTGTGTCCTTCATCAAGAAATCGAATCCTGGCTTTCTCCACGATAACTCAGAATCGGAACCATGGTGACCGACAACGGGAAGAACGTGGTGTTGGCACTGTGTCAAGGAGGCATGTTCACAATAATTCAATGAAAAAGGGGGATCAGCGGCACTGCGATGCACTGTGGTGCGATATATGGATTTGCATCCCAAATTGTCGCCACATGCGAATGTGTCCAGTTATTTTGGTTCCCAAACTGGTGGTGCTCTGCCCTTAGTATGTGGATCAGTACAATAACACTGTGTTGAGAGAGCAATGAAAAGAGGCAGCACTCACCATGGGAGTCTTCAATCTTGCTTTATTTCGCTGTAATTACAGCATAGGATCGCATAGGAGGGCTTGCGGGCGGACGCCAATGCAGGTAACTATAGCGGGACGGCCGTTTCACGTGTAAACTTGCGCATCATCACGCTGTCACGTCCATTGCGTCAGTCCGCGATTTTAACCCTCAGGCTACACAGCGATTGGTGCTAGAATACTGCACCAATTACCTGAGACAAATATAGGACATTTAAAAACATTACCTTCTGTAAAGGAGAGAATCAAAATACAATATTACAAACAGAAACCTAATACTTATGTGCGCGCAAAAATTATCGCGGACAGTGAGTATAGTAGTATAGTATACGGTTATAATGCACTTATTTGATTGATTATGCAGGTACAACACCTAAAAACCACATCCTTAGTTGCAAGTATTTACAAGAAACAGAGAGATAGGCAGCAGTTCACCCTTGCTTTTAGGTACAGCCCTATGGCGGATGCCATAACACAAGCCATTCATATCAATTGGGACATACTACGTGGTGATTCCACACTAATTGACATAGCTGAACAGCGTCCAATTGTTACATTCAGGAGATGCCACACGATAAAGGACAACTTAGTCCGCAGTACTTTTACACAACCCAAGAAACGTGATTGGTTGTCTGCAAGACCAGTGACTGGTAACCATAAATGTGGATTTTGCTCGTTCTGTTCCTACAATGCAAGGAGCAAAGTCATTCAATTAGGCAGAATAACATGGGTCGTAAGAGACCTTATAACTTGTCGCACCCCATACGTAGTATATGTGATGCTATGCATATGCCCTACTTTCTACATTGGCAAAACGATTAGGCCTTTAGTTGAGAGAGTCCGTGAACACATTGGTTCTATAAAGACAGGTAGGGGCTCACCTAGGCTGATACAACATGTTCGCGAGCAACATGGGGGGGATCCGCGTTGCCTCACATTTGCAGGGATTGAAGTAGTGCGGTGCCCCCCTCGTGGTGGGGATAGGCACCGCACACTTCTGCGGTGTGAGGCAAGGTGGATCATGAAAACCCAAGCTATTGGTCCCCATATCCGTTGGAATTCCACCCTCCATATGTTGGACCAACTACACGAACAGAGAAAGGACATAAACAATTTCTTGATGATCCAAGTGGACAGGGGTACTCCACTGTGTAACCTCGACATCAGCCAGTGGCAGCTCATGGTTGACACCTGCAGTTTGCTCAGGCCCTTTGAGGAGGCCACGTCATTTGTCAGTCGCCAGGACTACGGGATGAAAAACGTAATTCCACTGCTTCATATCCTTTACCAGATGCTTTTAATCCTGGCTGGTCAGGGGACTGGAGATGTGGCACCTAGATCGCATGGCCACATGAGCCCTGTGGAGGCTGAACTGGAGGAGGAGGAGGACAACATTGGAGCACAAGCAATTTGCAGCAAAATGGGTGTTTTTTTTTCTACTCAGCTGACAGGAGAGGAGGAGCAGGAGCAGCCAGAGGAGCCACAGGGGCGATGAGGAAGAGGCAGAGGACCCAGACACACCATGGCAGCATGCAGTGGAGATGGAGACAGGGAGTCCCTCCAAGTCACTTGAACAAATGGTCCGATGCATGCTAACTTTATTGCGTTGTGACAGCCAAATTGTCACCATTCGGCAGAGGGATGACTTCTGGCTCTCCACCTTGTTAAACACTTGCTACCGATCCAAAATGGGGGACTTTTTTACACCCACTGAGATGGAGGACAAACTGTACTACTATAGAGACATCCTATGTAGTCAGTTGGCCACTGCCTATCTGCGCCATACTCCATCCTCTCACAGGTCTGACCAGGGGGGCCCACTCACGTTCCACTGCCATGGCTTCTGGGGAGGGGTGGGGTGGCTGGAGCAGTACCAGCTCCATTAGCAGCAGCCTGAGTCTAGAGTCGCTGATGAGCAGCTTTTTTCACCCACCTAGTGAAAAAACTACTCATCATCAGCAGCAGCAGCTACACCTAGAGCAAAACCTTAACCGGCAGGTGGTGGTAACAGCACTCTGCCACTCCACATTGAAGATCTGCTGGACTACTGGGCAGCCAAACTGGATTTGTGGCATAGTTTGCCCTTGAAAAGCTGTTCTGCCCATCCAGTAGTGTGGCATTAGAGGGGGTGTTTAGTGCGGTGGGGGCCATAGTTACCTCAAGAAGAACTTGCCTGTCCACCCAAAATGTGGCGATACTGACCTTTGTCAAGATGAATCAGGCGTGGATCAGCCAGGATTTCCACCCACCAATGCCTGATGCATCAGACTAGATCATCCATGGTGCCACAACAACACTTTGACAAAAGAGACAAGTTTCTTCTGGCTACCTGCCTCAGCTACTATTCTGATGCTGACACCCGCCTGATGCCTTCTTTCACCTCCACACTTTGTCACCTTGCCACTCTGTGGTCTCCTCATGCTGCTGCCACACTATGTCACTTTGCCACTCTGTGGTCTCCTGATGCTGCCGCCACTGCCACACTGTCATTGTGCAACTCTGTGGCCTCCTCATGCTGCTTCCACCTCACCATTATGTCATAGGGCCACTTTGTGGACTTCTTATGCTGTTCCCACTCTCCCTACTCCATGACTGGGCCACTATTTTGCCTTTTTGCCCTGCTGACATCATCATTTATTTGACTCTTCTTCTGATCTGTCAAAAGGAAGGAAAAATGAGACGCAAAACCGATCCTCTGTGTGTAGCTGCTGTAAGGCCTGTATAGTCCCATCAGAACTGGCTTGTGACTTGGTAGCCAAAAGCAGGAGTGGGTACAAAACACAGAAGACATGAAAATATTCCATTCATGTGTTATCTCTCTTTTGGATCCACTCCTGTTTTTTTTGCCATTAGCAATACTGATGGATTACTGACCATATGTTGACCGGATGCTCAACAGACAGTATACGTTTTTGGGGATTATTGTTCTGACGGATCAAAGGCAGGGCAACATAATCAGTGACATTATCTCAAACTTACTGCTGACACCCTCTCCACTCTGTTGGGGTGCCTCTACTTGTATATGTGTTTAAATTAATAAAACAGGTTCTATAGGCATCTATGTAGAATCAGCTGATGACGGTGTAAAAGGAGTCAGCACAATGTTGTTTACAATAGTGAGCATACATGAATAATTTAAAGTGCAAGTGCAATAAATAATCAAATCAAGAACAGTGTGCCTCATAAATTCATATTCATACTGACCAAAGTATCAGGCCCTCCAACCACGGCCACAAGTAACCTCCCCGACGCGCGTTTCGCCGTCAGCTTTCTCAAGGGGTCTGAATCAGCTGATGACGGTGTAAAAGGAGTGCGCTTCTTCTTGGCTCTAACATCAACCTGTAAGGCTGAGTTCATATTTGAGTTATTTGGTCAGTTGTGGCTCTGTGACTGCCCAAATAAGTGAAGTGTGCAGTGATTCTAAAAGCGAAGCCTGTCATCTGCATGTCATACTGACTCACATTATTATTATTTTACTACCAGAGCAGACTCCTTATGCGTGTTACTGCAAGGCACAGTGTTCTACACCACTATAAAGGCTCTCTGTAGCCAGGACATAGCCGTTTTTTTACGAGATTTGCCGCAAATAAATTCACACCGAACAGAATTTTCCCCCAAAAATTTGGTGAACCGGCGAATCGCATTTTTGAAAAATTTGCTTATCTCTAACAATGACCTCAGGATACAATATTTTCAACATACAATGTTTTTTAAGCCAAGGTAAGTTGAAACCAGACTCAACATACAATGCCTGAGACTCAGATCCAACCAATTAACATGGCCTTTTCACTGGTAAAACACCTGTATTAGTTATCTAGTAGCTCTTATTTTCTGTACAGTACGGTACTACATGTCCTATACTGTTCTCTGCCTGTGCCAGGCGGAGTTACATCTTTGGGTATACGGTGAGAACGTCTCCATTTTATTTTTCTAAGACTGTGTGCTATGTACTGGATCCTAAACAAACACCTGCCCTCATTATAGAATGTGATTTACAGCTTCCAGCATTTATTTATGACTGTTATAAGTAAGGACTTATTTTACCTGTTTTAGTTATCTGCTAATTTTTCTTAAATCTTTATTTTCTCTTATTTTGTGATGACATTTTTGGGATTTGAAACCAATTACATATTTTGCATAGAGTTATGGACTCAAGTTACAATGGTTTCAACATACAATAGTTGTGTGGAAATAAAAAATGTCCCCACCATTTATTTTTACTTTTAAAAGGTAAATCTGCCTTCCGAGGTACTAGTCGGAGCCAAAGCCAAGTTCAGTTTCAAGTTTGAAAGTCGTTTTCCACTTTAAAAATCAACTACAAAAGTTATTCAACAAAGTAACAAGCGACTTCGCGAATATCTTACTTCGGCTCATCAGAGCACATACATTCTAATACTGTATGGAGACGGGTCTCCATACAGTATTATTCCTAAGTTTTAAACAAAGCGACTTGGGGTGAAGAATCTAAAGCTCGCTTCGCTCAACACTAGTGGTCAGCTATGTTGCTGTTGGAGTAGGCTAGAGATAACCTTTGAAATTTGGTTTGTTTCAGGTTCACAATTTTTTTGACCTGAATTGATCCCAACACCCTCTATTCTCGTAGGACTCTAATTTAAAAAAAAAATTTATTTCTTCTCATAATTCTTTTTCTTGAATTTTTACTTTTTCTCTCCCTCCTGCCTAAGCTCTTGAACACAATAAAAGCAATAACAAATAATGTCAGAGTGATACTTTTATACATAGCTATGGGTAAATGAATGGTTGACGGCATTAACAAACAGCTTGTTTAAAAACACACTGCATCGTCGCATGTGTTATGCTTTTTCATATTCCAAAGCTTCCAAAAATTGTCCCTTATCAGGGACAGATGATGTTTAAACACATAAAGCGTTATGAAAAAACTGTGGTTTGGGGGACCAAGCATCCAAAAATTATGCCTTAATGGGGTCAAATTTCATACCTACTGTATATGACATGCATAAGACAAGAGTCCACCACACCATTTAGGGCCAGAACCCAGAAAAATTACATTTAGGTGAAGCCACGGAAATTCTCCACATTTGCGGACCAACAAGTTAAATTTTTCATATACAGTAGCTGGAGGTTTTTTTTTTCCCCGGCGGATCTGTATGATGAATGTGGCCGAGTGAATACTGCTACTGACCAACATGACGATACAGGAAAAGTTGGTGTAATACTTGAATAATGCATTATTTGCATTTAAGAACGCAGAAAATACACAGGGGAGATATAATATCCCCACTAAAATAGTAGAAGTAGTGCACTTTTTGTCTGCTCTTTTTTGACGCTAAGACTACAGTTGAGCGAACTCTTGGATGTTCGGGTTCGAGAATTTCGGCCGAACTTCACAAAAATGTTCGGGTTCGGGATCCGAACTCGACCCGAACTTGACCCCGAACCCCATTTCAGTCAATGGGGACCCAAACTTTTGGGCACTAAAAAGGCTGTAAAATAGACCAGGAAAGGGCTAGTGGACTGCAAAAGGCAGCAAAATGTAGGTAAATCCCCTGGAAACAAATGGGGATAGTAAAATGAGTTAAAATAAAATAAATAAAAATTAACCAATATCAATTGGCAACTTGGAGGAGGAGGTGGAATAGGAGGTTGGGGTGGCATCAGATGGGAATGCTATGGGAGTTGAAGTTCTAATCACAGCCAAAAAGGATTTATGTCTGCCTGCAGTGCCACAGGCCTCATTCACAGACTCGGGGCCATGGCAACCATACATGGGAGTTGAAGTTCACATCACCGCCAAGAAGGATTCATGTCTGCCAGCAGTGTCACAGGCCTCACGCACAGACTCAGGCCAATGGCAACCATACATGGAAGTTGAAGTTGTCATCACAGCCAAGAAGGAATCATGTCTGCCTGCAGGGCGACAGGCCTTATTCAAACATTCAGGCCCACGGGACCCACAAAGAAGAGCGTTACAATCATGCCAAATCAGTATTGATTTCACCCAGCAGTGCCACAGGCCTCATTTACTAATTCAGGAGGACCATGGCACCCGCAAAGAGGAGAGCGGTCCTGTAACAGCAACACAGGCCTTAGGTCAACCTGCAATGGAACAGGCCATTATCATTTATGTAGGCCCCTGACACCCAGACAGAGGAAAGGTCATTTGACAGTAAAAAGAGTTTATTGTCTCCCACCAATGCAGCAAGCAATGAAATATAGGCCCCTGGCAAGCAGACAATGGGGCGGTAATTTGACAGTAAAAAGAGTTAAATGTTTCCCACCAACACAGCAAGCAAGTAAACAAAATATAGGCCCCTGACACCCACACAATGGGGCGGTCATTTGACAGTAAAAGGAGTTTAATATCTACCACCAAGAAAACAAATGATTAAACGACATATAGGCCCCTGACACCCACACAATGGTGCAGTCATTTGACAGTAAAAAGAGTTAAATGTCTCCCACCAAGACAGCAAGCAATTAAGCGAAATATAGGCCCCTGACACCCAGAAAGAGTAGAGGTCATTTGACATTAAAAAGAGGATAATGTCACCCACCAAACCAACAGGCGATTATCCTAAATGTAGGCCCCTGGCACCCAGACAGAGGATAGAGGTCCCATAACAGAAAAACAGGCATCATGTTACCAACCAATGGAACAGGCCACTTTCAGTTATTTATGCCCCAGCACCCAGACAGAGGAGAGAGGTCCCATAGCAGCAAAACAGGCATTATGTTGCCCACCAATGGAACAGGCCACTTTCAGTAATTTAAGCCCCAGCATCCCAGATAGAGGAGAGAGTTCCCATAGCAGCAAAACAGGCATCATGTTACCCACCAATGGAACAGGCCGCTTTCAGTAATTTAAGCCCCATGACCCAGACAGAGGAGAGAGGTCCCGTAGCAGCAAAACAGGCATCGTTACCCACCAATGGAACATGCCACTTTTAGTTATTTAGGCCCCAGCACCCAGACAGAGGAGAGAGGTCCCATAGCAGCAAAACAGCCATCATGTTACCCACCATTGGAACAGGCCACTTTCAGTAATTTAAGCTCCAGCACCCAGAGAGAGGAGAGAGGTCCCATAGCAGAAAATCAGGCTTCATGTCACCCACCAAAGCAGCAGGCGATTAACAGAATTTTAGACCCCTGACATCCAGACAGAAAAGAGGTCATTTGACAGCAAAAAGAGGTTAATGTCACGCACCAAAGCAGCAGGCGATTAGCTGAAATGTAGGCGCATGGCACCCAGAGGGGAGGAGAGGTTTATTCAACTTGGTGTTGCCCCCAAAATAAGGGTACAATTTAAAAAAAGAGGATTCAATAAAGAAGTGCCCTGGAGTACAAGGATATATGGTTGAGGGCAAGGCAGTTATAAATGTCTATTCTGCACAAGGGATAGACAGGTCCTGTGGGATCCATGCCTGGTTTATTTTTATGAACGTCAGCTTGTCCATGTTGGCTGTGGACAGGCAGCTGCGTTTGTCTATAATAATGCCCCCTGCCGTGCTAAATACACGTTCAGACAATACACTAGCCGCAGGGCAGGCCAGCACCTCCAAGGCATAAAAGGCTAGCTCTGGCCATGTGGACAATTTGGAGACCCAGAAGTTGAATGGGGCCGAACCATCAGTCAGTACGTGGAGGCGTGTGCACACGTACTGTTCAACCATGTAGTTGAAATGCTGCCTCCTGCTAACATGTTCCCTATCAGCTGGTAGTGCAGTTAGCTGTGGTGCTGTGACAAAACTTTATCACATCTCGGCCATGCTAACCCTGTCTTCAGAGGAGCTGGCCGTGACACAGCTGTGTTGGCGACCTCTTGCTCCTCCTCTGCCTTCGCCTTGTGCTTCCACTTGTCAGCTCCGTGTCAGTTGGGAATGCTCTCAGGAGCGCGTCTACCAGCGTGCGCTTGTACTCGCGCATTTTTCTATTTTGCTCTAGTGCGGGAATTAAGGTGGGCACGTAGTCTTTGTACCGGGGATCCAGCAGGGTGCCCACCCAGTAGTCAGCACACGTTAAAATGTGGGCAACTCTGCTGTCATTGCGCAGGCACTGCAGCATGTTGTCGCTCATGTGTGCCAGGCCGCCCAGACGTAAGGACAAGCTGTCCTCGTGGCAGGTGTATCCTCATCGTCCTCAGTTTCCCCCCCAGCCATGCACCCGTGATGCAGTGATGGGCCCGAGCTGCGTTAGGTGCCACAACGCTGTAAACATGCTTCATCCTCCTCCACCTCCTCGTCCTCCTCGCCATCCAGTAGTGGGCCATGAGTGGCCAAATTTGGACCTTTTATCTGCTGTTGCAAAAGACCTCCCTCTGAGCCACTTCTAATAGACTGGCCTAAAAGTTTTAGAAATTACCCCTCTTCCTCCTCCTCCTCCTCCTGGGCCATATCCTCTTCCATCATCGCCCTAAGTGTTTTCTCAAGGATACATAGCAGTGGTATTGCAACGCTGATAACGTCGTCATCGCCACTGGCCATGTTGGTGGAGTACTCAAAACAGCGCAACAGGGCACCGGTCTCGCATGGAGGCATAGAGGCTCAGTCATAGGTGGTGAAGTGGTGCTGTTCCACAGTGCGACTCACCTGTGTGTGCTGCATCTGAAACTCCACTATGGCCTGCTGCTGCTCGCACAGTCTCTCCAGCATATGAGGCAGTAAGCGGGAAGGCCGAAGTTAGCTGTAGTGCAGACAGGCGAGCAGCAGGATGAGAATGCCGGGAAGAGCACACATACTGCCCGCACTTTATGCAGCAGCTCTGACATGTCGGGGTAATTGTGAATGAATTTCTGCACCACCAAATTCAGCACATGCGCCAGGTAAGGGATGTGCGTCAAACCGGCCAGTCCCAGAGCTGCAACGAGATTTTGCCCATTATCGCACACCACCAGGCCAGACTTGTGGCTCATCGGCAGCAACCACTCGTCGGTCTGTTGTTCTATACCCCGCCACAACTCCTGCGCGGTGTGGGGCCTGTCCCCCAAACACAGGAGTTTCAGAATGGTCTACTGACGTTTACCCCAGGCTGTGTGGAAGTTTGTGGTGAAGTTCTGTGGCTGACCGTACGAGCAGGTGGAAGAAGAGGAGGAGGAAGCCGAATAGGACGAGGAGGCAACAGGAGGCAAATAATGATGCCCTGCGATCCTTGGCGGCGGAAGGACGTGCGCCAAACTGCTCTCTGCCTGGGGCCCAGCCGCCACTGCATTTACCCAGTGTGCAGTTAGGGAGATATAGCGTCCCTGTCCGTGCTTACTAGTCCACGTATCTGTGGTTAGGTGGACCTTGCCACAGATGGCGTTGCACAGTGCACACTTGATTTTATCCGATACTTGGTGGTGCATCCGATACTTGGAGAAGTAGTGGCGGCTGGGAACGACGTACTGTGGGACAGCCACGGACATCAGCTGTTTGAAGCTGTCCGTGTCCACCAGCCTGAATGAGAGAATTTCAAAGGCCAGTAGTTTAGAAATTCTGGCATTCAGTGCCAGGGATCGAGGGTGGCTAGTTGGGAATTTACTCTTTCTTTCCAAGGTTTGTGAGATGGAGAGCTGAACGCTGCCATGAGACATGGTGGAGATGCTTAGTGATGGAGGTGGTGGCACATCCACTTTTTGCTGGGCGGCAGGTGCCAACGTTCCTCCAGAGGCGGAGGAAGAGGCCGAGGCAGCAGCAGAAGATGGAGCAGGAGGGGCCTGAGCCCTTTTTGGTTTTAAAAGGTGCTTACTCCACTGAAGCCCGTGTCTCGCATGTAGATGCCTGGTCATGCAGGTTGTGCTAAGGTTCAGAACGTTAATGCCTCGTTTCAGGCTTACCATCCTTAGAACGGCATTAAGCCCGACGAAATATCGCTGTAGATTCTGGCGGCTACTGGGACCTGAGGTAGTTGGTTCACTAGGACGTGTGGCTGTGGCAGAACGGCCACGTCCTCTCCCAGCACAAGAGGGTCCACTAACACCACCACTACCATGTCCAGGTCCCTTATTAGATGTTTTCCTCATTGTTACCTTTCACCACAATAAGGAAAAACTTGTTTGGCCCATGTATAGAGTTCAAATTAAGCCATTTTTTTACAGGCACCTAACACTATCTAGCTATCCATTTATGTACCGTATTACACTAATACAGGCACAGCAGAAACCTCAGATTTATGGGAATATCAATTTTAGGCCTAGTATTTACACCCTGGCTTAAAAATATCCTTTTACAGACAGAATTACACTTGGAGATGCACAGCAGTGTTCGCAAATATAGAGGATTTTTTTTTCAGGCCTTGTATTTAGACGCTGACACGCTAAATGTAATATACCCTATTACGGACAGAATTACACTTGGAGAGGAACAGCGGAAAGCACAGATGTTTAGGATTTCTATTTCAAGGATTTTATTTAACGACAGAAAAAAATCTATCCTTTAACAGACAGTATTACAATTGGCCAGCCACAGCTGGAACCCCAGATTTAGGGGATTGGTATTTTGGCAATTGAATTTCGCAACCAGAAAAAAATCTATCCTTTGATGGACAGTATTACACTTGGCCAGAAACAGCTGAAACCACTGATTTAGGGGACTGGAATTTTGGCAATTGAATTTCCCCCCAGAAAAAAATCTATCCTTTTACGGACCGTATTGCACTTGGACAGCCACAGCTGAAACCCCAGATTTAGGGGATTAATATTTTGGCAATTGAATTTCACCCCAGAAAAAAATCTATCCTTTGATGGACAATATTACACTTGGACAGCAACAGTTGGAAAACCAATTTTAGGGAATTGGTATTTTGGCAATTGAATTTCCCCCCAGAAAAAAATGTTTCCTTTGACGGACAGTGTTACACTTGGCCAGCAACAGCTGAAACCACAGATTTAGGGGATTGGTATTTTGGCAATTTAATTTAGCCCCAGAACAAAATCTATCCTTTGTCGGACAGTATTAAACTTAGCCAGCCACAGCTGGAACACCAGATTTAGGGGATTGGTATTTTGGCAGTTGAATTTCCCCCCAGAAAAAAATCTATCCTTTGAAGGACAGTATTACATTTGGACAGCCACAGCTGGAACCCCAGATTTAGGGGATTGGTACTTTGGCAATTGAATTTCACCCCAGAAAAAAAATCTATCCTTTAACGGACAGTATTACACTTCGACAGCCACAGCAGGAACACCAGATTTAGGGGATTGGTAATTGGCAATTGAATTTCCCCCAGAAAAAAATCTATCCTTTTACAGACAGTATTACACTTGAAAAGCCACATGTGGGAACACCAGATTTAGGGGATTGGTATTTTGGCAATTGATTTACCCCCAGAAAAAAAATCTATCCTTTGACGGACAGTATTACACTTGGCCAGCAACAGCTGAAACCACTGATTTAGGGGATTGGTATTTTGGCAATTGAATTTCCCCCCAGAAAAAAAGCTATCCTTTTACGGACAGTATTAAACTTAGCCAGCCACAGCTTGAACATGAGATTTATGGGATTGGTATTTTGGCAATTGAATTTCACCCTACAAAAAAATATATCCTTTGACAGACAGTATTAAACTTAGCCAGCCAAAGCTAGAACACCAGATTTAGGGGATTGGTATTTTGGCAGTTGAATTTCACCCCAGAAAAAAAATCTATCCTTTTACGGACAGTATTAAACTTAGCCAGCCACAGCTGGAACCCCAGATTTAGGGAATTGGTATTTTGGCAATTGAATTTCACCCCAGAAAAAAATCTATCCTTTGACAGACAGTGTTACACTTGGACAGCCACAGCTGGAACACCAGATTTAGGGGATTGGTATATTGGCAATTGAATTTCACCCTAGAAAAAAATCTATCCTTTTACGAACAGTATTACACTTGGCCAGCCACAGCTGGAACCTCATGTTTAGGGGATTGGTATTTTGGCAATTGAATTTACCCCCAGAAAATAAATCTATATTTTGACACACTGTATTACACTTGGCCAGCAAGAGCTGAAACCACTGATTTAGGGGATTGGTATTTTGGCAATTGAATTTCACCCCAGAAAAAAATCTATCCTTTGACGGGCAGTATTAAACTTAGCCAGCCACAGCTGGAACACCAGATTTATGGGATTGGTATTTTGGCAGTTGAATTTCCCCCCAGAAAAAAATCTATCCTTTGAAGGACAGTATTAAACTTAGCCAGCCACAGCTGGAACCCCAGATTTAGGGAATTGGTATTTTGGCAATTGAATTTCACCCCAGAAAAAAATCTATCCTTTGACAGACAGTGTTACACTTGGACAGCCACAGCAGGAACACCAGATTTAGGGGATTGGTAATTGGCAATTGAATTTCACCCCTCAATAAAATATAGCAATTTCTATCTTGTGTTTTAAGGTGTGACAATAAGCACATCCCCTCATGTAGGATATTGCAAAAAAAAGTCTATTATTAAACCCAAAAAATATGTTGAACTTGGTACCAGCTCAAAACATGTGCTGATGCACCAAAAGATCACAAAATGGCCGCCGATCACCCCAGAAAAAAGTGACAGAAAAACACTCTGGGCAGCCTAAATACCAGTGAGCTATGAACTAACAGAAGTTGAATGATTCACAGCTGTAGATCGATCACTTCATTAAGTGGTTTTGCTGAGTCTTCTTGCCCTCACAGCAGCTGCATCCTATCCCTACACTAATCAGAGCAGAGTGACGGGCGGCGCTATGTGACTCCAGCTTAAGTAGAGGCTGGGTCACATGCTGCACTTGGCCAATCACAGCCATGCCAATAGTAGGCATGGCTGTGATGGCCTCTTGGGTCAAGTAGTATGATGCTTGTTGATTGGCAGCTTTGCAGCCTTTAAAAAAGCGCCATTGAAATTGCCGAACACTGAACACGAACTTTTACGTAAATGTCCGGGTCCATGTCCTGAACACCCCACAATTCTGTACGAACCCGAACTGTACAGTTCGGGTTTGCTCAACACTAGCTAAGACCCTTTTGGAATTATTCGATCCACACGGAATCCAAATTTCATCATGCTTCTTGTTAACAAATAGCATTTTTTCCTAAAATGGCTTCTGCACGTGTGAGGACATGGAGCAAGAAACTCTGGGAAGGCGGTATCAACCATAATGCCATGCATGCAGCCAATTAGCAGCCAGCCCTGTGATGTCACAGCCCTATAAATAGCCTCAGCAATCTTGGATTCTTCCATTTAGCAGTGTACTTAGTGCAGGTAGAGACGTCAGCAGGCGCTTGGGACAGTGCTAAAAAATACTTTACTGTGCTAAAAAAACGATTTACAAGTTCAGGGAAAAATTATTTAAGGTGTAGGGAAATTATAGGGAGGAATCATTCCACAGCATTTATGTTGAACAGGGTTCAGTAGGGGAGGTTACAGCCTGGGTAACAGGAACAATCCTATTACACCTTGCTGCACTGACTGGGGGCCCAAATTGCCATTGTACAGCTCTGTAAGAGTACTTTCACACTAGCGTTATTCTTTTTGAGGTATTGAGTTCCGTCCTAGGGGCTCAACACCGGAAATAAACTGATCAGTTTAATCCTCATGCATTCTTAATGGAGAACATTCCATTCAGGATGCGTCAGGATGCATCAGTTCAGTCCTTCTTACATTTTTTGGCTGGAGAAAATACCGCAGCATGCTGCAGTATTTTCTCCGTCCAAAATTCCGGAACACTTGCCAGAACTCCGGATTCGATTCGGATTTCCATTGAAATGTCATAGTGCTGGATCTGGAATTAAAATTACCGCATTGATGGATTACGGTCTTCTTCAAAAATGTGAAAAAGATAAATACTGGATCGTTTTTCTGGATGATAACCGGAGAGACGGATCCGGTATTGCAATGCATTTGTGAGACGGATTTGCCTGCCGGAATCCCACAACGCAAGTGTGAAAGTACCCTAATTCCAGCCAACCGTTCTTGTTATTGGGGGGCAAGTGCTGTTTTATACAGCCATTAACAGGGTTTATTATAAGGAAATATTTCTATGTCTTATTTGCCCATGTGTGGTGCAGTTATATGTTCCCAAGCATTTTTTGGCTTGTATTAGTAGGGAAAAAGGGCTTATTAGCTGTTGTGTGGTGAAGTGCGAAAGTTACAGCCCTTTTTGTCGTGTATTATTGGAAAAAGAAAAATATACGGTATTTTCTGTTCAGCAGGGCAGTTATATGTTCTAAAGCCTTTTGTGGCGTGTATAAGTGGGAAAAGAAAAATATATTTGCTGTTTAGCTGTGCAGTTATATGTTCTAAAACCATTCTTGTCGTGTATTAGTGGCAAAAGAAAAATATATTTGCCGTTTAGCGGTGAAGTTATATGTTCTAAAGCCTTTTGTGGCATGTATTAGTGGCAAAAGTAAAATATATTTGACGTTCAGTGGTGCAGTTATATGTTCTAAAGCCCTTTTTTCCGTGTATTAGTGGCAAAAGTAAAATATATTTGCCGTTGCGCAGTGCAGTTATATGTTCTAAAGCCTTTTGTTAGCCAGTATAAGTTGAAAAAGAAAAATGTATTTGCCGTTCAGTGGTGCAGCTATATGTTCTAAAGCCTTTTTCTCTTGTATTAGTGAGGAAAAAGAAAAAGGGCTTATTAGCCGTTGTGTGTTGAAGTGAGAAAATTACAGCCCTGTTTGGTGTGTATTAGCAACTAGCACTGTTTGCCCTGGAAAAGCTGTCCTGCCCAGCCACTGTGGCATCAGAACGGGGCTTAGTTCGGCGGGGGCCATAGTTACCCCAGGAAGAACTCACCTGTCCACCCAAAATGTGGAGAGACTGATCTTTGCCAAGATGAATCAGGCGTGGATCAGCCAGGATTTCCACCCACCAATGCCTAAATGCATAAGACTAGATCATCCATGGTGCCACAACGACACTTTGCCAAAAGAGACCAGTTTCTTATGGTTACCTGCCTCAGCTACTATTCTGATGCTGCCACCCACCTGATGCCACACATCTGATGCTAAGTGCTCCTTCTTTCACCCACCATCTTCAGCTGGTACTCGTATTGCCACCCACCTCCCCAATCTGTCACCGGTTCACTCTGTGGTCTCCTGATGCTGCTGCCACCTACACACTATGTCACATTGCCACTCTGTGGTCTCCTGATGCTGGTGCTGCCACCTCCACACTGTCATTTTGCCACTCTGTGGCTTCCTCCTGATGCTGCCACCATCTCCAAACACTTGCATTGGGCAACTCTGTGGTGTCTCATGCTGCTATTTCCTCACCACTATGCCATTGGGCCACTCTGTGGACTTCTCATTCTGTTCCCACCCTCCCACTTCATGACTGGGCCACAATTTTGCCTTTCGGCCTGGCTGACATCATTTATTTGACCCTTTTTCTGATCTGTCAGAAGGAAGAAAAAATGAGACAACGGATCCTGTGTGTGTAGCAGCTGTAAGGCCTGTATGGTCCCAACAGAATTGGCTTGTGATTTGGTAGACAAAAGCAGAAGTGGGAACAAAACACAGAAGACATGCCAGTATTCCTTTCTCGTGTCATCTCCGTTTTGGATCCACTCCTGTTTTTTTTTTTTTTTGTGGCATTGGCAATACTGATAGATTACTGACCAAATGCTGACCGAGCGAAGGCGGATGCCACACAAACAGTTTTTGCGGGTTATTTTTCTGACAGATCAGAGGAAGGGCAAAATAACCCCTTAGTGACCAAGCCTGTTTGGGCCTTTATGACCAAGCGTTTTTCGTCCTTTTTTCATGGTCTCGTTCCCAGAGCTATAACTTTTTTATTTTTCCGTCTATATAGCAGTATGAGGGCTTGTTTTTTGCGGGACAAGTTGTAGTTTTTAATAGCGCCGTTTTGGGGTACACATAACTATGTTATTAACTTTTATTAACTCTTTCTGGGAGGGAGAAGGGGAAAAATAGTACTACTGCCAC
This sequence comes from Bufotes viridis, assembly GCA_033119425.1. NCBI lineage: Eukaryota > Metazoa > Chordata > Amphibia > Anura > Bufonidae > Bufotes > Bufotes viridis. The sequence goes on from CM065590.1 coordinate 310,956,951, forward strand.
TGCGTTTGTACATTATAAATTTTACGGTGTTCATTATTCGGTAAAAGTAACATAATATTTTCATTCCCTGGGTCAGTACGATTACAGGGATACCAAATACTTATAGTTTTTTTTAAGTTTTACTACTTTTTTTTCAATAAAACCCCTTTTTTTAACAACAAAAAAAAAAATTTTGCATTGCCACTTCCCAGGACCCTAACTTTTTAATTTTTTTTTCTATGGAGTTGTGTGAGGGCTTGATTTTTGCGGGACGACTTCTATTTTTCATTGGTATGATTTTTTTGTAAATTCCGCTTTTTGATCGCTTGTTATTTCGTTTTTTTTCTGTGAAAATTAAGAATAAATTAGAAATTCGGGCTTTTTTTTATTTATTTTTTAACGGCGTGTACTATAGGGGATAATTTATGTAATATTTATGTAGTGCCGGTTGTTACGGACGCGGCAATACCAAACATGTGGGGGATAAAAAAAAATTGCAATTTTTTTCATTGAAAAGCGTATTTTCAATGGAAAAAAAAGCATATTTTTATATTTCATGGAATTTTTTTATTTAATAAATGTGTATTTTTTCTAATTTTTTTACTACTTAATAGTCCCACATGAGGACTATAATATACAGTATTTTGATTGCTTTTAAAATGTAATGCATTATATCTATAATGCATTACATTTTAAATGCAGTGCAATCTACCTTTGACCAGCAGGCTACGCCAGAGAGGCATAGCCTGCTGGTGAATACTTCAGGGCAGGCTCAGGGCCCTGCCGGAAGGAAGGCGAGCTTCCCAGCCCATCAGCACCCCGCGATCGCATCTGCGGGGTGCTGATGGAGTGACAGAGGGAGTTCGCTCCTCTGTCAACCCTTTACATGCGCAGGCGCCATTGTGCCCGGCATGTAAGGGTTAAACAGCCCGGATCGGCACTCCTGCCGGCCCGGGCTGTTAGAGCAGAGTCGCGGCTCTCATGTGAGAGCCGGGCCCGCGCTCCCCGCTGCACGGGGGACCCGTGCAGCGCTTAGACTGGGCCGCCGTAAAAACGCGGCAGCCCAGCCTAAGGCCCCTTAGTGACCGCCGTAAAAACACGTATGGGTGGTCACTAAGGGGTTAATCAGTGACATCAACACAAACTTACTGCTGACACCCTCTCCACTCTGTCGGGGGGAGGGAGGGGGGGGGGCTCTACTCGTATAAACGTTTAATAGAACAGGTTCTGTAGACATCTATGTGGAATCAGCTGACGAGGGTGTAAAAGGAGTGCGCTTCTTCTTGACACTAACATTGACCTGTAAGGCTGAGTTCATACTTTGGTCAGATTTTGCCCTGTGACTGCCCAAATAAGTGAAGTGTGCAGTGATTCTAGGATCAACTCATGTCATCTGCATGTCATACTGACTCACAGTTTTATTTCACTACTAGTGTTGAGCGCAAGTATTCAAATTTTTATTGCGAATATCGTCACTTCGAGAATTTGCAAATATTTCTAATAAAGTGATATATATTCATAATAATGAATATTCGTTTTTTTTTCCCCATCTGAATCCATTACCTAGTACAGGGTTCCCCAACTCCAATCCTCAGGACCCGCTTGCCGGTCAGGATTTAGGAGTATCCCACAGAATGAATACCTGTGGTAAATCCTGATGGATGGACACTAATTATATCAGCTGCCCAATACTAGGGAAATTCTTAAACATGACCGGTAGGTGGGCCCTGAGGACTGGAGTTGCACTGACCTAGTATACCTACCTACTTCTTGCTTGTAGGCTAATGTGAGAAGTCTGCAATATTGTAGTCTGTAGTGAATTAGAATATTCTTCATTATTTAATTTATTTTCTCTTATGCAAAAGATCGGCAATGTAATATTCGCGTAATGCGAATATTCTAAAACACGAATATATAGCACTATAGAATATATTGCTATATATTCGTTTTTTAGAATATTCGTTATTTTTTCCAATTTAATGTGAACAGTCATTGGCCCAAAAGCAACTTAAGCACAGAGGAATCATGAATTTAGATGGTAAGTTGCTTTTGGGCCAATGACTGTTCACATTAAATTAGAAAAAATGACAAATATTCTAAAAAAAACTAATATATAGCACTATATTCTATAGTGCTATATATTCGTGTTTTAGAATATTCCCATTGCGCAAATATTACATTGCCGATATTTCGCAATCAATAGAATAAGCTCGAATACGAATATTCACAAATATATGATGAATATTCTAACGAATATTCATGAAATATCGCAAATTCGAATGTTGTCCCTGCCGCTCATCACTATTCACTACTACAGCAGACTCCCTATGCGTGTTACTGCAGCCAGAAAAAAAGCAGTTTTTTTAACGCGATTTGACGCAAATAAATTCGTGTCGAACCAAATTTTTTCCCAAAAATTCCACAAATTTTTGAAAAATTAGCTCATCTCTGTTCTCTAGTCATGATCCCTCTAACCTGGTTTCCAGAGACTGTTCAATACACAATCATCTTCATGGTCATAATTAGAGATGACGAATCGAGGCTGACAATGTGGAATTCGATTCGAATTTCAGGAAAAATTTGATTCGCACCAAATGCGAATTTCCTCATGCTTCGTGGTAACATATAGCTCTTTTTCCTAAAATGGCTGCAACACGTGTGAGGACATGGCCAAGGAACTCTGAGAAGGCAGGATCACCCACACTGACATGCATGCAGCCTATCAGCAGCGAGCCCTGTTTTGCCAAAGCTCTATAAATATGGCGGCCATCTTAGATTCTGCCATTCACCAGCGTGCTTGAAGCGTCTGCATGTGCTAGGGTCCTTGATAGGAAAGACTTGATTGCTTTGAAAAAAAAAATGATTTATAAGTGCACGGAAAGATTACTCAAGGTGTAGGGAAAGGATAGGGAGGAATCATTCCAACTGCATTTGTGTTCAACAGGGTTCAGTAGGGGAGGTGACAGCCTGGGTAATAGGAACAATCCTATTACATCTTGCTGCACTGACTGGGGATCCAAATTGCCATTATACAGCTCTGTAATTCGAGCAAACCTGTCTTATTAGGGTGCAAGTGCTGTTTGATACAGGCATTAACAGGGTTTATAACAAGGAAATATGTCTACATTTTATTTGCCCGTGTGCGGTGCAGTTATATGTTCTAAAGCATTTTTTGGCTTGTATTAGTGGGGAAAAAGGGCTTATTAGCCATTGTGTGGTGACGGGTGAAAAATTACAGCCTTTTTTGTATTAGTGGCAAAAGTAAAATATATTTGCCGCTCAGCGGTACAGTTATCTGTTTTAAAGCCCGTTTTTTTGTGTATTAGTAGAGAAAGAGAAAATATCTTTGCCGCTCATCGCTGCAGGGATATATTCGGAAGCCCAGTATGCCGTGTATTAGTGGTGAAATAAAAATATATTCGCTGTCCAGCATTGCACTTATCTGTTGAATAGCCTGTTGTGTAAAAGTAGAAAAAAATTTGGCCCTATTTGCCATTCTGCGATGCAGTGATATATTCTGAATTAAGATGAGCGGCAGGGGCTATATTCGAATGCGCGATATTTGACCCATATTTTGTAGAATATTCGTCATATATTCGAGAATATTCGAAAAAAAAAGAATACATAGCAATATATATATTGCTATATATTCGTTATTAGAATATTCATAATTTTTTTCTGAAGTGAAGTGAACACACACATTATTTACACCTGCTGGCTGGTTCCCTAAAAAACAGGTCTTACATGTACGGGCTCAGTAGGATTTCAGCCCACTCCAGTCAGGGCCCGTCCGTGCGCATGGAGCATCACCATCACCATGGGAATGCCTCCGGGGATTGAATGTACCATCGGATGTGAGATTTCACGATCTCACAACAGCGAATAGTCTTGTCATAAGACTATTCAACTAATAGAGGGCGCTGTTCATTTTAGGGAACCAGATAGCAGGGGGAAATCATGTGTGTGTTCACTTCAGAAAAAAATTACGAATATTTTAATAACGAATATATCACAATATATATATTGCTATATGTTCTTTTTTTTGAATATTTGCGAATATATGACAAATATTCTACAAAATATTCATCAAATATTGAGAACTCGAATATAGCCCCTGCCGCTCATCACTATTCAGAATATATCACTGCATCGCAGAATGGCAAATAGAGCCTAATTTTTTTCTACTTTTACACAACAAGCTTTTCAACAAATAAGTGCAACACTGGACAGCAAAAATATTTGTCATTTTTTCTCATCTGAACACATGATTCCTCCCTGCTTCTTGCTTGTGGGCCAATGACTCATTGGCCCACATGCAAGAAGCTATGAAGAATCATGTGTTCAGATGGGAAAAAAATGACGAATATTCGAAAAGACGAATATATAGCAATATATTCTAAATATTCACAAATTATCGCAGTTGCAATATTCGCTAATAAAATTAGTTATTCAAATATTCGTGCTCAACACTAAAATTTCTGAAGACCAGTTTGCCGTGTATTAGTGGCAAAATAAAAAAATATTTGCTGTCCAGCGTTGCATATATCTGTTGAAAAGCCTGTTGTGTAAAAGTTGAAAAAAATATGGACTAAATTGACGTTCTGTGGTGCAGTGATATATTGTGAAGCCCAGTTTGCCGTGTATTAGTGGTGAAATAAAAATATATTCGCTGTTGAGTGCTGCATATATCTGTTGAAAAGCCTGTTGTGTAAAAGTAGAACAAAATGTTGGCCTAATTGACATTCTGCCGTGCAGTGATATATTCTGAATCCCCGTTTGCCATGTATTAGTGGCAAAATTTAAATATATTCGCCATTCAGCGTTGCATTTATCTGTTGAAAAGCCTTTTGTGTAAAAGTAGAAAACAATTTGGGCCAAATTGATGTTCCGCGGTGCAGTAATATATTCTAAAACCTAGTCTGCCGTGTATTAGTGGCAAAATAAAAAAAATATTTGATTTAACATTGGATTATGTGAACAGTATGTCAGACAGAGAAGTGCCAGGCCCTGCACAGGGGAGTGGCAGAGGCCTAAATGTTTCTGGCACAGGCAGAGGTCGCAGAAGAGTATAGGGCCATGGCAGCAGGGGTCACTTTGAGAGGCCTGAGCTCCCAGTGTCGTGACCAGCAAACCAACGGTTCTTGAATGGCTGACTCGATCTTAGACTTCATCGCAAGTGACATCTGACACCCAGAGCCAAAAGTCAGTGGGTTCATCAGACACAACCCTTAGTTGGCATGGCCAGGGAGCAGGCCCTGTGCCCTCACCTCTCCTCAACCTGCCTCTGTCTGTTTCCTCCACTAGATGGGCAAGTAGTGATGAGGAGAGTGGGGTCGGAGCTGGTGTTGCAAGTGGTCAAGCTCCTGACCCAGAGATGGTTGAGGAGGACATCAGTGACGTGCAGACAGAACTCGATAATGATGATGTAGCTGATCACACTTGGGAGCCGGGTGACGAGGGGGAATCTTTTTTTCTTTTCTTTATTCTTTATATAATAATGTATTATTATAAAATCTGTTGTCTCCATGATAAATCTGCAGCATGGGGGCCTGGTGTGGCTTCCAAACACTTTCAAAATAATTCTTCAGCGAGGCGAATAGATGCTGGATGACTGGGACCCTCCATGACCTTCCCAGGAGCTGCTTTTGGGAGCAGCGGTTCATTTCTGAGACATCCGTATGGTGCGGGGGAATCCAAAGACCCTCTCCTTCTCCGTGCACCACATGATGTCCTCCTTCCCATCCATGATGACTGAGAACTCATGATGTTTTCCCTGGCGTAGAGACCAGGGGCTGGTAATAATAGTTTGAATCTTGATGAACTTTGCAACTCTTCCGGGCTCCAAGCAATCTTGAAGATTTGTCTTCTCATTGTCTGTAGCTACTAGAGGCCTGTTCATGCCAGGCAGGTTCCCCCAGAAGTATCTTGCTCGATGAGCAGCCGATACCGCATTTGCATCAATCTTGACAGGATTTGTCTCCAGGTGAAGACAAATCGTTTTTTGGTATGCTTTCTCCATCACAAACACGTCGTCGAATAAACAGAAGACTGGCCGATTCTCTCCTGTCTTAGGCAACAGTTATTTTTTTTTATTTAAATTTCTTAAATACTAAATTGAACCAAAACTTGATTCAACTTATAAGAAAGTAAACTTAAATTAATCAATATATTATCCAAATCTTCGCAGGAAATTCCCAGACAATTAATTGTCAAGCCTTTTGTGCCAAAGAACGTGTATTATTAAATCTTGTTTTAAGCAACACTTTATAAAGTTGAGAAATTTAGCCTTCTGTTCTGTCCCATAGTCCTTATAAATTAATAGACGAAGCAGCCACTCTGTGGCCTCCTCATGCTGCTGCCACCTCCGCAATCTCTCGTTGTCATGCCACTCTGTAGCCTCCTCATGCTGCTGTTACCTCTGCAATCTCTCGTTGTCGTGACACTCGGTGGCCTCCTCATGCTGCTGCCACCTCCACAATCTGTCTTCGTACCACTCTGTGGCCTCCTCTTGCTGTTGCCACTTCCACACTCTCTCGTTGTGGTGCCACTCTGTGGTCTCCTCATGCTGCCGCCACCTCACCACTATGTCATAGGGCAACTCTGTGGACATCTCATGCTGTTTTTACCCTCCCCACTTTATGACTGGGCCACAATTTTGCCTTTTCGGCTTGGCTGACATCATCTTTTATTTGACCCTTTTTCTGATCTGTCAGAAGGAAGGAAATGAGACAGACAATGGATCCTCTCTGTGTAGCAGCTGTAAGGCCTGTATGGTCCTATTAGAATTGGCTTGTGATTTGGTAGTAAAATTCTCAGCCTGTAAGGTCGTAGTAAAACAACATAAAAAATGTTTATTAAATCACTGATTAAAATCTATTTGGGGCAAAGTATGAAGCCATGTAATCCGGCTATTAGACCACGTTACTGCAGAGAGGGATCAATAATTAACCATCTGCAGTTGCCTGGTCTACAAACAAGGGTCTTGCATAGACAACCAATACATTTATGTGTCTATATGCACAGCCCGGGCATGCGTCTGCAAGGTCATTAACCGTCTCTGGAGGGTACCTAGAGTTGCCCCCCTCCAGTAATAATCATGTATAAAGGGCCTTCACATATGTATCAATTGTAGTCCGTGTTACTCATGCAGAGACAACTACCCTGCTATAGTGCGCTGGATTAAGTTTGCAGTTACGCCAGCAGCAACACTGAGTCACTACAGATCGAGATGGGTTAATGCAAACTGGACTGTTATTGTCACAGTCTTACATCCAGGTTCACAATAACCTTTACTGTCAGTGCTAGCCTTAGACCCTGAAGACACACATGCCCTATCTATTTCATCCGCTCAAAATGTTTACACGTGGTGTGTTACATGCCACGCTTCATCAGGACCTGGATCGCTACACATAAGTAAGATTGCCTGATAGAAGGCGCCCTACACTGTTGTGTGCTGGAGCTCCGGCGCTATGTGCAAAAATTGTGATTTGGTAGCCAAAAGCAGGAGTGGGTACAAAACACAGAAGACATGCAAATATTCGGTTCACATGTAATCTCTGTTTTGGGTTCACTTCTGTTTTTTTTGCCATTAGCAATACTGATGGGTTACTGACCAAATGCCGACCGAGTGAAGGCAAATGCTCAACAGACAGGATCCGTTTTTTCGGGGGTTATTGTTCTGATGGATCAGAGGAAGGGCAAAATAATCAGTGACGTCAACACATACTTACTGCTGACACCCTCTCCACTTTGTCAGGGGGTCTCTACTTTTATAAGCATTTTATAGAACAGGTTCTGTTTGCATCTATGTGGAATCAGCGGAAAAAGGAGTGTGCTTCTTCTTGACACTAACATTGACCTTTAAGGCTGAGTTCATACTTGTATGGACTCACAGTATTATTTCACTACCAAAGCAGACTCTCTATGCGTGTTACTGCAAGGCACAGTGTTCTACACCACTATAAAGGATTTCATCAGCCAGGAAATAGCAATTTTTTTACGTAATTTGCCGTGAATATATTCGGATCGAACTAAATTTTTTCCGAAAAATTCGGTGTACCGGCGAATTGAATTTTTGAAAAATTTGCTCATCTCGTCTAGACATAATCATCAATCCTGCCACCTTTCTTAGACTGGGATATGTCATGGGCTCCCCATCATGATTTCCAATGCCTACCACCACACGCTTCTGTGTGTGTGCATATATTTATATAACATTTGTGTCTTTACGTGTATAGGTGCCTATGCATGTATTTCTCCTTTTTTTTTTTTTTAAGGAAATATGTTGGTGATCATATTTATTGTTTTTTCACCCTATAAGATGCATTTTTTTCCCTCCAAAAGTGGTGTAAAAATTGTAGTGTGTCTTATAGAGCGACTGCTAATGACCACTTCCAATATGAAATTGGTCATCAATATGCAGGAGGAGCAGAGAGCAATGAGTCTAGCGCTCCACAAGCTGTAATCTATTTGGGCTTCTTCCGGGCGACGTCCATTCACAGTGCAGCACGGACCAGAAAAAGATCAGAGCCTATCTGTGTGTCTGTCCGTGAGTGTGTGTCTGTCTGTATATGTGTCCCTGTCTGTATGTGTGTCCCTGTCTGTATGTGTGTCCCTGTATGTGTGTCCCTGTATGTGTGTCCCTGTATGTGTGTGTCTGTATCTTTGTGTATTTGACCATCCTGTATGTGTTTATCCCTCTGTGTGTGTCCCCGTATCTGTATGTGTCCGTCCCTGTTTGTGTGTGTGTGTCACCATCACCATGCCCACAGTGTTCCTATGTCTTGACGCAGCTGCATCAGGACGTTCTGTGTGGGGGAAGAAGAAAAGGAAGAGGAGGCAGAGCCTCCAGCATGGAGTCCCCTGGGAGAGGCACAGGGAGGCACACGAAAGATGTAGGTAACACTACAAAATAATCTACACTAGTGTTATCTGTGGTTTTATATAGGACTGCAGGTAACACTACCACATGATCTACACTAGTGTTATCTTTGGTTTTACATAGGACTGCAGGTGACACTACTACATTATCTACACTAGTGTTATCTGTGGTTTTACATAAGACGGCAGGTAACACTACCACATTATTTACACTAATGTTATCTGTGGTTTTACATAGGACTGCAAATTATATCAACAACATTATCTGTACTTGTACCTCCACAGAACTGGTGGGACAGTTTCAGAGTTCGGAGGCTGTCCCGCTTTCCTAGGAGGGCTGTGGCATGTCTTGCTCTTTCCTGTCTTGCATTTTTAGGATGCAGAGACAGTTGCGTGCAGTGGTGCTGTCATGTGTGTTCAATTCACCAGAGGAACAGGTTGAGTTTTATTTTTTATTTTATTAACAATTCAGGGGCCGGCACTACTGTGAGGGGCCACTAAAGGAGGCATTCTACTGTAAGGGGGAATTCAGTTTTGTTGGCCCCAAAGAGGACTGGTGGAATTGGGACATGTATAGATAGACATTAATCAGGGTTAGAGGCATGGCTGCTTCTGATCATGGCCTTCCTTATGCTTTTTAACAATTAAAAGCTATAAACATCTACTACATTATCTGTATTCAGAGAGCTATCACTGTGTTATTTGTAGTGTTACATAGGACTGCAGATAAAACTTTTACGAAATATCCACAGGAGTCCCATAGATTCAGATACCACAGGTCCTATTGTCCCATAGAAGTAAATGAAAGGAGCCACACATGTTGAGCCACCTCCCCATACACTGCCATAGGAGTCAGCATCTGTCACACCTTTATTGTAAATCCACAGAAGCATTAGATGAGACACTTATGTGCACACTCAGCATCAGCAGCAAGGGGTTTAAGGGGTTATCCAACCCATATAAAGCCCCATATAATGCCCCCCAAAATGCTTACTTACCTCATTCCCCGGCACCCGCATAGCTCCTGATGCCCGCACAGCTGCCACTGCCTCCCTCCTGTCACGCAGATGAAAACATCCAGCGACATGAGGGCAGTCAATAGCAGGCCACGATGGGAATGAGCCCACCTAGCACTGCAGGTGACGCTAGGGAGACTCATTTCTGACGCGGCCTGCTCATGGCTGCACCCCGCCACTGGGCATAAGTATCACCTGTATGTGGTGCCAGGCATTTTGGGGGGCATAATAGGGGATAGATAGCTCCTTTAACCCTTAGGACACCAGAGGTTTTTTTTCATTTTTACCTTTTCTTTTTTCTTACCTATCTTCCTTGGGCCATAGCTTTTTTTTTTTTTCTGTTCACATAGATGTGTGAGGGCTTATTTTTTGCAGGAGAAGTTGTACTTTAATATGGCATACAATGTAGTGGGAAGCGGGCAAAAATATTCCAAACATGGTGGAATTAGAAAAAAAAATGCAATTTCTCCACCGTTTTACAAGTTTTGTTCCTATGGCAATCCCCTTTGTGGAAAAACTGACTTGTGCCCTTCATTCTCTGGGTTAGTACGATTACAATGATACCACATAACTATAGGTTTGTCTAAATAGTTTTTTAGTTAGTGCAACAAAGTTGGTTAATAAAAAAAAAAAAAGATTTATCCCTAACTGTTTCAGTAGGTCATGTATACACTTCTTTAATGGAAAATGGGGGTGTGGCAGGGAAGGGGCCAGGACAGGAGGTGGGATGGGTCAGGGGTGGGTAGTGGGCGGGGTTAGGGGGCCCAATTCAGATTCTTGCTATCGGGCCCAGTGATTTTTATGTACGCCCCTGCCAGTCTGTATCTGACCGCGGGGCAGTTGTAGTGCACTCACCTCATCATGTGTACATACCGCACGACCAGATAAGAATCTGTCTGTGCCATACATTACTGTGATACAGTTAGCTTGGGTCAGGAGAATGCGGTCAGCCTGGGAGACTATGTTCTCCATGCTGATTATGGTTGTATCATACGTGTATCACACATGATAGGCCAAGATAAACCTATAAGTAGGCAGGACCAAAAAAGATAGGATTAGGCCTTATGCACACAACCATATCCGTTTTGCGGTCTGCAAGTTGTGAATCCACTACATAAGTATACTGTCCGTGTGTGATCTGCATTTTTTGCAGATTCATTGAGTTCTATGGGTTCTAGGTCTGCATTTTGAGTAGTGTTGAGCACGAATATTCGTATTGCGAATTTTAATTGCGAATATCGCCACTTTGAGAATTTGCGAATATTTAGAATATAGTGCTATAAATTCTATTCGCGAGTAGTGTTGATCACAAATATTTTTATCGCAAATTTATAGTGACTATCGGCACTTAGCAACATTTCTAGAAACCAGTAGGAAAGTTGCCAACCCCTTAGTGTTGATCGCAAATATTCTAATCGCGAATTTTTATCGCAAATATATTACATTGCCGATTTTCGCAATCAAGTAAATAATGAATAGAGATCACAAATTCTCGAATATCGCAAATTCGAATATTGCCCATGCCGCTCATCACTACTTTTGAGGACCAGAATAGGACATATTTCATCTTTGTGAAAAAAGGTAATTGGATCCAGCTTTCGATAAAACTTCACTTTTATTTCTTTGTGGTAAAATCCAGTACAGACATGGCACAGAGTACAGTTAATCCAGTCTACACGTTTCGGACCCTCCTTCTGTTTAGGTCCTTACTCATGACATATTTCATCTTTGATACAGGAACAGTAGACTATCACAGATGATGCATTTAGATACACAGGCACAACAGACAGTATACATACATAATAAACTAAGATTAACACCAAACAGTATAGTACATAATGGGATTAGATACAAAGTTCAGCAAGCAGTATCACATACAACACACTGTATATCAAGCACAGCAGGCTTTATCGTACATGATAGGATTAGATACAGATTTTATTTGATGTGCTGATTCAAGCTGTTTATTGCACTCCTAGATTGTGAGGGAAGAGCCTGTGGACTGTCAGTGATGGGATTTAGACACTGAGTGAGACATATTATAGCAGGATTCATGTGTTGTTGTAGTAAAATGACCACACTTTGAGTTGCGCCTGCAGATTGAGCAGTGTGGGGGCGGCGTCTGCTATGACTTTATTACAATAGCAGTATCTTCACCCCCTTTTTTGTTTCACAGTCCCCAATGAGTCTAGATATTTAAGACAAAAACATGGCACATCGGGCAGTGTAACAAGGTTCTAAAAAGGCCAAGGCCAACCTTGGAGCAGGTTTCGGACTGGGTCGCCCCTGTCGGGCCGGATGCTCCATATAGTTAGACAGGAAATTCTAGGTCTTATCCCTATCATTAGGGCCTACTATAGACAGATAACTGCACCTATTGCCTGCTTAAGTAAGGATGTACCTGTACCACATGGTCCTCAAAATTTTTTGGTCCATCAGGATAGACTATCAGACACAAGTGACTAAGTGTAAGTGTCGGTTGTGAAATTTTTTGCTCTACTGTTATATTGGGAAATATTTGCTTATGCTGAGAACGTTGTCATTTTAATGGTTATATTAAAAGTTATGTTGTACAATTGACAGCCCCTCTATTGGATGCCAATTGTGACATCAGGGAGTAAGTTTTGAGCCAGCTATGGGACCACTTCAGCGTGTTGTATGCTGTTTTCTGATTCACATTAACAAGAAATGCAATTCTACAGCGTTATCTGCAGCTGCACTCACAACAATGGCTGCTAGCCTGCCCGTAACACAATGACACTGACTGAGTTTGACTATCATCTCTCGCTAAAATTCATCTTTCAATTTATCAATAGTAATAGACACAAATATTTAAATCGCGAATATATATCGTGAATATCGGCACTTCGAGAATTCACGAATATTTAGAATATAGTGCTATATTTTCCTATTCGAAAATATTGTTGATTTTACACATGATCCCTCCCTGCTTCTTGCTTATGGGCCAATGAGAAGGCAGCAATGTCTTTGTCTGAGCTTAGCTACATCCCTAGCAACCAATAGGAAAGTTGCCTACCCCTTTACTATATAAGAAACTCCCCAGCAGCAATTTTCAGCATTTTTTTTACAGTTTTGAGAGAGAGAGCAGTGTGATTGCTGTGCTCTGTGCTTTGCTGTGTTACATTACATTAAATAGTAAGTTAGTTAGCTTATATATATAATACAGATAGTTTGTGGGAGATAGCCAGTGTATGTTAGGTCATTATATAGTGTAGCTGCTAGGTTCCAGTGCAGGGTGTTAAGTAGTGTGCTAGGTTCTGCTGTCCATACATACAGCTATAGACCTAGTGCTGTGATGTCACACAAGTTCACAACAATACTTGCACCAATCAGTAATATGTAGTCAGACCTGCTAAAATGTGAAGTTGCCGTATTGAGCAAAAATATGTGCATCATTAATTGACGATTTGCGCAATAGCGAAGATATTGGAGCACTCTATCTGCGTATAAAGCTAATGTAATGCATTGCTATGCCAACCATTATCTCCAGTCTAAGTAAACTTCTAGCAGCTTGAAAAATGTAGCAAATGTGACCCACGCAATACGCGAATATTACACTGCCGATTTTCACAATCAAGAAAATAATTCACCAGTACCCATGATCCCTCACTGCTTTTTGCTTGTGATCCAATGAAAAGGCTGCAATATCTTTGACTTTAGGAGTAGTGTTGATCACGAATTTTCATATTGCGAATTTTTATCGTGAATTTTCAGATTGACGAATACGATTGATGAATTCTCGAATTTGTGAATATATGACGAGTATTAGCCCAAATATTTGCAAAATATCGCAAATTCTAATATTGCCCCTGCCGCTCATCACTATTTATCAATTAATCAATTTCTCTTACTCCTGATCTATAAAACCGCGACTGCTGTTTACATGGTGGAATAGATCTTATATCTTTCAGATTCCCTGTAAACCAAATAATTGATTCGCTTGTGTCTGTCCTGGGGCAAATTTTTCGGATTAGAATCTCTGTCTAGTTAATATTACACATCTTCTAAGAATTGGCTTGATGAGAAATTCTGCTGCATAGTGTAAAAATATGTAAATTGGGATAGATAAATATTGTTCGAATAGCGAATTTTAATTGCGAATATTGCAACTTCGAGAATTCACGAATATTTAGAATATAGCGCTATATATTCGTCATTTCGAATATTCGTCTGTTTTTTTTTTTTTCATCTGAACCAATTACAAGCCTGCTTCTTGCTTGTGGGCCAATGTGAGAAGGCTGCAATATCTAGTGAATTTGAATATTCTTCAATATTACATTTTTTTCTTCTTATGCGAAAAATCAGCAATGTAATATGCGTGTTAATCGAGTAAGGGCGGGTTATAGGCAACTTTCCTATTGAGTTGGCTTGCTAGAATTCGTGAAAATGTAGAATATAGTGTGATATATATTTGTAAAAACGAATATTCTCTTTTTTTTTTTTTTAAACCCATTAGAGTAGTAAATGTAATGGGTTCTGATGAAAAAAAAAGGTAAATATTAATTTTTATGAATATATATCACACTATATTCTACATAATCGCAAATTCTCGCAATAGGAAAGTTGCCTATAACCCGACCTTACTCGATTAACACGCATTCATTAAAGGAATGTAGGATGTTATTTTTATTTTAGATGCAATTATGTTATTTATCATAAATTGATTTATGAAATGTCTCAAAATGTTTTCATATGTTTATATAGATATGCCTGCTTTTGGATATTATACTTGCCTTTGAAATGAGGTGGGCGGGCTGATTGGGTAATAAATAGCAGCAGTGTTCGAGATGCAACAGACACCCCTGATGAAGCAACATAGCGAAAGTGTGGAGGTTTTATATTGATATGCATGATACACGTGAACTCTTGTGAGTATATTAAATGGTTTTAAGTTTGGTGACTTTTTCATACTTCACTATCCTGAGAACCCTTTGCCATCCTTCAGGAGAGCTGTGGTAAAAAGAAAAAAAAGGGGAAACTATCCTGTGGGATATAAAAGAATGATATGTGTGATATGCGTGCCAAAAGCAGATGTTTGTGAGTATAATATATACCTTCTGGCTGGAAATAGCTGAGGAAGTACTTCACTATTAATAGCTGTGTGTTGTTATTTTGAGGGCATACCAAATTTACACTGTTAGGGTCCATTCACACGTCCATAGAATGGGTCCAGATCCGTTCAGCATAAGCGAACCCTTTCATTTTCAGTGGGGTCGGAAAAGATGCGGACAGCACACAGTGTGCTGGGCGCATCCACATTTCGGGTCCGCAGCCCTGAACTTCCAGTCCGGCAGCTCCACAAAAAAATAGAGCATGTCCTATTCTTGTTCGCAGCTGCAGACCGCAAAACACTATGGACGTCTGATTGGACCCTTATACAAGCTGTACACTGACTACTTTATATTGTGGTATAGTGTCATTTCTTCAGTATTGTCCCATGAAAAGATATAATGAAATATTTACAAAAATGTGAGCAGTGTACTCACTTTCGTGACACACTGTATAGCATAAGAATGGCAATAGACTCCAGTTCTATATTGAACACTTATTCATAATTACATTTCCAGACACCTGTTTAGTCCTTTCATTCAATGGTGACTTTGTCAAGGTATCTGGAACATATCCATCTTCTACAGGAAAAGACTAAAACCATGTACAACTTTCCCAAAACTGATTAATTTATGGATAAGCACCTGTTCCTGCTGCTATGACAACTGTTCCTGCTGGTTTCATTAATCAGTCCTAAGACGTTATCATCAAGAAACTGGCTAAAGATCTGCACTGAATGAAAAAGTCAATTCTAACCCAAACCTTCTTTTCCTTTTCTGATTAACATTCCCTCTCACTTTGACTCCCCACATGTTTGTACAATGAACTCAGTCATTTGTTTTTTCAATTGTCATTAGCCAGCAAGTACGACTGGTATGCAGTGTTATTTTCTCAACTCCATGGGTATTTTCATTTTTAAGTGACAGTAGCATTATACTCTGTGAGTAAAAATGTCTTTTTAAACCACTTTTAAAACTGATAAAAATTAATACATATTAAATCTATCATATACATATATATATATAAATAAAATATCTAAAGCTGAGTGTATGTATGTATGTATGTATGTCCGTTAAAGGAATCTGCACCGTCACATTTACAATCACAAAATTTTGCACAGCCACCTCCTGTGACTCAGGAAACGTCAGACTATATTTTGAATCAAAATTTTCATCCCATGCTTTCCAATTATTTGCCAAAAATATGCTTAGTAACCTAACCGCCAAACTACAGGAGCCATTGACTGTTGCTGTTGTGGCAGTTAGCCTGGATATTCATCAGGTTGCATATAGCAACCAATCACAGCTCAGCTTCTATTTTGCTACAGGTCATTAATATGAGCTCTGATTGGTTGCTATAGGCAACGCAGTACATTCTCAGTATAAGACTGAAAAGTTTATGTGTGAGTTAGGCCTCTTTCACACGAGCGTCGCAGATGAGGGCCAGATGCATTGCGGGAAACCAGCGCGAGTAGGCACGTCACTTCAGTCAGTTTTGTCTGTGATTGTGTTCCGTTGTTCAGTTTTTTCCGCCCGATTGCAATGCGTTTTGCACGCGTGTAATAAAAAACTGAATGTGATACCCAGGCCCGAACCTGGACTTCTTCAGTGAAGTTTGGGTTTGGGTTAGGTGTTCTAAAATGGTTATAAGTAGAGTTGAGTGAACACCTAGAAGTTCGGGTTCCCCGGGTTCGGCCGAACTTCACCGCAAAGTTCGAGATCGGGACCCGAACTTGACCTCGAACCCCATTAAAGTCAATGGGGACCGAAACTTTGGGGCACTAAAATGGCTCTAAAAAGTCCTGGAAAGAGCTAGAGGGCTGGAATTGGGGGTAAGAGTAAGACAAGTGGCCTGCAAACAAATTTGGATAGGGAAATAACTTAAAATAACATAAAATACATAAAAATTACAAATAAATGTTCTAAACCTGAGCACAAGTGAGAGACAGTGGCACCTGTCAGTTGCTTGCCTGCTGCCAGTGTGTGTCAGGCTGACTTCCACTGACTGTAATGTGTCCACTGCCAGTGCCCACCACTCATACCGTGTGGCAGAGGACTTTGCATCAAAAAAGGCATTTAATTTTTACACTTTAGTCTAATTTCAGTTGCTTGCCTGCTGCCAGTGTGTGTCAGGCCGACTTCCACTGACTGTAGTGTGCCCACTGCCAGTGCCCACCACTCATACCGTGTGGCAAAGGACTTTGCATCAAAAAAAGGCATTTCCTTTTTACACTTTAGTCTAATTTCAGTTGCTTGCCTGCTGCCAGTGTGTGGCAGACCGACTTCTACAGACTGTAGTGTGCCCACTGCCAGTGCCCACCACTCATACCGTGTGGCACAGGACTTTGCATCAAAAAAAGGCATTTCATTTTTACACTTTAGTCTAATTTCAGTTGCTTGCCTGCTGCCAATGTGTGTCAGGCCGACTTTTACAGACTGTAGTGTGCCCACTGCCAGTGCCCATCACTCATACCGGGTGGCACAGTAGCTTGCTGATAAATAAGGCATTTCATATTTACACTTTAGTCTAATTTCAGTTGCTTGCCTGCTGCCAGTGTGTGTCAGGCCGACTTCTACAGACTGTAGTGTGCCCACTGCCAGTGCCCACCACTCATACCGGGTGGCACAGTAGCTTGCCGATAAATAAGGCATTTAATTTTTACACTTTAGTCTAATTTCAGTTGCTTGCCTGCTGCCAGTGTGTGTCAGGCCGACTTCCACTGACTGTAGTGTGCCCACTGCCAGTGCCCACCACTCATACCGTGTGGCAAAGGACTTTGCATCAAAAAAAGGCATTTCATTTTTACACTTTAGTCTAATTTCAGTTGCTTGCCTGCTGCCAGTGTGTGTCAGACCGACTTCTACAGACTGTAGTGTGCCCACTGCCAGTGCCCACCACTCATACCGTGTGGCACAGGACTTTGCATCAAAAAAAGGCATTTCATTTTTACACTTTAGTCTAATTTCAGTTGCTTGCCTGCTGCCAGTGTGTGTCAGACCGACTTCTACAGACTGTAGTGTGCCCAATGCCAGTGCCCACCACTCATACCGGGTGGCACAGTACCTAGGCGTAGTACCACTTATCTAAAAAAAACATGACAGGCATAGGCAGGCCACCCCACAGGGGCCGTCATGGTCGTGGTGCTGTGATTTCCACTGGCCCTGGAATGATGCCCAGTGTTCAAAGGCCACGTACCCTGAACCTAAAAAAAATTCTGAGGACATAGTTGACTGGCTTAGACAGGACACCCAATCTTCAACAGCTTCCGCTAAAAACCTTGACGCACCATCCTCCTCCAGCTCAGCTTCGGTCACCTGCTCTCAAGTTACCACGCTCCCGCCTGCCGCCACCACCACCACCACCACTACCACCACAGCCACTTCACTTTATCCATCAGAGGAGTTATTTACACATCAGTTGGATGCAATTAGTGATGCGCAACCATTATTGCCAGATGATGTAGATTACAGGGATATGTCTCAGTCAGGCAGGATTACACACATGGACGTACAGTGTGATGATGATGATGTTGTACCGGCTGCTGCTTCCTTTGCTGAGGTGTCAGATACAAGTGAAGTGGTTGATGATGACGATGTGTCCACGGATGCCACGTGGGTGCCTGCTCGAAGAGAAGAAGAGGGGGAAAGTTCAGAAGGGGAGACAGAGAGAAGGAGGAGACAAGTTGGAAGCAGGGGGAGGTCGTCGCAAGGAGTTAGTGGCACAGTCAGACAGCATGTTTCGGCACCCGGGGTCAGCCAGACAGCACTCCAGTCAACGCATGCTGTTGCCACCACCAGAATGCCGTCATTGCAAAGCTCAGCAGTGTGGCATTTTTTTTGTGTGTCTGCCTCTGATAACAGCAATGCCATTTGTAACCTGTTCCAAAAGAAACTGAGTCGTAGGAAGTCCAACACCCACCTCGGTACAACTGCTTTGCGAAGGCACATGATCTCACATCACAAATGCCAATGGGATCAACACATGCGTACAAGCAGCACACAAACTCAAAGCCATCATCCTCCTCCTGGTCCAGCATCTTCAGCCATGTCAACCACTGCTGTCCTCCTTGCCCCCTCTCAACCACCCGCCACTCCGCCTCTCACCTTCAGCAGTTCCATCTCATCTGCCCACAGTCAGGTGTCTGTTAAGGAAATGTTTGAGCGTAAGAAGCCAATGTTACAGATTTACCCCCTTGCCCGGCGACTGACAGCTGGCTTGAAGGAACTCTTAGCCCGCCAGCTTTTACCATACCAGCTGGTGGAGTCTGAGTGCTTCAAAAAATTTGTTCCTATTGGGACACCACAGTGGAAGGTACCCGGACAATTTTTTTTTTTCAAAAAAGGCAATCCCAAACCTCTACTATGTTATTGAAAAAGAAATCATGGCATCTCTGGCATACAGTGTTGTGGCAAGGGTCCATCTGACCACTGATACCTGGTCTGCAAAGCACGGTCAGGGCAGGTATATCACGTACACTGTGCATTGGGTCCACCTGCTGACAAGTATGGAATGCGTGGCTCTGCAGCGGAGTTGGTGACACCGCCACGACTTGCAGGCAGGCCTACTGCCACCTCCTCTACTCCTACTCCATCCTCTTCAATATCCTCCTCGGCTGAGTCCTCTTCTGCTGCGGCGTCTGGCTGCACATCAACTGAATCCCCCCAGCTCCCCAGGGGCTATTCCACATCCCGGATACAATAGTGTCACGTTGTCTTGGGGTTGACTTGCCTAAAAGCAAAGAGCCACAAAGGACCAGCACTCCTGTCCACCCTGAATGCACAGGTGGATCAGGGGCTGACCCTGCACCAACTGGAGATCGGCAAAGTGGTGTGTGAGAATGGAACAAATTTGTTGTCAGCATTGAATTTGGGCAAGTTGTCACATGTGCCGTGCATGGCACATGTGTTGAATCTCATCGTACAACGCTTTGTGTCTAAGTACCCAGGCTTACAGGACGTCCTCAAGCAGGCCAGGAAGGTATGTGGCCATTTCAGGCATTCCTACACGGCCATGGCGCACTTTTCCAATATTCAGCGGCAAAATAACATGCCAGTGAGGCGCTTGATTTGCGACAGCCTGACATGTTGGAATTCAACACTCCTAATGTTCGACCGCCTGCTCCAACAAGAAAAAGCCGTCAACGAGTATTTGTATGACCGGGGTGCTAGGACAGCCTCTGCGGAGCTTGGAATTTTTTTGCCACGTTACTGGATGCTTATGCGCAATGCCTGTAGGCTCATGCATCCTTTTGAGGAGGTGACAAACCTAGTCAGGCGCACTGAAGGCACCATCAGCGACCTCATCCCATTTGTATTTTTCCTGGAGCGTGCCCTGCGAAGAGTGCTGGATCAGGCTGTAGATGAGCGTGAAGAGGAAGAGTTGTGGTCACCATCACCACCAGAAACAGCCTTGTCATCATCGCTTGCCGGACCTGCGGCAACGCTGGAAGAGGAGTATGAGGAAGAGGAGTCAGAGGAGGAATGTGGCTTTGAGGAGGAGGAAGACCAACCACAGCAGGCACCCCAGGGTGCTCGTTGTTGTCCCCTATCTGGGACCCATGGTGTGGTACGTGGCTAGGGGGAAGAACAGACCGTTAATGACATCAGTGAGGACGAGGAACGGGAAGTGAGTCGCTCTGCATCCAACCTTGTAAAAATGGGGTCTTTCATGCTGATGTCTGTTGAGGGACCCTCGTGAAAAAAGGATGAAGGAGAACTACCTGTACTGGGTGGCCACGCTACTAGACCCCCGGTATAAGCAGAAAGTGGCAGAAACGTTACCAAATTACCGAAAGTCGTAAAGGATGCAGCAGTTCAAAACCAAACTAAAAAATATGCTTTACACAGCTTATAAGGGGGATGTCACAGCACAACGGGAATCTAACAGGGGAAGAGGTGAATGTAATCCTCCTCCTACCACGGCGGCAAGGACTGGACGATTTACAGATGTGTTGTTGATGGAGGACATGCAGAGCTTTTTCAGTCCTATACATCGCCACAGCCCTTCGGGATCCAGCCTCAGAGAACGACTCGACCGACAGGTAGCAGACTACCTCGCATTAACAGCAGATATTGACACTCTGAGGAGCAATGAACCCCTTCACTACTGGGTGTGCAGGCTTGACCTGTGGCCTGAGCTATCCCAGTTTGCGATAGAACTTCTGGCCTGCCCTGCTTCAAGTGTCCTGTCAGAAAGGACCTTCAGTGCAGCAGGAGGCATTGTCACTGACAAGAGAAGTCGCCTTGGTCAAAAAAGTGTTGATTAACTCACCTTCATAAAGATGAATGAGGCATGGATCTCGAAGGGACTGACAGTGGGGGATTCGTTTGACTAACAAAAGGCCTGATGACATACCTTGGCCTCAAAATAGTCCCCACGCTGCTGTATTTAATGTCTGCATACCGGACGACTTTCGTGAATTCTCCACCACCAACTAGGGTTCAAGCCGCAATGTTTTAGTCACTTTTTTGCCTGGAAAACATAAATTTTTCCGCCCGCTGCCACAACAGCGGCTGCAACAATGCCATTATTTTTAAGGCATGTGTTAAACCATGCCTAATTTTTCTGTCCTATGGTACAGCACTGTGGCTGCAAAAAGAAAACAAAAAAAAAGGCACATACAAGTGTCAATTCCCCTTCGTGATCGTTACCTTGTTGTGGTGAAGGGGCTGGCTTATCACAATGAAGCAATCATCACCTCTATGAGTGTGTTGGCAATGTTGCCACACCTCAGATGATAAGGCCATTGCTTCATTATGGTCAGACCAAAAGCGATCGGACGGCTGGATAATATTTCATAGAAAAATCATAATAAAGTCTCTTAATAGTTTATTAGAAATAATGCAGACAATTAAAAAAATCCCCATTAATTCCAATACAAAGCAAGTACAGAGCTCAGAACTAAATTATTTTATGATGTCGTAATGGTTCGTTAATTCGACCATGGTTAATCAATTCGACACACGTCCCCGGATAGGGTACGTAACAGGTATTAAACTGATAGGAATAGTACTAGTTAAGACACCACTCATATAAGGTGTCACAGAACATTGCTTTGTGCACACGTAGTGCCCCAATTTGGGAGTAAGAGGACCGACCAAGCTGCTTTTTCCATCTCCCGGTTCCTAAAATCAAATTAGTTTGGTTATGAGAGTTTGGTCTGTCACTGTGAAGGCAGTCAAAGGTACCTGGCCTAAAAATTTTTCACAAAAGGCAATCCCTGATATGGGACATAACAGGGATTAAACTGATAGAAATAGTACTAGTTAAGACACCACTCATATCGGGTTTGAGAGTAAATTGCACGGCACAGACGCAGTGACCGTGAATTAAAACAAAGGGGAGGGAGCCAGCGTTTTTTTTAACCATCTCCCCGTTCGAAAAATCAATTCAATAAATGGACCCCAGATTGTGGACGTAACAGCGATTAAACTGATGAGAGGAGAACTACAGAAAATAAAACTAATATCGGGTGTGAGAGTAAATTGCACAGCGCAGATGCAGTGACCGTGGATTAAAACAAAGGGGAGGGAGCCAGCGTTTTTTCTAACCATCTCCCGCTCGAAAAATCAATTCAATAAATGGACCCCAGATTGGGGACGTAACAGGGATTAAACTGATGAGAAGAGAACTACAGAAAATAACACTCATATCGGGTGTGACAGTAAATTGCACGGCGCAGACGCAGTGACCGTGGATTAAAACAAAGGGGAGGGAGCCAGCGTTTTCTAACCATCTCCCGTTCGAAAAATCAATTCAATAAATGGACCCCAGATTGGGGACGTAACAGGATTAAACTGATGAGAATGAGTAACTACAGAAAATAACACTCATATCGGGTGTGACAGTAAATTGCACGGCGCAGACGCAGTGACCGTGGATTAAAACAAAGGGGAGGAGCCAGCGTTTTTTAACCATCTCCCGTTCGAAAAATCAATTCAATAAATGTATCGGGTGTGAGAGTAAATTGCACAGCGCAGATGCAGTGACCGTGGATTAAAACAAAGGGGAGGGAGCCAGCGTTTTTTTTTAACCATCTCCCCATTCGAAAAATCGACCCCAAATTGGGGACGTAACAGGGATTAAACTGATGAGAAGAGAACTACAGAAAATAACACTTATATCGGGTGTGAGAGTAAATTGCACAGCGCAGACGCAGTGACCATGGATTAAAACAAAGGGGAGGGAGCCAGCGTTTTTTTAACCATCTCCCCGTTCGAAAAATCAATTCAATAAATGGACCCCTAGATTGGGGACATAACAGGGATTAAACTGATGAGAAGAGAACTACAGAAAATAACACTCATATTGGGTGTGAGAGTAAATTGCACGGCGCAGATGCAGTGACCGTGGATTAAAACAAAGGGGAGGGAGCCAGCGTTTTTTTTAACCATCTCCCCGTTCGAAAAATCAATTCAATAAATGGACCCCAGATTGTGGACGTAACAGGGATTAAACTGATGAGAGGAGAACTACAGAAAATAAAACTCTTATCGGGTGTGAGAGTAAATTGCACAGCGCAGATGAAGTGACCGTGGATTAAAACAAAGGGGAGGGAGGCAGCGTTTTTTTTAACCATCTCCCCATTCGAAAAATCGACCCCAAATTGGGGACGTAACAGGGATTAAACTGATGAGAAGAGAACTACAGAAAATAACACTCATATCGGGTGTGAGAGTAAATTGCACAGCGCAGACCCAGTGACCATGGATTAAAACAAAGGGGAGGGAGCCAGCGTTTTTTTAACCATCTCCCCGTTCGAAAAATCAATTCAATAAATGGACCCCAGATTGTGGACGTAACAGGGATTAAACTGATGAGAGGAGAACTACAGAAAATAAAACTCTTATCGGGTGTGAGAGTAAATTGCACAGCGCAGATGCAGTGACCGTGGATTAAAACAAAGGGGAGGGAGCCAGCGTTTTTTTTTAACCATCTCCCCATTCGAAAAATCGACCCCAAAATGGGGACGTAACAGGGATTAAACTGATGAGAAGAGAACTACAGAAAATAACACTCATATCGGGTGTGAGAGTAAATTGCACGGCGCAGACGCAGTGACCGTGGATTAAAACAAAGGGGAGGGAGCCAGCGTTTTTTTTAACCATCTCCCCGTTCGAAAAATCAATTTAATTCACCTTTTGGGGACCCTTGGTGTTGTACATGGCTGGGTGGAAGAAGAAACCTTCAATTACATCACCGGGACATGGCTAGCTTGGTATCCAACCTTGTGCAAATGGGGAGTTTGCGGTTGTGCAAATGGACTGTTTGCGGTTGTTTGCGGTGCATTAAAAGGGGAGTTTGGTCTGTCAATGTCTGTAAAGCGGGCGTAACCCTTACACTACCTGATCGATACAACATCATACCTGATCGTATACACACACTGGATGTTTTAAAGCATGTTATTTCAAACAATTTAGGAATGTTAGTTGATTTATGCCCTTTATGGATTAAAACCCGACTCTGCATCCACTACGTAATTTTCCATGGGAGTTTTGCCATGGATTCCCCTACGGCATGCCACAGTCCAGGTGTTAGTCGCATTGAACCAACTTTTTCATCACTATTGTGGCCAGAAAGAGTCCCTGTGGGTCTTAAAATTTGCCTGCCTGTTGAAGTCTATGGCGGTTCGCCTGGTTCGCCCGTTCACGAACATTTGCGGAAGTTCGCGTTCACCGTTCGCGAACGGAAAATTTTATGTTCGCGACATCACTAGTTAAGAATAAGACTATCGGCCCACTTTTACCTATACAGCCTAGGATTACATACACTAGAGTACCAACAATAGGACCAAGGGTAGCCCAGACAACCAGATGTTAAAAAAACAAATTGGGTAGATTTAAAAGGTTTCTTTAGGTGTAATAAATGGGGAAACTGTAGAATCACTACAGACTGTAATAAAATTGAAAGGGTATACTCTACACAGAATTAGTGTTGAGCTCGAATATTCAAATTTTGAATTTTTATCGTGAATATCGGCACTTTGAAAATTCGCGAATATTTCGAATATAGTGATATATATTCGTAAAAATGAATATTCGTTTTTTTTGTGTTTTTTTTCATCTGAACCCATTACCTAGTACCTACCTGCTTCTTGCTTGTGGGCCAATGTGAGAAGGCTGCAATATTGTAGTCTGTAATGAATTAGAATATTCTTCATTTAATTTTTTTTCTCTTATGCCAAAAATCGGCAGTGTTATATTTGCGTAATGCGAATATTCTAACACCCGAATATATAGCACTATAGAATATAGTGCTATATTTTTGTTTTTTAGAATATTTGTTATTTTTTTTCCCTTGTGAAGCCATGATTTCTTCCTGCTTAAGTTGCTTTTCGGCAAATGACTGTTCACATAAAATTTAAAAAAATGATGAATATTTTTAAAAAATAATATATAGCACTATATTCCATAGTGCTATATATTCGGGTTTTAGAATATTCGCATTAGACCTCATGCACACGAATGTGTTTTCTTTCCGTGTCCATTCCGTTTTTTTGCGGACCATATGCGGAACCATTCATTTCAATGGGTCCACAAAAAAAACGGAAGGTACTCCTTGTGCATTCCGTTTCCGTATGTCCGTTTTTCCGTTCTGCAAAAAAATAGAGCATGTCCTATTTTTTTCTAGTTTGCGGACATGGATACGCATTATTACAATGGATCCGCAAAAAAAACGGATGCCATATGGAACGTCATCTGTTTTTTTTGCGTATCCGCAACTTGCGGACCGCAACACACATACGGTCATGCGCATGAAGCCTTACGCAAATATTTCATTGCCGATTTTTCAATCAATAGAATAATCTCGAATACGAATATTCGCAGATATATGACGAATATTCTAATGCATATAAATGGGAGATTAAAGAATTCCTTACATGAAGCTCCACTGTCTTTGTAGAAAACAGTACATAGGGAGAACAAAACATACTTTAAAGAAAAGGATTTCTGAACACATAACTAACATACGAAATGGTTTCGAAAAACATACAGAATCAAAACATTTTAAGGAGCATCATAATAAAGCCTAGTGTATTTACTTTTGTAGCAATAGAGAAAATTTAGCCACATTGGAGAGGTGGGAACCATGTCTCAAGAGTGTCTCATGCTGAAACAAGAAAGATTTTCAAATTCAATACATTGTTACCATTTGGTTTGAACTCTGACATGGAACGTTTTGGTTTTCTTTGAGGAGGAACCAACGCCTTGAGCTGATGGGACATTGAGGTCCGGCTGTTCTGTACCAGCAACTCAATCTCCCCTTGGCTTTAGGCCTTGGTTTCAGCTTCCTTAATTATATTTACCGTAAACCATCTGCTGCAGCAATATGACCCTTATTAGTTTGACACACTTATTTTTATTATTTTTTACAATATATATATATATATATATATATATATACTGTGTGTATATATATATATATATATATATATATATATATATATATATAAAGATTTTAATTTTTATGTGCTACTTAACAAGCGCTACTTTTATGTATAATACAGAAATAATATGGTCTTGAAAGAGGAGATGGAATCCATGAAAAGTATTCACTTTTGATGTCTTTTGTTTCTTCTTCTTTTGTCTTTCCTTTTTTTTGCTTTTTTGCTTCTGAATACTAATGAGTATATCCAATAAGGGATAAAGCAAAACAATTTGACATAAAACTCATCATAAGGGAAGAAAACACTTAAAACGCATATCTGTTGATATGGATGTAGATGATATATTGTAGAGATATGATGAGACAACACATGAATACCACAACAATAGAGAGGTTGTATTTGAAATGAAAGCTGGGTATAGAAAAGATTCCATATACGGGTTTTGCTTTGAAGTCAATTTGTGATTTAACCCAATTCAGATTTACAGCTTTCCCACAGTACTGTAAACAAAATGGTATCTCCATATTTATCAATATATGCCACTAAAGAAGGAGCTAGTGCCCTGAAACGCGTTTGGCTACTATCTACAATATACCTATATATACTTATATATGGTCCGGACCGAAGGTATATACAGCAGTACTCCATTTGAAGTGAATTTACTACTGTGGGAGGAGGCAGAGCACCACAACTTAATACTGATCACCGCTTGAGGATCCGCACCTTGGAAGCCGACTATTACTATAGCGATCTCCACAAGGTATAAAAGTATACAGCGCTGATACGAGAGGAGGAGGGGTAAGTGCTTAAATACAACCCGGCACCCTCAGGACTGAGAAATTACGCTTAAAGTAAGTGTGTTTGGAGACAACACTAGGGATACTTACTAACAGAGTTGGCAATACAATTCTATCACTAGGATGTAGGGATTGCAATAGACTTTCAAAGTGATGATAACAATGAATATATATCCTGCCTGATAAGTGTACCTGGTCTGCAAATTGCCTATATCGCTACCAAATCTCAACTAACCAATTACCATACAGCGACTGTTGCAGGAACTAACACTTAACGTTGTTTGCAACAACGAACTCTGTTTTGCAAACCAGGCATAACAAGGACGACTAGGCTGGACTTTCCATTTAACTAAGCGCTATCTACTATAAGATAACTAGAGTTGAGCAAACACCTGGATGTTCGGGTTCGAGAAATTTGGCCGAACATCACGGAAATATTCGGGTTCGTGATCCGAACTTGACCCTGAACACGAGCCGCATTCAAGTCAATGGGGACCTGAACTTTTGGGCACTAGAATGGCTGTAAATTAGCCCTGGAAAGGGCTAGAGGGCTGCAAAAGGCAGCAAAATGTGGGTAAGTTCTCTGCAAACAAATGTGGATAGGGAAATAACTTAAAATAAAATAAAATAACTAAAAATGAAACAATATTAATTGGCAACTCGGAGTAGGAGGTGGAATAGGAGGTTGGGGAGGCGTCAGATGGGAATGCCATCAGCAGCGAGTTTACCAGCGTGCGTTTTGTAGTCAGTAGTCACGCATCTTTTGATTAGTAACATACGTTTTTACAAAATTTGGTTTCCTGACAGCAATGCACAGCTGTGGCTTATCACTGGCAAAAATGGGTTAATGTCACCCACCGATGGAACAGGTGATATTCAGAAATGTTAGACCATTGGCACCCAGACAGAGGAGAGGTCAACGCTCGGCAAAATAGACTTCATGTCACCCATCAATGCAGCAGGCGATTATCAGAAATGTAGGCCCCTGACACCCAGACAGAGGAGAGGTCTTTGGACGGCAAAAAGAGGTTAATGTCACCCACCAAAGCAACAAATGATTATCTGAAATGTAGACCCCTGGCACCCAGACAGAAGAGAGGGCAATACACGGTAAAAGAAGCTTCATGTCACCCAGCAATGGAACAGGCCATTTAAGTAATTTAGGCCCCTGGCACCCAGACAGAGAAGAGAGGTCACATAGCAGCAAAACAGGCATCATGTCACCCAGTAATGCAGCAGTCGAGTATCATAAATGTAGGCCCCTAGCACCCAGACAGATGAGAGGTCATTGGATGGCAAAAAGAGGTTAATGTCACCCACCAAAGCAACAGGCAATTATCTGAAATGCAGGCCCCTGGCACCCAGACAGAGGAGAGGGCAATGCATGGCAAAAGAGGCTTCATGTCACCCAGCAATGGAACAGGCTATTTTCAGTAATTTAGGCCCCTGGCACCCAGACAGAGGAGAGAGGTCACGTAACAGCAAAACAGGATTCATGTCACCCAGCAATGGAACAGGCCATTTTCAGTAATTTAGGCCCCTGGCACCCAGACAGAGGAGAGAGGTCACATAACAGCCAAACAAGATTCATGTCACCCAGCAATGGAACAGGCCATTTTCAGTAATTTAGGCCCCTGGCACCAAGACAGAGGAGAGAGGTCACGTAACAGCAAAACAGGCATCATGTCACCCAGCAATGCAGCCGTCGATTATCATAAATGTAGGCCCCTGGCACCCAGACAGAGGAGAGGTCAATGCATGGCAAAAAGAGGTTAATGTCACCCACCAAAGCAACAGGCAATTATCATAAATGTAGGCCACAGCTTCCCAGACAGAGGAGATAGGTCAATACATGGCAAAACAGGCTTCATGTCACACAGCAATATAAAAGGCCCCTTACAGTAATTTAGGCCCTAGCACCCTGACAGAGGAGAGAGGTCAAGTAACAGCAAAACAGGCTTCATGTCACCCAGCAATAGTATAGGCGATTATCATTAACCCCTTAGTGACCACCCATACGTGTTTTTACGGCGGTCACTAAGGGGCCTTAGGCTGGGCTGCCACGTTTTTACGGCGGCCCAGTCTAAGCGCTGCACGGGTCCCCCGTGCAGCGGGGAGCGCGGGCCCGGCTCTCACATGAGAGCCGCGACCCTGCTCTAACAGCCCGGGCCGGCAGGAGTGCCGATCCGGGCTGTTTAACCCCTTACATGCCGGGCGCAATGGCGCCTGCGCATGCAAAGGGTTGACAGAGGAGCGAACCCTTCTGTCATCCATCAGCACCCCGCAGATGCGATCGCGGGGTGCTGATGGGCTGGGAAGCTCACCTTCCTTCCCGGCAGGGCCCTGAGCCTGCCCTTAGTATTCACCAGCAGGCTATGCTTCTGGCGAGCCTGCTGGTCAAAGGTAGACTAGACTCAGATGAAATGTAATGCATTATAGATATAATGCATTACATTTTAAAAGCAATCAAAATACTGTATATTATAGTCCTCATGTGGGACTATTAAGTAGTAAAAAAATTAGAAAAATACACATTTATTAAATAAAAAATTCCATGAAATATAAATATGCTTTTTTTCCATTGAAAATTTAAAGAAAAATTCCATGAAATATAAAATATGCTTTTTCCATTGAAAATACGCTTTTCAATGAAAAAATTGCAAAAAAATTATCCCCACATGTTTGGTATTGCCAGTCCGTAACAACCGGCACTACATAAATATTACATAAATTATCCCCTATAGTACACGCCGTTAAAAATAAATAAAAAGCCCAAATTTCTAATTTATTCTTAATTTTCACAGAAAAAACGAAATAACAAGCGATCAAAAAGCCGGAATTTACTAAAAAATTATACCAATGAAAAATAGAAGTCGTCCCGAAAAATCAAGCCCTCACACAACTCCATAGAAAAAAATTAAAAAGTTATGGGTCCTGGGAAGTGGCAATGCAAAATCTTTTTTGTTAAAAAAGGGGTTTTATTGAAAAAAGTAGTAAAAATTAAAAACTATAAGTATTTGGTATCCCTGTAATTGTACTGACCCAGGAAATGAAAATATTATGTTACTTTTACCGAATAATGAACACCGTAAAATTTATAATGTACAAACGCAGTGGCAGTAGTACTATTTTTCCCCTTCTCCCTCCAAGAAAGAGTTAATAAAAGTTAATAACATAGTTATGTGTACCCCAAAACGGCGCTATTAAAAACTACAACTTGTCCCGCAAAAAACAAGCCCTCATACTGCTATATAGACGGAAAAATAAAAAAGTTATAGCTCTGGGAACGAGACCATGAAAAAAGGACGAAAAACGCTTGGTCATAAAGGCCCAAACAGGCTTGGTCACTAAGGGGTTAATGTAGGCCGCAGGCACCAAGACAGAGGAGAAGTCAATGCACGGCAAAAAGAGGTTAATGTCACCCACGAAAGCAACAGGCAATTATCTGAAATATAGGCCCCTGGCACCCAGACAGTGGAGAGGGCAATGTACGGCAAAAGAGGCCTCATGTCACTCACCAATTCATCAGGCCACTTTCAGTAATTTAGACCCTAGCTCCCTGACAGAGGAGAGAGGTCCCGTAACAGCAAAACAGGCTTTTTGTCACCCAGCAATGGAACAGGCGATTATCATCAATGTAGGCTGCAGGAACCCAGACAGAGGAGAGAGGTCCCGTAACAGCAAAACAGACTTAATGTAAACCAGAAATAGAACAGGCGATTATCATTAATGTAGGATGCAGCCACCCAGACAGAGGAGAGAGGTCAATGCACGGCAAAACAAGCTTCATGTCACCCAACAAAGCAACAAGCCATTTTTAGTAATTTAGGCTGCAGGCACCCAGACAGAGGAGAGAGGTCACGTAACAGCAAAACAGGCATCATATCACCCAGCAATGCAGCAGTCGATTATCATAAATGTAGGACGCAGCCACCCAGACAAAGGAGAGAGGTCAATGCACGGCAAAACAAGCTTCATGTCACCCAACAAAGCAACAGGCCATTTTTAGTAATTTAGGCTGCAGGCACCCAGACAGAGGAGAGAGGTCATGTAACAGCAAAACAGGCATCATGTCACCCAGCAATGCAGTAGTCGATTATCATAAATGTAAACCCTTGGCACCTAGACAGAGGAGAGGTCAATGCACGGCAAAAAGAGGTTAATGTAGGCCGCAGACACCCAGACAGAGGAGAGGTTCATTCAAAATGGGGTAGCCCCCAAAATAATGGTACAAATAAAAAAGCATTCAAAGAATAAGAGCACTGGAGTAGAAGAATGTATGGTTGAGGCGTTTATAAATGTCTATTCTGCACAAGGTACAGACAAGTCCTGTGGGATCCATGCCTGGTTCATTTTAATGAACGTGAGCTTGTCCACGTTGGCTGTGGACAGGCGGCTGCGTTTGTCTGTAAAGACGCCCCCTACCGTGCTAAATACACGTTCAGACAATACACTGGCTGCAGGGCTGGACAGACCAGCACCTACAAGGCATAAAGGGCAAGCTCTGGCCATGTGGACAATTTGGAGTTCCACCATGTTGTTCAAATGCTGCCTCCTGCTAAGACGTTCCGTATCAGCTGGTGGTGCAGGTTGCTGTGGCGCGGTGACAAAACGTTTCCATATAGAAACACAAGGGGGGGTCAGTCAGCACATCCCTGTATGCAGGTGCATGTAGCCATGGCAAAATATACATACAGACACAGAAATGCAACAGCACTCTGCAACCAGAACGCTGCCCTGTCTCTACACTAGAAGTCATCAGAGGCATTAGTGTACATTTTGATCAAAAAGTAATAAGCCACTCGCCACGCCAAGGCCGCCTCTATGAGTGGTCCTGAGGCTCTGATGGCACAACATGCAAACCACTTGTGTCTTGACGTCAGAACATTGTGTGAATAACTTCCACTCCAATGAAATCCTTGGAGCAGGCCTTGGTGTGCTTGGTGCCTGGGTGCAGTGGGCAGTAGCAGAAGAACTGTCTATGGAACGGCCGATCCGCTTTTGCACCCGGCTCTCTCTTTTGCTGTGCTGTTGCATCTGTGCGACCACTGCCTCTTCCTCAGAACTGCACACGTCATCTTCCACCCATTCATGACCCTTGCCCTCCTTGTCGGTCTGCACATAGCAGAAAGCCACAGCAGTTGGCACCTGTGTTTCGTCATCATCAGAGACGTGCTGCGGCGGTCTTCCCATGTCCTCATCCTACAACATAAGTGGTTTGGCATCAGTGCATTCAAGGTCTTCCACTTCTGGGGCAGGGCTAGGTGGATGGGCTGGGGAATCCCTGCTGACAGAGTCATCAAAAAGCATAAGAATTTGCTGCATGACTTGGAGCTCTGACTGCCTGGCTGATTTGCAAGGGGGTGAGGTGAAAGACTGATGAGCATGGGCTGCAGGTGCCAACTCTGAGCTTTCTGCAGAGGACTGGGTGGGAGACACTGTGAAGGAACTGGAGGCACTGTCAGCCACCCAATCTACTATCGCCTGTATTTGTTCTGGCCTCACCATCCGTAGAGAGGCATTCTGGTCTACCAAATAACGCTGCAGGTTCTGTCGCCTACTTGCACCAGAGGAAGGTGCTTCACTTGGACCAGTAGTTGGCGCTGAACGGCCACATCCTCTCCCAGCAACAGGAGCTCCAACAACACTACCACGACCATGCCCACGTCCCTTATTTGATGTTCTCCTCATTATTTGCGTTCACCCACCAAGCTGAAAGAAAGTTTCTCTCCGGTGTCAATTTAACTGCCAATTGTCAACAATTAAAGGAAATCTGTCACCAGCATATTAGCTAAAAAAAATCATGAATCCATTTCTGATAAATTACCTTCTTTCCATATGTTTTCTTGTTTTACTTGTGTGCCTTGCCATTTCTTCAAAAAAAAAAAAAACTTTTTCTGATATGCAAATTAAGCTGTAAGGTGCCCAGAGGGGCGGTTTTCTTTTACCAAGGTGCCCAGGAACGCCCCCTGATGTGCTGTGCCCACCTAAATTTTAAAAAGAAAAACGCCTCTAAGATGTAAAATCAACTCCCAGAGGCGAGGCTAAGTGCTCCGCAACCCCCCGCCCCACCCCCCCCCCCCCCCCGCCAGCTCCTCTTTTTGCCGCAAATATCCCTGATCGGGGTTTCAGGCTGCCGGCTCCTTACAGCTTAATTTGCATATCGGAAAAAGCGTTTTTTTGAAGTAATGACAAGGCACACAAGTAAAACAAGAACACATATGGAAAGAAGGTAATTTATTACACATGAATTCATGAATTATTTTTTTTAGCTAATAGCATGACAGGTGACAGATTCCCTTTAAGTTCACTAAGGCAGTGCCCATGTTATAAAAATGCTCTGTGGACCAAGAATAAAGTTTTTTTGGCCTAAAACACACTGATTCTCAATTTCACAGCAGAAATGTAAAATATGTATTTGTACGCTGTATACACAACTGTTTAATGAACCCAGAACATGTTTTTTTTCCCCCAGTAAAACACAGTAAAGCACTATTTTTGTGCTGCAATTTAAAATTGGTATTTGTATGCTGTATGCACAAGTGGTTTGTGGACCCAGAACAAGGATTTTTTTAATAAAACACAGAAAAAGCATTATTTCACTACTATTAATAAAACGTAGCTATTTCTATGGTTTATGCAAAAGTAGTTTGTGGACCCAGAACACAGATTTTTTTCAATAAAACACAGAAAATCTGTATTTTACTGCTATTTATAAAAACATAACTATTTCTACGGTTTATGCAAAAGTGGTTTGGTGTCCCAGAAGGATTTTTTTTTAATAAAACACAGAAAAGCAGTATTTCACTGCTATTAATAAAACATAGCTATTTTTACAGTTTATGCAAAAGTGGTTTGTGGACCTAGAATACGGATGTTTTTAATAAAACACAGAAAAGCAGTATTTCACTGCTATTAATAAAATGTTGGTATTTCTACTCTGTATGCACAAGTGGTTTGTGGACCCAGAACAAGGATTTTTTTAATAAAACACAGAAACTGCTTTGTGAAGCAAGAATATTGCTTTTTTTCCCCAAAAATAAAATAAAATAAAAATTCAATATTTCACTGCAGAAATGTCAAATGTGTATTTGGGTGGTGTATTTGGTACTGCTTTGTGGACCAGGAATACTTCTATTTTTCCCAAAAATACACTGAGGCTCTATTTCACTGCAGAAATGTCAAATGTGTATTTGGGCGGGGAATTTCAAAATGTTTTGTGGACCAGGAATAACGTTTTTTTCCCCCAGGAAACACACTGTTGCACTATTTCTCTGCAGAAATAATAAATATGCATTTGTACAATGTCTGCACAAAAACACACTGATTCTCTATTTCACTGAAGAAATGTAAAATATGTATTTAGCTGGTATTTTTAACACAGCTTGATGGACCAGGAATACTTCTATTTTTCCCAAAAATACACTGAAGCTCCATTTCACAACAGAAATGTCAAATGTGTATTTGGGCTGAGTATTTCAAACTGTTTTGTGGACCAAGAATAACGTTTTTTTTCCCTAAAACACACTGATGCACTATTTCTCTTCAGAAATATTAAATATGTATTTGTACGCTGTATGCACAACTGCATTGTCAAGCAAGAATATTGCTTCCCCCCAAAAAAAAAAATAATATTCACTATTTCACTGCAGAAATGTCAAATGTGTATTTGGGCGGTATATTTCCAACTGCTTTGGGGACCAGGATCACAGCTTTTTATCACAAGAATACTGCAGACATTGAATATACGGTTTAGTGCATTTTATACACAAGTGTTCTGTGGCACCACAGTCCCAGACTAGACAAATGGACTATGCCACCCCTTAATTATACCAAAGGTAATGTAGGGGACTTGAGCAGCCAGAAAAAAAGCATTTTCTCCTTCACTGAGCTACCAAAAAGGATTAAGCTGATGTCCCTGCCAGGCTGGCAGACATGCAGTACACTGCAGTGGCTAAAATGGCCGCCGACCCCCACCTCTGTAAAAGATGGATTTAAAAAAAAAAATTCTTGGCAGTGGCTGGGTACAGAAATGTAGGATTGCTGAAGCTCCCTCCCTCTCTATTTGCTGTATCTTGTGGATTAATGTACCACAGGTTCTGCAGATTTCTTCGCTAATCTGTCCATCACAGAAGCGGCAGCATCCTCTCCCTACACTGAGAAAAGCACTACGTGACTCCAGCTTAAATAGAGGCTGGGTCACATGCTGCACTCAGCCAATCACAGTCATGCCATTCGTAGGCATGGCTGTGATGGCTTCTTAGGGGAAAGAAGTAAAATGCTTGCTGATTGGCCAGATTGGACCAGAACCCGAACTTTTATGAAAATGTTCGGGTCCGGGTCCCGAACACCCCAAAATTCGGTACAAACCCGAACTATAGGAACTAGAAGAAGGAGTGCACTCCTTGTTTTCTTTCTTTATTACTTTTAAAAATGTAATGACTGCAGCTGTCCCACGGTATGTGGTTCCCAGCC
Organism: Bufotes viridis; assembly: GCA_033119425.1. Lineage (NCBI taxonomy): Eukaryota > Metazoa > Chordata > Amphibia > Anura > Bufonidae > Bufotes > Bufotes viridis. The sequence continues at coordinate 310,992,554 of CM065590.1, forward strand.
GCCTACATGGCCAGTGCCAATGATGCCGTCCTCAGCCTTATTATCCCACTTCTGTGTCTCCTTGAAAAGACACTTTGGCTGATGATGGAAGAGGATGTGGCACAGGAGGAAGAGAAGGAAGAAAAGGAATAATTTCCATGGTTATTAGGCCAGTCATTCACCAGGCCATGTACACAACTGTCCAGCCAAGGCACAGTTCTGGAGGATGAAGGGTAGGATGATGATGATCATGAGGAACCGTGTTCATAGTAAGGTGGCACCCAAAGCAGCTCATGGGCCTCACTGGAGTGTGGCTGGGGGGATACAGAGGACACAGACGATACACCTCCCACAGAGGACAGCTTGTCGTTGCCTCTGGGCAGCCTAGCACACATGAGTGATTACATGCTGCAGTGCTTACGCAATGACCGCCGAGTTGCCCACATTCTAACAAGTGCTGATTACTGGGCAGCCACCCTGCTGGATCCCCGCTATAAGAAGAACGTGCCGTCCCTACTTCCATCACTATAGTGAGTACCAGCGCACGCTGGTAGATGCCCTGCTGATGGTGTTCCCACCTGACAGTGCGGTTCAGTGAAAGCCCAAGGAGAAGGCAGAGGAGGAAGAAGAAGTCGCCAATGCAGCAGGGGCTTTGTCAGTAGTGTTGAGCGCGAATATTTGAAATTTTTATTGCGAATATCGCAACTTCAATAATTCGTGAATATTGCGTATATAGTGCTATATATTCGCAATTTCGAATATTCGTCTTTTGTTTTTTTTTTAGATGTTAATCCTTGCTCTCTGGTTGTTTTCCCACTTCCCAAAAGCTGTTCTTACCTGTCCGGAGGATTCCAGGCTCCCTGCCCACTACAGTTAATGCCCGTTGCTGCTTCTGATGACTTCCTGTGTACATGGGAACGCCTCCATGCTAAAATGTACTGTCGGATGTGAGAATCACGATCTCACAAATTTGACTAAGTTGTAATTGCAATGCGATTAATATAACCTGAATTATTCAAATTGCGATATTTGTTATATTCTAGCAATACAACCATTAAGAACCCAGCTTTAAGTTGAATTCGCAATGCGAGTTATACAAGTTATATTAATCGCATGGCGAATTCAACTTAGAGCTGAGTTGCTAATGGTCATTGCTAGAATATAACGAAGATTTAGAATATAGTGCTATATTCGTGATATTCGTTATTTTCTAGCAATACAACCATTAGGAACCCAGCTCTAAGTTGAATTCGCAATGCGAGTAGTATAGGTTATATTAATTGCATGGCAAATTCAACTTAGAGCTGAATTCCTAATGGTTGACAACCATTAGGAACTCAGCTCTAAGTTGAATTCGCCATGCAATTAATATAACCTGTATTACTCGCATTGTGAATTCAACTTAGAGCTGGGTTCCTAATGGTTGTATTGCTAGAATATAACGAAGATTGAGAATATAGTGCTATATTCGTGAATTCGTGATATTCGTCGTCTTCATTATATTCTAGCAATACAACCATTAGGAACTTAGCTCTCAGATCAATTCGCAATTCGAGTATATGTTTGCTTCGCGAATGAAACTTAGAGCTGAGTTCCTAATGGTCATTGCTAGAATATAACGAAGATTTAGAATATAGTGCTATATTCGTGATATTCGTTATATTCAAGCAATACAACCATTAGGAACCCAGCTCTAAGTTGAATTCACAATGCGAGTAATACAGGTTATATTAATTGCATGGCGAATTCAACTTAGAGCTGAGTTCCTAATGGTTGTCAACCATTAGGAATTCAGCTATAAGTTGAATTTGCCATGCAATTAATATAACCTATACTACTCGCATTGCAAATTCAACTTAGAGCTGGGTTCCTAATGGTTGTATTGCTAGAATATAACGAAGATTGAGAATATAGTGCTATATTCGTGATATTCATTATCTTCGTCAATTCTAGCAATACAAGTTGCAACCCTTAGGAACTCAGCTCCAAATTTAATTCGCGATGCGAAGATAAATTCGTGTAACATTTTCAATATATAGAATAATGACGAATATTCGATTTCGATGAATATATGACGAATATTCAATCGAATATTCGCGAAATCAAATATGGCACCTCCCGTTCATCACTAACCGTCAGCACCTCAGAAGGCAGGGTTAGCATGGCCAAAATGTGGAAAAGCTTTGTCAGCACTACACAACACCGAACACCACCAAATAATACAAAAAAATCTTAGCATGAAGCAGCATTTCAGCAACATGGTGCAACAGGACATGTGCTCAGCCTGCACGTACTGACTGATGGGTCTGCCCCATTCAACTTCTGGGTCTCCAAATTGGGCACATGGCCTGAGCTTGCCCTTTACACCCTGGACCTGTGGGGAGTGTATTGTCTGAGCGTGTGTTTAGCATGGCAGGGGGGGTGATCACAGACAAGCACAGCTGCCTGTCAACAGCCAACGTGGACAAGCTCATGTTAATTAATATGAACAAGGCATGGTTCCCACAGGACTTGTCCTTCCTTGTCCAGAGTAGAGAGGTATTCCAGCCAGACCCAGCCATTGTTATACTCCAGAAAAGTTTGTATGTTCTCTTTGCTATTTCCCAATGTTTTGGGGCCTCCACAAACCAAAAGACAAAAAAAAAAAAAAAAAATCTAAATAAAAAATAAATAAATAAGGTTGTTGACCTTCTCCACCTCCTCCGTCTCTTCCACCTGCACCTTCACGTCCATCTCCTCCTCCTCCACTGGGACCTCCACCTCCAGTCTCAAGATTGTTATGTCTTATATTGGCAGAGTAGAGAAGTGCACCAGGTGCACCTAGCCATTGTTGTTCTCCAGCGCTGTTTGTGCATTCTCTTTGTTATTTTCTAATTTTTTTGGGCCTCCACAAACAAACAAAAAAAAAAAAAATTTGCACTGCCATATCCGTCTCTTCCACCTCCACCGCCACATCCACCTCCTCCTCAACTGGGACCTTCGACTCCAGGCTCAAGATTGTTATGTCTCATATTGACAGAGTAGAGAAGTATACCGGGCACACCTAGCCATTGTTGAACTCCAGTGCAGTTTATGCACTCTCTTTGCCATCTCCCAATGTTTGGTAGTCGACAGTTTTCTTCTCCCCCCCAAAAAAAATTAAGAATACTAATAAGACGACCCATTTTAAGAAAAAAATTTTAAGAAATTTTTCTTTGTAAAGTGTCAGTGAAAGTCATGAATAAAAAAATAAATAAATAGGAACACCCCTTTCATCCATCTTAACTGTTGTAGGAGAGGAAATTCTTCTGTTTAGTGTCTGTGAAAGTCAAGAATTAAAAAAAAAAATTGGAACACCCCCTTCATTAGAGATTAATGAATCGAAGCTGACAAAGTGGAATTCGATCCGAATTTCAGGAATTATTCGATTCGCACCAAATCCGAATTTTCTTGCAATTCGCATTCTTTACTAAAATGGCTGCTGCACATGTAAGGAAATGGAGAAAGGAACTTTGGGAAGGCGGGATCACCCATAATGCCATGGATTCCATGCAAGGTCCCCCTGCTGTTAAATATGTAAGTATCCCCCCCCCCCAGCTCAGTGACAGGCCAGCATCAGGACGTTTTGTGTGGGCAGACAAAACATAGCCCCGCCCCCAGCCTTTGTCTGCACTTGCTCTAGGCTGCAATGCCCAAACATCAGACTGGGTGACTGGGCATTCTACTGCATCTGACCCACAGGTTTTGACTTCAGCTGCCGGACTGCTGGAGCTCCTAGGACCTTCCTATTAAAACACCTGGTAAGTCCATCTAGTAAGAATCATGCAGCAGTGTCTGTTGAGGAGGGGGTTCAGGGTTGCTGGGGTCACTTTCTCATTGTAGCAGCCCTGCACTGCCCTCAAGTACTGATGATTACTAACCTGTGAGTTCCCACTGTCAGCTCTGTGTTTTCCCTGTGCCCCTTAGGCCTCTATGTGAGCTCCTTGTGTCCTGTGGGCTCCCTGTGACTGCAGGGCACAACAAAACTAAATGCTCGTGTGGTGCTTGTGACGTGGCTGTGCTGTGTTCAATTACCACATTGCTGTCTGGGCCATAAAGAGCTCTAGTTAAACTAATAAAGACTACATTGTTTAGGTGGTCTGTATTGTTAATGGGGGGGGGCTCTACTTGTATGAGTGTTTAATAGAACAGGTTCTGTAGACATCTATGTGGAATCAGCTGACAAGGGTGAAAAAGGAGTGCGCTTCTTCTTTACGCTAACATTTGCCTGTTATGCCTAGTTCAAACTTGAGTTATTTGGACAATTTTGGCCTATTGACTGCCCAACTAAGTGAAGTGAGCAGTGATTCTAATAGCGCCGCATGTCATCTGCATGTCATACTGACTCACAGTATTATTTCACTACCAAAGCACACTCCCTATGCGTGTTACTGCAAGGCACAATGTTCTACACCCGTATAAAGGCTCTCTGCAGCCCAGAAATATAAGTTTTTTTAACACTATTAGCCACAAATAAATTCGACGAACCAGCCGAATTTAATTTTTTAGAAATTCGCTCATCTCTACCCTTCATCCGTCTAACTGTTGTAGGAGAGGAAATTCCCCCGCCTCCACTACTAGTGTTGAGCGAACAGTTCGAAAATCGTTCGGGTCCGTACCGAATTTTGGGGTGTCCGTGACATGGACCCGAACCGGGACATTTTCAAAAAAGTTTGGGTTCGGGTTCGGTGTTCGTCGATTACTTCCCGCTTTCTGAAGGGCTGCACAGCAGCCAATCAGCTAGCGTTTTACTTCTTGTTCTAGAGCTCATCACAGCCATGCCTACTAATGGCATGGCTGTGATTGGCCAAGTGCAGCATGTGACCCAGCCTCTATTTAAGCTGGAGTCACGTAGCGCCGCACGTCACACTGCTCTGACTAGTGTAGGGAGAGGATGCAGCTTCTGTGAGGGCAAGATAGGCAGGGATAAAGAAGTGATTGAATGATCTACCTTTCTACACCTGTGCATCAGAACAACTCAGCTGAGCTGTTCACTGAAAGTCACTATTTTGTTGAGACTGGCCAGAGCGATTTTTACTGGCACATGTAACTGGGCTGACCGGCGGTGGCCATTTTGGGACTCTGTGGTGCGCCAGCACTTGCTGCCACAGAGTGTAAACCAAAGCTCCAAAGAAGTTAAAAATCTACACCTGTGAATCAGAACAACAGCGATTCAGCTGCTCAGTCAAAGTCAATTTTTTTTTCTGGCTGGGCAGACTGTTTTCTGGCACATGTTACTGGGCTGATAGGCGGCGGCCATTTTGGGACTTGTGGTGCTACAGCAAAGCTGCCACAACGTCCATTAATCTAATGTAATAGTCGATTTTTTCATAGATATACTACATCAGGGGTTTGGCTGTGCTTGTGTCACCCATACTAACTGCAAAGATATTTAATATATCAGTGGTGAAACTGAAAGTAACCCACTTGGATAGCAAATCCCATGAATGTGCTGTTCCAGCTAGGCTAGCCAGTGCCACTACTTTGTCCAATACTGTCAGCCAGAAATATATTTTTTTTTATGTGCCAGAAATATAAATTAGAAAAAGCTTTCACCGTAATAATAAAATTATTCTGGTGTTAGACCAGAAGAAGCACTCCTGTTGTAATTAATACTGTAAAAAGGCTTAGGCAATATTTCTCCCAGTGTGGGAAATTTATCTAGCAAAACTAGCATTTTAACAATTCCGGTGTTCTGAAATACCAGCAGTCCTCTTGTAATTAATACCGCCAAAAGGCATTATATCGTCCAGTGTTGTAATTTTGGTGAAAAAAAGGCCAATTTAATCAATCTGGTGTTTGTTAGACCAGAAAACTAGGCCTCACGTTTTCACTCCTCTAAAAAGGAATTATATTTCCCGTGTGGGAATCTATGTACCAAAACTAGCATTATAAAAATCTGGTGTCCAATTAGCAGCAGTGTTCTTGTAATTAATACCGCCAAAAGGCATTATTGTCCAGTGTTGTAATTTTGGTGAAAAAAGGCCAATTTAATCAATCTGGTGTTTGTTAGACCAGAAAACTAGGCCTCACGTTTTCACTCCTCTAAAAGGAATTATATTTCCCGTGTGGGAATCTATGTACCAAAACTAGCATTATAAAAATCTGGTGTCCAATTAGCAGCAGTGTTCTTGTAATTAATACCGCCAAAAGGCATTATTGTCCAGTGTTGTAATTTTGGTGAAAAAAAGGCCAATTTAATCAATCTGGTGTTTGTTAGACCAGAAAACTAGGCCTCACGTTTTCACTCCTCTAAAAGGAATTATATTTCCCGTGTGGGAATCTATGTACCAAAACTAGCATTATAAAAATCTGGTGTCCAATTAGCAGCAGTGTTCTTGTAATTAATACCGCCAAAAGGCATTATTGTCCAGTGTTGTAATTTTGGTGAAAAAAGGCCAATTTAATCAATCTGGTGTTTGTTAGACCAGAAAACTAGGCCTCACGTTTTCACTCCTCTAAAAGGAATTATATTTCCCGTGTGGGAATCTATGTACCAAAACTAGCATTATAAAAATCTGGTGTCCAATTAGCAGCAGTGTTCTTGTAATTAATACCGCCAAAAGGCATTATTGTCCAGTGTTGTAATTTTGGTGAAAAAAGGCCAATTTAATCAATCTGGTGTTTGTTAGACCAGAAAAACTAGGCCTCACGTTTTCACTCCTCTAAAAGGAATTATATTTCCCGTGTGGGAATCTATGTACCAAAACTAGCATTATAAAAATCTGGTGTCCAATTAGCAGCAGTGTTCTTGTAATTAATACCGCCAAAAGGCATTATTGTCCAGTGTTGTAATTTTGGTGAAAAAAGGCCAATTTAATCAATCTGGTGTTTGTTAGACCAGAAAACTAGGCCTCACGTTTTCACTCCTCTAAAAAGGAATTATATTTCCCGTGTGGGAATCTATGTACCAAAACTAGCATTATAAAAATCTGGTGTCCAATTAGCAGCAGTGTTCTTGTAATTAATACCGCCAAAAGGCATTATTGTCCAGTGTTGTAATTTTGGTGAAAAAAGGCCAATTTAATCAATCTGGTGTTTGTTAGACCAGAAAACTAGGCCTCACGCTTTCACTCCTCTAAAAGGAATTATATTTCCCGTGTGGGAATCTATGTACCAAAACTAGCATTATAAAAATCTGGTGTCCAATTAGCAGCAGTGTTCTTGTAATTAATACCGCCTAAAAGGCATTATTGTCCAGTGTTGTAATTTTGGTGAAAAAAGGCCAATTTAATCAATCTGGTGTTTGTTAGACCAGAAAACTAGGCCTCACGTTTTCACTCCTCTAAAAGGAATTATATTTCCCGTGTGGGAATCTATGTACCAAAACTAGCATTATAAAAATCTGGTGTCCAATTAGCAGCAGTGTTCTTGTAATTAATACCGCCAAAAGGCATTATTGTCCAGTGTTGTAACTTTGGTGAAAAAAAGGCCAATTTAATCAATCTGGTGTTTGTTAGACCAGAAAAACTAGGCCTCACGTTTTCACTCCTCTAAAAGGAATTATATTTCCCGTGTGGGAATCTATGTACCAAAACTAGCATTATAAAAATCTGGTGTCCAATTAGCAGCAGTGTTCTTGTAATTAATACCGCCAAAAGGCATTATTGTCCAGTGTTGTAATTTTGGTGAAAAAAAGGCCAATTTAATCAATCTGGTGTTTGTTAGACCAGAAAACTAGGCCTCACGTTTTCACTCCTCTAAAAGGAATTATATTTCCCGTGTGGGAATCTATGTACCAAAACTAGCATTATAAAAATCTGGTGTCCAATTAGCAGCAGTGTTCTTGTAATTAATACCGCCAAAAGGCATTATTGTCCAGTGTTGTAATTTTGGTGAAAAAAGGCCAATTTAATCAATCTGGTGTTTGTTAGACCAGAAAAACTAGGCCTCACGTTTTCACTCCTCTAAAAAGGAATTATATTTCCCGTGTGGGAATCTATGTACCAAAACTAGCATTATAAAAATCTGGTGTCCAATTAGCAGCAGTGTTCTTGTAATTAATACCGCCAAAAGGCATTATTGTCCAGTGTTGTAATTTTGGTGAAAAAAAGGCCAATTTAATCAATCTGGTGTTTGTTAGACCAGAAAAACTAGGCCTCACGTTTTCACTCCTCTAAAAGGAATTATATTTCCCGTGTGGGAATCTATGTACCAAAACTAGCATTATAAAAAATCTGGTGTCCAATTAGCAGCAGTGTTCTGGTAATTAATACCGCCAAAAGGCATTATTGTCCAGTGTTGTAATTTTGGTGAAAAAAGGCCAATTTAATCAATCTGGTGTTTGTTAGACCAGAAAAACTAGGCCTCACGTTTTCACTCCTCTAAAAGGAATTATATTTCCGTGTGGGAATCTATGTACCAAAACTAGCATTATAAAAATCTGGTGTCCAATTAGCAGCAGTGTTCTTGTAATTAATACCGCCAAAAGGCATTATTGTCCAGTGTTGTAATTTTGGTGAAAAAAGGCCAATTTAATCAATCTGGTGTTTGTTAGACCAGAAAACTAGGCCTCACGTTTTCACTCCTCTAAAAAGGAATTATATTTCCCGTGTGGGAATCTATGTACCAAAACTAGCATTATAAAAATCTGGTGTCCAATTAGCAGCAGTGTTCTGGTAATTAATACCGCCAAAAGGCATTATTGTCCAGTGTTGTAATTTTGGTGAAAAAAGGCCAATTTAATCAATCTGGTGTTTGTTAGACCAGAAAACTAGGCCTCACGTTTTCACTCCTCTAAAAGGAATTATATTTCCGTGTGGGAAACTATGTACCAAAACTAGCATTATAAAAAATCTGGTGTCCAATTAGCAGCAGTGTTCTGGTAATTAATACCGCCAAAAGGCATTATTGTCCAGTGTTGTAATTTTGGTGAAAAAAAGGCCAATTTAATCAATATGGTGTTTGATAGACCAGAAAAATTAGGCCTCACGTTTTCACTCCTCTAAAAAGGAATTATATTTCCCTGTGTGGGAATCTATGTACCAAAACTAGCATTATAAAAATCTGGTGTCCAATTAGCAGCAGTGTTCTTGTAATTAATACCGCCAAAAGGCATTATTGTCCAGTGTTGTAATTTTGGTGAAAAAAAGGCCAATTTAATCAATCTGGTGTTTGTTAGACCAGAAAAACTAGGCCTCACGTTTTCACTCCTCTAAAAGGAATTATATTTCCCGTGTGGGAATCTATGTACCAAAACTAGCATTATAAAAATCTGGTGTCCAATTAGCAGCAGTGTTCTTGTAATTAATACCGGAAAAGGAATTATATCTTCCAGTGTGGGAATTTTGGGGCTAAAAATAATATATTTTATTGTGGTGCGAGTTGAATCGCAACAATGAGGAAACATTCTATTAAGGGACGAGGACGCGGTCGTGGTGGTGTCCGTGGAGCCTCTGTTGCTGGCAGAGGACGTGGCTGCTCGGCCTCAGGCGCACAAAGTAGTGAAACAACTCCTCAAGTAGCCGGCAGAATTTACAGCGATATTTGGTGGGGCCCAATGCCGTTATGAGGATGGTAAGGCCTGAGCAGGTACAGGCATTAGTCGATTGGGTGGCCGACAGTGCTTCCAGCACGCTCACCACATTGTCTTCCGCCCAGTCTTCTGCGGAAAGCGCACAGGTGGCACCTGAAAACCAAGCCCATCAGTCTGTCACATCACCCCCATGCATATCAGGGAAACTGGCTGAGCCTCAAGTTATGCAGCAGTCTCTTCTTCTGTTTGAAGACTCTGCTCCCACGGTTTTCCAGGGGCGTCCACCTATCCCTTCCCCAGCGGTGGAAGACATTCCATGCACTGACGCACAACCACTTATGTATCCAGATGATGAGGACATGGGAATACCACCACAGCAGAGTGACCGAGTGTCTGATGATGACGAAACACAGGTGCCCACTGCCGCGTCTTATTGCAGTGTGCAGACTGAACAGGAGGAGGTCAGGGAGGAAGACTGGGTGGAAGACGATGCAGAGGACGATGAGGTCTTAGACCCCACATGGACTGAAGGTCGTGCCGCTGACTTAAATAGTTCAGAGGAAGAGGCAGTGGTGAGACCGAGACAACAGCGAAGCCAAAGAGGGAGCAGGGGGCAAAGCAGAACAGCCGCCGTCCAGAGAGTTCGCCTGCTATTGGCCAGCGCCAACAGGGACCCAGCACCCCAAAGGCATCTTCAAGGAGTTCCCTGGCATGGCACTTCTTCAAACAATGTGCTGAGGACAAGACCAGAGTGGTTTGCACGCTGTGCCATCAGACCCTGAGGCGAGGCATTAACGTTCTTAACCTGAGCACCACCTGCATGATCAGGCATCTACATGCAAAGCATGAACTGCAGTGGAGTACACACCTTAAAAACAAGGAACCCGCTCAGGCTCCCCCTGCTCCTCTACCGCTGCTGCCTCGGCTTCCGCCTCGAGAGGAATGCTGCCACCTGCCGAGCAGCAAACAGAGGATGTGCCACCGACACCACCACCGCCACCGTCACCTAGCGCCTCCACTATTTCACACAGCAGCGTTCAGCTCTCCATCTCTCAAACCTTTGAGAGGAAGCGCAAATTCCCACCTAGTCACCCTCGAGCCTCTTGGCCTGAATGCCAGCATTTCTAAACTACTGGCCTTTGAAATGCTGTCATTCCGGCTGGTGGACACAGACAGCTTCAAACAGCTGATGGCCATGGCTGTCCCCCAGTATGTGGTTCCCAGCCGCCACTACTTCTCCAAGACAGCCGTGCCTTCCCTGCACATGCAAGTGTCCGATAAAATCAAGTGTGCACTGCGCAACGCCATTTGTGGCAAGGTCCACCTAACCACAGATACGTGACCAGTAAGCACGGCCAGGGACGCTATATCTCCCTAACTGCACACTGGGTAAATGTAGTGGCGGCTGGGCCCCAGGCGGAGAGTTCCTTGGCGCACGCCCTTCCGCCGCCAAGGATCACAGGGCATCATTCTTGCCTCCTGTAGCCTCCTCCTCCTACTCGGCTTCCTCCTCCTCCTCCTCTGCTTCCACCAGCTCATCCAGTCAGCCACACACCTTCACCACCAACTTCAGCACAGCCCGGGTAAACGCCAGCAGGCCATTCTGAAACTCATATGTTTGGGGACAGGCCCCACACCGCGCAGGAGTTGTGGCGGGGTATTGAACAACAGACCGACCAGTGGTTGCTGCCGGTGGGCCTCAAGCCCGGCCTGGTGGTGTGCGATAATGGGCGAAATCTCGTGGCAGCTCTGGGACTAGCCGGTTTGACGCACATCCCTTGCCTGGCGCATGTGCTGAATTTGGTGGTGCAAAAGTTCATTCACAACTACCCAGACATGTCAGAGCTGCTGCATAAAGTGCGGGCCGTCTGTGCGCGCTCCGGCGTTCACATCCTGCCGCTGCTCGCCTGTCAGCGCTACAGCGGAACTTCGGCCTTCCCGCTCACCGCCTAATATGCGACGTGCCCACCCGGTGGAACTCCACCTTGCACATGCTGGAGAGACTGTGCGAGCAGCAGCAGGCCATAGTGGAGTTTCAGCTGCAGCACGCACGGGTCAGTCGCACTGCGGAACAGCACCACTTCACCACCAATGATTGGGCCTCCATGCGAGACCTGTGTGCCCTGTTGCGCTGTTTAGAGTACGCCACCAACATGGCCAGTGGCGATGCCACTGTTATCAGCGTGACAATACCAATTCTATGTCTCCTAGAGAAAACGCTTAGGGCGATGATGGAAGAGGAGGTGGGCCAGGGCCAGGAGGAGGAGGAGGAGGATGACGGGTCGTTTTTAGCACTTTCAGGCCAGTCTGTTAGAAGTGGCTCAGAGGGAGGTTTTTTGCAACAGCAGAGGGCAGGTACAAATGTGGCCAGCCAGGGACCACTACTGGAGGACGAGGAGGATGAGGAGGAGGTGGAGGAGGATGAGGATGAAGCAGGTTCACAGCGGGTGGCACCCAGCACAGCGCAGGCACATCCCTGGTGCGTGGCTGGGGGATACAGAGGATGATGACGATACGCCTCCCACAGAGGACAGCTTGTCCTTACCTCTGGGGAGCCTGGCACACATGAGCGATTACATGCTGCAGTGCCTGCGCAACGACAGCAGAGTTGCCCACATTTTAACGTGTGCTGACTACTGGGTGGCCACCCTGCTGGATCCACGGTACAAAGACAATGTGCCCACTTTACTTCCTGCACTGGAGCGTGATAGGAAGATGCGCGAGTACAAGCGCACACTGGTAGACGCGCTCCTGAGAGCATTCCCAACTGTCACAGGGGAACAGGTGGAAGGCCAAGGCCAAGGCAGAGGAGGAGCTAGAGGTCGCCCACGCAGCAGTGTCACGGCCAGCTCCTCTGAGGGCAGGGTTAGCATGGCAGAAATGTGGAAAAGTTTTGTCTCCACGCCACAGCTAACTGCCCCACCACCTGATACGGAACGTGTTAGCAGGAGGCAACATTTCACTAACATGGTTGAACAGTACATCTGCACACAACTCCACGTACTGACGGATGGTTCGGCCCCATTCAACTTCTGGGTTTCCAAATTGTCCACGTGGCCAGAATTAGCATGTTATGCCTTGAGGTGCTAGCCTGCCCGGCGGCCAGCGCTTTATCTGAACGCGTATTCAGCACGGCAGGGGGCGCATTACTGACAAACGCAGCCGCCTGTCCGCAGCCAACGTGGACAAGCTGACGTTTATAAAAATGAACCAGGCATGGATCCCACAAGACCTGACCTCCTTGTGCAGAGTAGTCCTTAATAACTGCCTTAAACCATGTTGTCTTGTACTCCTGGCCACTTCTTCATTGAAAAATCAATTTTTGAAATTAAGTAGGATCTTGGGGTGCAACCCAGAGTTGAATGAACCTTCCGTCTGTCTGGGTGCCGGGCCAAAGTACATGAAAGTGTCCTTCTCCTGTGCTGGGTGATATGAATGTTATACTTGTGCTGTCTGACATGTCTCCTTTGTGTGGGTGCAGGGGCCAAAGTCACTGAAAGCTTGGCCTTCTCCCTGTGGTGGCTGATATAAATGCCTGAATCTCTGCTGTGGGACCTCTCTCCTCTTTCTGGGTGCAGGGGTCAAAGTCTCTAAAAGTGCCCTTCTCCTGTGGTGGTTGATGTAAACTGATGCTTGTGCTATCTGACCTGTCTCCTCTGTGTCGGGTGCTAAGGCCTAAGTCACTGAAAGCGGCCTTCTCCTGTGCTGGCTGATATAAATGCCTGAATCTCTGCTGTGGGACCTCTCCCCTCTTTCTGGGTGCAGGGGTCAAAGAAACAAAAAGTGGCCTACTCCTGTGGTGGTTGACATGATGCCTGATTCTCTGCTGTGGGACCTCTCTCCTCTTTCTGGGTGCAGGGGTCAAAGTCTCTAAAAGTGCCCTTCTCCTGTGGTGGTTGATGTGAAACTGATGCTTGTGCTATCTGACCTGTCTCCTCTGTGTCGGTGCTAAGGCCTAAGTCACTGAAAGTGGCCTTCTCCTGTGCTGGCTGATATAAATGCCTGAATCTCTGCTGTGGGACCTCTCCTCCGTCTGGGTGCAGGGGTAAAAGTCTCTCAAAGTGGCCTTCTCTGTGCTGGGTGATGTGAAGCTGATGTTTGTGCCATCTGGACATGGCTGCCGGGGTCCCATTAAATGGTGGCCTACTCCTGTGGTGGGTGATCTAAATGCATGATTCTCTGCTGTGAAAACTTCTCTCCTCTGTCTGGGTGCTGGTCCAAAATACATGAGAGTGGCCTTCTCCGGTGGTGGTTGATATGAAGCATGATTCTCTGCTGTGGGACCTCTCTCCTCTTTCTGGGTGCAGGGGTCAAAGTCTCTAAAAGTGCCCTTCTCCTGTGGTGGTTGATGTGAAACTGATGCTTGTGCTATCTGACCTGTCTCCTCTGTGTCGGTGCTAAGGCCTAAGTCACTGAAAGCGGCCTTCTCCTGTGCTGGCTGATATAAATGCCTGAATCTCTGCTGTGGGACCTCTCTCCTCCGTCTGGGTGCAGGGGTAAAAGTCTCTCAAAGTGGCCTTCTCTTGTGCTGGGTGATGTGAAGCTGATGTTTGTGCCATCTGACATGGTTGCCGGGGTCCCATTAAATGGTGGCCTACTCCTGTGGTGGGTGATCTAAATGCATGATTCTCTGCTGTGAAAACCTCTCTCCTCCGTCTGGGTGCAGGGGTCAAAGTCTCTCAAAGTGGCCTTCTCTTGTGCTGGGTGATGTAAGCTGATGTTTGTGCCATCTGACATGGTTGCCGGGTCCCATTAAATGGTGGCCTACTCCTGTGGTGGGTGATCTAAATGCATGATTCTCTGCTGTGAAAACCTCTCTCCTCCGTCTGGGTGCAGGGGTCAAAGTCTCTCAAAGTGGCCTTCTCTTGTGCTGGGTGATGTGAAGCTGATGTTTGTGCCATCTGACATGGCTGCCGGGGTCCCATTAAATGGTGGCCTACTCCTGTGGTGGGTGATCTAAATGCATGATTCTCTGCTGTGAAAACCTCTCTCCTCCGTCTGGGTGCAGGGGTCAAAGTCTCTCAAAGTGGCCTTCTCTTGTGCTGGGTGATGTGAAGCTGATGTTTGTGCCATCTGGACATGGTTGCCGGGGTCCCATTAAATGGTGGCCTACTCCTGTGGTGGGTGATCTAAATGCCTGATTCTCTGCTGTGAAAACCCCTCTCCTCCGTCTGGGTGCAGGGGTCAAAGTCTCTCAAAGTGGCCTTCTCTTGTGCTGGGTGATGTGAAGCTGATGTTTGTGCCATCTGACATGGTTGCCGGGGTCCCATTAAATGGTGGCCTACTCCTGTGGTGGGTGATCTAAATGCCTGATTCTCTGCTGTGAAAACCTCTCTCCTCCGTCTGGGTGCAGGGGTCAAAGTCTCTCAAAGTGGCCTTCTCTTGTGCTGGGTGATGTGAAGCTGATGTTTGTGCCATCTGACATGGCTGCCGGGGTCCCATTAAATGGTGGCCTACTCCTGTGGTGGGTGATCTAAATGCATGATTCTCTGCTGTGAAAACCTCTCTCCTCCGTCTGGGTGCAGGGGTCAAAGTCTCTCAAAGTGGCCTTCTTGTGCTGGGTGATGTGAAGCTGATGTTTGTGCCATCTGACATGGTTGCCGGGGTCCCATTAAATGGTGGCCTACTCCTGTGGTGGGTGATCTAAATGCATGATTCTCTGCTGTGAAAACCTCTCTCCTCCGTCTGGGTGCAGGGGTCAAAGTCTCTCAAAGTGGCCTTCTTGTGCTGGGTGATGTGAAGCTGATGTTTGTGCCATCTGACATGGTTGCCGGGTCCCATTAAATGGTGGCCTACTCCTGTGGTGGGTGATCTAAATGCCTGATTCTCTGCTGTGAAAACCTCTCTCCTCCGTCTGGGTGCAGGGGTCAAAGTCTCTCAAAGTGGCCTTCTCTTGTGCTGGGTGATGTGAAGCTGATGTTTGTGCCATCTGACATGGCTGCCGGGGTCCCATTAAATGGTGGCCTACTCCTGTGGTGGGTGATCTAAATGCATGATTCTCTGCTGTGAAAACCTCTCTCCTCCGTCTGGGTGCAGGGGTCAAAGTCTCTCAAAGTGGCCTTCTCTTGTGCTGGGTGATGTGAAGCTGATGTTTGTGCCATCTGACATGGTTGCCGGGGTCCCATTAAATGGTGGCCTACTCCTGTGGTGGGTGATCTAAATGCCTGATTCTCTGCTGTGAAAACCTCTCTCCTCCGTCTGGGTGCAGGGGTCAAAGTCTCTCAAAGTGGCCTTCTCTTGTGCTGGGTGATGTGAAGCTGATGTTTGTGCCATCTGACATGGTTGCCGGGGTCCCATTAAATGGTGGCCTACTCCTGTGGTGGGTGATCTAAATGCATGATTCTCTGCTGTGAAAACCTCTCTCCTCCGTCTGGGTGCAGGGGTCAAAGTCTCTCAAAGTGGCCTTCTCTTGTGCTGGGTGATGTGAAGCTGATGTTTGTGCCATCTGACATGGTTGCCGGGGTCCCATTAAATGGTGGCCTACTCCTGTGGTGGGTGATCTAAATGCCTGATTCTCTGCTGTGAAAACCTCTCTCCTCCGTCTGGGTGCAGGGGTCAAAGTCTCTCAAAGTGGCCTTCTCTTGTGCTGGGTGATGTGAAGCTGATGTTTGTGCCATCTGACATGGTTGCCGGGGTCCCATTAAATGGTGGCCTACTCCTGTGGTGGGTGATCTAAATGCATGATTCTCTGCTGTGAAAACCTCTCTCCTCTGTCTGGGTGCAGGGGTCAAAGTCTCTCAAAGTGGCCTTCTCTTGTGCTGGGTGATGTGAAGCTGATGTTTGTGCCATCTGACATGGTTGCCGGGGTCCCATTAAATGGTGGCCTACTCCTGTGGTGGGTGATCTAAATGCATGATTCTCTGCTGTGAAAACCTCTCTCCTCCGTCTGCGTGCAGGGGTCAAAGTCTCTCAAAGTGGCCTTCTCTTGTGCTGGGTGATGTGAAGCTGATGTTTGTGCCATCTGACATGGTTGCCGGGGTCCCATTAAATGGTGGCCTACTCCTGTGGTGGGTGATCTAAATGCCTGATTCTCTGCTGTGAAAACCTCTCTCCTCCGTCTGGGTGCAGGGGTCAAAGTCTCTCAAAGTGGCCTTCTCTTGTGCTGGGTGATGTGAAGCTGATGTTTGTGCCATCTGACATGGTTGCCGGGGTCCCATTAAATGGTGGCCTACTCCTGTGGTGGGTGATCTAAATGCCTGATTCTCTGCTGTGAAAACCTCTCTCCTCCGTCTGGGTGCAGGGGTCAAAGTCTCTCAAAGTGGCCTTCTCTTGTGCTGGGTGATGTGAAGCTGATGTTTGTGCCATCTGACATGGTTGCCGGGGTCCCATTAAATGGTGGCCTACTCCTGTGGTGGGTGATCTAAATGCCTGATTCTCTGCTGTGAAAACCTCTCTCCTCCGTCTGGGTGCAGGGTCAAAGTCTCTCAAAGTGGCCTTCTCTTGTGCTGGGTGATGTGAAGCTGATGTTTGTGCCATCTGACATGGTTGCCGGGGTCCCATTAAATGGTGGCCTACTCCTGTGGTGGGTGATCTAAATGTATGATTCTCTGCTGTGAAAACTTCTCTCCTCTGTCTGGGTGCTGGTCCAAAATACATGAGAGTGGCCTTCTCCGGTGGTGGTTGATATGAAGCATGATTCCTTGCTGTGGGACCTGTATCCTCTGTCTGGGTGCTGGTCTGAAATAAATGAGAGTGGCCTTCTCCGTTGGTAGTTGATATGACGCATGCTTCCTTGCTGTGGGACCTGTATCCTCTGTCTGGGTGCTGGTCCAAAAAAAATGAGAGTGGCCTTCTTCGGTGGGGGTTGATATGACGCATGATTCCTTGATGTGGGACCTCTCTCCTCTGTCTGGGTGCTGGTCCAAAATACATGAGAGTGGCCTTCTCCGGTGGTGGTTGATATGAAGCATGATTCCTTGCTGTGGGACCTGTATCCTCTGTCTGGGTGCTGGTCCCAAATAAATGAGAGTGGCCTTCTCCAGTGGTGGATGATATGACGCATGATTCCTTGCTGTGGGACCTGTATCCTCTGTCTGGGTGCTGGTCCAAAATAAATGAGAGTGGCCTTCTCCGGTGGGGGTTGATATGACGCATGATTCCTTGATATGGGACCTCTCTCCTCTGTCTGGGTGCTGGTCCAAAATAAATAAGAGTGGCCTTCTCCGTTGGTGGTTGATATGAGGCATGATTCCTTGCTGTGGGACCTATCTCCTCTGTCTGGGTGCTGGTCCAAAATAAATGAGAGTGGCCTTCTCCGGTGGTGGTTGATATGACGCATGATTCCTTGATGTGGGACCTCTCTCCTCTGTCTGGGTGCTGGTCCAAAATAAATGAGAGTGGCCTTCTCCGTTGGTGGTTGATATGACGCATGATTCCTTGCTGTGGGACCTGTATCCTCTGTCTGGGTGCTGGTCCCAAATAAATGAGAGTGGCCTTCTACAGTGGTGGATGATATGATGCATGATTCCTTGCTGTGGGACCTGTATCCTCTGTCTGGGTGCTGGTCCAAAATAAATGAGAGTGACCTTCTCCGGTGGTGGTTGATATGACGCATGATTCCTTGATGTGGGACCTCTCTCCTCTGTCTGGGTGCTGGTCCAAAATACATGAGAGTGGCCTTCTCCGGTGGTGGTTGATATGACGCATGATTCCTTGCTGTGAGACCTGTATCCTCTGTCTGGGTGCTGGGCCGAAATAAATGAGAGTGGCCTTCTCCGTTGGTGGTTGATATGAGGCATGATTCCTTGCTGTGGGACCTGTATCCTCTGTCTGGGTGCTGGTCCAAAATAAATGAGAGTGGCCTTCTCCGGTGGGGGTTGATATGACGCATGATTCCTTGATGTGGGACCTCTCTCCTCTGTCTGGGTGCTGGTCCAAAATAAATGAGAGTGGCCTTCTCCGGTGGTGATTGATATGACGCCTTATTCATTGCTGTGGGACCTGTATCCTCTGTCTGGGTGCTGGTCCAAAATACATGAGAGTGGCCTTCTCCGGTGGTGGTTGATATGAAGCATGATTCCTTGCTGTGGGACCTGTATCCTCTGTCTGGGTGCTGGTCCCAAATAAATGAGAGTGGCCTTCTCCAGTGGTGGATGATATGACGCATGATTCCTTGCTGTGGGACCTCTCTCCAATTGATATTGGTTAATTTTTATTTATTTTATTTTAATTCATTTCCCTATCTACATTTGTTTGCAGGGGATTTACCTACATTTTGCTGCCTTTTGCAGCCCTCTAGCCCTTTCAGGGAGTCTTTTACAGGCTTTTTAGTGCCCAAAAGTTCGGGTCCCCATTGACTTCTACGGGTTCGGGATGAAGTTCGGGTTGAGTTCGGATCACGAACCCGGACATTTTCCGGAAGTTCGGCCGAACCTCTCGAACCCGAACATCCAGGTGTTCGCTCATCTCAAACCACTACCTCTTCCACCTACACCGCCATGTCCACAGCCTCCTCAACTCCCTACTCCATTTGGACTTCCTCCTCTTGGTTCAAGATTGTATTTTTTATTTTTATATATTTTATGTAATTTTAAGTCACTTCCCTATCCACTTTTATTTGCAGTGCCATTTTACTACTTTTACGGACACTTCGGAGCCTTTTGCAGGCCTCTAGCCCTTTCTATTACTTTTTTAGAGCCATTTTAGTGCCCCTAAGTAACGGGGCCCTATTGACTTCAATGTGGTTCATTATTCAGTGTCAAGTATTTTATGAGGTATCACTATCTGTCTTAAAAACAGACAGATTCTAATTTAGAAAATTGTAAATTGTTCCAAATTTTCAGTACATTGTGGATTTTTTGATGAATGAAGGTAAATCATATTGACTCAAATTTACCATTGTGCGTCATGCACAATATCACAAAAAAAAATTCTCAGAATGGCTTGGATAAGTAAAAGCATTCCAAAGTTATTACCACATAAAGTGATAAATGTCAGATTCACAAAATTAGGATTGGTTAGGAATGGGATAAATGGCCTGGTCTTGAAGTGGTTAAAGGAAACAAAAAAATATTTTTAATGTGAGAGTCCACCGTCATTGATACTTTTTATAGGCCACACTCCAAAAATATACAAAAAGGTAAATTAACTTCCTGTGAAATTGTGTTGGGTCGAGCACCTATATGGCAGCCACTGACTTCCCAGGAAGTCACCCCAGCCAGACAACTATCTCTTTGACTTGAGTCCCTGTGAGAAAGGCACATTGCAAATTTTTGTATAGGAAAAATGTGGTAAATAAGACAAGGGTTGTAAAACAGAACTATCAACATGGGGAGACGAGGACAGTTGTAGCAGTAAGTATTGGAGCAGTTCAACGTCCTGTTGCTTACTTTATGAGGTGTGCATGCAGAAGCTCATGGCAGATATGTCAATAAATATAATATTATTTGCCTTCTGAGTAAAAAATAAATAAAGTATTGGAGAACTTCATAGATAGTAACATAGTAACATAGTACATAAGGCCGAAAAAAGACATCTGTCCATCCAGTTCAGCCTGTCATCCTGCTAGTTGATCCAGAGGAAAGAAGTACTCCCTGGATCAACGACCCATCTCTAATAGCTATAGCCTGTAATATTATTACACTCCAGGAATACATCCAGGCCCCTCTTGAATTCCTTTATTGTACTCACCATCACCACCTCCTCAGGCAGAGAGTTCCATAGTCTCACTGCTCTTACCGTAAAGAATCCTCTTCTATGTTTGTGTACAAACCTTCTTTCCTCCAGACGCAGAGGATGTCCCCTCGTCACAGTGACAGTCCTGGGGATAAATACATGATGGGAGAGATCTCTGTACTGACCCCTGATATATTTATACATAGTTATTAGAACTCCTCTCAGTCGTCTTTTTTCTAAAGTAAATAAATAACCCTAATTTTGATAACCTTTCAGGGTACTGTAGTTGCCCCATTCCAGTTATTACTTTAGATGAGTGTGAAAGTTTTATTGTCCTCTGACTGAGATCTGGTCCATGGTTTTGATGCTTCCTAATTGTCTGAGGGGCACATTCCAAGTGATGTAAAACATAAATCCATGTGACAGTTGTTCCTGTTCTGAGTGAGTCAGATGCTGTCATTAATTTTTATCCCCAAGTCATTGTGTCTCTGTAGGATTTGAATCTACTTTTTAATACTACAATTTTCACATATGTGAAGCTGGAGCCATGGCTACAACATCACAGATATAAAAATGTTAGCAATAACAGGTAAATTCAAGTTTCAAAGAGATTTAGACAGATTTTATACCTTTTTTTGGTTGCAGGGAAACTATTCTGTTGTTATTACAGAGGACTATGGTGTTTTTTTCTGATTATGTAGCTGCAAAGAAGAGAGGGGTCTGGAATAGGGTTGCAAAGTTTGGGTTCGTAGCGAACTTTGCGAGTTCAGGTACCCGGATCCGAACCAAGACTTTTTCACTGAACTTCGGGTTCGGGTTTGGTGTTCGGGTGATTTTATTATTTTCCATTATAACATGGTTATAACCGAAAATAATAGCAGGTGACGTCATAGCAGGTTCTTTTGCAGGTCCAGAAGAAAGAAGAGGATATTGGCTGCGCTATCAAGTGGATGAGGTGAGTTTTTTAAATTATTTTTAACCCCTCAATGGCCATTTTATTTAGCATTCTGTCTTAAGAATGCTATTATTTTCCATTACAACCATGTCATAACGGAAAATAATAAAGTGAAGTTCTGGTCCCCATTGACTTAATGGGGTCTGGGTTCGGGGGCAAGTTTGGGTCCCGAACCTGAACTTTGACCTGAAGTTCTTCCGAACCCGAACTTCCACAGGTTTTCTCATCCCTAGTCTGAAAATATTGATTTTAAATTGTCATTTTTTTGTAATAATGGCTATAGTTTCTAGAGGGAAATTAAAACCATGGCCAGATCACAATCAAAAGAAAATAAAACTTTTAAACTCCTCATCTATGAACTGCTCCAATAGTTACTGCTATAACTTGTACTGATTCCCTCATATTGAAATAATCTCCTCTCCGTCACTTTTACCACACTATTTCTTTTCTTTTGTGCATAAAATTGTGGTGCTTCATATGTGCTATATGATGCCTGATGAAGAAACCTAAGTTGTCTTAAAAGCTTGCTATTTATCATCATCTTTCAGTTTGTAAATAATGGCAGACTCTTACAGAATGGATCTTTTTGACCCCAACTTGTATGTGTGTCTATCAACTTTAGGATCCAGGAGCACAAGCTCTCTTTTGCATCTTCTGCCTGCCACTGACCAAGAGGTCTGCAGAGCACTGCTATTTATGCTTTCTCTGCATGTGCCTTCACTAAAGCTTAAGAGCTTTATGTTAATTAGTCAGTGGTCTTTTGCCCATTGGTATTATCAAATAACTCTGTAGCAGCCACGGGAATCCACCTAGTGCAGCAGATTGTCAGTTCATGTATGGTGATGATATTACCATACCACTGGCAATATCTATAGGTATACTAATTTCTTTCTACTCCTGAATTATAGCATCACTGACAGAATATAAAATTATGAGAGTTGTAGTAGAGAGGATACAGATGGAACAGGGTTACTTTAATGGTGAAATAATCCTCTTTGTTATAAAAAATGGATCAGAGGATATCTAGTCTAGGTAATACTGATATATACTGACCAATGGTATTATTGGTCATTATGATAATGCCATTGATCAGGAGATGTCAGTATTACCTAGACTAGATGTCCTCCTACCCCATTTATGGGGACTAGATGTCCTCTGACCCCATTATTGGTCATTATAATAATGACATTGGTCAGTAGATGTCAGTATTACCTAGACTAGATGTCCTCTAACCCCATTTTTAGAGCAAAGAGGAATTATTTCACAATTAAAATAACCCTGTTCCATCTGTATACTCTCTACTACAACTCTCATTATTTTATATTCTGTCAGTGATGCTATAATTCAGGAGTAGAAAGAAATTGCCATTACACTTCTGATCTGGCTCCATTACGCTCTGTACCAGGCCTCTATAGTTAAGTATAGTTCTAGTTCTACAGTTAACAATGAACAAATATAGTGCATCCCACAGTACTAACAAAAAATGTACTAAGTTACTAAGTGAGCTACATTTTTATTGTGCAATTTATCAGCAGTTTTAAATGTTTTCTAAAAAAAAAAAAAAAAGAATTGTTTATGTCATGTAAGAACAAAAATATACGCACACAGACATATTTACATACACTTATCCATGACTCTATCTATCTATCTATCTATCTATCTATCTATCAATCATCATCACTACAGGAAAATAAAAGATAATTGAATGATATTAAGTTGAGATTGATACAGTATAAACTTCTACTTGTGATTGTTCAATGATTCTTAATCAAGGTGGTGCACTCTACTTCTGGTTCTGTAGCAGGGTATATGTTGAGGCAGGGTCACATTAATACTGGGTGGCATCTCCCCTTGCTGCGATGAGGCTTCCACTCTGACATGGTAACGGTCATGCATATGCGAGATACCCTCCTGTGGTATGTCATTCTGGGCTTTTTCAACTAGTACCCTTAGATCCACCCAGGATAGATCCACAACATCTACAAAAAGACAGCTAGATAAAATGAGAGTATAGTGGAAGTCCAGTAGAGATAAATATCTAAAAAGGTGAAGCCTTCGGTGCCTGGATACACACCTGAACTGTCTGATCTGCTGTGTAACTTTCCATATCCCAAGGTGGAAGAGTGGATTAGCAACCTTTACAAAGAATGTTGCATAAGCGTTGGCCTGCTGCTTAGGGAAAAGCACTGTTGTTTGCCAGTTATTTTCTAAAGTAAAGTATTACACGCCATATCTGGATGCTAAAGTACAAGTCAGTTAGCAAAGTGCAGAGTAAGAAAGATTGCTTTAACTTTAAAGAGACATCTTTTGGCCTATGATTACCTGTTGTGGCTGTAAAAACTGTAAAATCTGAGGATACTGCATTTTGTATTGCTGTAATCATGTAATGTAAAAATGTACCCTGTCCAAAATGAGTTAGGCCTCTTTCACGCGAGCGTGGTGGATTGGCTCCAGATGAGTTCAAGGTGCGTTCAGTGAAACTCGCACCATTTTGAAAGCAAGCTGTCAGTTTTGTCTGCAATTGCGTTCATTCTTTTCTGTGCGAGTGCAATGCGTTTTGATGCGTTTTTCATGCGCGTAATAAAAACTGAAGGTTTACAAACAACATCTTCTAGCAACGATCAGTGAAAAATGCATTGCATCCGCACTTGCTTACGGATGCAATGCGGTTTTTCTCTGAAGCCCCATTCACTTCTATGGGGCCAGGGCTGCATGAAAAATGCAGAATATAGAACATTTAGCATTTTTCACACAAAGCAGAACTGATGCGTGAAAAAAAAAAAACGCTTATGTGCACAGACCCAGTGAAATAAATGGGTCAGGATTCAGTGCGGGTGCTATGCGGTCACATCACGCATTGCACCTGCGTGGAAAACTCGCTCGTGTGAAAGAGGCCTTAAAAAATGTTGATGCAAACCCAAAAACCCCTTTAAAGATTCCTACTCCTAATAATTCTATTTTCCTCATGTGATGCTACACAACCATTTACTCATTTTCAAATTACTAGAAAACAAATGTAGTTGAACAAAAAGTAAACCAATACACAATTAATATTGTCAGCCATGAAGATTCAGTGCGTGAAAGTGATTCATCTATTTCACATTTAAAATGTTAGCCTGTGTATCGTCTTGGTTCTTAGCACATCAAAAAAGATTTATGCTTGACTGTTGGTGAAGACTTATGGATCTAGCCCAGTTGCCGGTGGCTAAACATTGCAATTTATAACAATCAATAAATGAGTCATATTTCATTGTCTGTGGAGTAAAGCAGACAAGCAGGAGCTGAGTTACAGTATATCTTCTTTACACCATCACATTCCCCACAAAATGATTGGCACACCTTTTTCTAAGCAGAATGCCACTATCCATTGTATCCATTCCTTTGGATTCAGAAGAGATAACTAAAATTATCTGGCAGCTATAGGATCTGCTGATTAAATCTAAAAAAGATGATAATAGTTTGCTGCCAAGTTCTTGTTTATTACTCTCCTATGTTGTGAAAGCATGAAGGTGCTCTTCAGTGGTTCATTGCCAAGACAATCTTTTAAGCTTGCTGGATGCAACTCAAGTAGGTTCTACTAAGTTTTATGAGGACAATTATGTTATTGATAAGTAATGGTAAAAAAAAAGTCATGATATCATTTGAAAGTCATAAATATATGTTACTGGATATCGATAATGTAGTATAATGTGAAAATCCTCTAATCTGGTAATTTAAAGGGGTTGTACCATATTGAACCCTTTAAAGTGTCGGTCAAGGGAAACATTCAACCAATGCTCCACTGTTTCTGTAACTCTCATAGCAGTGACTGGGAGCAACGCAAACAGCATTTTACAGCAAGCTAGGCAGTTTCCATACCTTGGAAGTTTGCTGTGTTATGCTATTTGCATAGCTACCATTCCCTGCTACGGGATTTACTGAAACAGCAGTAAATTTTTCAAATTTGTGGTGCATGTGAAATAAATAAAAAATGGGGATTATTTTATGGTAAAAAAAATGCAAAAACAAATTAGTATATGAACTAAACTTTATTTTTGCCACATTGCACCATGATCTAGGAATGTCAATTTTAAGGGCTTTTCCACTCTTAGACGTCAGTTTTTGAGGTGTGTTACAGTTTTCGGTGCTTTTTTTCTTTTTTGTTTTTTAGTCAACAAACTCCAGATGTTACTTAGAAGGCTATGGGAAATATTAAATGCACAACAAACATGCATTTTTTTTAAACACTTTAGGTGTCTTTTTTGGGGGTCACTCACATTTTATGGAATTGTAGCATATAACATGTGTAATGCCCCCCCCCCCCCCCCATTGCCTGGTAATTTTTGTTCCATAGACATCCACAGTTTATTTCCTTGTTTTTTGTTAGACTGCCATGCTGTTTTTAAAGGTGTTTTTACATTACATTTCTTTATTCAATGTATTTTCCAATAATACTCTTAACAGGAAGTAAGAGGGGGTACACACTTTCCTATATAAAAACTGAAGGCATGCCAAAAAATGGCATTAATACAGTGCACATTATTTGAGCAAGAATGACAGAAAACAATGCCACCATTTTTTTCTTGTGACAATGCATTTTATACGCATGGTCAGTGGCATTTTTCCCGTCACAAACTTTCAGCTAACATCTGGAGTTTGCATTTTCTCAGAAACAAAAAGTAGTGGGAAACAGATAAAATAAATTATCAAGAACAGCATGAGAAACTAAACATCATTAATTTGACAAATCATTCTACATTCTGGGTAGATTTCATTATAAATTCCTAGCAAGCATTTGTCCATAGCTTAAAGGCTTGTCCAGGCTTTTAATATTGATGACTAGTGATGAGCGAGCACCAAAGTGTTCGGGTACTCGGTCCGAACACATAGCAATATTCGTGCGCTCGGCCGAGTATAGCGGAAGTCAATGGCCTCTTTCAGACGGGCGTTGCGGGTGCACTCCGTCAAACAGTGCGGGTGCGTTGCGGGAATCGCCGCGATTTTTCCCTGCGAGTGCAAAGCGCTGTCATGCGTTTTGCACGCGCGGGAGAAAAATCGGCACTTTTGGTACCCAGACCCGAACCTGCACTTCTTCACAGAAGTGCATGTTTGGGTCAGAAATAGTCTCGCTGGTATTATTTCACATTATAACATAGTTATAATGTAAAATAATACCCTTGGCCATCTCCCTAATGTTTAAACAGGTGCAGAATGGGTTAAAAATAATAAACTAATCTTAACTTACCTGGTCCATTTGATCGCGAAGCCCGGCCTCCTCTCCGTTAGCTTGAAAGATGAAAAGGACCTGTAATGATATCACAGCATCACATGGCCTCATCACCTGCTCCATCACTATGGTGATGGAGCATGTGATTGGTCCATGTGACCACGTGACATCATCCAAGGTCCTTAAGCACTAGCCACAGCCTGAGGATAGTGATTAGTGACCTTGGATGATGTCACATGGTCACATGGACCAATCACATGCTCCATCACCATAGTGATGGAGCAGGTGATTGGGCCATGTGATGTGACGTCATCACAGGTCCTTTAGATCATCGATGCTGCAGGGAAAGAGAGGACAGATCGCGACTACGCGATCAAGTGGCTAAGGTAAGTTAACTTTTATTATTTTTAACCCCTTCCTCTTCATTTTACACAGCATTCTTTATTAAGAATGCTATTATTTCCCTTATAACCATGTTATAAGGGGAAATAATAGAGATTGGGTCCCGTTGCTAGCAACAATGCGGGAAAATCGCAACGCATCCGCACTTGGTTGCGGCTGCTTGCGATTTTCCCGCATCCCCATTCACTTCTATGGGGCCTGCGTTGCGTGAAAAACGCAGAATATAGAACATGCTGCGATTTTCACGCAACGCAGAAGTGATGCGTGAAAATCACCGCTCATGTGCACAGCCCCATAGAAATGAATGGGTCCGGATTCAGTGCGGGTGCAATGCGTCCTCCTCACGCATTGCACCCGCGCGGAAAACTCGCCCGTGTGAAAGGGGCCAATGGGAGATAACCAGGCATCCCCCTGTTTTGAAGAGGGGAGGGTGCCTGGTCCACTCGAAAAGGTTTGAAAGAGACAGAAGCACCACCGAAATGGATCGGGAACAGCATGGGGACGATGTATGGATGCATCTTGGACTCCCAGGTCGCTGCTGGACACCATGTTGTCCGAGTTGTCCGCCACTTATACAGACTGACAAAAATACACACAAAACCCACCCCAAAAAAAAATTATTTCACAGGAAAAATTGTTAGGAAACATTCTTTCCTGTATATTCAATTGTATATAAAGTGCAAGTGCTGCCAAAAATGACAAGCAACAGGCACTCCGAAACAGCCTGTATATCACATAAAGGAGGGCCCCGTTCACATTGTGGTACAATTGTTCAGGTAGTGGGACTTCTACACTCATAAAGCCTATGCACTAAGTGAAAGGGCTGCCAAAAATTACAAGGAACCAGCACTACAATACACCCTTTATTACACACAAAGGAGGGCATCATACACACCCTTAAAAAATTATGATTGGTGGCCTGCTGGTGACCCTCAAAACCATTTGGAGCAAGGGCCTGCTGGTGACCCTCTAAAACATTACGGGTGAGGGCCTGCTGCTGAGCTGACCATGTAAAACATTATGGTTAAAGGCCTGCTGGTGAGTTGACTCTGTAAAACAGTATGGTTGAGAGCTTGCTGGTGAGCTGACCCTGTAAAACATTATGGTTAAGGGCCTGCTGGTGAGCTAACCCTGTAAAACATTATGGTTGGGGGCCTGCAGGTGAGCTAACCCTATAAAACATTATGGGTGAGGGCCTGCTGGTGAGCTGACTCTGTAAAACATTATGGTTGAGGGCCTGCTGGTGAGCTGAACCTACAAAACATTACGGCTGAGGGCCTGCTGGTGAGC
The DNA here is from genome assembly GCA_033119425.1 of Bufotes viridis. Classification (NCBI taxonomy): domain Eukaryota; kingdom Metazoa; phylum Chordata; class Amphibia; order Anura; family Bufonidae; genus Bufotes; species Bufotes viridis. The sequence goes on from CM065590.1 coordinate 311,020,493, forward strand.
TGACTCTGTAAAACATGGTTGAGGGCCTTCTGGTGAGCTGACCCTCTTTAAAAATTGTAGTGGAGGGAATATATACAATCTGGATAAGGAGGAGGAGGAGGAGTAGAAAACAAGATCCAACCAAATACACTTTTTTGTGGTGGAAAAGGTGCATTGGAATACACTACAGTAGACTGAGTACATTATAAACAATACATTGTAATTGCCTTTATGTTCATCGTCAATCATCTCAGCTCTCCTCTGGTGGAGTTGAGAGGCCAGGAGCAATCCAGGCCTTGTTCATTTTTATCTGAGTCAACCTGTCAGCATTGTCAGTGGACAAGCAGATATGCTTATCTGTTATAATGCCACCAGCAGTACTAAATACACGCTTAGAGAAAATGCTGGCAGCAGGGCAGGCCAGCTCCTCCAAGGCATAGAGCGCAAGTTCATGCCACGTGTCCAGCTTGGATACCCAGTAGTTGTAATGCACTGAGGGATCATTTAGGACGCTGACACGGTCTGCAATGTATTCCTTCACCATCTTCTAAAACTTTTCCCTCCTTGTAGCACTAGGCCGCGCTTCAGGGTGAGGTTGCTGGCGGGGTGTCATGAAAATGGCCCATGTCTTGGAGAGTGTTGCCCTGCCTCTGTTGGAACTGCTGTGTGTTCCCCTCGTCTCCCTTCCTCGGTTGCCTAAGGAAGTACGGACTCTGGCGGCCACGTTGTCAGATGGAAAATTTTGGAGCAATCTCTCAACAAGTACCTGCTGGTATTGCACCATTTTACGCATCCTCTCCACCATAGGAATGAGAGATGAGAAGTTCTCTTTGTAGCTGGGGTCGAGAATGGTTAACACCCAGTAATCTGTGTTATCTAAAATGCGTATAACGCAAGGGTCGCGGGAAAGGCAGCCTAACATGAAGTCAGCCATGAGTGCCAGAGTATCAACAGGCAACACGTCAATGTCAACATCAGGATGACTCTCCATCCCTTCATCCTCAATTTTCTACTCCTCTTATGCCCATCCATGCTAAACAGATGGAATTAAAGTTACATGGGTACTAATCTTTGTAGCAGAGGCAACTGTCTCCAGCTCCTTCTCCTCCTCTTCATGGCCCAATTCGTGCTGAGAAGAGGAACTGTGGGTGGTCTGGCTATCAGCCTGTGTAATGTTCTCCCCCATTTCCTCGTCTGCCACATTCAGAGAGTCCTCCTTAATTGTGAGCAGCGATCGTTTGAGTAGACACAGCAGTGGGATGGTTACGCTGATAATAGCGTTATCACCACTAACCATATGTGTAGATTCATCAAAGTTTTTTAAAACCTCACAGGGGTCTAACATTAATTCCCACTCCTCTATTGTGAATAGTGGCAGTGAACTGGAAAGGCGACAAACATGTTGCAATTGGTATTCCACAACTGCCCTCTGCTACTCACAAAGCCCGGCCAAATGTAGAACATAGAGTTCCAGCTTGTGCTCACGTCGCACAACAGTCGGTGAGCTGGAAGCCACAAGCCCTTCATCAGCGTTGACAGACCGGCTGAAGCTGTGGACGACTTGCGGAAATGGCACACATGCGGCGCGCCTTCATTGGTAGCTCTGCCAAATTGGGGTAGGTTTTTATAAACCGATGAACCACTAAGTTTAAGACGTGGGCTAGGCATGGGATGTGTGTCAGGTTGCCGAGCTCCAAAGCCGCCACCAAGATACAGCCATTGTCTGACTGACTGGTTGAGTGTCAAGTAGACTTGAGCGAACCAGAACTGTATAGTTCGGGTTCGTACCGAACTTTACGGTTTTCCGCACCCGGAACTGAACCCGAACATTTCCGTAAAAGTTTGGGTTCGTTGTTCGGCGATTTCTTCCTGCTTTTTGAAAGGCTGCAGAGCAGCCAATCAACAAGCATTTCACTATTTTGCCCTAAGAAGCCATCACAGCCATGCCTACTATTGGCCTGGCTGTGATTGGCTAAGTATTACAAATCACAGCCAAAAGAATTCTTTGAGATTTGATGGTAATCTTTATTCAGATATATGTGAAATGCGGCTTTATGTGCAAACGTTTTTGGCCGATATTTCAGCCTTCATCAGGCACTACAAAAGTACAATGAAGTATATTCAGTAAGACAAGTATTGGCAAACGTCAGGAAAGTATAGAATCATGTATGAGAGAGATTTGTCATAGAAAAAACATTCTGAGAAATGCCGTCATATAATCACATCTGTAATCCATATCTGGATAGTATCAATACAATGGCATGGCAACTGAAAAAAAAGTTGTTAAGGTGATAAAAATCTTGACACAGTTCGTTGGTCTATTCTTGACACTGTAATTTCACCACTCATGACATTCTCAAAAATTATACTCAAGCCTTATCTATAAGATCAAAGTATGTATCCATATCATGTTTTCTGATCCCTTGTTCCCCCAGAGTGGATATACATGTGATTGGCTAATTGCAGCATGTGACCCAGCCTCTATTTAAGCTGGAGTCACGTAGCGCCGCACGTCACTCTACTGCTCTTAGTGTAGGGATAGGTTGCTGATGGTGCTCTCAGGGAGAGATTAGGGAAGAAGCCTGTTGAATTTGGTGGTGTTAAGTCTTCAAACTGCAGCAATTATTGAGGGTTCTATGCTACATATTTGTACCCAGCCCTGAGCCCAGTGATAATGCAAAATTATTTTTAATCCATCTGTTACTGAGGTGGGGGTCAGCAGCCATTTTAGCAACTGCAGTGTCCTTGGAACTGCTTGTGACCTGCATGTGTGCCAGCCTGCCAGGGACATCAGTCTAATTATTTTTTGGTAGCTCAGTGGAGGAAAAATTCCTTTTTTCTGGCAGGTCAAGTGCCGCTACATTACCTGTTTTATAATTTTGGGGTAACATAGTGCATTTTTGTAGATGGGGGAATAAACCCATACTGTCGCACCATAGAGCAAGTTTTGCATACAACGCTGAAAAACCTATTTTAAAATTTTGCCGTGACATAGTGCATTTCTGTACTTGCTGTAATAATCCCGTACTGTCGTACCACAGAGCACGTTTGCATACACTGCTGAAAAAACTATTTTAAAATTTTAAGGTGACTGTTGAGGAAGGGTTGAAGTATATGTATATATATATATATATATATATATATATATATATATATATTAAAGGAAAAAAATGGCAGCACCGAGAGACCAAGGGATATATTGCAAGCGGGTGCTAGGTCCAGGGGTGTAAGCCAACCCTTGAATAGAGATGAGGAATATGGACAGCACTCCTGAATATGGATAAAAAATCTTCTTTTATTCACCCATGTGGTATACAAGCAACGTTTCGGCCCAACAATAGAGCCTTTCTCAATCTTACCATGGTGATGGACCATGTGATTGGACCATGTGATGTGACGTCATCACAGGTCCTTTAGTTCTTAGCTGATGCTGGGAAAGAGAGGACAGATCGCAACTACGTGATCAAGTGGCTAAGGTAGGTTAACTTTTATTATTTTTAACCCCTTCCACTTCATTTTACTATGCATTCTTTATTAAGAATGCTATTATTTCCCCTTATAACCATGTTATAAGGGAAAATAATAAATTCTCCAGAAGACCTGAAACCGGACTTCAGTGATGAAGTCTGGCTTCGGGTCTGGGTACCAAACATGGTGATTTTTCTCACGCGCGTGAAAAACGCATTACAAACGTTTGCACCCGCGCGGGAAAATCGCGCATATTCCCGCAACGCACCCGCCTCTTATGTGAAAGAGGCCTTAAGGGCTAATTTTTTTCGGGACGAGACAACGGTTTTATTGGCACTATTTTGGGGGGCATACGACTTTTTGGTCGCTTGCTATTACACTTTTTGTGATGTAAGGTGACAAAAAAATTCCTTTTTTTGCACTGTTTTTATTTCTTTATTTTTAGAGTGTTAATCAAAGGGGTTAGGTCATGGGGTATTTTTATAGAGCAGATTATTACGGATGCGGCGATACATAATCTCTCTACTTGTTTAAAATGTATATAGGTTTAACACTATATTATCCTATTTGAAACAAAATACAAAAAAAAAATTAGTATCTACACAGTCTAATAGTCAGTTTTTTAAAAGTTTTTATTCGATTGTCTAAGGAAGGGGCTCATTTTTTGCGGGATGAGACGACGGTTTGATTGGCACTATTTTGGGGGGCATATGACTTTTGGATCGCTTGGTATTACACTTTTTGTGATGTGAGGTGACAAAAAAACCTCAATTTTTTGCATCATGTTTTTTTTTATTTTTTACCGTGTTAATCTAAGGGGTTAGGTCATGGGGAATTTTTATAGAGCAGATTATTACGGATGCGGCGATACATTATTTCTTTACTTGTTTAAAATGTATTTAGGTTTAACACTATATTATCCTATTTGAAACAAAATCCCCCCCAAAAAATTGCATCTACACAGTCTAATAGTCAGTTTTTTAAATGTTTTTATTCGATTGTCTAAGGTAGGGGCTCATTTTTTGCAGGATGAGACGACGGTTTTATTGGCACTATTTTGGGGGGCATATGAATTTTTGATCGCTTGGTATTACACTTTTTGTGATGTAAGGTGACAAAAAAAACCTCAATTTTTTGCATCATGTTTTTTTTTTTTTTTACCGTGTTAATCTAAGGGGCTACATCATGGGGTATTTTTATAGAGCAGATTATTACGGACATGGCGATACATAATTTGTCTACGTTTAAAATTATTTTAGTTTTACAAACTATCATTTTTGGAAAAAAAAAATTGGGGGTGTCTCAAGTCTGAGAACCATAGTTTTTATTCGATTGTCAGTGGCTAAATTAAATAAAAATTTGGAAGGAGATTATAAATTTAGTACTACATGGAAGGAGGGTACTCCCTTAAGCAACAATAATGCAGCGGTCCAGATGATCGGGGCATGTGTCACACTGAGTGGTGGTGTCCTTCTGTATCCCCCTCCTGTGACACACTCTGCATTTTTTTGGGGGCTTGTCCCTTCTTTCCAGTATGGGGTACCACACCTGGAAAGTGTTGGCCAGGGACGATCCGGGCGCCTCCAGTTCCCGAGGTACTCCAGCCTGCTCTTTCCCGGTCAGAAAAGATCAGGTCTAGAGATGAGCGAACTTTAAAAAAAAGTCCGGTGTTCGGCATTCGGGTTGTGGTAAGTCGCGCATCCCGTTATGGATTCCACTATAGCGGCATATGGAATCCATAAGTGGCGGCTGCCACCAACCCGAACTGTTGAACAGCCGAAGGACCTGGGGTGACGTTACTGTCATGTGATCAGTGCAGGGGGCGTGGCTCAGCACGGGATCAAATCCAGTGCTGAGCCCCCCCCCTCTGCACTGATCACATGACAGTGACATCACCCCAGGTCCTTCAGCTGTTCAACAGTTCAGGTTGGTGGCAGCCGCCCCTTATGGATTCCATATGCCGCTATAGTGGAATCCATAACGGGATGCGCGACTTACCACAACCCGAACGCCGAACACCTGACTTTTTTTTAAAGTTCGCTCATCTCTAATCAGGTCCTTGAGGACTGCCTCATAGAACTGAAGGAATTTCCCTGTGTGGCCAGCGCTCCGGAACAGCACAAAAGAGTTGTACATGGCAACCTGTACTAAGTAGACCGCAACTTTTTTGTACCATGCCTGGGTTTTGCCCATAGCATTATATGGCTTGAGGACTTGATCAGAGAGATCAACTCCTCCCATATACCGATTGTAGTCAATGATACAATCGGCTTGAAGACCGTTGCCGCGGTACCTCGCACAGGGACAGGGGTGATGCTGTTACTGTGAATTGTGGACAGCCTAAGGACATTGCTCTTTTCCTTATATCTGACCAGCAACAGGTTTACACTGGTAAGGGCACGGGTCTCACCCCTGGGGATAGGTACCTGGAGGGGGTAGGTAGGGAGGTTGCATTATTTTTTCCGCATGGTGCCACAAGCGGACGTGGATCTGGTGGCGATGGACTGGAACAAGGGGAAACTAATATAAAAGTTATTTACGTACAGGTGGTAACCCTTATCTAGCAGTGGGTGCATAAGGTCCCACACAAGTTTCCCGCTAACACCCAGAGTGGGGGGACATTCTGAGGGTTCAATACAGGAATCTCGCCCCTCGTACTCACAAAACTTGTAAGTGTACCCTGAGGTACTCTCACAAAGTTTTTACAGCTTCACGCCATTCCTCGCCCGCTTTGAGGTAACATACTAGCGGAAAATGAGTCTCCCCTTAAAAGCAATGAGAGACTAATCAACCGCGATCTCCCTTTCAAGGCAGGATCACCTTGGGGCATTTTCGGATGGCCTAAAACCAGGAGCGTATCATGGCCATACTGTAAAGTGAGGTCTGGTAGAGGACGTCCCCACTCCAGTAATGCCTGACACTGTTTTTTTTGACTAGGCACATGTGCAGCACGAGGCCCCAAAACGTCCTCATCTCGGCTGCACTGACCGGTGTCCAGCCACCGGACCTAGCCAGAAAAGAGCCCGGGTGTTGAGCAATGAACTGTTGGGCATACAGATTTGTTTGTTCCACCATCAGATTCACAAGGTAGTCACTAAAAAAAAGACTAAAATAGTCGTATTCAGTGAAGCCCACTGTGGGAATCTGGATTCCTGGTTGACCCACAAAATCAGGAATCACGGGCTGAAAATTCTCTGGGGTACACCATGCAAGTTCACCGGCACGTGGCTCAGGTGAACTTATCTGGTGGGACGGAAAACTTGTACGAACCCCAGAGCTGCTCGTACTAGGGTGGGCCACAGGGTCCCTAGCATGGCGGTCCCCTTGCTCCACCTGGTGGCGCCTCCGCCGCCTTGGGAGCTCATCATCATCGCTATCTCATTATTAGAGACCAGAATAACCCGGAAATGCAGCAAATCGCAGGTCTGAATTGACCTGTGGTTTGCTTCGATCTCCGATACGCGCGGGGGTGGCGGGCCAGGGTTGGGGTTCCGCGGTAATTGGAACTACACAGTTCGTACCGGTACATCCTGTGTCCGTAAGTACCAGGACATCAGGGCGTATAGGTACGTCCTATATCCGTAACAGGTTAAGGAGATGGTGCCAGTGTGTTTTAATTATTTTATCCATCTTTTTATACTGTGAATTAAAAGGAAGAATCATCCTTAATAACTTCTGTTTGTTTATCAATATCACTTTTTTTGCTTTAAGAAATTTTTCTTGTCCATTATCCTCACTCTATCTAGAGAAGACTGTATTAAGTCCTGTGGGTATTCTTTAGTGGTGAATTCTTTTAACATCTGTTCGGCTTCTTTTTAAAAATCCGTCTCCAAAGTACAATTTTGTTTCAGCCGACGAAATTAACTCACAGGAATATTCAAAAGCCACCTTGGTAAGTGGCAACTGGAGTAAAGGATATAGCCAATTTTAGCCACTGGTTTTTGGTATGTATGTACTGTAAAGTTTGGGTTCGTACTGAATTTCAGGATTTTTGGCACCCGGTCCTGAACCCAAACATTTTCGTAATAGTTCGGGTTTGGGTTCGGTGTTCATCAGATTTTATGGCGCTTGTTGAAAAGCTGTTGGGCAGACAATCAACAAGCGTCTTACTACTTTGCCCTTAGAACCCATCAAAGCCATGCTTACTAATGGCATGACTGGGATTGGCTAAGTGCAGCATGTGACCCAGCCTCTATATAAGCTGGAGTCACATAGCGCAGCACTTCACTCTGCTGTTGTTAGTGTAGGGACAGGTTGCTGCTGGTGCTCTCAGGGAGAGAATAGGAAACAAGCTTTGCTGAATAATATCTGATATTAGAATTGTGTTCGCTCAGCGATCTACAACCTTTTTGTTCTTGTCGGTGCAATGGCAGTTTTTTTTTTTTTTTTATGAGGCCAGTGACAAAGACTTTTATATTTCTGTGAGTGATTGGTGTCGGCGGCCATTTTGTGCAAGTGACGTGCACTTGCAGCTGCATATGTGCCAGGGACAGTAATAGAATCCAGTCTTTTTACTTCATTTGGCAAAATGTACCCATTTTTTAGGTGCACCTGTACTGGGGAAGGGAAAAATAATACTGTTACCCCGTTTGTGATTTTAGGGACCTAGGGGGTGATATTTTCACATTTTGTTCAGGAAAGAACCCCTGTGCTGCATATATCCTTGTCATTAATTTTCTAAATACATCAGATTCTGGGCTTTTTGCTAAAAAGTACATTTGCTCTGTGCACTACATTTGTAATTGTGAAACATATAATCAGTAAATCCATCTGTTTAACTGTGGGTGAAAAAAAAATAATAAAAATAATATATATATATATATATATATATATATATATATATAGTTTACCATTAAGTGCCTTTTCTGCCTGGTCAGCAAATTTTGATAGTGAAAAATAATAAGTAAATCCATCTGTTTCACTGGGGTAGAAAAAAATCTTCTTTTTTTTCCTAGAAAGTACCTTTTGCCTTGTACTGCAAATCAAATAAAATCAGTAAATTCCACTGAGACATTGTGGGTGTACTACTGCTAGTGAAATAATTTCACTTGCATCCGTCAATTTCACTGGGGTTGAAGAAATAATATATTTGGTTGAAATAAATTCCATCCTCTGCCTGCACAGGCAATCTAATAGTGAAAAATAATCTGTTAATCCATCTGTTTCACTGGGGTTGAAAAAATCCTCTTTTTTTCCTATAAAGTACCTTTTTGCCTTGTACTGCAAATCAAATAAAATCAGTAAATTCCAGTAGGACATTGTGGTTGAAAAAAAACCCCATAATTTTGGCCCATAATGTACTCCTGCAGCTTGCGTTGGTGTTCCTGCTGCACTGCATACCTGACTTGCCAAAATGTATTCAGTAAATTAAGTGGCATACTACAGATTGTTGGGGGATCTGTGCCCCTCATATCTTTCAAAGTAACTTGTGACCTTAACCAATCTTTTATCCTTAACACGCTGCCAGGGCCTATTGGGCAGGCCAAACAGTGTAATAAATTAGTTTCTCATATTGTGGTGTGACCTACAAATTTCTTTTATCTTTATCACACTGCCAGGGCATATTAGGCAGTGCACAAAGTGTAATAAATTCATCTGTCGCATAGATGTGTGAAAAAAAACAAAACAATCTTTACTGTTTATGACATGGGCACTTCATACCTGACAGGGAACAAGTTGTATTAAATCTGTCTGTTACTTCATTGGGTTACCGAAAAGAATGAGGAGAGCGTCAAATAACAAACGTGGCCATGGTGCTGCTGGTGTTGGTGGGGCTCATGTTGCAGAAAGAGGATGTGGTGTTATTTAGTAGTCCCGAAAGCCGCTCTATGAATGGTGAGGCCAAAGCACGTACAGGTGCTAGTAGATTGGGTGGCTGATAGTGCCTCCAGTACCTTCACATTGTCTCACACCCGGTCCACTGCTGAAAGCTCAGAGTTTGCACCTGCAGGCCATGGGCAGCTATCCAGCACCTCACCCCCTTGCAAATCAGCCAAGCAGTCTGAGCCCCAATTCATGCAGCAGACTCTCATGCTTGTTGATGACTCTCCTGGCAGGGTTTCCCCAGCCCATCCACCTATAGTGATGTCGCGAACATAAAATTTTCAGTTCGCGAACAGCGAACGCGAACTTCCGCAAATGTTCGCGAACGGGCGAACCGGGCGAACCGCCATAGACTTCAATTGGCAGGCGAATTTTAAAACCCACAGGGACTCTTTCTGGCCACAATAGTGATGAGAAAGTTGTTTCAAGGGGTCTAACACCTGGACTGTGGCATGCCGGAGGGGGATCTATGGCAAAACTCCCATGGAAAATTACGTAGTGGACGCAGAGTCAGGTTTTAATCCATAAAGGGCATAAATCAACTAACATTCCTAAATTGCTTGGAATAACGTGCTTTAAAACATCCAGTGTGTGTATACGATCAGGTATGATGTTGTATCGATCAGGTAGTGTAAGGGTTACGCCCGCTTCACTGACATTGACAGACCAAACTCCCCTTTTAATGCACCGCAAACAGTTCATTTGCACAACCACAAACTCCCCATTTGCACAAGGTTGGATACCAAGCTAGCCACGTCCCGGTGATGTCATTGAAGGTTTCTTCCTCCACCCAGCCACGTACAACACCAAGGGTCCCCAAAAGATGAATTGAATTTATTTTTCGAACGGTGAGATGGTTAAAAAAACGCTGGCTCCCTCCACTCTGTTTTAAACCACGGTCTGCGCCGTGCAATTTACTGTCACACCCGATATGAGTGGTATTTTCTGTAGTACTATTCTCATCAGTTTAATCCCTCTAACGTCCCCAATCTGGGGGCCATTTATTGAATAGATTTTTCGAACGGGGAGATGGTTAAAAAAACGCTGGCTCCCTCCACTCTGTTTTAAACCACGGTGACTGCGTCTGCGCCGTGCAATTTACTGTCACACCCGATATGAGTGGTATTTTCTGTAGTACTATTCTCATCAGTTTAATCCCTCTAACGTCCCATATCTGACACCTCAGCAAAGGAAGCAGCAGCGGGTACAACATCATCATCATCATCACACTGTACGTCCATGTGTGTAATCCTGCCTGACTGAGACATATCCCCGTAATCTACATCATCTGGCAATAATGGTTGCGCATCACTAATTGCATCCAACTGATGTGTAAGTAACTCCTCTGACGGATCAAGTGAAGCGGCTGTGGTGGCTGTGGTGGTAGTGGTGGTGGTGGCGACGGGCGGGTGCGTGGTAACTTGAGAGCAGGTGACCGAAGCTGAGCTGGAGGAGGATGGTGCGTCAAGGTTCTTAGCGGAAGCTGTTGAAGATTGGGTGTCCTGTCTAAGCCAGTCAACTACGTCCTCTGAATTTTTCGGGTTCAGGGTGCGTGGCCTCTGAAAACTGGGCATTATTCCAGGGACAGTGGAAATCACAGCACCACGACCACGACGGCCCCTGCGAGTGTGGCCTGCCTCTGCCTGTCATTTTTTTTTAGATAAGTGGTACTACGCGTGCTAGGTACTGTGCCACCCGGTATGAGTGGTTGGCACTGGCAGTGGGCACACTACAGTCTGTGGAAGTGGGCCTGACACACACTGGCAGCAGGCAAGCAACTGAATTTAGACTACTGTCTAAAAATTAAATGCCTTATTTATCGGCAAGCTACTGTGCCACCCGGTATCAGTGGTTGGCACTGGCAGTGGGCACACTACAGTCAGTGGAAGAGGGCCTGACACACACTGGCAGCAGGCAAGCAACTGAATTTAGACTACTGTCTAAAAATTAAATGCCTAATTTATCGGCAAGCTACTGTGCCACCCGGTATCAGTGGTTGGCACTGGCAGTGGGCACACTACAGTCAGTGGAAGAGGGCCTGACACACACTGGCAGCAGGCAAGCAACTGAATTTAGACTACTGTCTAAAAATTAAATGCCTTATTTATCGGCAAGCTACTGTGCCACCCGGTATCAGTGGTTGGCACTGGCAGTGGGCACACTACAGTCAGTGGAAGCGGGCCTGACACACACTGGCAGCAGGCAAGCAACTGAATTTAGACTACTGTCTAAAAATTAAATGCCTTATTTATCGGCAAGCTACTGTGCCACCCGGTATCAGTGGTTGGCACTGGCAGTGGGCACACTACAGTCAGTGGAAGCGGGCCTGACACACACTGGCAGCAGGCAAGCAACTGAATTTAGACTACTGTCTAAAAATTAAATGCCTAATTTATCGGCAAGCTACTGTGCCACCCGGTATCAGTGGTTGGCACTGGCAGTGGGCACACTACAGTCAGTGGAAGAGGGCCTGACACACACTGGCAGCAGGCAAGCAACTGAATTTAGACTACTGTCTAAAAATTAAATGCCTTATTTATCGGCAAGCTACTGTGCCACCCGGTATCAGTGGTTGGCACTGGCAGTGGGCACACTACAGTCAGTGGAAGTCAGCCTGACACACACTAGCAGTAGGCAAGCAACTGAAATTACACTAAAGTGTAAAAATTAAATGCCTTTTTTGATGCAAAGTACTGTGCCACACGGGATGACAGGGGTGGGCACTGGCAGTGGGCACACTACAGTCAGTTGAAGTCGGCCTGACACACACTAGCAGCAGGTGAGCAGCTGAAATTACACTAAAGTGTAAAAATTAAATGCCTTTTTATGCAAAGTCCTGTGCCAGCCGGTATGAGTGGTGGACACTGGCAGTGGGCACACTACAGTCAGTGGAAGTCAGCCTGACACACACTGGCAGGCAACTAACCTTAGATTAAAGTGTAAAAATTAAGTGCCTTTTTTAAGCAAAGTCCTGTGCCACACGGGATGACAGGGGTGGGCACTGGCAGTGGGCACACTACAGTCAGTTGAAGTCGGCCTGACACACACTAGCAGCAGGCAAGCAGCTGAAATTACACTAAAGTGTAAAAATTAAATGCCTGTTTTATGCAAAGTCCTGTGCCAGCCGGTATGAGTGGTGGGCACTGGCAGTGGGCACACTACAGTCAGTGGAAGTCAGCCTGACACACACTGGCAGGCAACTAACCTTAGATTAAAGTGTAAAAATTAAATGCCTTTTTTTGATGCAAAGTCCTGTACCACACGGAATGACAGGGGTGGGCACTGGCAGTGGGCACACTACAGTCTGTGGGCCTGCAGCTCCTCACACACAGGCAGGCCAGGCAACTGCAATATGTATATAAAGGAAAAAAAAAGCAGACTAATGTTGCAGCCCTAAAAAGGGCTTTTTGGGGTGCTGTCAGGACGCTGTCCTTACAGCAGAGATCAGATGAGTCTTTCAGGACTGGAGTGGACACTGAATTCACTAGCCTAGCTATCAATTTCCCAATTAAATCAGCAGCAATTACACTCTCCCTCCTCTCACTAAGACTGCAGCTTCAGAATGAATCTAAAATGGATGCTGTTCAGGAGGTGGGAGGGTCTGGGAGGGAGGGTATGCTGCTGATTGGCTGGAATGTGTCTGCTGCCTGTGAGGTACAGGGTCAAAGTTTGCTCAATGATGATGTATAGGGGGCGGACCGAACATCGCATATGTTCACCCGGCAGAGGCGAACGCGAACAAGCTATGTTCGCCGGGAACTGTTCGCCGGCGGATAGTTCGGGCCATCTCTATCCACCTAGCCCTGCTCCAGAAGAGGAAGAGATTGAGCGCACCAATGCCCAACCACTTATGTTTGAGGATATAGGAAGACCACCGGAGCACGTCTATGATGATGACAAAACACGGGTGCCAACTGCTGCGGCTTTCTGCAGTGTGGGCATGGGTTAAGAATGGGTGGAAGATGATGTGGAGGACGATGAGGTCCTAGACCCTACATGGGGTGAAGGTCATGCTAGTGACCTATGCAGTTTGGAGGAAGAGGCGGTGGTCGCACAGAGACACCAGCACAGCAAAAGAGGGAGCAGGGTGCAGAAGCAGAGCTCCCATCCCCTAGACACTACACCTGATACTGCCCACCACACCCAGCGACCAAGCACACCAAATAAAGCTCCAAGGAGTTCCCCGGCGTTGCAGTTCTTCATACAATGTGCAGACGACAAGACACGAGTGGTTTACACGCTTTGTAATCAGAGCCAAAGTCAAACATAAATGTTCTAAACCTGAACACAACCTGCATGACCAGGCATCTAAGTGCAAGACACGAGCTGCAGTGGAGTAAACACCTCCAAAACGAAGAAAAATCAGGTCATGCCATCACGTCCGTCACTTTCAACAAGCACTTCCACAGTGTCCCTTGGAAGCATTCAGCTGTCCATCTCCCAAACACTGGATTGAAAGAGGAAGTACCCCCTACCCACCCGCGATCCCTGGCCCTGAATGCCAGCATTTCAAAATTGCTGGCCTTTGAAATGCTGTCATTCCGTCTGGTGGAGACGGAGAGTTTTAAAAACCTTATGGCGGGGGCTGTCCCACAGTACGTCGTTCCAAGCCGCCACTACTTTTCCAGGCAAGCCATCCTTTACCTGCACAAGCAAGTGACGGACAAAATATGGTGTGCACTGCACAATGCCATTTGTGGCAAGGTCCACATAACTATCAACACATGAACCAGTAAGCACGACCAGGGCCGTTATATCTCCCTAACAGCACACTGGGTAAATGCAGTGGCGGCTAGGCCTAAGGCGGATAGCTGTTTGGCGCATGTCCTTCCACCCCCAAGGATTTCAGGGCATTTCTCTTTGCCTCCTGTTGCCTCCCCTTCCTACTTCTCTTCCTCCTCTACCACCTCCTCATCCTCCACAGATTTTAAACTCATCTGTTTAGGAGACAAACCCCACACCGCGCTGGAGCTTTGGACAGTCCTGGAACAACAGACCGATGAGTGTTTAGTGCCACTGAGCCTCAAGCCTAGCCTCGTGGTGTGCGATAATGGGCGAAAAATCGTAGCAGCTCTAGTCCTCGCCGCTGACGCACATCACTTGCCTGGCGCATGTGCTGAATTTGGTGGTGCAGAGATTCCTAAAAAACTACCCCGATATGTCAGAACTGCTGCAGAAAGTGCGGGCCGTCTGTGCGCACTTTCGGCATTCTCACCCTGCTGCTGCTCGCCTATCTGCGCTGCAGCGTAACTTTGGCCTTCCTGCTCACCACCTCATATGCGACATGCCCACAAGGTGGAACTCCACCTTGCACATGCTGGAGAGACTGTGCGAGAAGCAGCAGACAATAGTGGAGTTTAAGCTGCAGCACGCACGGGTCAGCAACACTTTACCGCCACTGAGTGGGCCTCCATACGAGATCTGTGTGCCTTGTTGCACGGTTTCAACTACTCCACCAACATGGCCAGTGCGGATGACTCTGTTCTCAGCGTTACTATCCCACTACTTTGTCTCCTTGAAACAACGCTTCGGGCAATGATGGAGGAAGATGTGTCACAGCAGGAAGAGGCGGAGGAAGATGATCATTTCAACTGTTATCAGGCCAGTCATTCACAGGTGGCTTGGAGGGTGGGTTCCTGCACCAACATAGACCAGGTACACACAATTGTCCAGCCAGGGCACAGTTCTGGAGGATCAGGAGGAGGAGGAACCGTGTTCACAGCAGGGTGGTACCCAAAGCAGCCCATGGGTATCACTTGTGTGTGGCTGTGGGGATACAGAGGACACAGACGATACACCTCCCACGGAGGACAGCTTGTCGTTGCCTCTGGGCAGCCTGGCACACATGAGTGACTACATGCTGCAGTGCCTGCACAACGACAGCCGATTTGCCCACATTCTAACTTGTGGTGATTACTGGGTGGCCACCCTGCTGTATCCCCGTTACATGGATAACATGCCGTCTTTAATTCCCTCACTGGAGCGTCATCGGAAGATGCGCGAGTATAAGCGCATGCTGGTAGACGCGCTGCTGATGGAATTTCCAACTGACACCGGGGGCTCAGTGGAAGCACAAGGCAAAGGCAGAGCAGGAAGAATAGGCCGCCAACGCAGCCAGGGCACCACCAGCATCTCAGAAGGCAGGGTTAGCATGGCCGAAATGTGGAAAAGCTTTATCACCACGCCACAACAACCAGCACCACCAGCTGATACGCAACATCTCAGCAGGAGGCAGCATTTCAGCAACATGGTGGAGTAGTATGTGTGCACACGCCTACACGTACTGACTGATGGTTCTGCCCCATTCAACTTTTGGGTCTTCAAAAAAGGCACATGGCCTGAGCTTGCCCTTTATGCCTTGGAGGTGCTGGCCTGCCCTGCAGCCAGTGTATTGTCTGAACGTGTGTTTAGCACGGCAGGGGGTGTTATCACAGACAAGTGTAGCCGCCTGTTCACAGCCAATGTGAACAAGCTCACGTTCATTAAAATGAACCAGGCATGGATCCCACAAGGCTGTACCTTGTGCAGAATTGACAAGTATACCGACTTCACACAGCCATTGTTATACTCCAGCGCAATTTCTCTTTGTGTTATTTTATATATTCCACAATGTTTTGTGGTGTACCCAAATTAAATAAAAAAAATAAAAAAACTGTTGGCTGACTCCACCTCCTCCCCCACTGCTTCCACCTACACCGCCAAATCCACCTACACCACCTCGTCCACCTACAATGTCACGCTCACCGCCTCCTCAACCTCCTAGACCATATGGACCTCCTGCTCTTAGGATTAAAATTTGTAATTTTTATTTATTTTATGTCATTTCCCTATCCACATTTGTTTGCAGGGGAACCTATCCACATTTTGCTGCCTTTTGCAGCCCTCTAGCCCTTTCCTTGATTTTTTAAGAGCCATTTTAGTGCCCCAAAGTTCGGGTCCCCATTGACTTCAATGGGGTTCGGGGTGAAGTTCGGGTCAAGTTAGAGTCCCGAACTCGAACTTTTCGTCAAGTTGGGCCGAACCCGGCGAACCCCAACTTCCAGGTGTTTGCTCAACTCTACCCCTATACTCTTAGTATTGTGGTAATTGTATATAGATATTCATATCTATTTCTATCTTTTTTTATCATATATTAGAATTAGCATATATCTATTCATGTTTTTACAATATCATGGACTATAATTGAGAATAAAATGTGTATGAATTTTTTATTATCATTTTTTTCATCATTATATTTTTCTTTGGGGGATTGTATATATATATTTTTTCATATATTTTCTTTTCTTCTCCATGCTTTTTCTCTTTTGTTTTAATACATTTTTATAATTTTTATTAAACAATTGATCCTATATGCAAAACTAGAAGGAGTGCACACCTTGTTTTCTTTCTTTATTTGTACTGATTATACTACTGGGACTGGGTGACCCAGTTAGGTGTTGAACCCTCAATTTTCATACATCCGAGTGTGACACCCTTTTTTTATTTTTATATCACGTTTTTAAAGCTGTCCGTTTCCACCAGACGGAATGATAGCATTTCAATGGCCAGCAGTTTTGAAATGCTGTCATTCAGGTCCAGGGCTCGTGAGTGGGTAGGGCGGTACTTCCTATTTCTCTCCAGTGTTTGGGGGATGGACAACTGAACGCTTCTATGGGACAGTGTGGAAAGGCTGAGTGACAGTGACGGTGGTGGTGTGGCAGCTACATTGTCTGTTTGCTGGGTGGCAGGTACCCCTGTCGCTCCAGAGGCGGAAGTAGAGGCCGAGACCGTAGCAGAAGAGGGAGCAGGAGGAGCCTCTGATCTTTTATGGTTCTTGAGGTGTCCACTCCACTGCAGCTCGGGCTTTGTGGTTAGATGCCGGATCATGCAGTTGGTGTTCAGGTTGAGAACATTTAAGCCTTGCTTCAGGCTCTGACTACACAGCCGTGCAAACCACCCATGTCCTGTCATCAGCACTCTGCCTGAAGAAATGCCACGCCAGGGAACTCCTTTGCTCCGGCTTTGGTGTGCTATGTCTCTTGGCGCATTGGGCAGTAGCAGGTGTATTGGCTGTCTAGACCTCATCATCCTCCCCATCATCTTCCACCCACTCCTCACCCCTTCCCTCCTGGCAGGTCTGCACACTGCAGAACGCCCCAGCAGTTGAAACTAGTGTTTTGTCCTCAGAGACATGCTGCAGTAGTTCTCCCATGTCTTCATCCTCAAACATAAGTGGTTGGGCATCAGTGCACTCAATCTCTGTCACTTCTGGGTCAGGGCTAGGTGGATGCGCCACGAAAACCCTGCCAGCAAATTCATCAAAAAGCATAAGTAATTGCTGCATGACTTGGGCCTCAGACTGCTTGGCTAATGTGCAAGGGGTTGAGGTGGAAGACCATGGGCCGCTATTGCCAACTCTGCACTTTCAGCAGTGGACTGGGTGGAAGACAATGTAAAGGAACTGGAGGCACTCTCAGCTATCCAATCTACTATTTCCTCTACTTGTTATTGCCTGACCATTCTTAGAGCAGTATTTGGGCCTAAAAAATGTTGGATAATGTCCTGTCGCCTGTGTGCACCAGATGAAGGTGTTTCATTTGGACGCGTAGCTGGCGCATATTGACAACATCCTTTTCCTACAGCAGAAGCTCTAACACCACCAACACCAGCAACACTAGGACCATGGCCACGTTCCCTAGTTGATGCACTACTCATTTTGTTACAGTCACCCACAAAAATGTCTGACAGACAAATAATTGTATATCCATGTCACGGATGCAAAAGAGGTGTTTGGAAAAAAAAACATAAGTAGGACACAAACCCAGTTAACTGGATGAATAACTATTATATATTCCCTTTGACGGTGGCAAGTACAGTGTATTATAAACCAAAAAAAAGGTAGTTCACTTCGACCCAATTAACCAGCTGAATAACTATTCTATATCCCTGTGATGGTGGCAAGTTTAGTGTTATTTGAACCCAAAATATAGGTAGGTCACAACTGACCCAATTAATAACTATTATATATCCCTTTGATGGTGCCAAATACAGTGTATTTTAAACCAAAAAAAGGTAGGTCACACTGACCCAATTAACCATCTGAATAACTATTATACAGTTGTGTTCAAAATTATTCAACCCCCACTAAAATTGAGTGTTTTGGCCAGTTTGACATTCATTTTGATCATTTCAGTCATCTTGTTTACAATTAAATCAAAGAGGCACTTGTAAGTCAGACAAATATAACATAACATTTATGATGAAATAACCACAAATGTATTTTCTGTGCTCACATCATTATCAGTTTTATTCAACCCCCAAGTGACATTCAATCTTAGTACTTAGTACAACATCCTTTTCCAGTTATAACAGCTTTTAAACGTGAAGCATAGCTTGACACAAGTGTCTTGCAGAGATCTACGGGTATCTTCGCCCATTCTTCATGGGCAAAAGCCTCCAGTTCAATCACATTCTTAGGCTTGCACGCTGCAACTGCTGTCTTTAAGTCCCAACAGAGGTTCTCAATCGGATTTAAGTCTGGTGACTGCGATGGCCACTTCAAAATGTTCCAGCCTTTAATCTGTAACCATGCTCTAGTGGACTTGGAGGTATGCTTGGGTTCATTGTCCTGTTGAAAGGTCCAACGTCTCCCAAGCCTCAGGTTTGTGACGGACTGCATCACATTTTCATCCAATATCTCCTGGTACTGAAGAGAATTCATGGTACCTTGCACACGCTGAAGCTTCCCTGTACCTGTAGAAGCAAAACAACCCCAAAGTATGATTGACCCCCCACCATGCTTCATAGTAAGCAAGGTGTTCTTTTCTTCATAGGCCTTGTTCTTCCTCCTCCAAACATAGCATTGATCCATGGGCCCAAACAGTTCTTTTTTTTTTTTTTTTTTTCTCTTTTTTATTCCAATTATCTCAAAACATACAATTTATGAAAGACATAATTGCAAAATCAGCCGTCCCCCCCCCCCCCCCACCTTGCAGGAAAAAAAAAAAACTTTTCCTAGGACCCTCTTTGTCTGTACAAAATCCTCTCATAGCTTTTGACCTTATTAACTAGACTTAGACATTTGTTACAATTTGGAGCGGAGGAGGAGAACCATCTTCTAGATATAAGAAGCCTGGCTAAAAACATCACTTTAGTCAGCAAACGACACTTCGTGACCTGGCAACTAACCTCGGATAAATCCCCCAAAACCCATACTTTGGGAGATAGAGAAATATCCATATTGAATCTTTGGGTTAGGGTTCTTTGAACCGACCTCCAGTACTTACTCACTGTCGGGCAATCCCAGAACAGATGTAAATGATCTGCCCCGAGATCACCAAAACAGAGACACTCAGAAGAAGCTCTGAGTCCTCTCCTATAGAGCCACAAAGGTGTCACATATATTTTGTGCATAATATTAAACTGTACCACAATGTGATTGAAATTGTGCGAAACCTGGCTTAAATTATTACCTATATTCTCCCAGTCCGGGGAACCCAAATCTAACAGTGAAGTAGACCAGGATCTTTGCCCTGGAGAAGAACAATCCATAATTTTTTTTTTTTTTATCAAGTGCCTATAGCAATGTGATACTTTAACTTTCGTGCCATCCTTCTTTTGAATCAGATTGTGTAAAAATTCAGGAGTATCTATATTAACCGCTTCAGGACCGCCGTACGCAGGATTGCGTCCTGCGGGCGGTCCTGTTCTTCTGATCGGACGCGCCGGGGCGTCATCTCGCGAGACGCGAGACTTCCTGTGAACGCGCACGGGCGCGGGCGCGTTCACAGCGTCTGAAGAGTTGTACTACAGCCTGCCAGCGATGATCAATCGCTGGCAGGCTGTAGATGCGATATAAATCGCATCAAACAGCTATATCAGACGCTGTTTTATGAACAGCGTCTGATATAGCTGCTACCTGGTCCTCTGGTGGTCCCATTTTCTGGGATCGACCACCAGAGGACCAGGTAACACAGTAAAGTTGCACCAAACACTACACTAACCCCCCACCCCCTCACCTATTAACCCCTTGATCACCCCATCTAGACCCCTGATCACCCCCTGTCATTGATCACACCCCTTGTAAGGCTCCATTCAGACGTCCATATGTGTTTTGCGGATCCGTGGATTCACAGATCCGTGGATTCACGGATCCGCGGATCCGATCCGCGGATCCGATCAGCAGATCCTCAAAACACGGACACCGGCAATGTGCTTTCCGCATTTTGCAGATCCGCACATTGCCAGAACTATATAGAAAATGCTTTTTCTTGTCCGCAATTGCGGACAAGAATAGGACATGTTCTATATTTTTGCGGAACGGAAGTGCAGACCTGGAAGCGCGGATCCGTAATTCCGGATCCGAGCGGGACAAAGTCTGTCCCCATAGAAATGAATGGGTCCGCAATTCCGTTCCGCAAACAGAATTGCGGACGTGTGAATGGGGCATAAGGGTCCCCTATCACCACCAATTAGTTAGCTACTTGTTAGGTAGCTAGCGCCCAGCCCACCGCACCGCAGTCACTGATTTTGGCAGAGATTTATTCATCCACATTGATCGATGCGAATGAAGAAATCTGTGCCGTTCATTTTTTTTTTCAGCGCAGAGGCTGAACGGAAAAAAATCTCATTACCCGTATGCTCAATATACGGAGAATCGCAGAAACTCCTAATGCTGGCCATACGTGTAATGATTGCGGAGACCCTCAAATGCCAGAGCAGTACAAAAACCCCACATGTGACCCCATTTTAGATAGAAGACACCCCAAGGTATTCCGTGAGGGGTATGGTGAGTTCATGCAAAATTTTATTTTTGTCACAAGTTAGTGGAATATGAGACTGTAAAAAAAAAAACAATTTCCGCTAACTTGTGCCAAATTTTTTTTTCTGTGAACTCGCCATGCCCCTCACGGAATACATTGGGGTGTCTTCTTTCCACAATGGGGTCACATGTGGGTATTATACTGCCCTGGCATTTTAGGAGTGCTAAAGCGTGAGAATCCAAATGCGTAAAAATGGCCTGTAAAATCCTAAAGGTACTCATTGGTTTTAGGGCCCTTTGCGCATCTTGGCTGCAAAAAAGTGTCACTCATGTGGTATCGCAGTACTCAGGAGAAGTAGGGCAATGTGTTTTGGGTGTATTTTTACATATACCCATGCTGGGTGTGAGAAATATCGCTGTAAACGACAACTTTTTACATTTTTTATTCAAAGTTGTCAATATACAGAGATATTTCTCTCACCCAGCATGGGTATATGTAAAATACACCCTAAAACACATCGCCCTACTTCTCCTGAGTACGGCGATACCACATGAGTGACACTTTTTGCAGCCAAGATGCGCAAAGGGGCCCAAATCCAATGAGTACCTTTTAGGAGCGAGCTATTTTACGCATTTGATTCTTTCTCACGCTTTAGGGCCCCTAAAATGCCAGGGCAGTATAAATACCCCACATGTGACCCCATTTTGGAAAGAAGACACCCCAAGGTATTCCGTGAGGGGCATGGTGAGTCCACAGAATTTTTATTTTTGCCACAAGTCAGCGGAAATAGTTTTTTTATTTTTTTATTTTGTTTTTTACAAAGTCTCATATTCCACTAACTTGTGACAAAAATAAAATTTTACATGAACTCACCATACCCTCACAGAATACCTTGGGGTGTCTTCTTTCCAAAATGGGGTCACATGTGGGTATTTATACTGTCCTGGCATTTTAGGGGCCCCTAAAGCGTGAGAAGAAGTCTGGAATCCAAATGCGTAAAAATGCCCTGTGAAATCCTAAAGGTACTCATTGGTTTTAGCCTTTGCGCACTCAGGCTGCAAAAGTGGCACACATGGTATCGCCGTACTCAGGAGAGTAGGGCAATGTGTTTTGGGGTGTATTTTTATATATACCTATACTGTGTGTGAAAATATCTCTGTAAACGACAACTTTTAAAAAATTTTATACAAAGTTGTCAGTTTACAGAGATATTTCTCTCACCCAACATGGGTATATGTAAAAATACACCCCAAAACACATTGCCCTACTTCTCCTGAGTACGGCGATACCACATGTGTGACACTTTTTTGCAGCCTGGGTGCGCAAAGGGGCCCAAATTCCAACGAGTACCTTTAGATTTGACATGGCGGCTCACAATTTAGCCCCGCCCAAAATGCCAGAACAGTAAACACACCCCACAAATGACCCCTTTTCGGAAAGTAGACACCCCGAGGTATTCACTGAGGGGAATAGTGAGTCCGTCTGAGATTTCTTTTTTTTTTGCCAGAAGTTAGCAGAAATTGAAACTTTTTTATTTATTTTTTTCTCAGAAAGTGTCATTTTCCGCTAACTTGTGAAAAAAATGAAATGATACATGAACTCACCATGCCCCCGCGAATACTTTGGGGTGTCTTCTTTCTAAAATGGTGTGATTTGGGGGTATTTATACCATCCTGACATTCTAGCACCTGAAGAAACATGACAGGCGCTCAGAAAGTCAGAGCTGCTTCAAAATGCCGAAATTCACTTTTTTGCACCATAGTTTGTAAACGCTATAACTTTTACCCAAACCAATAAATATACACTTATTGGACTTTTTTTATCAAAGACATGTAGAACAATAAATTTAGAGAAAATTTATATAGAAATGTAGTTTTTAAAAAAATTTACAACAGAAAGTGAAAAATGTCATTTTTTTGTAAAAATTTCGGTAATTTTTGATTAATAGCAAAAAAAGTAAAAATGTCAGCAGCAATGAAATACCACCAAATGAAAGCTCTATTAGTGAGAAGAAAAGGAGGTAAAATTCATTTGGGTGGTAAGTTGCATGACGGAGCAATAAACGGGTAAAGTAGTGTAGTGCGGAATTGTAAAAAGTGGCCTGGTCTTTAAGGGTGTTTAAGCTAGGGGGGCTGAAGTGGTTAAGTAAGTGAATATCAGAAATACTAAAAAGTGCCAAGCGCAATTGAAGATATGCATACCAAACCACCTCACCTACATTTTCTTTTTGTTTTAGCTCCATAAGAGTCAAGATTTGTCCATTTTTAACCACTTGGCTCAAATAATGAATATTTTTCCTCCTCCAATACTGCTGACAGTTTAAGTCGTCCAGATTCAGAAGTTTTAAATTATGCCACAGTGGAGTGCAAATAAGTGATGCCCTAACTTTCAACCAACTTTTTATAACCATCCAGGCTTTCATAGCCATTCTGCAGAAAGGTTTATAATCATTCTGTAACTTATGTAAATAATTAGAATCAGTCTTTAACCAATTTTCTGCAAAGATGGCTATTTTCCCAATCATTTAAGAAGCAAAGTTGAGAGGCCATAAAATAACCCTTAAAATAAGGGAGATTAAGAACTCTCTACTTATAAGGCATAGAAAAATAAACTGCCTTTAATCTCACACGTTTCCTTCCCCATAATAGATCATTAATCATCCTCTCTATCAATCTGAAGTACTTATCCTCATTCCATATAGGGGAGTTGCGAAGAACATAAAGAACCTGGGGTAGCACCACCATTTTTATTAACGAAATTCTATCCGCTCTTGCGGACAATTTTTTTTGCCATATCTTGATTTTAGATCTCAACTTTTGTAGTAAAGGAATCAAGTTAAACTGTAAATAATCTTGAGTTTTGGCAGAAATTGCTATCCCCAGATACTTCATTGTCTCAGAAATCGATAATCGACTAATCGAATTATCAATGGATCCTCGCAATTCGTCTATCGGAAGAAGAGTAGTCTTAGCCCAATTAACCTCCAAACCGGAAAAATTACAAAATAAATTGACTAACTCCATTACTCGACGAAGTGTACTTTCTGTTTGATGGATAAAAAACAGAATATCATCTGCATAGAGAGATATACGGTCCTGGTTCCCCATTACCCCAAAACCAGCCACCCTTGAATCCTGCCTTATACTAACCGCAAGGGGTTCAATATAGATGTTAAACAGGAGAGGAGAGCGAGGACAGCCTTGACTGGTGCCTCTCCCTAGTTCAAAACTCTCAGTCAGCATGTCATTAATCCTAATCCTGGCAGCCGGAGATTTGTATAGCAACTGTTTCATTGCTATGAATTTGGGGCCAAAACCCATTTTTTTCATCACCTCCCAGAGAAATGCCCACGCGACCCTGTCGAACGCCTTAGTGGCGTCGCTCCCAGGAGACTGAATGTTAGTGAAAAACCTATGCAAATTATGATGGGTGCCCCTTCTTGGCATGAAACCATTTTGATCTGGGTGAATGACAGAGGACAAAACCCTAGAAAGCCTCCTAGCCATGACTTTTGACAGTAACCTAACATCCGTATTTAGTAAGAAAATTGGTCTATAAGAGCTCAAATCCGCCGGGTCTTTATCTTTTTTCAGGATTAGAACTATCAAAGCTTCCATCATAGACGTTGGAAGGTCTCCTCCATGTGATGCTTGAGAAAACACTTCCAATAGATGCGGAAGGATGGCATCACTATACTTACGGTAAAATTCATACGGAAAACCATCTAAACCTGGCGATGAGTTCCCAGAGATGGACTTCAAAGCCTCCTGGAGCTCCAAGAGGGTCACTTCTTTTTCCAGGGAATTTTTTTGAGTCTCCGATAACATCGGAAGAGAAATTCTCTCCAAGAACAACCTCGCCAGGTCAGATGAAATACCAGGGGATGCTCTGTATATCTGGGAGAAATATTGCAGAAATGTATCTCTAATTCCCTCTGTATCTCGTATAATTACACCAGCTAAGTTACGGATCAGAGTTAAAGCTTTCTTTTTCTTCTCTTGTTGTAAAACTATTCTGGCTAAGAAACTACCAGGGCGTCCATACTCTGAGAAATGCTTTTGTCCTTTAAAAAATAATCTATGGTTTGCTTTTTCCATTACATATTCCTCAAGAGAGCGGCTAGCTTTTTGCATCTCTTCCTTATTGTAATCCGTAGGTTGATTAGTAAATCGCTCTGTTGTGGACACCACAATCCTAACCAGTTCCTCCTCTTTTTTCCTAAATGTTTTTCTCATAGCGGTGATGTCACTTATAAGAACCCCCCTTAAGTACGCTTTCAGGGCATCCCAAACTAAATTGATG
Source organism: Bufotes viridis (assembly GCA_033119425.1). Taxonomy (NCBI): domain Eukaryota; kingdom Metazoa; phylum Chordata; class Amphibia; order Anura; family Bufonidae; genus Bufotes; species Bufotes viridis. Next base: position 311,045,806 of record CM065590.1, read on the forward strand.
TTAGCAGAGGGGAGATTCACCTCCCAAAAGGAGGATATAAATAGCTTGGTAGAATGGTAGTTGTCCATAATAGTGAGCCAATATGGATTCAGCTTAAAACCAAGCCCCATATTATCCTTGTTCCCCCCAATGCGAACCTCAATTGATACAGGTGAATGATCTGAAATTGTTCTTACTCCGTATCGTATCTTTTTGATATTGTTCAAATTACTCTCATTGGTAAACGCTAGATCAATCCTGGACTTTGCTCTGCCACCCCTGCTAACACAGGAGTACACTCTCTTTCCTCTGCCGAGATGTTCCCATATATCCACCAAGCCAACCTCCAAACAAAACTGAGACAATGGGGAAGAACCAATATTCCTCCCAAAATCTGCATCCAAGGTCAATCTGTCCATTTTAGGATCCATAACAGCATTAAAATCTCCCATCAGAACAAGCTGACCTTCTGGCCTCTTTTCCAGAAATAGTAATAGTTGATTAAGTGGATAAACCGAGAACAGCGGGGGTATATAAAAAAAAAGCTAGAATATAGCTATGTCCATAGAGTCTACCATACAAGAAAATAAATCTACCCTGATCGTCTATGGAAGATTCTATTAGCGTGAAATCTACAGAGTGGTGGATTAGGACCGAAACACCCCTTGAGGCGCTACTAAAAGTGGAATGATGTGATTGTGCTTGCCATCCCATTGTCAAACGAGACACGGTCTCATTAGTGAGATGGGTTTCCACTATACAGATAATTGCAGGGAGAAATCTTTTTATTGCATCCATAATGGCTTGTCTCTTAACCCTCTCCCCAAGACCTCTAACATTCCAAGAGACAATTGACATCAATCAAAAAAAAAAAAAACCATACCCCTGCAAGGTGAGGCCTAAACCGTACTAATTTTGTTTCATCAGTCCACAGAACACTATCCCAAAACTTTTGTGGTTTGTCCACATGACTTTTGGCATACTGCAGTCGACTCTTTTTATTACTTGGAGACAGCAAGGGGTGCGCCTGGGAGTTCTGGCATGGAGGCCTTCATTACGCAGTGTGCGCCTTATTGTCTGAGCTGAAACTTCAGTACCCGCATCTGACAAATCTTTTTTCAGTTCCTCAGCAGTCACACAGGGATTTTTCTCTACTTTGCGCTTCAGGTAGCGCACAGCAGTCAAAGTCAGCATCTTCTTTCTGCCACGACCAGGTAGCGTTTCAACAGTGCCCTTTGCCTTGAATTTGCGAATGATGCTTCCTATGGTGTCTCTTGGTATGTTTAACATCTTTGCAATCTTCTTATAGCCATTGCCCTTCCTGTGAAGAGAAATCACCTCTTCTCTTGTCTTCCTGGACCATTCTCTTGACTTCACCATGTTTGTAAACACACCAGTAAATGTCTAGAAGGAGCTGAGTATCACAGTCATTTTAAATCTGCCTAATTGGTGCTTATTATGCTTGATTGCTGCTCCTTGACATCCACAGGTGTTTTCAATACCTGATCGAAAACACTTGAATGAACCTCTGTTCTTAAGAGTGGTAGTCTTTAAGGGGTTGAATAATTGTGTCAATGAAGAAATCACAAAAAAAAAACATTTAATACTGTATTACAAAAACAATTGATGTCATTTTAGTTGAATTTAGTTCTTTAAAAAGACCTTGTAAGATTTCATTCTGAACACAATTACAAATGTACACTAAATTCCCTAAAACCCTTTACAGCATTGGGGGTTGAATAATTTTGAACACAACTGTATATCCCTGTGACGGTGGCAAGTACAGTGCATTTTAAACCAAAATAAGGTAGGACACAACACCCAATTAACTGGCTAAATAACTATTATATATCCCTTTGACAGTGGCGAGTAAAGTTTTTTTCATTAAAAAAAATAAGTATGTCTCACCCACACAATTAACAGATTGATTAACTATTATATTTCCCTGTCACTGGTGCGAAGGAGTAGAATTGCACCAAAAGAAAAATGCCAAAAGCCCAACAGGTCACCCTCAGACCGAACAGCACAATTAAGTATGGTATTTCTGTCTCACTGGTGCAAAGGAGCTATGTTGCACCCATCAATAATGCCTACAGTTCACCAGCACACTTTTTAAAACTAATAAAAGCCTAACACTCTCCCTGCATGCAGCAGCGTCCTGTCCCTACACTAGTCAGAGCAGAATGGCGGCACCCCATGTGATCCAGAATTTATGCATGCATGGTCACATGATGCGCTGGCCAATCACAGCCATGCCATTACTAGGCATGACTGTGATGGCTTCCAAGTGCCCACAGCTTAATTGCTTGTTGATTGGCTACCCTGCAGCCTTTCAACAAGCTTTATTTAAAGTACGAACAACTAACCCGGACATGGACTTTGGCGCCAAAATCCAGGTTCGGTACACGGACATCCAAATGTCCGGTATCTCCTAAACGTGGCTGTCAGGGTTCGCTCATCCCTGTTCACCATATGTCTAATTTATGTTGGCATCATTTTGGTAATGTTATTTTTTTTATTTTTTTAAGCACAGTAGAAGATTTAGACCTGTTCAGTTCTGAAGTCACTTTGAGGAGTTTACATAATAGAGACCACCCATAAATTACCCCATTTTAGAAACTTCACCCCTCAAGTTATTCAAAACTGATTTTAAAAATGTTATTAACTTTTAGGTATTCCATAGGAATTAAAGCAAAATGAAAGTGAAATTTCAAAATTTCACTTTTTGCAGATTTTTTTTATTTTAATCCATTTTTTCTGTAACACATCAAGGGTTAACAGCAAAACAAACTTCAATACTTATTACCCTGATTATGAAGTTTACAGAAACACCCCATATGTGGTTGCAAATTCCTGTATGGGCACATGGCGGCGCTTAGAAGGCAAGAAGCATCATATGGTTTTTGGAGGGCAGATTTTGCTGGAATGGTTTACAGCCCAGTGGAAACCTCCAAAAACGGACAATTTGGAAGCTTTACCACCCAAGGAATTTTTAAGGGGTGTATTGAGAACTTTGACCCAACAGGCGTTTCATAGATTTACAAACACTTGGCTGTGAAAATAAAAAATTACATTTATTTTTTATTTTTATTTTTTGGTGCTTTTGGCCCAAACGTTCTTTTTCACAAGAGATAACAGAAGAATATCACCCAACGATTTGCTACACATTTTCTCCTGAATACAGTAACAAACCATTTCTGGTCAAAAATTGCTGTATGGGGATATGCCAGGATCTGGAATTTGCTAAAATGGTGTTTAAAGCCTCATTCACACATCAGTGTCTGGTCAGTAATTTCCATCAGTGATTTTTGAGCAAAAACCAGGTGCGGCTGTAAACAAAGAACAGGTGCAGATGTTTCCCTCATACCTTACGTCTGTGGAGGCTCCACTCCTGGTTTTGGCTCACAATCACTGATGGAAATCACTGGCCAAAACACTGACGTGTGAATGAGGGCTAAGAGTCATACTTTTTATTTTTTTGTCGACTTTGCCGTGTGAGAGCTTACTTTTTGCAGGCTGTAGTTGTTATTGGTACCATTTGGGGTACATTTGACTTTATGAGTGCTTTTTATCTAATTTTTTGAGAAGTTGAGGACAAAAATTTAAATTCTGTCAGTGTTTTTTATTAAATTTTTTTTTTAGGCTCACCATGTGGTATATATATTTTGATAGCTTTTTTTATTTTATCTATTTATTATTATGTTTTTGGTAGGTGAGGTGACTAAAAAATTGTTGTTTTGGCGTTATTGTTTTTTCAAGCATTACCCTGATGGAGTAGATTAGAGTTGAGCGAATTGAAGCTGATGAAGTGGAATTAGTTTACAATTTCAGGAAAAATTTGATTCGCAATTCATGCGAATTTCCTCGTGCTTTGTGGTAACGGATCGCAATTTTCTTAAATTGCGGCTAAACGTGTGAGAACTGAGGACATGGGGAAATGAACTCTGGGAAGGCGGGATCACCCAGATTGACATGCCTGCATACAGCCAATCAGCAGCCAGCCAGCCCTGTGATGTCACTATAAATACGGCGGCCATCTTACAGTCAGACATTTTCCAGCGTTCAGAGTGCAGGGACAGACGTGTGAAGGTGCTAGGGACAGCAAGTGGAAAAACGATTGTGGGGAAAAAAGACAGAAAAAACGATTTATAACCAAAGCAGACTCCCTATGCTTGTTACTGCAAGGCACAATGTTCTACACGACTATAAAGGCTCTCAGCAGCCAGGAAATAGCTGGTTTTTAATGTAATTTGCCGCAAATATATTCGCATCAAATCAAATTTTTCCCAAAAAATTCAGCGAACCGGCGAATCGAATTTTTGAAAATTCGCTTATCTCTAGAGTAAATGTAATACTTTTAAAGAGCTGGTCGTTATGGATGTGATGATATGTTTTTTTTTTTTATTTTGATTAAGTTTTACACCATAACAGCATTCTTGAAAAAAAAAAAATCATGTTTTTGTGTTGCTATTTTCTTACAGCCATATTTTATTCATTCTGTGATGATGTTCTTGTTTGAGGGCTTGATTTTTGAGGGATGAAGTGACATTTTCATTATTAACATTCTGGGGTGCATATGACTTTTTGATTACTCATATTATGAGATTCATTTACTATCAGATATATGCCAGTTTTCCTGTGTATATCTGTCGCATACTGCGGCGCAAAGGATGTTTGTGCCGCAATCTGTGACTTCCCTGCTCACGTCAGATCAAAAAAGGGGGTGGGGCATGGGCGGGAAAGGGGATGGGCTGGCAGGCCAGTCTCATTTATCATTTTCTATCCCGTTTTAGGCATAGAAAATGGTCTAAACTTAAGCCAGCAAAGAAGCTGGCTTACAGTTAGACCAAAAGTGGATGCAAGAAAGTTATGTAGAGGCACCTCTAAATAACTTTGGAGGATCCACCGCCAGCGGAAGGGGTTATTAAGACCAGTATCTAAAACTCAAGTCTTTATTTTTAATTTTTTTTACGGTGTTCACATGATGTGGTAGATCTTTAGATTTTTTTTTGAAAGCCAATTGTTAAGGACGTGGTGATACCAATTTTTTAATTACTTAATTTAGAAATAGGGCATTTTTCATATCTGATTTTTTTTTATAAAACATAAATTTTGTTTACATTTTTATTACTACTTTAATATTACTTTACACTTTGTGTCTCTCATAAGGTCATACAAGACCTCTGGTGGACATTTAACATTTAAAGGTAATGTGTCTACAGAAAAATATCTTACATCACTTTTTTATGTTTAACATATTTTTTTAAATTTTTTGATGATGTTCTTTTATTTTATTTTCCATGTATTCCATATACAATAAAATACTAAATCCTGCAGTTTTTGCAATGACCACTATGTCTAATAATTGGTGCCACTTCTTGGTTTATGAAATAAGAAGAGTAGGGCACTCTCTATATATCTGGATTCATTTATTTATTAGTAAAAAAATCTCTATTAATATTCAATAAAATGGATAATGATCTTCCTCTAGTGTTGGAATCAATATACCCACTGGTTGGGATAGCCAGTTCTCAATCACTTTTAAAATAAATATATCAGTATCAAGAGACACCTAAAACAAATCAATCTTGTATATCAATGGTTATGCATCCAACCATAGAGAAGTACTGCTGGATATATAGTAGTACATTCAAGTCCAATTACACAATCTCATGCCAGTATTCAAGATTGGAAAAACCGTCTCAAAAATACTCTCCAAGGTCAATATCATAAAGCAGTCTTGGGGAAGGCAAACAGTGTCCGTGAAGAATAAACCTCTTGGTTGGTAGCGGTTGGTATTCAAACAATGCCCGCGGTGTCCCGCCGGACTCTTTAGTGCAGCGATCGCAAACAAGACTGTCTCCTGTTATATTCGAATGGGAGAACAGTCGCATGTAGGGAACAGTTTTACCGGGATAGATGATTCAGCATGGGTCCTTCTGCCCTTGACGCGGTGTTACCACTATGTAGAGAGGGCTGTCCAGTCCTGTACTTTCAAGCCCGCGGCTGCACGCGAGTAAGAGTTCAGTATTCCATCAAGTGCAAAGTCGATTGTTGCGCATGGACGAAGAAGCGTCAATGTCAGTGCCAACTTCCAACCTGATTGATGGAGATGTCCCCGGAGCAATTCCAATTTTGTGGTTATGGCAAGGCAATGCCAAGCGTCTTTTGGGGTTACAACTCTGACCCCTTCCTCAGTGGCTAACGGCCCTCCATTTTCCGCCTCCATAAATAGGGGTCACGGTTATCCCAAAATCCTGGCATGGATTTCTTGTAATATCAGCCAATAAATAGATAAATAAGTAAATAAATAAATACTGGCATATTCTGAATAAAAAGAAAACTAGGATGTATGTAGAAAGGTCACTGGCTAAAAACGGATAACACTAATGTGAATGTAAAAATTTGTATAAAAATTCGTAAAGGTATATAACATAGCAGTCAGCGAGAAAAATGTTAAAAAGGGTGAAAGCAATTCCTATTCAAAAACCATGACATACAGCTGTCCATCTCTTCGAAAGCCGTCTAGGGTGTGGAAAACGCATTAAACCCGCGATTTCAGTGTGGTTTGTATGCGGTTTCCAGCACAACAGTTTTTTTCATCAAATTTTTTATTTCAGACGTGATATATAACAGTAAATCTTACAAAAACAGGCCAAATGTCAGTATATAGAAGATTCCACTGAAAGCGGTGATTGAATTGGCAGAACTTTATATTACATTCCTTTCAAGATAGCAAAAATGTCGTATATAAGGAACACCTGCCACGGTAAATATGGCATAACAGTCAGAGATGAAACTTATTGGAAAGAACTAATAGCATTTCTCATTCCAAAAGAACAGGACTTACAGTTGTCCATCTCATCTAAAGCCATCTAATGTGTGGGAAATGCATCCAACCTACCGTACGGTTCTAGTGCGGTTTGTATGCAGTTTCCAGCACAACAATTTTTTTTCTTAATTTTTCGTTTCGCTTGGCATATGGCAGATGGATATTACAGAAACAGGTGAAGTGTAAGTATATTGAGAATTCTGTTAGGAACCATAACTAAGTTGGCAAAAAACTAATTATTCAATTTTATTTCTAGATAGCGAAAATGTCGTGTACAGAGGAGATCTACTGCGATGAATTATAGGTGGAGGCCTCCACCTATTATTCATCGCAGTAGATCTCCTGCCTCCACCTATTATTCATCTCAGTAGATCTCATGCCTCCACCTATTATTCATCGCAGTAGATCTCCAGCCTCCACCTATTAGTCATTGCAGTAGCCGTGTGACATGGTGGAGATGCTTGGTGACGGAGGTGTTGGTGTTGGTGGCACATCCTCTTTTTGCTGGGCGGCAGGTGCCAACGTTCCTCCAGAGGCGGAGGAAGAGGCCGAGGCAGCAGCAGAAGAAGGAGCAGGAGGGGCCTGAGCCCTTTCTTGGTTTTGAAGGTGCTTACGCCACTGCAGCACCTGTCTCGCATGTAGATGCCTGGTCATGTAGGTTGTGCTGAGGTTCAAAACTTTAATGCCTCGCTTTAAGGCTCTGATGGCACAGCGTGCAAACTACTCAGGTCTTGTCGTCAGCACATTGTGTGAAGAAGTGCCATGCCAGGAACTCCTTGAAGCTGCCTTTGGTGTACTTGGTCCCTGGTGGCGTTGGCCAGTAGCAGGCGAACTCTCTTGGCGACGGCTGTTCTGCTTTTGCACCCTGCTCCCTCTTTTGCTACGCTGTTGGCTCGGTCTCACCACTGCCTCTTCCTCTGAACTCTGGCACGACCTTCATTCCATGTGGGGTCTAGGACCTCATCGTCCCCTGCATCATCTTCCACACAGTCTTCCTCCCTGACCTCCTGTTCGGTCTGCACACTGCAGAAAGACGCAGCAGTTGGCACCTGTGTTTCGTCATCATCAACGTGCGGACTCCGATGAGATGGTATTCCCATGTCCTCATCATGAATCATAAGTGGTTGTGAGTCAGTGAATTCTATGTCTTCCACCGCTGGGGAAGGGCTAGGTGGATACCCTTGGGAAACCCTGCCAGCAGATTCTTCAAACAGAATAATAGACTGCTGCATAACTTGAGACTCAGACAGGTTCCCTGATATGCATGGGGGTGATGTGACAGACTGATGGGCTTGGTTTTCAGGTGCCACCTGTGCGCTTTCTGCAGAAGACTGGGTGGGAGATAATGTGAACCTGCTGGATCCACTGTCGGCCACCCAATCGACTAGCGCCTGTACTTGCTCAGGCCTTACCATCCTTAGAACTGCATTAGGCCCGACCAAATATCACTGTAGATTCTTGTGGCTACTAGGACCTGAGGTAGTTAGTTCACTAGGATATGTTGCTGTGGCAGAACAGCCTTGTCCTCTCCCAGCACCAGAGGGTTCAATAACAACACCACGACCATGTCTGCGTCCCTTATTAGATGTTTTCCTCACTTTTACCATTCACCACAATAAGGAAAAACATATTTGGCCCAATGTATAGAGTTCAAATTAGGCCTTTATTTACAAGCATCTAACACTATCTAGCTATCTATTTATATACCGTATTACACTAATACAGGCACAGCAGAAACCATAGATTTAGGGGAATATCAATTTTAGGCCTAGTATTTAGGCCCTGTCTGAAAGGTATCCTTTTATGGACAAAAGTACACTTGGAGATGCACAGTAGCGCGTGCAAATATAGAGGATTATGTTTTCAGGCCTTGTATTTAGACACTTAGTGTAATATACCCTTTTACGGACAGAAATACACTTGGAGATGCACAATAGCAAGTGCAAATATAGAGGATTACACTTTCAGCACTTGTATTTAGACCTTGAGTGTAATATACCCTTTTACGGACAGAAATACACTTGGAGATGCACAGTAGCGTGTGCAAATATAGAGGATTTATTTTTCAGGCCTTGTATTTAGACGCTGACATGCTGAATGTAATATACTCTATTGCGGACAGAATTACACTTGGAGAGGAACAGCTTAAAGCACAGACGTTTAGGATTTCTATTTCAGGGATTTTATTTAACCACATAAAAAAATCTATCCTTTGACATACAGTATTAAACTTAGCAAGCCACAGCTGGAACCACACATTTAGGGGATTGGTATTTTGGCAATTTAATTTCACCCCACAAAAAAATCTATCCTTTGACGGACAGTATAACACCTGGCCAGCCACAGCTGAAACACCAGATTTAGGGGATTGGTATTTTGGCAATTGAGTGTCACCCCAGAAAAAAAATCTATCCTTTGACGGACAGTTTTAGGGGATTGGTATTTTGGCAATTGAATTTCAAACCACAGAAAAATCTATACTTTGATGGACGGTATTACACTTGGCCAGGCACAGCTGGAACCCCAGATTTAGGGGATTGTTTTTTTGGCAATTGAATTTCACCCCAGAAAAAATCTGTCCTTTGACGGACATTTTTAAATTTAGCCAGCCACAGCTGGAACACCAGATTTAGGGGATTGGTATTTTGGCAATTAAATTTAACCCCAGAAAAAAATCTATCCTTTGACGGACAGTATTACATTTAGCCAGCCACAGCAGGAACCCCAAATTTAGGGGATTAGTATTTCGGCAATTGAATTTCACCCCACAAAAAAATCTATCCTTTGACGGACAGTATTACACTTGGCCAGCCACAGCTGGAACACCAGATTTAGGGGATATATTTTTTAGCAATTGAATTTCACCCCAGAAAAAATTCTATCCTTTGACGGACAGTATTACACTTGGCCAGCAACAGCTAAAGCCACTGATTTGGGGGATTGGTATTTTGGCAATTGAATTTTACCCCACAAAAAAATCTATCTTTTGACGCACAGTAATACACTTGACCAGCACCAGCTGAAAAGAACTGATTTAGGAGATTGGCATTTTGGTAACTGAATTTCACCCCAGAAAAATTTCTATCCTTTGACGGACAGTATTACACTCGGCCAGCAACAGCTGAAAAGAACTGATTTAGGGGATTGGTATTTTGGCAATTAAATTTAACCCCAGAAAAAAATCTATCCTTTGACGGACAGTATTACATTTAGCCAGCCACAGCAGGAACCCCAAATTTAGGGGATTAGTATTTCGGCAATTGAATTTTACCCCACAAAAAAATCTATCCTTTGACGGACAGTATTACACTTGGCCAGCCACAGCTGGAACACCAGATTTAGGGGATATATTTTTTAGCAATTGAATTTCACCCCAGAAAAAATCTATCCTTTGACGGACAGTATTACACTTGGCCAGCAACAGCTAAAGAACTGATTTGGGGGATTGGTATTTTGGCAATTGAATTTTACCCCACAAAAAAATCTATCCTTTGACGGACAGTATTACACTTGGCCAGCCACAGCCGGAACACCAGATTTAGGGGATTGGTATTTTGGCAATTGAATTTCACCCCAGAAAAAAATCTATCCTTTGACGGACAGTATTAAACTTGGCCAGCCACAGCTGGAACACCAGATTTAGGGGATTGGTATTTTGTCAATTGAATTTCACCCCTCAGTAAAATATTGCAATTTCTATTCTGAGTTTCAAGGTGTGACAATAAGCACAATCCCTGATGTAGGATATTGCAAAAAAAAGCCTACTATTGAGCCCAAAAATGTATGTTGAACTTGGTGGCAGGTCAAAACATGTGCTGGTGCACCAAAAGATCACAAAATGGCCGCCGTTCATCCCAGAAAAAAGTGACAGAAAAGCACTCTGGGCGGCCGAAAAACCAGTGAGCAATGAACTAACAGAAGTTGAATGATTCACAGATGTAGATTGATCACTTCATTAAGTGGTTTTGCTGAGTCTTCCCTGCCTAATCTTGCTCTCACAGCAGCTGCATCCTATCCCTACACTAATCAGAGCAGAGTGACGGGCGGCGCTACGTGACTCCAGCTTAAATAGAGGCTGGGTCACTTGCTGCACTTGGCCAATCACAGCTATGCCATTAGAAGGCATGGCTGTGATGGCTTCTTAGGGCAAGAATGTGCAGCCCTTCAGAAAGCGGGAAGAAATCGCCGAACAACGGACCCGAACCCAAACTTTTTTGAAAATGTTCAGTTCCGTGTCCCGAACACCCCAAAATTCGGTACGAACCCAAAGTATTCAGTTCGGGTTCACTCAACTGTATAATTTAATCATTTTCTATGGAGAGGTAAGTTCTAGACTTGACAGCAGCGAATCAATAGAAGTTGTATATCTTCCCTAAAGCATTTGACACTGTACCGCATAAAAGGTTTGTATATAAAATACGAATGCCCAGACTGGGAGAAAATGTCTGTATGTGGGTAAGTAACTGGCTCAGTAATAGAAAACAGAGGGTGTTTATTAATGGTACACACTCAGATTTTGTCAATGTCACTAGTGGAGTACCTCAGAGGTCAGTACTGGGCCCTATCCTCTTTAATATGTTTATTAATGATCTTGCAGAAGGCCTTTCAAAGTAAAATATACATTTTTCCAGATGGCACTAAACTGTGTAAAGTAATTGACACGGAAGAGGACAGAATACTGCTACATATGGATCTGGATAGATTGGAGGCTTTGGCAGGTAAGTGGCAGATGAGGTTTAACACTGACAAATGTAAGGTTATGCACATAGGAAGGAATAATGCAAGTCACCCGTACATACTAAATGGTAAAACACTGGGTAACACTGACATGGAAAAAGACCTAGGAATTTTAGTGAACAGCAAACTAAGCTGTAAAAAACTGTGTCAGGCAGCTGCTGCAAGGCATAGATGCCCATGATGAGAACATAGTCATACCACTTTACAAATCACTGGTCAGACCACACATGGAGTACTGTGTACAGTTCTGGTCTCCTGTGAACAAGGCAGACATAGCAGAGCTGGTGAGGGTTCAGAGGAATGGCAACTAAAGTAATAACTGGAATGAGGGAACTACAATACCCTGAAAGATTATCAAAATTAGCGTTATTCACTTTAGACAAAAGACAATTAATTGATTTGTATAAATATATCAGTGGTCAGTACAGAGATTTCTCCAATCATCTTTATATCCCTGGGACTGTGACAAGGGGATATCCTCTAAGAGCAGTGAGACTATGGAACTCTCTGCCTGAGGAGGTGGTGATGGTGAGCTCACTAAAAGAGTTCAATAGGGGCCTGGATGTATTTCTAGAGTGTAATAATATTACAGGCTGCAGCTACTAGAGATGGCTTGTTGATCCAGTGAATTATCTGATTGCCTGATTGGAGTCGGGAAGGAATTTTTTCCCCTTAAGTGGGGAAAATTGGCTTCTACCTCACAGGTTTTTGTTTAGCCTTCCTCTGGATCAACTGGCAGGATAACAGGCCGAACTGGATGGATAAATTTGTTTTTTTGGCCTTATATACTATGTTACTATGTTGAAGACATTTTAATGTTTTTTTTTTTTAATTCTGTCCATAAAAGCTCAATATCTGAGTAAGCTATATTCAAGAATTAAAACTGATAAAGACAAACAGACTGCGCTGCTGTACAACAGTATAAATCTCCTCGTTTCTCACACTGGGCTGTTAGGTTATGGACATTTAAAATACCATTCAGCTCCCCAGGTAAATGTTCCTCCTCTCCCCGACACTCCTAAAGGGATCAAGGATTGACCACAATGGTAAAGTATTGCCAGACTCCGTGAATATCAAAAGAATTTATTCTACTTAAAAAAGTTGTTCTTGTTAATAGCACATCAAATAATAAAAAACGCATACACATCCACGCCCGACTCAGGTTTCACTCACGAGCTTCTCCACGGAGTATGGAAATACTTCACCATTGTGGTCAATCCTTGATCCCTATAGGAGTGTCTGGGAGAGAAGAAACGTTTACCTGGGGAGCTGGATGGTGTTGTCAATGTCCAGAGATTAGCAGCCCATTGTGAGAAACGAGGAGATTCATACTGTTGTACAGCAGAACGGTCTGTTTTGTCTTTATTATTTCAAAAGTGTGATACTTACCCACATCACAGTTTGGACTGCAGCGCTGAGTTATATAACAAAGTATCGTAACTGTTCTTTATCAAGAATTAAAACTGGGACAGAAAGATAGGTAGGTGGTGTAAGCAATTCCCATTAACGCATTAACTCCCTAAACGTGTTCTCTGGACCTCTAACTAAAATGGTTATAGAGAGAATACACTTTCAGTAATAGTTACCTTTCTGTCTCTTGACTTATTCCTCAATCCTGGCTGGGTGCAGAATCTGCAGAGTTTTGGGGTGCCACTTAAATGTAAATAAACAAAAATAGTTATTGAATCTTTAAAAGGGGATTGATTTATGGTACATGGAATGTTGCATAAAAGGTTCATTATCTAACTAAAGGACATAAAAAAGGGAACTTAAGGGAGGGAGTAGGGAAGGAAGTGCCTAACCAGCTATCTATGTACAGTCGTATATACTAGCCATACAAACACACACACACATATAGCCCATACAGTGCTTATCCATGGAACACCTCCGAGATACTTTCTTAGCCAATCAGCAAAGCCCTCCTAGTTTGTAGACATGCTTGAAGGGGTTAACAACTTCCTGTAGGTGGCATCCTTGAGTCCAAAGCTGTCCTTCCTCTAAAGGTCAAACAGACTTTCAGAACAGGTCAATGCAGGCCATGGCTCCATCAAGGTCTGGTAGCACCATAACTCACATATTCACTGGTGCGCTCCTCAGGGAGCAAGGCCCTGTATTGTCTCTCTGGCATGGTGACTCTTGATTTCCCAGACAGTAGAGTCTATTGTCTCTTGAGTAGATAAGGCTTGTTCATAGCAATTGCTTTGTGGGAGAGTTGCTAGGGTATTTATGGCCCAATTCCAATCTTCTGTAATGGCCTGAAGTCAAGAATCAATCAAATTTTGGGCTTCCTACACTGGGATCATGCAAATGCAAAAAATGCACATGTACAGTATGTGACCAGATAGCTACACTGACATTATGAAGCCAAACAAGAAGAAAAAGAAGCATGGCCAGTCGCAATGTATGTGAAAGAGCCCACAGCTAATTAGGCAGTCAAGTGATCAGTGGTAATAGGAGTTCGCTAAATCACGATCCAGTCATCAGCTAAAGGGGTTGTGAAGCCAGTACATATTGATGACCTATCCTATCAAGATTACACTGCACGTCATCTCAGAACTATTGGTGAAGCAGTGTAATTAGTGATTTCTTGGCCTTGCATCATGTGACCACCATGCGATCTGCATATTGTTTAGGGTAACACCCCACATTGATAGACACACCAATCGTACACTGATATGGATCGGGGCGGGTCATGAATATGCATGACGCGCTCATTACATAGTGTTACTGGTGAGAGAAAATGGGCGACATCAAAGATGCGCCACCCCACATGGACGGCGCAGTGATGAGACGTCAACCGCCTCACGAGAAGTGCGCAAATTGTGCTACATATGTTTGAGCGCATCATGCATATTCATGACCCGCCCTGATCCATATCAGTGTACGATTGGTGTGTCTATCAATGTGGGGTGGTACCCTAAACAATATGCATATCACATTGTGGTCACGTGATGCAAGGCCAATAAATCATTGGCTGTTATGCCCATAATGTAACTGCGGTTACTTGGTTTCAGGTGTTGCTACATATGTTTTTAATGATAGGAGGGCAGTATTTAAGAAGGAGCCTGTGTCTGCATTTCCTTATCCCCGGAAGAAGCCATTTATTGGTGAAACGGCGTTGGGAGGAGGCGACCACAGGACCAGCATACATCGGTATCGATGTATTACTTTTACATTTTTCACTGTTTATCTATTCTCATCCCTGATAGGGTCTTGTGAGTGGGGGTTGCACTTTGTCCTGTTCCCTCTATACAGTGTATTCTTCACTTTGTTACTCCTACCGGCTATGTGCTGACCCTGTGGTCTCTCCATATTAGTTGTTCTCCCCTGGTGTATCTATTGCTGCAAAACTATGTCTTTTATACTTTTTGTACTACTTACATGTTAATAAAGCTATAATATTATACTTGGAAGCGCAGTGTTGCTATTTTTTGTGATCTACAGAGAGAAGTTGCAGCATAGAGAAGAAGCAAAGATTCTATTTAAGCCTGTCAATACAGCATATTTAGACAGCGACCGATGTAACAGAGACATGTTTGCCTGCCAAAGTTTTAATGCTAAATCCTGCTGGAACCAAGAAAAAGTCTGTAAACCATTTTGAGAAACATTTATGCAAAGTAAAGCTGCTTTTAACTTCATCACACAGTCTGAACACAATATATTCTCCATCCCCAAGTTAACTTTTCCCCTTTTTCTGCTTCAGAGTCAATGCGTGGGGTCCAGCCTATCCAGGAAGGAGCACCGTGACACAACATTACTTAAAGGGACATTGTAGGCCACCCTATACCACTTAGCCATTCAGATACCTAGGTATCAACCAACATTGCCTTGAAAAGAGGGCCCTGGGTCCGGAGAATGCTGCAACTGGTGTCACGAGACTCTGTACAATCTAAAATAAGGGCCCAGGGGGTGGCGCCCATCACAAATGGAACAAGCATTTGTAAGTACACTTTGCTCTCGAGACTATGCACAGTGTAGCACTCGCATGCCTCCGCATCTTCTTTAAACAGCTGATCAATGGGGTGCTAGAAGGGCGACCCCCACTTATTAGATATTGATGTACTATCCTGATGATAGGTCATCCTCATCAACTTATAATGGCTATACAACTCCCTTGAGCTTTAGGGTGGGGGCATAGTCTGAAACTATTGTCTTGAGCATCAAGAGGACATGCCTCACCCCTGGATTAAAGGAGACAATTTTGAGGACATTTGGGATATACCTTATGAAAGAATAATGCATAGTGGAGGCTGACATTTTAAATTTGTTAGACTTTTCATGTATGAGTATAAAAATTCTAACTTCCATTTTGATATCTGTAGTTTGATCTAATTATATTCATACATTGGCGATAGTTGATTTTGAATTCATTTGAACTGGAACATGAATGAATGATATTTTCAGTTTACTTAGATTTACAAAGGATAGTATTCTCATGAAATTAATGTCTCCACAAACAGCATTTGCTTCGAGAAAAAAAAATAAAAGCTTGCATAAACTGGGCAAAGCTAATTAACATGTTTCATCTTGTCCTTTGGTATTAAAATAATAAAGCTTCCTTTTCAATTTAATTTCCCAACGTTCTTCTTTCCATCCAGTCATGCATTTATTTTGTGACATTATCATAAAATGATGCAATTAAATGATAGGTCATTGGGCTTGTGATGTGGAACCTCAAGATGCATAACACATCATGAAATCTATTACACAGGGAAACCTTAGTAAAATGATTGCTGGAAAGGTTTGAATAAAGTACTCAAAATGTCAGCAATAAAAGATATTCTAAATATATTAATAATCTGTAAATGCTAATGTCAGGAAGTGGATCATTTTGACATTATCCAGGAAAAAAATTGATATAGGTATGCCTCATGACAAAAACCTAAATCTTAAGAACCAGCAAAGTTACCTATTATATTAAAATTTCACTAGGCACTGTCTAAAAGTTGAACTGCTCTGTGATACAAACACAAGGAGCAGAACATTCAAAGGATACAGTTCACAAACTAAGAAGGCTGCAGCCAGCACACACCACCCAAGCAACCAGCATACATGGGAATGTCAACCGCAGACAGTACAGAAGAGTGCATTCAGCCAGCCTACACAGCAGACAGTGTCCCAGCAAACTGCACTGTGACACTTTGAATCAAAGAAATAACATTTACTGGTACACAGATGTGTAGACTTTGGACTTGATATACCACAGTACACCAACACCAGCAGATAACATGGCTTCCCAAGACATCACTGACTGTGGAAACTTCGAACTGGACCTCAAGCAGCTTGGATGGTATGCCTCGCCACTACTTCCCCAGGCTCTGAAAGTAGGACTTTAGACCACTGAGCAACAGTTCAGTCCTTTTTATCCTTAGCCCAGGTAAGACGCTTCTGATGTTGTCTCTGGGTCATGAGTGGCTTGACACAAGGAAGGCGACAGTCATAGACCATGTCTTGGATTCGTCTGTGCATGGTGGCTTTTTAAGCACTGACTTCAACCTAAGTACACCCCTTGTGTAAAAGCCCTTGAAAGGCCTTTTCTTGACAATCCTTTCAAGGCTCCAGTTATCCATGCCGCTTGTGCCACTCAACTTCTCAACTTTCCATTAATAAGCTTGGATACATTCTTGTAACAGTAGCATATTTAGTAATTAACTTTTGTGGCTTACCTTTATTATTGAGAGTGTCATTGATTGTCTTCTAGAAAACTATCAAGTCAGCAGTCTCCCCCATAATTGTGTAGCTCCTGAACTAGACTGAGGGGCTATTTAAAGGCTTAGGGAACACTTGCAGGTGTTTTGTGTCTTCAATCAAGATGGCCAAGACAGCCTCTACATGATCAAAAGGATACATGGAGTATTTTTTTTTTACTCTGATTAACCTCTGGAAGGCATAAATGGTAGACTCAGATGTTGTGATTAGCGATGAACATGGCATCTGAAGGTTTCAATGAGGGGGGGGGGGGCGTGGGAGGGTGTGCGTTCACTGTTCCATGTCATTGCATTTGCTACATACAAATAAATGCCCTTAATGGTGAAGTAATTAATCACAAAGCGAATTTCTTTGTGAAATTTGTCGAAGCAGCCAAATGAAACTTCTAATCACAATCAATAATTCTCAATGGGGCATATGTGCAGATGAGAGCCTTAGTATAAAGTCTGTCAGTGCAGAATGCGCCTAATTATTTTAAGAGGTACAGGTCTCTTAATAAACTTGGCACATTTTAAGACGTGTTCCAGACTTTCAAATCTACACCAGTTATGAGCTTGCGTAGATTTGATCTATCATTTAGGCCAGTTTATTTTCTAACCACTTTTAAAATAGTGGTTAGACAAGTGAAAAGTTACAAATTATGGTGAAGCTAGAATATGCAACATAAGTGGCGTAAACACCTTGATAAATGCCCCAATGTGTTTCTGGGGATGCAAAGTACTCACCAAAACCACATCCAGAATAATTCACACTATCCAATAATCTTTATTTTACCAAAGAATAATGTTTCATTCCCTAACATCAGTGTTCAGCCTTTTCTGGAGATTATTCATTGAATCACATTATTTAAAAGGTAACAAACTATCTTCTACAAAAAAAAAGGTCTCTGCCAAGTAGAAATAATGATTCTTGGTTTCTCTACCTTTGTAACAATTATACCTATACTTTTCCATTAGATAGAGTTTTTTAAAAGTCTCCTTAGGGTGCTACCACATGTCGCAGCTGTGCTGCATTTTAGATCCAGTAAAAAATAAAAAATGAATACACACACACACACAACAGCAAATCTGCGTTTATGCCATATCTGTGTTTCATTTCAGCAAGGAAAAACACTTAGCAAATTTGTATTACATTAATATAACTCAATTTTGTAATTTATGCAATTCAGTTTTGTTCTGTGTGATTACCTTTTTCTATTATTTTGCTGGATGAAAATGCAGCATATACTGCACACAATTTTTTAACTGCACTGTGTGGCGGCACCTTTATAAAGAAAATAGCCTGGTTCCACGAGCATTAGGGTACGGCCACCTGGGCAGGTTTCTGCATGCAATTTTGGAAGCCAAAACCAGGAGTGAATTAAAAAAAGTGGAGATAATATTTGTGCTGTATACTTTTTTTTTTATTTACTCCTGATTTTGGCTTCCAAAACTGCATGCAGAAACCTGATTGTGTGGCCGCACCTTTCAGGTGCCTTTATATGCAGCAGATTTTGTTGCAGAAAATTTTTGTGACTGAAAAGCAGTTTCATTTATCTGAATAAGATGGTTTTGGTAGGAAACACGTGGATTTCTGCATTCCCCATTCAGGTGAATCACACTTCTTTTCAGTTGCATAAATTTGCTGCAACAAAATCTGCCACATGTGAATGCAACCTTAGACAGAAGAAATTATTCTGAGGGCTCATCCTCCAACTATACATAACATGCATATCCACTTTGAAATTACAACGCAAACTTTGTTCAAATTTTTTTGTCTTCTGCTGGAATTTGTGTGCCTACTAACATACCCTCTGGTACTCTAGTGGACCAGTCCAACCCTGGTTTCCAAATTCATGGATGTGTTGCTAAGGCTTTATGGCTCGGCCAATATAATCTACAGCCTATATCTTTTTACTTATAGGGGCAGAAAAGATAAAGTCATAAGTCACCTTACAATAGAGTCACAATAGAATCCAATTAGGTACCATAGCCTATATTCTTAAAAAAAGGGAGGGGGGTACAATATCAAACTTTAAATAAGAATGATTATTGAATTTCTAATGAGTAGGTCAGAAAATTTGATTCAGATACAAATTGATTCTACCCAAAACAAAAGTGCTCCAGTTGATCTTAATATTAGTATATGGCACTCTAAAGGCTCCTCGAACTCCAATTTTTCTCTCTCTTGGCTCTTCCTTTCCTCTTATTCTCCCTATGTATCCCGATTCAAGCACTTTAACACAAAGAGAGCAATAGCATATAATGTCATAGTGACCCTGACATATAGCTGTAGGCAAACACATTGTTGACATTCTCTTAAGTGTGATGAAAAAATATATACTGCTTTTCATGTTGTGAAGTATGCTAATGTAAGTTCTTTGTAACTTATAAGTGGTAGAAAAATTGCAACAAGTTTTCTGGGAAATAAAAATACAAGCGTAATAAGACATCTTCTGGGTATGACAAAAATATACACTACTGTTGACACACTAAAAATGCTTTTATGCTTAATGTTTTGCTTACTTCTAAAGTGTAGAAAATGTGCAATAGATTTTTTGAGAAAAGTAAACACAGGAGCAATAGAACGTCCCCTGGATGTGACCAAAATATACAGTACACCATTGCTGATGTACTTAGGGTACTTTCACACTAGTGTTAAACTTTTCCGTTATAGAGTTCTGTCCTAGAGGCTCAAAAACGGAAAAGAAACGCTTCCATTTGTCCTAATGCATTCTGAATGGAAAGCAATCCGTTCAGTTTGCATCAGTCTGTTCACCGTTGCGTCCCCTCACATTATTTTGACGGTAAAAATAACACGCCATGCTGTATTTTTTTCTCTGTTTAAAATAACGGAACACATGACGCAACGGCAGATCCGCTATTAATTTACATTGAAATGTATTAGTAGCGGATCCATTGATAAGTGTTGCTGCAATTGACGCACAGACGGATCTGTTGTTGCGATCTGCGCCAGGATGTAGGAGGAGCTGGTTGTGTGTCCATCCTGTTTGTCTCTTCGTTCCTGCCTGCGATGGAGAAGGGAGGAAGCCATTGAAGGTGAGTATGAAGTTTGTTTTTTTGATAGAAGAAATCATTAAAAACAAAAATAAGCAGCTCCTATGTGCATCTACATAGGAGCTGTAAGTGCATAGGAATTCTAGGAGTAGTATTCCTATGTACTGCTACTCCTAGCATCCATTATGTACTTATACTAAATGCAGGCCCCATGTACTTTTGCATGGGGACAGCATCTAGTATGAGTACATGGTGGATGCTAGGGGTAGTAGTACATGGATACTACTATCCCTAGCATCCACCATGTACTTATACTAAAAGCAGCACCCATGTACTTTTGCATGGGAACTGCATCTAGTATAAGAATATGGTGGGTGCTAGGGGTAGTAGTACCCAGGTACTACTACCCCTAGCACCCACCATGTACTTATACTAGATGCAGCGCCTATGTACTTTTGTATGGGGAATGCATCAAGTATTAGTACATGGTGGATGCTAGGGGTAGTAGTATCCAGGTACTACTACCCCTAGCATCCAAAATGTTCTCATACTAGATGCAGCCCCCATGTACATTTGCATGGGGACTGCATCTAGTATGAGAAGATGGTGGATGCTAGGAGTAGTAGTACCCAGGTACTACTACCCCCAGCATCCACCATGTACTTGTACTACAGGGTGGGCCATTTATATGGGAATGGTTGGTTATATTAAGTTCCTGTTTGTGGCACATTAGTATATATGAGGGGGGAAACTTTTCAAGATGGGTGGTGACCATGGTGGCCATTTTGAAGTTGGCCATTTTGAATCCAACTTTTGTTTTTTCAATAGGAAGAGAGTCATGTGACACATCAAACTTATTGGGAATTGCACAAGAAAAACAATGGTGTGCTTGGTTTTAACATAACTTTATTCTTTCATTAGGTTTTTACAAGTTTGTCTTTGTTTACAGCCATTGACATGTCGCCGAGGTTAACACGTGAGGAGCGGATAGAAATTGTGTTGATGTCTGGTGAACGCAGTAACCGGGTCATTGCAGCAGATTTCAATGCAAGACACCCTACGAGACCACCCATCTCCCATGCTACAGTTAGCAAACTGAAATCTGTCACTAATGAAGAAACATCAGTGGCTTTCCTAGCTTCATTCAGCAAGAGCTCACAGCGTAGCACACGCCGCATGTCACTGGAGAGTGGCATTAGTCGAACATCCCTTCGGCGGATATTAGCTACTCACAAATGGCACCCTTACAAACTCCAGCTACTGCAGCATCTCAACGAGGATGACCCAGATCGGCGCACTGAATTTGCAGAATGGGCAAAACAAAAATTGGAACAGGACCCTCAGTTTACGCAGAAGATTTTGTTCAGTGATTTGGTAAACTTTTATGTGAATGGTGAAGTTAACAAACAAAACCACCGCTATTGGTCTGACACTAACCCACATTGGATAGATCCCTCCAAGACTGTTGGAACAAAAAATTGATGGTATGGTGTGGTATATGGGGTTCAAAGATAGTGGGGCCATTCTTCATCAATGGCAACCTCAATGCCACTGGATATGCGAAATTGCTACATGATGATGTGTTTCCCTCTTTATGCACTGAAGCTGGCACGTTCCCTGAGTTTTTCCAGCAAGATGGTGCACAACCACATTATGGGTGTCAGGTCCGAGCATTCCTAGATAAACAGTTTCCTGGAAAGTGGATTGGTCGTCGTGGGCCAGATGAATGGCCCCCAAGGTCTCCCGATCTGACCCCCTTAGACTTTTATCTTTGGTGTCATCTGAAGGCAATTGTCTTTTCTGTGAAGATACGAGATGTGCAGCACCTGAAACTACGGATACTGGAAGCCTGTGCTAGCATTTCTCCTGCTGTGTTGCTATCAGTGTGTGAAGAGTGGGAGAAGAGGGTTGCATTGACAATCCAACACAATGGGCAGCACATTGAACACATTTTATAAGTGGTCAGAAACCAGAAACTTGTAAAAAAACTCATGAAAAAATATAGCTACGTTAAAACCAAGCACACCATTGTTTTTCTTGTGAAATTCCCAATAAGTTTGATGTGTCACATGACCCTCTTCCTATTAAATAAACAAAAGTTGGATTCTAAATGGCCGACTTCAAAATGGCCGCCATGGTCACCACTTATCTTGAAAAGTTTCCCCCCTCACATATACTAATGTGCCACAAACAGGAAGTTAATATCACCAACCATTCCCATGTTATTAAGGTGTATCCATATAAATGGCCCACCCTGTAGATGCAGCCCCCATGTCCTTTTGTATGGGGAATGCATCTAGTATGAGTACATGGTGGATGCTAGGGGTAGTAGTACCCAGGTACTACTACCCTAGCATCCACCATGTACTCATACTAGATGCAGCCCCGTGTACTTTTGCATGTGGAATTCATCTAGTATAAGTACATGGTGGATGCTAGGGGTAGTAGTACCCAGGTACTGCTACTCCTTGCATCCACCATGTACTCATTCTAGATGCAGCCCACATGTAGTTTTGCATGGAGACTGCATCTAGTATGAGAACATGGTGGATGCTAGGGGTAGTAGTACCTGGATACTACTACCCCTAGCATCCACCATGTACTCATACTAGATGCAGCCCCCATGTACTTTTGCATGGGGACTGCATCTAGTATGAGAACATGGTGGATGCTAGGGGTAGTAGTACCTGGATACTACTACCCTTACCATCCACCATGTACTCATACTAGATGCAGCCCCCATGTACTTTTGCATGGGGACCTCATCTAATATGAGAACATGGTGGATGCTACGGGTAGTAGTACCCAGGTACTGCTACTCCTTGCATCCATCATGTACTTATACTAAATGCAGCCCCCATGTACTTTTGCATGGGGAATGCATGTAGTATGAGAACATGGTGGATGCTAGGGGTAGTAGTACCCAGGAACTGCTACTCCTTTCATCCACCATGTACTCATACTAGATTCAGCCCCCATGTACTTTTGCATGGGGACTGCATCTAGTGTGAGAAAATGGTGGATGCTAGGGGTAGTAGTTCCCAGGTACTGCTACTCCTTGCATACACCATGTACTTATACTAAATGTAACAGCATGTACTTTTGCATGGGTACTGCATCTAGTATCAGTAAATGGTGGATGCTAGGGGTAGTAGTTCCCAGGTACTTCTACTACTTGCATACACCATGTAACATAGTAACATAGCAACATAGTATATAAGGCCGAAAAAAGACATTTGTCCATCCAGTTCGACCTGTTTCCTGCAAGTTGATCCAGAGGAAGGCAAAAAAACCCTGTGAGGTAGAGCCAATTTTCCCCACTTAAGGGGAAAAAATTCCTTCCCGACTCCAATCAGGCAATCAGAATAACTCCCTGGATCAACGACCCCTCTCTAGTAGCTATAGCCTGAAATATTATTACGCTCCAGAAATACATCCAGGCCCCTCTTGAATTCCTTTATTGTACCCACCATCACCACCTCCTCAGGCAGAGAGTTCCATAGTCTCACCGCTCTTACCGTGAAGAACCCTTTTCTATGTTTATGTACAAACCTTCTTTCCTCCAGACGCAGAGGATGTCCCCTCGTCACAGTCACAGTCCTGGGGATAAATAGATGATGGGAGAGATCTTTGTACTGACCCCTGATATATTTATACATAGTTATTAGATCTCCCCTCAGTCGTCTTTTTTCTAGAGTGAATAACCCTAATTTTGATACCCTTTCAGGGTACTGTAGTTGCCCCATTCCAGTTATTACTTTAGTTGCCCTCCTCTGAACCCTCTCTAGCTCTGCTATGTCTGCCTTGTTCACGGGAGCCCAGAACTGTGCACAGTACTCCATGTGTGGTCTGACTAGTGATTTATAAAGTGGTAAGACTATTTTCATCACGGGCATCTATGCCCCTTTTGATGCAACCCATTATCTTATTGGCCTTAGCAGCAGCTGCCTGACACTGGTTTTTACAACTTAGTTTGTTATTTATTAAAATTCCTAGATCCTTTTCCATGTCAGTGTTACTGAGTGTTTTACCATTTAATATGTACGGGTGACTTGCATTATTCCTTCCCATGTGCATAACTTTACATTTGTCAGTGTTAAACCTCATCTGCCATTTCTCTGCCCAAGCCCCCAATCTATCCAGATCCCTCTGTAGCAGAAAACTGTCCTCTTTAGTGTTAATTACTTTACACAGTTTAGTGTCATCTGCAAAAATTGATATTTTACTGTGCAAGCCTTCTACAAGATCATTAATAAATATATTGAAGAGAATAGGGCCCAATACTGAACCCTGAGGTACCCCACTAGTGACCGTGACCCAATCTGAGTGTGTACCGTTAATAACCACCCTCTGTTTTCTATTACTGAGCCAGTTACTTACCCACATACAGATATTTTCTCCTAGTCCAAGTGTTCTCATTTTATATACTAACCTTTTATGTGGTACAGCGTCAAATGCTTTGGAGAAGTCCAGATATACGACATCCATTGATTTGCCGCTGTCAAGTCTAGAACTTACCTCCTCATAGAAACTGATTAAATTAGTTTGACATGACCGATCCCTCATGAAGCCATGCTGATATGGTGTAATTTGCTTTTTTTCATTGAGATACTCCAAGATAGCATCTCTTACAAAACCTTCAAACAGTTTACCCACAACAGATGTTAAACTTACCGGCCTATAATTTCCAGGCTCTGTTTTTGGACCCTTTTTGAATATTGGCACCACATTTGCTATACGCCAGTCTGGTGGAACATTCCCTGTCAGTATGGAGTCCGTGAATATCAAAAATAAGGGTCTGGCTAGGACATCACTTAATTCCCTTAGGATACGGGGTGTATGCCATCCGGTCCTGGCGATTTGTCTATTTTAATCTTTTAAGTCGCTGCTGTACTTCTTCCTGGGTCAGACAGGGCACTTTTAAAGGGGAATTTACTTTTACATTTTGCATTTCATCTGACAGTTTATTTTCCTCAGTGAAAACAGTGGTGAAGAAAATATTTAATAGCTTGGCTTTATCCTCATCGCTTTCTGCAACTCCCCCTCATTGCTATGTAGAGGGCCGACTCCTTCAGGTTTATATTTTTACCATTTATATAATTGAAAAACATTTTAGGGTTAGTTTTGCTCTCTTTGGCAACTAATCTCTCGGTCTCTAGTTTGGCAGTTTTTATTAGTTTTTTACATATTCTATTTTTATCCTTATAGTTTATCAGTGCTTCCTGACTCCCCTCCTGTTTCAGTGATTTATATGCTTTCTTTTTGTCATTTATTGCTTTTTTTACGGTTCTATTTATCCACATTGGTTTCTTCTTATTTCTTAGCCTTTTATTTCTATAAGGTATGCATCGATCACAATTTGATGTTACAATGCTTTTAAAAATCTCCCATTTTGTGGTTGTATTTTTATTTTTGAGGATTATATACCAGTTAATTGGGCCTATGGCCTCTCTTAGTTGGCTAAATTTTGCTTTTTTGAAGTCCGGTATTCTTGTTCCTCCCTGTAGAAACTCTCGTTTAAAGGATAATCGGAAGGTTATTACTTTATGGTCACTATTTCCCAGGTGTCCCCCGACCTGCACGTCTGTTGTTCTATCAGGTCTATTGGTTAATACTAAGTCCAGTATGGCCGTCCCTCTAGTTGGGTCTTGAACCATTTGGGAAAGGTAATTGTCTTTGGCTATTGCCAAGAACCTGTTTCCTTTATGGGATGTACAGGTTTCAGTTTCCCAGTCTATATCTGGGTAGTTGAAATCCCCCATAATAACCACCTGATTATTGTTTGCCGCCTTGTTTATCTCGTTTAGTAATAGAATTTCTGCGGACTCTGGTATATTAGGTGGTTTATAGTAAACTCCTATTAGTAATTTATTATTGTTTTTGGCTCCATTTATCTCCACCCACAATGACTCCACATTTTCGTGTCCCTCACAGATGTTTTCCCGGAGTGTGGGCTTTAGACAGGACTTTATGTAAAGGCAGACCCCTCCCCCTCTCCGGTTTTGACGATCCTTTCTGAACAGATTGTAACCTTGTACATTAACTGCCCAGTCATAGCTATCATCCAGCCATGTGTCAGTTATTCCCACTATGTCATAATCCTCCTCACACATCACTAATTCCAGTTCCCCAGTTTTATTAGTCAGACTTCTGGCATTAGTATACATACATTTGAGAGGTTTATGCATATTTTTGCCCTACACCTTTCCTTCTGAACTTTTCTAGTCCCTCCTTCCATTTCTCCCCAGTCCCACTACCTTGCCCCGGTCTCTATCTGCACTATCTTCCC
Organism: Bufotes viridis; assembly: GCA_033119425.1. Lineage (NCBI taxonomy): Eukaryota > Metazoa > Chordata > Amphibia > Anura > Bufonidae > Bufotes > Bufotes viridis. The sequence continues at coordinate 311,072,348 of CM065590.1, forward strand.
CTCCTATAATGTAATTTCTCTCCCCCCCAGTCCCTATTTTAAACACTCCTCCAACCTTCTAGCCATCTTTCTCCCCAACACGGCTGCCCCTTCCCCATTGAGGTGCAGCCCGTCCCTACGATAGAGCCTGTAGCCGATAGCAAAGTCGGCCCAGTTCTCCATGAACCCAAAACCCTGCTTCCTACACCAGTTTTTGAGCCACTTGTTAACCTCTCTAATCTCCCGCTGCCTCTCTTGTGTGGCCCGTGGTACAGGCAGTATTTCGGAAAATACTACCTTTGAGGTCCTTGCCCTAAGCTTTTGACCTAAATCCCTGAAATCATTCTTAAGGACGCTCCACCTTCCTCTAACTTTGTCATTGGTACACATTGTACTTATACTAAAAGTAGCCCCATGTACTTTTGCATGGGGAATGCATCTAGTATGAGAACATGGTGGATGCTAAGGGTAGTAGTACCCAGATACTACTACCCCTAGCATCCACCATGTTCTCATACTAGATGCAGCCCCATGGGGACTGCATCTAGTATGAGTACATGGTGGATGATAGGGGTATTAGTACCTAAGTTTTTTTGCTCAAAATTAGATTTTGCAAATTGCAAATAAGCTGGCCAGCCCGCAACCCAGCCAGCCAGCTCGCCTGCCAGCCAGCCCACCACCTAGCCAGCCAGCTTGAAAGCAAGATCGCCTGACGGCCAGCTCGCCACCCAGCTTGAAAGCCAGCTCGCTTGATGTCCAGTCCAGACAGCCAGCTCGCCTTCCAGCCAGCCCGCTTACTGAAGGCAGCCAAAATTTACAGTTAAAAAAGACCAGTAAGTAATATTTATTTTTTTATTTTTTGTTTTTTTGTTTAAAAAAATCAAAAGAGTTATTTTTTTGAAAGGCATATCTTCAAGTGATGCCGGGAGCTCTCCTCCAAGACAAAGACGCAGACGTGATTTGGTATGTAAAGTTGGGTAGTGTTTACAAATGTTAAATTAAGTTTTTATTCAAATTTTTATTTTTTTCAGTCAACGTCTATTGTGGAGTCAACTCCTGGCCCAGAGAGGACAACTGAGGAGGAAGTCGGGGGTGTAGCCCAGCAAACGGTACCTATTTTTTTATTTTTTACAATCAAAGATACATGTCATTGTATTTCTTTACATCAATTTAGTGTTTTTTTTTATAGCCATCTATTCCCGTTGACACACAGAGAGGTCGTCAAGCCAATGCCAAAGGAAGTCGGGGAGCACACGACGGTCGCGGTCGTGTGAGTATTTTCAATGTAATGCTTATTAATTAATAATTCTAAAACATACAGTTTATTTTATTTATTCATTTATTTATTTATTTTTAGGGTTCCAGAGTCTCCACCAGAACGGATGAGGAGGACGTTCTTAGTTTTTTCATTGACAACGACCTCCTCATCCAGATGGTGGGGGAACGACCACCTCTGTGGGACCTTACCGACCGCCGCCAAGCAGGCCACCAAGCAACCCGGCTCCTCTGGCAACAGATCTGTGAGGCAATAGTGCCGAACTGCGATGATCTCAGAGAAAGTCAACGGGAGCAGGGCCATAAGTATACATTATTTGTTTGTAGATAGATTACACGTATGTTTTATTGATCAACTAGAGTGGTTTACGGTCTAGTTGATGTGAGTCACGGCCACCAATAGTCAGACAACAATTTTATTTTTGTTGTTGTGGCTGTTTCAAATAAATAGTAAACCATTTTTGATGTCAACACCTCATGTATTTTACTAAATAACTTTTTTTTTTCCAAGGAATAGAATTATGGTTAGGTGATGGTCAATCAGGGACCGCTACAAGAGAGATTATAATGAGGAACTTTGGCGTCCGAGTGGGTCTGGAGGAACCTCGAAGCAGCCTTACCATTACCATGCCGCTTTGGGGTTCCTACGAAGAACCCTAGAGCTGCGAAGGTAAGAAATTCTGGTTATATTAATTTTGATTTATGTTCTCTAATCTATGTCCCAGGCAGACTGTAATTTGACACTCTGTCTTGAACATCCACATAGTATTTTGCGTAGTAAAGATGAGGGAAGTGTGCTTTTGATTATACATCATAAGTTGCCAGTGGCATTGCTAGGGGGGTGCCGGCAGAAGATAATTTATTCACTGTACTTCAGGATTGATCGCTGTACAGGGAATCCCAGACTGAGCTCTGACTCCATATATGGTTGTGTCCATATATGGAGTCAGTGCTATGAACATGAAGGGGTATCCCCAAGCATTGTCAGTATGCTTGGGGACGCCCAATGTATTTTAATCTAATTTAGGATTCAAACTCACAACCTATCATATCAGAGGCAAGAACGCTAACCACTGAGCTATGGAGCTCAATAATAAACTGTGCTAGAAAAACCTCATAGTAGTGTATCAAGTATTAGGTATTCCTATACAGCAGAAGTATAATTTACATATTTTTTTTAGTAATTGTAAAAAAAATGTATGACACAAAATAAATGTGTAATTACTACATATATACTACACTACTATGAGGTTTTTCCAACACAATTTAGCAATGAGCTTCATAGCTCAGTGGTTAGGGTTTTTGCCTCTGATGTGAAAGGTTGTGAGTTCGAGTCCTGGTGGAAACCTTTTAGAAATAGAGGCTACAATATGCATTCATGTATATCAGAAGTATGATAATATATATTTATACTTCTGATTGGGGGGGATTTGTGGAGGACACTGATGGGGGGATGTGTGAGGACACTGATGGGGGATGTGTGGAGGACACTGATGGGGGATGTGTGGAGGACACTGATGGGGAGATGTGTGGAGGACACTGATGGGGGATGTGTGGAGGACACTGATGGGGGATGTGTGGAGGACACTGATGGGGGATGTGTGGAGGACACTGATGGGGGATGTGTGGAGGACACTGATGGGGGGATGTGGAGGACACTGATGGGGGATGTGTGGAGGACACTGATGGGGATGTGAGGACTGATGTGGAGGACACTGATGGGGGATGTGTGGAGGACACTGATGGGGGGATGTTTGGAGGACACTGATGAGGGTGTGTGTGGAGGACACTGATGGGGGGGGATGTGTGGAGGACACTGATGGGGGTATGTGTGGAGGACACTGATGGGGGGGGATCTGTGGGGGACACTGATGGGGGATGTGTGAAGGACATTGATGGAGGGATCTGTCGATGACACTTTGGGGGGATGTGTGGATAACACTTAGGGGGAATGTGTGGATAACACTTAGGGGGATGTGTGGATGATACTTAGGGGGGATCTAGGGAGGGGTGTGGGGATTTTGGGATGGGAGGTCCTGGAGGGGTGTTTGGGTGGAAGCTCTGGAAGGGGTGGGAGGTCCAATAGGTATGTGGGGGTGGGAGATCCGGGAGGGGGGGGCATAAAAAATGTAGCTATGGGCCGAGGGAGGGGGGGGGCATAACATTTTTTGCTGTGGGGCCCGGTCATTTCTAGCTATTCCCCTGGGTGACACCACCAGGAGATAAGCGTTTGCATTATGGAAGCACTCATCTCCCTACATTCATCTGTATCGCGATACGGATGAACACTGCAGCAGGGCAAGTGAGAGGTGTCTACCTTCCCTGTTCCTCTGATTGGCTGCCGGCACAAGACTAGCAGCCTATCAGAGGCCGGTGCAGGAGGCGCGATGACGTCATCGCTCAGCCTGAGCTGTACTGCTCGGGACACAGGCCAGAAGAGGCCTGCATCGCATCGCTGCCATGGAGGTAAGTATGTGTTTTGTTTTGTTTTTCTGTGAGGCGCTGGGCTGCGCTGGGGGGATCATTGTTGGCATAAAGGGGACACTTTGGGGCATTATTGCTGGCACATGGGGGACACTATGGGGCAATGGCTGGCACATGGGGACACTATGGGGGCATTTCTGGCACATGGGGGACACTATGGGGGCATGGCTGGCACATGGGGGACACTATGGGGCATTGCTAGCACAGGGGGACACTATGGGGGCATGGCTGGCACATGGGAGACACTATGGGGGCATTGCTAGCACATGGGGGACACTATGGGGGTATTGCTAGTACATGAGGGACACTATGGGGGCATCTACTGGCTCATGTGAGTGGTCAGGACCACAATGTTCCCCTACCTGTGCCCTCTGAAGACTCAACAATGGCCACTTTGGCCCCGCTATTTGAGGCACTAATGAGTTGCCAGAGGTCAGGTAGGAGTCATCAGGTGGACTAGGAGGATCTCACAAGGCTCGTTTACGAGTCCTTGATGGGATTCATAAATAGAGTTGCCGCTTTGGAGGAGAAATTGCATCGTTTTCAGGAGGGGGTGGTGTTGACAACGCAAATTACTCCGGTGTATCACTATTTGTTATCGTTGCTCCCCGTGATGGAACGACTTGAGCCCGACTAGCTGTATGAGGCCAGAAGACAGATGGACCATGTCTTGTGGAAAGCGCAACACTGCCCCACCTCCCTTAAAACCAAACCAGCCATATCCCTAACCACAGTCCGAATCCCACATCCTACACTTATCCCCCACCCCACACCTATCCCTCTTTCCAACCTACCCATCCCCCTTCCCAATCTCCCCATCCCCCTTATCATCCTCCCCATCCCCCTTCCCAAACACTATCCTAGTCACAAACCGCCGAGCTCTTTTCTGACCACTTTTCTCCCTCTCCTCCTCATTATTATCCTCCAACCTCTTTCACCACTTCCTCTACTCTTTCTCGGCAAACTCCATCCCCTGCCCAAACCTCGCAATTAAATACTCCTTCTGTTGCCCTTCCCCCAACACGATTTGTCCACTGTGGCAGAAGAACAACAGGACAGAGGATACACACACCGTGCACAGCCCTCCACCCCCCAACCTTCAACTCCACATCATCCCTACTACCGGCATTTATGATTATTTATTTTTTTTGTTATATTTATAGTATTTAAATTTGTTATATTGTTATTTTTTAATAAATATTTTTTGGTTTAAAATTTTTGGTTTTTATTAATGACTTTTAAAAAATGGTTTAAAAAATGGTTTATTTTATAACCATTAAATTCTCAACACCGCTGTGATAGTGTGAAAAGGCCTGACATAATCCCACAGCTCTGGTGGAGCGACACAAGTATTTGTCGCTCCTCCAGAGTTGTCAGAGTATGCTGACAAGTAATGGGTATTATAAAGGCCTGACATAATCCCACAGCTCTGGTGGAGCGACACAAGTATTTGTCGCTCCTCCAGGGTTGTGAGAGTATGCTGACAAGTAGTGGGTATATAAAGGCCTGACATAATCTCACAGCTCTGGAGTGGCAACACAGGAATTTCTCACTCCTCTGTTTTGGGAAGTTAAAAATATGCAAAAAGACTCAAGGTATATTAAATAATGTTTATTTAACAAACAAAATTAAAGTAATATAGTTAGAAACATCAATACGGTCAGGGCCGGTTCTAGGTGAAATGGGGCCCAGGGGCGAAAAACAATAAGGGGCCCCCCTCAATGTCACATCATCACTGTCTCTTTTTTACATCACCCCCTTCGCGTCACATTATCCCCCCCCCCCTCCCCTCCATGGCAGCATACAGAAATACAGCGCCCCATACCTCTTACATCCAGTGACGTCTCCTTTGATGTAGATGTTGTTTGACCCCATCTTCTCCTTTCAGACCAGACCTTCATTTTGTCGCCATCTCTGCAGTTTGACAAAAAAAAAAAAATCTTAGTTTACTACTTTTCCATCATCCTCCCATCATCTGAACAAATCATCCTGCTACCCCCAATATTGTGCCGCTATGCTCCCCTATACTATACTGCAGAAACAGATAATACCCCTGATAATACTAGTACCACACAGAGCCCCCCATTTAAAATACCCCCTCTTTGAGGCCTCAATAGAAGCCCCCACAGTGTTCCTCTCCCCCTTCCCCCATATAAAATACCCCTTCTTTGTGGCCTCAGTAGATGCCCCCATAGATGCCCCCCAATAATGTGTCAGTAAGAAGTGCCCCCATAGATGCCCCCAATATTGTGCCAGTAAGAGGTCCCCCATAGTGCCCCCAATAATGTGCCAGTAAAAAGTGCCTCCATAGATGCCCCCCAATAATGTGCCAGTAAGAGGTCCCCCCTATAGTGCCTCCCAATAATGTGCCAGTAAGAAGTGCCTCCATAGTGCCACCTGATAATGTGCCAGTAAAATGTGCCCCCAATAATGTGGCAGTAAAAAGTGGTGCCCCCAATGATGCCCCCCAGTCTCAATGTCACATTTCTCCCCCTCCATGTCACATTAAACCCCCTCCATGTCACCCCACCCCCCCTCCAGCTCCATCCATGTCACGTCATCACCTCCTCCTTTTTACATCACCCCCTTCTTGTCACCCCCCAGAATGGCACATTTCTCCCCCTGTATGGGCCAGTGGCAGCAGCACATCTCTCATCCCCCCATGGCACATTTCTCCACCAGCACAATACACATCCCCAACATCCCCCATGGCTCATTTCTCCACCAGCACAATGCACATCCCCCCATGGCTAATTTCTCCTCCAGCACAATGCACATCCCCCGATGGCTCATTTCTCCTCCAGCACAATGCACATCTCCCCCCCATGGCTCATTTCTCCTCCAGCACAATGCACATCTCCCCCCATGGCTCATTTCTCCTCCAGCACAATGCACATCCCCCCATGGCTCATTTCTCCTCCAGCACAATGCACATCTCCCCCCCGGCTCATTTCTCCTCCAGCACAATGCACATCTCCCCCCACTCCCTCCCACAGTCGCATGATCCCCTTGTTTCTTGCCTGAATGCCTGTGTCTGGTGAGGACAGGTCACTGGTATGGGCAGAGAGAGGTACAGAAGTGGAGTCAGGACTCAGAAGTCAGCAGCAGGAGGGAGGAGGCGGCAGCTATGGTTCTGGGGGGCGGGGCTCTGGCAAGACCGTGAAGACGTGCCTGTGCGGCGGCACGCTCTGGGCCCCAGCAGGCACTGCTCTCTTAAAGAGGCAGAGAGGGGCTCAGAGCAGCCGCGGCCCAGGCTTATCCATCCTATATATCTTCTGTTAGTTGCGGGCCGGCGCTGGCGCTGCTTGGGGGCCCCTAAGAACTCGGGGGCCCAGGGGCAATTGCCCCCTTTGCCTATATGGAAGCGCCGGCCCTGAATACGGTAACTTCCAATAAACATAACCATGGAACCAAATTGTATCAAGAATATCATAAAATAAATTTTTTAAGAACAATTAAATCATTTGGTCCTGCCAGGTCACTCTTCCTGCATCGGAGCAGAAATTTTTAATTGAATTGGTTTGGTGAATATATCCCAAGTAGTTTTGCAACAGCTGGAGGGCCGCAGTTTGAGGATCCCTGCTATAAATACTAGATGTATTTGGCGGACCTTGTCAACGTACTTAAAATAGACATTAAACACAAATTCAAAAAAGCTTTCCTTTTGTTCACTGGTCATTCACACATGCCAAAGGACATTATTTTGCAAATTCAGAGAGATAGTGGGCTCTCCATCATCTTTTCTATTTCTTCTGAGGCAGCATCTGAGTGGTATGTTACCCTCGTTTGTCTTTAAAGCCACTGTGTAATTTGCATTTCAAAAAGATTTTTATCTTCATTTCTGAATATTAAAGGATCCGCTATTCCATATGAAAACGGTTGATAACGGATCAAACGGATCCGTTATTTTAGTGCATTAGTTAGACGGATCCGTTAAAAATTAATCCGTTTGCGTACGTTTAGGCGGATCTGTTATTTTAATCAGTCAAGGGACTAAAGGATCCGTGGGAGTGATTCTGTCCGTTTTCATGCATTTTAACGGATCCAGCAAGCAATTCCATCAACGGAAATGCCTGATGGATTCCAAAAACGCTAGTGGGAAAGTACCATAAAATATATTTTTTGCGATGGTAATTTATAAATGGTATTAGGTAAAAAACAGGCACAACTACTGTAGACCAAAATATACAACATACTGTTGTTGACCGACTAAAATATGCTTATTTTAGGATACACGTATAAACTGTAGAAGCTTTTAAACAGGTTTTTGAACTAAAAGGCTGGCTCCTGACATAAAAAGAGTACTGTCTTTTTAAAAGCTCATGTCTTATACAAAGGAGGACCTCTACCTATCTCCAGAATGGGACCCTTGAATTGAATATTGAGCAGCTGTGCTTGTTTGGCCACCCTGCATTCACTTCTATAGGACTGCCAAAAATAACTAAGTGCTTATTGATAATTTTTCCTTTCCACAGACAAGTCATAGAAATAATATTATAATTTTACGCTAAGAATACTAAGATGACTATTTTCATAAAGCCTTCTTTCATCCCATTTAATCATATACTTACTCATCCATGGTGTGTTTAAACACTGGACACATGCCACATTGCAGTCCAATATGTATACATCAGTATATGTGTAGAAGATCATTTAGCTGACATGAACTAACACAAAACTCTCAGATTGGAAAACAAATAGCAACAGTATAATTTCATGGCGACAGTTCCATCCATTCATCTCTGAAATTTCCATTCTCTATCTGAAGTGTTTTTCCAGGCATGGACTCTTTCTACAGCAGAGCCAAATAAATCAAAACAAAAGACTAACGTTAATTCACTGTAGAAATGAAAGAATTATCGGCCACTGAAAATTCTCTGTCCAGACATAATGTTCAGCTATCTTGTGAAAGACTTACTTTTCTCATTGTACACAGCGAATCTGTTTCATTAGTTGCAGCTGTGAATTCCCAGCACACTTGAAATTGAGACTCGTCCTCTGAATTGCTGATCAAGTGACCATACCGAGCGTGTCACTTCTCTGATAAAGTAGGGCACATCAGGAATGATGTACTTACAGCACTGTTTACTAATGATTTTCAATGTTGTTTTTAATGGAAGGATGTATAGATTGTTAACTTGAACAATACTTTTGGAATTTATAATGTGTGACCAAAAGAGGGAGATGAAATGACCACTATCCATAACCATCCAGAACGAAACCTCAAGGATTGAAACCATGTTGACAGGAGAGAGAGTGCTGGATCTAAGAGAACATGCATGTAGAATGGACAGATCTACTTCGGTGGGATCCAAAGAAAGAGTTTGTGCAGAAAATTCTTAGGAGTATTTAGAGACGGTTACCCAGTTTTTGATCTATGGTGTTTTTTTTAAAAACCTTCATTTAATTAATAGCTGAATAATTTTAATTTCATATTTTGAATGATAGTAAGATTCTGTGGAGTGTATTATCTAAATAATCATCAGTTACCAAAGTAATGGCACATGAGACCTTATTAGGGTATGGCCACATGGTCAGGTTTCCTGATGGAGTTTTGGAACCCAAAATCTTGAGTGGATCATAAAAGGAGAGAAAGCATAAAGGACAGATACAACTTCTCTTTTTTTAGTTCACTCCTAAATTTGGGTTCTAAAACTGCATTAGGAAACCTAACCATGTAGCTATATGCTACTAATTCAGTTTTGTGAACAAACATTGTTTTTTTAGAGGTATATAATTCCTCAATTCCAACTCCATAGGTCTCTGATTCAGACAATCATGGGATTGTCACCACCACACCCTCAAAGCTTTCCTATGATTTAGATTTACCACAGCTTGTATGCAATCAAATAATCTTACACATACATTTAAGGAAATTTTCCCGCAGTAGAAGTTATTTTCACCCAGGTCTATTCCCTCTGTGGATTACAAGGTTTTGCAGCCCATAGTGAAATTCCACCAATCTTTATATCTTCAAAAGCGTTTTAATATACTCACAAAAGTTGTTTAAAACAGGCATTAAAACAATAGTCTGTGCACCACCGCCCGACCCGGGTTTCGCCTGGATAGCTTCGTCAGGGGCGAACATCCCACCCTTTCCTGGGCGTTCTTTATACAGGTGAGATAACTTTTTCTGCCCCTCCCCTCCTCTATCAAAACCACTATCAACACATTTTTTTTTCAAAAAAACATTGTCCCCTGCATATGAAAACTCAAATAATATACAATCCCCTATTTTCACAGGAGCACATCAATTGCCACCAACATTATCATAAAATAGAATATAACACCATATTCTTTTTTCTATTCCATTCCTCTAATATTTTTTTTATATTATTTATATGCTCCTGTTCTCGTGTCTTCAGTTTGCGCAATGTTGTCCCTACATAGAAAAGGTCACACAAACATTTCAACAAATAAATGACCCCCAGCTGTTCACAACTCATTTCTCCCTTGATGTTATAACACTCAATTCCACTTTTGAAAGGCACCTTTTGGATATTGCGATATTTTTTGTCATTTTTGGAGCGATTTCTGCAAGCAATGCAGAAACCGCACCATGTGAACTGGTTCTTTTCCCTTTTCTTACTTTCAATAGGGATATGACTATGGACCAAGTTGTCATGTATATTTGGGTCCTGTCAATATAGAATTTTGTGTTTCTCAGGAATAACATCCCCCACATTTTTCATTCTCCCACAGATCATTTTTTAAAACTCTCCAATTTTTCTTTAACATAGTTTTCATCGGACCTGTGATTCCACTGAACTGCGTAAAGAAAGTAAACCTAAAGTCATTTTCCTTATCCTTTATTTCTCCGTCTTTATTTCATACACTTTTTTGATTAATACCCTTTTTCCTCAAAGCGTCTTTTATGAGTTTACGCTGTTCCTCATAGTCTTTTCTGTCTGTACAATTCCTGTGTACTCTCTTTAGTTGGCCCTTTGGAATGTTATCAAGCCATGGTCCAAAATGCTAGTTGTGTCTATGTAACCATTCACATCCGTGGGTTTGAACTAGGTTTTAGTTTTCGAACAACCCCCTTCTATTGATATAGAAAGGTCCTGGAAGTGTATCCTTTGAGCACTAATCTCACTAGTAAAAGTTAGATTCCAGGTTTTTTTTATTTAGGTCATTCATAAAATTTCTAAACCCCTCCTCCTCCCCTTCCCATACTATCAAACAGTCATCTATGAATCGTCTCCATAGAATAAGTTTTTCTCCTATCTGTTCTTGCAGTAGTATTGGCTGTATTTAGTGTTGAGCGAACAGTTCGAGAATAGTTCGGGTTCGTACCGAACTTTGGGGTGTTCGTGACACGGAGCCGAACCCGAACATTTTCGTAAAAGTTCGGGTTCGGCATGTTCTCTCGGCGCATTTTGAAAGTACTATATAGCAGAATAGTACAGGCTTAAAGCTGAAATCGCATTGCGATTACAACTTTGAGCTACCGATCACCATGGGAACGCCTCCTCCAGTAGAATGTACTGTCGGATGTTTGAATTACGTTGAAATCGCAATGCGATTCTTATATATTTGCTTAATCGCATTGCGATTTCAACTTCTCAAATCCGACAGTACATTCTAGCATTGTTCCCATGGTGATGTAGATGCTCCATTAGCACGGAATCCGGCTGAAGCAGAAATCGCAATGCGATTCTTAGAACTCAAATAAATCGCATTACACTACACGTTCTAATTGCATTCGATTTTAACTTTACTGTTTGGTTTTGTATCGCGATAATACAAAATTTGAATAATCGTGTGCGTGCTGTTCTAGCACGCAGTGCTATTCGTATCCCACTCTTAAGTTCTAATCGCATTCAATGTTAAATTATTGTAACAACACGGGGTCATTTAGCTCTTCCAGATCGCCGTCTTAACGCCTTAGACGGTTGGCACACATCAAGAAGCCACTCCACCACTGTAGATTCAGGTGCAAACTGGCCACGACCAGCTTTATTGTCATCACAGCAGTACAATAAAATCATAAAAATAAATCCTCGGCCGTCTGGCCACTGACTAAACAGTCTTTCCCTCTCTATCAGGATCTGGGTCTACCACCCAGCTCCCCAAGACACATCACCAGTGCTTACCCTACACACAGGGTTAGAGGGTCCCGGCTCCCACAGGCCTTGACACAGCCTGCTTCTTTCCCAGACTGGGAGCCCTGACTGAGAAGCTCAACCCACATTAATCCAAGCTCCTCAGCTGGCTGATAATTATCCCCATTACCAGCCTGACTGCTGCAGACAGTGGGAAACAACTATTTTCCCAACCTTTCTTGTTCTCACCCAGCTTTCTCTGGGTGAGATATGCCACTTCAATGGCCTTCCTATGGCCTTCTGGCAGCTCCACTGCCACATATCCTCCCCCCCTGATAAAGGCCGTAGGACTTTTCACCTTACTTAAACCCCCTCCAGGGTCAAAGCTCCTACGTTGGGAAACATCTGAGGTTTTTCCCCACTCCAACTCAACGGCCTTAGTTTCTTCAGCCTTTGAGACTCCTTTGGAGTCTTCATCCACTTTGTTAGCCTTCTCATCCTTCTCGGACACGGAATCATATACTTGCATTCTTAACTCCTCCTCCTCCTCCTCCTCATCAAGGTTGGAGGTACTGGGGACATCAGGGTCTTCAGACTCGTCGTCTTCTGGCAATCCCTGCAGAGGTTCACCGAGGATATGGTTCTCCTTTCGGGCAGGATCTAGGAGAGCCAGCCCATCGGAATAGACAAGACCCTCATACTGGTCGTCGGTCCCCCCGTATTTCTTCCCCAGCGGACTGCTGGCTTTCTGGAACACATTGACAGCAGAGGGAATGTCTTTCATGACCAGGTCCTGGCCACACACTGCCACGAGTCTCTGGGCTTCTGCATCCACCTCAGCACCATCATGTGGTTCAGCAGATACATCTTCCATCTTCTTCTCCTCTGCCTCGGCTGGCACCACAGCGCCACCACCTCCAGACCCATTCTTAACGGGCTCTGACTTCTTGGCATCTTTTAGAGGATCTTCTTCTTCAGGTATCTCATTTTCTTCCACCTGCTGCGCAGGAGCACGCTTAGGCCTCATAGACTTCGTCTTTTGAGCTCCTGAGATCTTCCATCTCTGCTCTGAGTTGCTTGTTCAGCCTCTCCAATTCATCTCGCTCCTTAAGCGCTTTTTCAAGTGCTCTAGCCAAGGCGAGGGCCTTGGTCTTCTTAGTTTTCCGCACCAGCTTGTTAGCAGTGTCCCACTCTTGGGCCTTCTGTTCTAGCTGCTCTTCACTCTGTTTTGGCGTAACAGCAGTTGTAGGAGTACCACCATTCTTCCTTAGACACTCTGTGGGATTTCCACCCAGGGACTCTTCAAGCCCATTGTTGAGGTCTACTATAGACTTTTGTGTCTTTCTGGAGTCTTTTCCCTTCCCCAGGACACCAGGCAGTAGACCCTTCATTTCACTTATCTTTTCCGGGGTCTCCTCTTTTGACCCTTCTGCAGCCTTCTTTAGTGACTCTGTGACTACAGCTAGTCCCTTCTCTATCGTATCTAGGGACCGTGTGGCGAGAGTGAGATCAGCCTCCTGTTTGCAGCTGTACTGTCCTGTCAGGTCATCTAAAACTGTCTGGATATGAGCTTCAGACACTAGGCTGATGTCACATGACTGAACTCTTGTCTCGTCAGATATAACGGTCATCTGGTCGCTAATAGTAACCACTTTAGTTTGGCAAGACCTCGACATGGAAGCCTCTCTCTCCGAGTTACTATCGGTCACAGAACATGCGTTATATATATCGCTCGTGACATTCTCAATCCTGTCCTCTAGGGGCACCGATGAGCTAATCCCCACCTGGGACATTTTATTAACCATAGAAACCTGTGGAGACTGCATATCCACTTCTAGTACATGTGGTACACCCTCTAGAACTGCCCCATGTACTTGCACATTTTTCACAGTGGTTTCCCTCCGTTGTGAGCTCTTAACATCAATTAGCATTTTTATACCATCCACATTTTTAGCAACAGGGGGAGCTTCTTCCCCAATCACAGCCTGCAAAGAAAAAGGACTCTCATCATCCTCATCACTTCTTGCACATAGATCCACATTATGATTATACATTTCAACAAACTCTGCACCTTCACTTGGCACCGTGTCTGCACCATTGTTTCTAATGGTCATTTCACTTAAACCATTGCTTTCTATCTGCATTTGCCTTACACCTTCATTTAAAGGGACAGGTACAGGTTCTGCAGGAGCTTCATTACTTCCTACAGAAGTGTCTCCATTGCCCCACATTACATCATGCATGAGCCTATTTGCATCATCAAGTCCATCAGCCTCTGTTCTCACCATGGTCTCACCCTCCATGAGGACCACCGGATAGTCCACAGTATTCACATAATTGTCCCGGACAGACATCATTCTACCTCTTACCCAGGCTAGCATGGGATCTCTGATTTTCGCCATCCCAAATCTAGCCTTGGTCACAGGCACTTTAGACAACACATTGAGCTTCTCCCCTGCAGATTCCTGCGAGGGAGCAACTGCAACAGGCTTTACAGCCTGTTCAGACACAGCATTTTTCCCATAGTCACTCATTTTTGAGACATTTTCTCGCCGCAGCGCTTTATCACTCACCGGCCCGGCAGGTAGCAACTGCCGCTGGCTCACTGTCACTGGGTCTGCCACAAAATTATCAACAGGAACAGTCTTACCGATTGTCGTCAGTGACTCAGCACTCCCGGAAGATAAGGGTAGTCCAGGAATATCTCCAGCACGGTCATCACCCTTCTCCTCAATGCAGTAGTTGCCACGGGAGACGCCTTGGTCCTGTCTCCTGTCTTTTCCTGGACGGACATTCCAGCCGCACCCTTTAGGATTCTGTGCACAGTCGCAGGGAAAATAGGCACTCCTGAGAAACGCACCACTCTCCACCTCTTTATCTTCCCGACGGTTGCCCTTGGCAACGGCAGACTTCCGCTTGTCCTCTGGAACTCCAACTGCAGAACTTGAAGTACTCCCGCCATACCATATCTGCCAAAATAAGGGAAAATCCTTGCCCAGTATGAATTCTAGCCTCAGGGTCTCACATTTCAACAGCTCCCACTGCACAGAGCCATAGTCCGTCACAAAGGTCAGTGACACCTTAGTTTTTGTCTCTGGACCTATTGTTACAAAGTTCAGAATTTCGGGCAGCACCCGAGACACTTGCTGGCGGGAGTCTAGTATGACTCCCAAAGGGATCCCCCGATTACCATCTCACAGGACTTTTCCCACGGGCTCCACCATGTTGCAGCCATTTTGACAGGTCAGTTTCTTTTATTGTGCTTCTGGCCCTTTAAATCCGCACACAGCTTGCACCACAGAAAAAAACAGTCCACTATCGCATGAGCAGCACTTGCTCCACTAGACAAAACAGGCTTCCGGCCCTTTAACTTCACACACAGCAAAGAACAACTTTCAGCAGCACCTGCTGTCTCGTCGTTGCCCCTAGCAACCAAGTGTTTTCTTACTTTTCAGCACGGACACTTTCCGTCCAGCAATCCTGCAGCATTCAGCACAGACAACGCTTCCTGGTGCCCTTAGCAACCTGTTGTATTGCCCTTTTAGCTCTGCAGCACCCAGCTTCGTGTGCCATTTTCATGCCATAGCATACCTCCACCATATGTAACAACACGGGGTCATTTAGCTCTTCCAGATCGCTGTCTTAACGCCTTAGACGGTTGGCACACATCAAGAAGCCACTCCACCACTGTAGATTCGGGTGCAAACTGGCCATGACCAGCTTTATTGTCATCACAGCAGTACAACAAAATCATAAAAATAAATCCTCGGCCGTCTGGCCACTGACTAAACAGTCTTTCCCTCTCTATCAGGATCTGGGTCTACCACCCAGCTCCCCAAGACACATCACCAGTGCTTACCCTACACACAGGGTTAGAGGGTCCCGGCTCCCAAAGGCCTTGACACAGCCTGCTTCTTTCCCAGACTGGGAGCCCTGATTGAGAAGCTCAACCCACAATAATCCAAGCTCCTCAGCCTGGCAAAAAAAAAGAATAAGATAAAATCGAATGCGATTAGAACTTAAGAGTGGGATACAAATAGCACTAGTGTTGTTGAGCGCACATTTCGAGAATAGTTCCGGTCCGTACAGAATTTTGGGGTGTTCGTGACACGACCCGAACCCGAACATTTTCATAAAAATTCGGGTTCGGTTTTGTAGTTCGTCATTTTTTGTGGCGCATTTTGAAAGGCTGCAAAGCAGCCAATCAACATGCATCATACTACTTGCCCTAAGATGCCATCGCAGCCATGCCTACTATTGGCAAGGCTGTGATTGGCCAAGTGCAGCATGTGACTCAGCCTCTTTATAAGCTTGTGCGCACGTCGGGACGTGCTCACTCCCGATGTGAATAGAACAGGGATAGATGCAGCTGCTGTGAGGGCGAGATAGGCAGGGAATAATCGAGGAAAAAAACCTGAGAAGAAGTGAAAGATCTACACCAGTGAATCAAAACAACTCAGCTGAGCTGTTCACTGAAGGTTTATTTTTTTTTACACTGGCCAGATCGATTTTTACCGGCACATGTAACTGGGCTGACCGGCGGCGGCCATTTTGGGACCTGTGGTGCACCAGCTCAAGCTGCCACAGAGTCCAAAGAAAAGCTCCAAAGAATTGAAAAATCTACTCCTGTGACACAGAACAACAGCGATTCAGCTGCTCAGTCAAAGTCAATTTGACAGTCCATTTTCTGGCACATGTTACTGGGCTGATAGGCGGCGGCCATTTTGGGACTTGTGGTGCGCCAGCAAAAGCTGCCACAGCGTCCATTAATCTCATGTAATAGTCGATTTTTTCATAGATATACTACATCAGGGGTTTGGCTGTGCTTGTGTCACCCCTACTGACTGCCAATATATTTAATATATCAGTGGTGAAACTGAAAGTAACCCACTTGAATAGCAAATCCCATGAATGTGCTGTTCCAGCTAGGCTAGCCAGTGTCACTACAGCCAGGTCCAATACTGTCAGCCAGAAATTATTATTTTATTTTTTTGCCAGAAATATAAATTAAAAAATCTTTCCCTGTAACAAACATAATTCTGGTGTTAGACCAGAAGAAGCACTCCTTCAGTAAATAATACTGTAAAAAGGTTTAGGCAATAATTCTCCCAGTGTGGGCAATTTATGTACCAAAACGAGCATTTTAAAAATTCCGGTGTTCTGAAATACCAGCAGTCCTCTTGTAATTAATACCAGAAAAGGCATTATAGTGTCCAGTGTTGTCATTTTGGTTCAAAAAGGCCAATTTAATCAATCTGGTGTTGGTGACACCCGAAATAGTAGGCCGCACGTTGTTACTCCTTTGAAAAGGAAATAGTTCTCCCACTGTGGGAATTCATTTAACATAAGTAGCATTTAAAAAATTCTGGTGTCCAATTTGCAGCAGTTTTCTTGTAATTAATACCGGAAAAAGGAATTACGGTATATCTTCCAGTGTGGGAATTTTGGGGCTAAAAATAATATATTTTATTGTGGTGCGAGTTGAATCGCAACAATGAGGAAACATTCTATTAAGGGACGAGGACGCGGTCGTGGTGGTGTCCGTGGAGCCTCTGTTGCTGGCAGAGGATGTGGCCGCTCGGCCTCAGGCGCACAAAGTAGTGAACCAACTCCCTCAAGTAGCCGGCAGAATTTACAGCGATATTTGGTGGGGCCCAATGCCGTTATGAGGATGGTAAGGCCTGAGCAGGTACAGGCATTAGTCGATTGGGTGGCCGACAGTGCTTCCAGCACGTTCACCACATTGTCTTCCACCCAGTCTTCTGCGGAAAGCGCACAGGTGGCACCTGAAAACCAAGCCCATCAGTCTGTCACATCACCCCCATGCATATCAGAGAAACTGTCTGAGCCTCAAGTTATGCAGCAGTCTCTTATTCTGTTGGAAGACTCTGCTCGCACGGTTTCCCAGGGGCGTCCACCTAGCCCTTCCCCAGCGGTGGAAGACATTCCATGCACTGACGCACAACCACTTATGTATCCAGATGATGAGGACATGGGAATACCACCACAGCAGAGTGACCGAGTCTCTGATGATGACGAAACACTGGTGCCCACTGCCGCGTCTTATTGCAGTGTGCAGACTGAACAGGAGGAGGTCAGGGAGGAAGACTGGGTGGAAGACGATGCAGAGGACGATGAGGTCTTAGACCCCACATGGACTGAAGGTCGTGCCGCTGACTTAAATAGTTCAGAGGAAGAGGCAGTGGTGAGACCGAGACAACAGCGAAGCCAAAGAGGGAGCAGGGGGCAAAGCAGAACAGCCGCCGTCCAGAGAGTTCGCCTGCTATTGGCCAGCGCCAACAGGGACCCAGCACCCCAAAGGCATCTTCAAGGAGTTCCCTGGCATGGCACTTCTTCAAACAATGTGCTGACGACAAGACCAGAGTGATTTGCACGCTGTGCCATCAGACCCTGAGGCGAGGCATTAACGTTCTTAACCTGAGCACCACCTGCATGATCAGGCATCTACATGCAAAGCATGAACTGCAGTGGAGTACACACCTTAAAAACAAGGAACCCGCTCAGGCTCCCCTGCTCCCTCTACCGCTGCTGCCTCGGCTTCCGCCTCGAGAGGAATGTTGCCACCTGCCGAGCAGCAAACAGAGGATGTGCCACCGACACCACCACCACCACCGCCACCGTCACCTTGCGTCTCCACTATTTCACACAGCAGCGTTCAGCTCTCCATCTCTCAAACCTTGAGAGGAAGCGCAAATTCCCACCTAGTCACCCTCGAGCCCTTGGCCTGAATGCCAGCATTTCTAAACTACTGGCCTTTGAAATGCTGTCATTCCGGCTGGTGGACACAGACAGCTTCAAACAGCTGATGGCCATGGCTGTCCCCCAGTATGTGGTTCCCAGCCGCCACTACTTCTCCAAGACAGCCGTGCCTTCCCTGCACATGCAAGTGTCTGATAAAATCAAGTGTGCACTGCGCAACGCCATTTGTGCCAAGGTCCACCTAACCACAGATACGTGGACCAGTAAGCACGGCCAAGGACGCTATATCTCACTAACTGCACACTGGGTGAATGTAGTGGCGGCTGAGCCCCAGGCGGAGAGTTCCTGGCGCACGTCCTTCCGCCACCTAGGATCGCAGGGCATCATTCTCTGCCTCCTGTAGCCTCCTCCTCCTACTCGGCTTCCTCCTCCACTGCTTCCACCAGCTCCTCCTGTCAGCCACACACCTTCACCACCAACTTCAGCACAGCCCGGGTAAACGTCAGCAGGCCATTCTGAAACTCTTATGTTTGGGGACAGGCCCCACACCGCGCAGGAGTTGTGGCGGGGTATTGAACAACAGACGGACGAGTGGTTGCTGCCGGTGGGCCTCAAGCCAGGCCTGGTGGTATGCGATAATGGGCGAAATCTCGTGGCAGCTCTGGGACTAGCCGGTTTGACGCACATCCCTTGCCTGGCGCATGTGCTGAATTTGGTGGTGCAGAGGTTCATTCACCACTACCCCAACATGTCAGAGCTGCTGCATAAAGTGCGGGCCGCCTGTGCGCGCTCCGGCGCTCACATCCTGCCGCTGCTCGCCTGTCTGCGCTACAGCGGAACTTCGGCCTTCCCGCTCACCGCCTCATATGCGACGTGCCCACCCGGTGGAACTCCACCTTGCACATGCTGGAGAGACTGTGCGAGCAGCAGCAGGCCATAGTGGAGTTTCAGCTGCAGCACGCTCGCGTCAGTCGTACTCGCGGAACGGCACCACTTCACCACCAATGATTGGGCCTCCATGCGAGACCTGTGTGCCCTGCTGCACTGCTTTGAGTACTCCACCAACATGGCCAGTGGCGATGACACTGTTATCAGCGTTACAATACCAATTCTATGTCTCCTAGAGAAAACGCTTAGGGCAATGATGGAAGAGGAGGTGGCCCAGGTGGAGGAGGAGGAGGAGGAGGAGGGCTCGTTTCTAAGACTTTCAGGCCAGTCTGTTAGAAGTAGCTCAGAGGGAGGTTTTTTGAAGCAGCAGAGGGCAGGTTCACAAGTCGCCAGCCAAGGCACTCTAATGGAGGACGAGGAGGATGAGGAGGAGGTGGAGGAGGACGAGGATGAAGCAGGTTCACAGCAGGGTGGCAGCCCACACAGCTCAGGCCCATCACTAGTGCGTGGCTGGGGGATACGGTGGACGATGACGATACGCCTCCCACAGAGGACAGCTTGTCCTTACCTCTGGGGAGCCTGGCACACATGAGCGATTACATGCTGCAGTGCCTGCGCAACGACAGCAGAGTTGCCCACATTTTAACGTGTGCTGACTACTGGGTGGCCACCCTGCTGGATCCCCGGTACAAAGACAATGTGCCCACTTTACTTCCTGCACTGGAGCGTGATAGGAAGATGCGCGAGTACAAGCGCACGCTGGTAGACGCGCTCCTGAGAGCATTCCCAACTGTCACAGGGGAACAGGTGGAAGGCCAAGGCCAAGGCAGAGGAGGAGCTAGAGGTCGCCCACGCAGCAGTGTCACGGCCAGCTCCTCTGAGGGCAGGGTTAGCATGGCAGAAATGTGGACAAGTTTTGTCTCCACGCCACAGCTAACTGCCCCACCACCTGATACGGAACGTGTTAGCAGGAGGCAGCATTTCACTAACATGGTTGAACAGTATGTCTGCACACCCCTCCACGTACTGACGGACGGTTCGGCCCCATTCAACTTCTGGGTTTCAAAATTGTCCACGTGGCCAGAGTTAGCATGTTATGCCTTGGAGGTGCTTTCCTGCCCGGCGGCCAGCGTTTTATCAGAACGCGTATTCAGCACGGCGGGGGCGCCATTACTGACAAGCGCAGCCGCCTGTCCACAGCCAATGTGGACAAGCTGACGTTCATAAAGATGAACCAGGCATGGATCCCACAGGACCTGTCCCTCCCTTGTGCAGAGTAGTCCTTAATAACTGCCTAAAACATGTCTTGTTGTACTACGGGCCACTTCTTTATTTAATACAAATTTTATGTAACCCACAGTTGAATGAAACTCTCCTCTGTCTGGGCGCCGGGCCTAACTAGATGAAAGTGGCCTGTTAAACTATCGGGTGACATAAAGCCATAACCTCTGCCATGCTACCTCTGTCCTCTGTCTGGGTGCTGAGGCCTAAGTCAAATAAAGCGGTCTTCTGCTGTGCTGGGGGATATGAAGCTAATCTCTGACCTCTCTCCTCTGTCTGGGTCCAAAGGCCTAAGTCACTGAAAGAGGCCTTCTCCTGTGGTGTGTGATATGATGCCTGAATTTGTGCTGTGGGACCTCTCTCCTCTTCCTGGGTGCAGGGGTCAAAGTATCTAAAAGTGTCCTTCTCTTGCGGTGGTTGATATGATGCCTGAATATGTGCTGTGGGGCCTCTCTCCTCTGTCTGGGTGAAGGGGTCAAAGTAACTTTATGGTGGCTTCTCCTGTGGTGGTTGATATTATGCCTGATTCTCTGCTGTGGAACCTCTCTCCTCTTCCTGGGTGCAGGGTCAAAGTATCTAAAAGTGTCCTTCTCTTGCGGTGGTTGATATGATGCCTGAATATGTGCTGTGTGGCCTCTCTCCTCTGTCTGGGTGAAGGGGTCAAAGTAACTAAATGGTGGCCTACTCCTGTGGTGGTTGATATGATGCCTGATTCTCTGCTGTGGGACCTCTCTCCTCTTCCTGGGTGCAGGGGTCAAAGTATCTAAAAGTGTCCTTCTCTTGCGGTGGTTGATATGATGCCTGAATATGTGCTGTGTGGCCTCTCTCCTCTGTCTGGGTGAAGGGGTCAAAGTAACTTTATGGTGGCTTCTCCTGTGGTGGTTGATATTATGCCTGATTCTCTGCTGTGGGACCTCTCTCCTCTTCCTGGGTGCAGGGGTCAAAGTATCTAAAAGTGTCCTTCTCTTGCGGTGGTTGATATGATGCCTGAATATGTGCTGTGTGGCCTCTCTCCTCTGTCTGGGTGAAGGGGTCAAAGTAACTAAATGGTGGCCTACTCCTGTGGTGGTTGATATGATGCCAGATTCTCTGCTGTGGGACCTCTCTCCTCTTCCTGGGTGCAGGGGTCAAAGTATCTAAAAGTGTCCTTCTCTTGCGGTGGTTGATATGATGCCTGAATATGTGCTGTGGGGCCTCTCTCCTCTGTCTGGGTGAAGGGGTCAAAGTAACTTTATGGTGGCTTCTCCTGTGGTGGTTGATATTATGCCTGATTCTCTGCTGTGGGACCTCTCTCCTCTTCCTGGGTGCAGGGGTCAAAGTATCTAAAAGTGTCCTTCTCTTGCGGTGGTTGATATGATGCCTGAATATGTGCTGTGTGGCCTCTCTCCTCTGTCTGGGTGAAGGGTCAAAGTAACTAAATGGTGGCCTACTCCTGTGGTGGTTGATATGATGCCAGATTCTCTGCTGTGGGACCTCTCTCCTCTTCCTGGGTGCAGGGGTCAAAGTATCTAAAAGTGTCCTTCTCTTGCGGTGGTTGATATGATGCCTGAATATGTGCTGTGGGGCCTCTCCTCTGTCTGGGTGAAGGGGTCAAAGCAACTTTATGGTGGCTTCTCCTGTGGTGGTTGATATTATGCCTGATTCTCTGCTGTGGGACCTCTCTCCTCTTCCTGGGTGCAGGGGTCAAAGTATCTAAAAGTGTCCTTCTCTTGCGGTGGTTGATATGATGCCTGAATATGTGCTGTGTGGCCTCTCTCCTCTGTCTGGGTGAAGGGGTCAAAGTAACTAAATGGTGGCCTACTCCTGTGGTGGTTGATATGATGCCAGATTCTCTGCTGTGGGACCTCTCTCCTCTTCCTGGGTGCAGGGGTCAAAGTATCTAAAAGTGTCCTTCTCTTGCGGTGGTTGATATGATGCCTGAATATGTGCTGTGGGGCCTCTCTCCTCTGTCTGGGTGAAGGGGTCAAAGTAACTTTATGGTGGCTTCTCCTGTGGTGGTTGATATTATGCCTGATTCTCTGCTGTGGGACCTCTCTCCTCTTCCTGGGTGCAGGGGTCAAAGTATCTAAAAGTGTCCTTCTCTTGCGGTGGTTGATATGATGCCTGAATATGTGCTGTGGGCCTCTCTCCTCTGTCTGGGTGAAGGGGTCAAAGTAACTAAATGGTGGCCTACTCCTGTGGTGGTTGATATGATGCCTGATTCTCTGCTGTGGACCTCTCTCCTCTTCCTGGGTGCAGGGGTCAAAGTATCTAAAAGTGTCCTTCTCTTGCGGTGGTTGATATGATGCCTGAATATGTGCTGTGGGGCCTCTCTCTCTGTCTGGGTGAAGGGGTCAAAGTAACTTTATGGTGGCTTCTCCTGTGGTGGTTGATATTATGCCTGATTCTCTGCTGTGGGACCTCTCTCCTCTTCCTGGGTGCAGGGGTCAAAGTATCTAAATGGTGGCCTACTCTTGCGGTGGTTGATATGATGCCTGAATATGGTGCTGTGTGGCCTCTCTCCTCTGTCTGGGTGAAGGGGTCAAAGTAACTAAATGGTGGCCTACTCCTGTGGTGGTTGATATGATGCCAGATTCTCTGCTGTGGGACCTCTCTCCTTTGTCTGGGTGCTGGGGTCGAAATAATAGTAAGTGACCTTCTCCATTGGTGGGTGACTTGAAGCCTGATTCTGTGCTATGGGACCTCACTCCAATTAATATTGTTTAATTTTTATTTATTTTATGTTAACTCATCATTTCCCTATCTACATTTGTTTGCAGGGGATTTACCTACATTTTGCTGCCTTTTGCAGCCCTCTAGCCCTTTCCGGGTGTGTTTTACAGCCTTACCAGAAACCTTACCAGATCTAGCACATAAACCAGTTGAACTTGAAACCCTTGAAAGATTACAGTAATGAAAAATAATTATTAATATGGGCAACACTATCTGTACCCTTTGTTTCCAATCAAACAAAACGCAATAAATTTGATTTAACATTATAGTTTTATAAAATAATCTTTAACAAAATAGAATTATTTTTTAACATAAATATATAAATAACCAAAAAATTAAGGTAATTTTTAATTTTTCTCTGCTCCTCCAGCAGATCATCGATGTCCTTAAGATGAGCCTCCTCCATGGCTCGCATTTGGTGGGAGAACTGCATCTTGAGCTGCCTCATCTTCCTGGTTTGCTGCTCCCTGAACTGCTGCATTCGCAGCTGGTGCTTCCTTCGCATTGTTTTTATTTTTTTAACATGATGTTGTCAGCTGTAAAATAAATGAAATAAAATTTGGAAATGTACATTAAAATACAATCATTAATTGTTATATAAAGCAGATGATATTTTTTCTTGAAATCTGTTATATATTGGTTTAGGTAGGATTAATAATAGTTCCTTTTAGTTTTGGGTTATTGACTTAGTAGTTACGTTAATGGTTTTGATGTTGATCAATTACTTTTTAGTGTTTATTTTTTATATTACTGTTATGTGTTGTACTTTATTTGTTGCCTGTTTTATTATATTTTCTTCATTTAAAAAAATAATATAGTTTGTTAAAATATATTCTTACAAAAATTTATATATTGCATGCTTGTTATATCGTACTTCCAAAAATGTATGTGTCAGTTAGATACGTTATGGAAATCAGTACTCCCACCCGTAACATTAGCTTTCTGGGACACTGAATAAATAAAAATATCCACATCATCCATTTACCTTCTTGTCGGGGGTAGTGACCATCTCCTCTTCTGCCTCCTCAGAGTCATCACCCTCCTCCACTGCAGCAGGTGGGCTATGGGCCCGATAGCCTGATGGCCCTGCCTCTT
Organism: Bufotes viridis; assembly: GCA_033119425.1. Lineage (NCBI taxonomy): Eukaryota > Metazoa > Chordata > Amphibia > Anura > Bufonidae > Bufotes > Bufotes viridis. Next base: position 311,096,827 of record CM065590.1, read on the forward strand.
CCTGCTCCTCCTCGTCCGAGTGGTCTGTCTCCTCCTCCACCTCCACCGCCTTCTTCTTTTAGAGAGCTTGGCTCTCACTTTGGGAAGCGGAGCATCTGTAATGATGATGACCAAATTTTTAAAAATGCCAAGATAAACAAGTAACGCCAAATTACAGTTAAAGGTACACAAATTAATCTATGGTAGTGTCTGGATGGCATAATAATTAACTACACCTATCTTTCTTCTCCTTTTGGCTTAGATCAAGTGTAGTATCATCAGTGTCTGCCTTGACCTGCCGGCCCAGGACCCTGTGGGTACCCCCTGCACTCTGCCTTTGAGCATCGTTGATTAAGTTCAGCTTCAACTCACTGCTGCTATTGGGTGTTGGGCCACTCCCCAGGGAACAAGAGTGATTCGAGTCTATGACTTCATTTGGGCATGTGGCCTAATTGTCCTGATCGATGCTTGTTGTCTACACTCGTCCAGACGTGCGAGGAGTTTGGACAAGCTTCAGGGGCCAAAGTCAACTGTGTAAAGTCAAAAAACATATGTGGCCCAGAAAGAGGTCTCATATTGCCACCTTTAGCACCCTTTCCCATCAGTTCAACACCACTGTACTAAGTGATTTATTGTAAAGGGTTAAAATACTTATTTCTCTCACCAACATATTGTTATCTATCTGCTCAGTTATGCAAATAAGTATTGTACCTGGAAAAGATTTATCTCTGATCTTAGTGATCAGATCCATCCTGTGGCGCTTCAGATCTGACCACTTTTTAGAATCGCATCCTTCCGATGAGTGCACCCATGCTTCTGCCACAGCTGGAAAGCAATTCTCCGCACTATGGCCTGCTTTTCGCCCCTTGACCTTCTGCGGTCGTACCCCTTCTCCAACATTTCCTGCAAGATAACAATTAAATCATGTAATCCCACAGTTCTAAAATACAATTATTAGTTATCATAGTCATAAGAACCATCAAAAATAACATTTAATATCAAAACAGTCAAAGAGTAGAACATCGCCATCCCTTTAAAAGTGACTTGAACATTGCCGCCCCTTTAAAAGTGACTTGAACACTGCAGCCCCTTTAAAAGTGACTTGAACATCGCCATCCCTTTAAAACTGACTTGAACATCGCCATCCCTTTAAAAGTGACTTGAACATTGCCGCCCTTTAAAAGTGACTTGAACACTGCAGCCCCTTTAAAAGTGACTTGAACATTGCCATCCGTTTAAAAGTGACTTGAACATTGCGATCCCTTTAAAAGTGACTTGAATATTGCCGCCCCTTTAAAAGTGACTTGAACATCGCCATCCCTTTAAAAGTGACTTGAACATTGCGATCCCTTTAAAAGTGACTTGAATATTGCCGCCCTTTAAAAGTGACTTGAACATCGCCATCCCTTTAAAAGTGACTTGAACATCGTCATCCCTTTAAAAGTGACTTGAACATTGCCACCCCTTTAACAGTGTCTTTCACTAATCACTCATGTAGTTGTGCAGTCTGCTAAAGCCTGTGATGAGTTTATGTCACCAAGCAGTAGGACATGTGACAGTGTAAGGCAGTTATGAGATCAGTGAAGGCCTGCAGGCTTCTTGGCTAATAAAAATCATTAATAAGTTTAAATCACATTACTGCATTACACACTAACTAAGTTCAATTACTTACAGTTATTAAGAAATCCAGCTCTTCTTTAGAGAAATTACTTTTCGCCATAATCGCTGGGACAGTCACCAATCTCCACTCTCGTCTCTCTCGATCCGATCCGAGGTAACGCACACACGTACAGACGCACGTACACGATTCTTGAATAGTTGTATTATCGCGATAATAAAACTAACAGTGTAAAGTTGACTGTATTGCTCTAAGGTATATTCGCGTACGAATGTAACTTCTATTACAGCACACCATTACTAAAACTGACTAAGAGACAGCTTTAAGTTCTATTCGAACGCGATTGCAACTTTGGAACTTAAAGTGGTGTACGATTTTAAAAGTTGAGTACTAAAAAGTTGGAATCGCAATGCGATTCTTATGTATTTGCTTAATCGCATTGCGATTACAACTTTGAGCTACCGATCACCATGGGAACGCCTCCTCCAGTAGAATGTACGGTAATGAAATGAGTTAAGAAATTTGAGTTAACAGCGGGAGTGCTATCCCTGCTACATCTGTATATCTGCTTAATCGCATTGCCGTTTCAACTTAGCATTGCTAAATAATTCCATCCATATTCGTTAACTTACTGACTCAGTAAGTTAACGATATGGATGGAATTATTTAGCAATGCTAAGTTGAAATCGCAATGCGATTAAGCAAATATATAAGAATCGCATTGCGATTTCAACTTAATTCTCAGATCCGACAGTACATTCTACTGGAGGAGGCGTTCCCATGGTGATCGTTAGCTCAAAGTTGTAATCGCAATGCGTTTATTGCGGTATATTATCCCTCTGGGTGTCTTTTACAGCCTTTTTAGTGCCCAAAAGTTCGGGTCCCCATTGACTTCTATGGGGTTCGGGTCCGGGGTGAAGTTCGGGTTGAGTTCGGATCACTAACCCGGACATTTTCCAGAAGTTCGGCCGAACCTCTCGAACCCGAACATCCAGGTGTTCGCTCATCTCTAGTTATATTCTTTCTTCTTCCCATACAAACATGAAAATATTCGCAAAACTGGGGGCAAATTTCGCCCCCATCGCCGTACCGATTTCTTGCCTGTAAAAATTGCCATCAAACCAAAAATAATTATTACTCCAACAAAAATCAAAGCTTTGGCAAATAAAGGCCCCTTGTTCCTCTGACATCTCAGGATCTTTTTCAAGTTGTTGCCTTACTGCTTCAATACCCAAATGTTTGGGAATAATAGTATATAATGATGAGACATCAGCTGTGGCCAGCCATGTTTTTTGGGATAATGGACCAAAAGTTTTGATATTCTCCAAAACACTGTCAGTATCTTTAAGGTAAGAAGGGGAAAATTTAACATATTTTTGTAAATAAAAATCTATGTATTCCGTCATGCGACTGGTAAGGGATCGAATTCCAAAGACAATTGGTCTCCCTGGAGGATTACATAGATCCTTATGAATTTTAGGAAGCTAGTATATTACTGGAATCTTTGGGAATTTAACTGTCAAATATTCTAACTCTTTTTTATTTATTATACCCTTATTAAAACCTTCCTGCAATATTTTTCCCAGTTCTTGTTTTAAATCAATAGTGGCATCTTTCTTCAACGCTTTATAAGTTTCTCTATCTGATAGCAGTCTCAACATTTCCCTATTATACTGATCCCTATCTAATACCACTAATCCTCCCCTTTATCAGCAGGTTTTATAATTATTTCAGGATTTTTTCCAAATCTTTCAGGCCTTTTTCTCCTATATTGTCATATTGTGTTTTTTGGGCTTCTCATCCATATTTTTTAGCCTCTTTTAAAGGCTTCTACACAATCATTTTCTTTATTCACCGGAAAAAAATTACTTTTTTTCTTTCAGATTAGTATGAATAATATTTCCTTCCTGTTTAGGAGATGATATTACAGTATTTGCGGATTGTTTGTATCGCCACACGTTTTTTGTTTATTGATTGCATATTTTGCCATATTGAGCCTCTGAATATATTTATAAATATCCAAGAAGATGCCAATTTTATTTGGCTTCTTTGTAGGGGCAAATTTCAAACCCTTTCCCAAAACTATTTTTTTTGTTTCTGTGAGCTGATGGGAACTTAGATTATATATCCCCATTATGTTTCCCTGCTTCTCTTCAATCTTGGGGTGATTTTTCCCACCTCTTCTCCTTCCTCTCTTAGATTTCTTTTTTTTTGGGGGGGGTTTGTTACTTTCTGGGTTATTGCTTCTTTCCCTATTTCTAACTCTCTCTGTATCCCCTTTATCACCTGATGGGGAAAATTTAGCTGATATTTTTCTCTTGGCTCAAATGTTTGTCCCTGTATTCAAATTTCTCTTTTTGTGTTTGCTCATACTGGTTGTTTTTATAGTATTTATTTTTATGATATCTATATTGTCCATTTTGATATCTGGGATAATAGTTTCTGGAATAGTGATCGGTCCTACAATATCCTCTTCTATAGGTTCTATTATAAGGAGGTTTGTATGGTGTACTTCTTTGAAAATGTTGATGTCTCTGTTGGTGGTTCGTTGAGTTTTTCACTTGCATCTATATTACCGCTGCATTTCCCCTTTTTTCTGTGTCATCTCCATATTTAGGTAAGGCTACATCTCTGTCATTTTTCTTCCCTATATAACTCGTCCTGCTTTCAGCCATTTTGTTTTTCCATTTATAAACTCTGTCCGTTTTATAATCCTCACAAACCTTCATATATTTTTTATGCTTCTTATCTTTCACTTCTTTCTCTGTTTTTATCATATTTTTCTGACATCTCCTCGATAACTTAACATATGCCCTTTGCTCCCTAAAGGGCTCCAAGAGCACTTTATGTTGTTCTATATTTTCATTAATGCGTCTCAACTTTATTTTCCTTTTTACAATAATGAATCTTAACACTTTCATGCTACGTTCATTCATTAATGTTTCCCATTCCTCAAGATCACCCTTTTCCTCTGAGCTAAGTGGCAATTGCCATCTCAAGCCCTCCGGTATTTTTTCTTCCACAAGGTATTTTTCCAGGGCATTATATCCCAGGTGGTTTTCCCCTCTCGGATCAAATCCGTTTCAAGTGCTAGGAAAAAGACCTCTGGATTGTCAGATTTTTCTTCCTCATATTCGGAAGGAAACACGGACTGGATGTCACATTAAAAGTTAGCTCTGAAATCAAATATATCAGCCATTTCTCAACACAGGATGCAGTATCCACTTCAAAATCCAATAAATAAATAATAAAAAGATGTAAATAAGATGTGTAAAAAAAATCACCCCTAATGTTTGTTACTTGACCGATCCAATATAATATCAATCATTCAAATAAAGCTTTTCTTTCCCTCTTCTTTTTGTCTAAATCCCTATAAACTCTTCTGTACAGCAGATCCTCACTAAAATTCTTGTTAATATCTAACTTCTTCCTTTTGCCCTTTATTCGATCAGGTAGGGTTTCAGTTCAAAATCAATATTTAGTCTGCTTGGTTGCAATGAGTCCACTCTGTAGATCCATTCGACTTCTTGATGGTTAATATTCACTACCGGGTCCCCACCTCTCCAATTTTGTGCCACACTCTTTATGCCCGCAAACCAAAGTCCTCTGGGATCTTTGTTATGACATCTTTTAAAGTGCATGGAGACACTATGGCTCTCCAGGCCTTTTTTATATTATTTATATGTTCCTGTTCTCGTGTTTGTGCAATGTTCTCCCTACATAGAAAAGCTCTCTCACCTGTATAAAGGAACGCCCAGGAAAGGGTGGGATGTTCGCCCCTGACGAAGCTATCCAGGCGAAACCCTGTTCGGGCAGTGGTGCATAGACTATTGTTTAAATGCCTGTTTAAAACAACTTTTGTGAGTATATTAAAATACTTTTAAAGATATAAAAATTGGTGGAATTTCACTATGTGCTGCGAAACCTTGTTATCCACAGAGGGAATAGATCTGGCTGAAAATACCTTCTACTGCGGGGTTGAGATTGCCTTCTGTTGGGGATCTGCGTTTTGGCTGCATAAATACGAAGTGTCATTATTCCTGCTCTCACTTTGAAGCTTGAAAGTGTGTCAGGCAGCGCAGCCATCATTTAAAATTAACTGAGACTTATTGTGAAAATTATCCACTTCACACCTTTGGTTTGTGACACCAAAAGAACATCGACTCTCCACAGTGATGACTTTTTTACACATCTTATTTACATCTTTTTATGTGTTTTATTTATTGGATTTAAGGAAAATTGGACCAAAATGATTTCCTATAAACAAAGCCTTAGATACAGTATTATTAGAGATGAGCAAAGTTTAGAAAAATTTGATTTGGCTGCTTCGCTTAACTTCAACAAGAAATCTGATTTGTTATGAATTACTTCGTCATTTCCATTGTAAGGAGCAGGCGCAATAACGTCACCGCACGCGTCCAGCATGATCACGTAATGAGGTAATCACGCTCGCCGCAGGTCCTTTGGTGGATTTTCTTCAATCAAGATGAGAGCGGACGGCAAGTGGATTAGGTGAGTATAATTTTAATATCCCCTATAAGCTGGTGATTGATCCACTGCATCTATTGGAGTTATGTAGAGGCACCGACGGCTACATAAATCTGGAGGATCCACCTCCACGTTCAAATGTACTACAGCTTCCTTGCTGTCTTACATTTAGACCATTTCCTCTGCCTAAACCTTTTCACAGAATGAATCTCCAAATCCTTCACTTTCTTCGTAGACCCACACTGTATTGTTGTTGCCTTCTTGTCACTTACAGTGCTTCCATTAGACTGAACTGCTACTGTGTGTGTTGCATGTCCAGACATGCCTCAACTAGCACAGACAAGCTCAGCTCTCTATAACACTGACAGAACATGCTTGGATAGATAACTTATTGAACACCCCTCATATGTACAGTAAAGCTTTCCGTTTTCTGCAAATGTGATACATGCCTACACTTGTAATTATTTCTGTGCCATCCAAATATTTGCTGGCAGAGGTTGCCAAGGATATTTCCACTAATTATACAGGAGAGAATGTTTCATCGTCTTTGACACATGTTTTTGTTTTGTTTTTTTACTGCAAGGGAGTGAGACTGTTGAACTAGCTATGCCAGATTGTACAATATTGTAAAGTCACTGTATTAGATTTCTGGCGATGGGGAGTTATGTATGATACATCAGAGGCACATTCTTAAAATGAAGACAATTGGCAAATAACCATAAAGAAGTAAGGTATTGCTGTACCTTTGTGAAAGAAGCCATGTACCTCTAAAAGTTTTAAGCATGTTTTAGTAGCCAATATTTTTCATAGAGATTTCGAGCTTGACAGTAACTACACTCCCCTGATGGACAGTCTGCACAAATACATAATTTTTTGATAAGTGGTGCAAGTAAGATCTGTTATTCACAATATGTGAATATGTACAATCTTGAAGGATGGACATATTGAGCATACCATAACTTTAAATCTCTCAAATGTCATTGGGATCGAATTGCACAAAGCAAATACTTGGGTACACAAGTCATAATGGCAGAGTAGTGAAGCTGCATCGTTATATTATGTATACAACTGGATGATAATGTTAAATACAATGATATTCAGAGCAAAGCATCTAGCTGCTAGTGACAATTAAACTTGTTATCATTTCTGTCCATATTTGCTAACCTTGCTACCATGTCTGAAGGGCAACTTTCTGTTTCAAATAAACAGTGATACAATCATGTATATTCTGTCAGATCCCTGGAGCTCATATGAAGAAAAAAAATAATCATTACAATTAGAGAAATATGAGCAAATGCATAATCATTATGTTGGTCGAGTATAGACAGAGTGACTTTTTCACAAATCTAATATGCAATTAATGTGAAGTGATCCATAAAACCGATTAAAGGAGACATAAAGCTGGCAGTAAAACACATACAAAACAGATTTGTTTGGGGCCAATGTTGATTACAGCTGCCTGCTTAGCCCACCTGATGTGAAATGCTTATTTGAACAATCATTTAAAAATGTATTTTTAACTCTTAGTAAAATGACGTGGGATTCCTATCAGTCCATTTCAAAGTCTCGCCTCTACCTCTTAGCGTTTGATTAATGCGATGTTTCTCAAGGAATGCAATCAAGCATGTGGTTCGAATTATTTTTGCCAGCACTGCACAATTGTTAGGCTGAAGGCTTTGAACATTTTTCTCCAGCTCGGTTACTCCAAAATTGCTTCCTTATTCAGCAGACGCTAATATTTTTTTCATAATGCCTGCCATTTTTTTCCTTTACTAATGTTATCTGTACTTATTAGCTTGAAAATAAATGTATCTAAAAAAAGAACTTATAATTCTGAATATAGGTAGCATAAAATACTACTTGACTTTATGATTTTATAAGCTTCATGAGGGCACTTTTATCAACTGTGGCTTCTTGTACACTATATAAGGTGACAACATAGAGCCTATACTATAGGACAAATACAATACAGATCACTACTAAATTAACTAAACCCTTCAATCCACAATTCTGGCCTCACAAAGTGTGCCTTACAACATTTTCAAGCTTATTTGCACACACAAAAATTACATTTTACATTTGAATACCACAAACTTAGTGGGCGAATTGGTGTGGTTAACCACTACAGGACCGCCTAACGCACGGATGCGTCCGGTCCTGTAGCTCTGAGTGGACGCATCGGCGCGTCATCTTGCGAGATGCGAGACTTCGCGCTGATGCCGCCGCGCATGCGTACTGCGCGGCGGTCAAAAGTTAAAGAAGAAGTTCAAGTATAGGTCATCAGCCTGCCAGCCAATGATCATCGCTGGCAGGCTGATAAGTTTTTTAAAAAATGAATCGCAAGCCATTTAGCACATTATATTTATAAATATAATTTGTTAAATGGCTTCTGTGCTCTCTCCTGGGTCCTTTTCGTCGGTTGGACCCAGGAGAGAGCACACATCTACTGTAAGTACACCAAGAACCACACTTTAGGCCCTGATCACCCCCCATCACCCCAATTAACCCCTTGATCACCCCTTTCAATCACCTGTCAATCACTAGTGAAAGGGAAAAAAGTGATCAGAATAAACTGTCACTTTTTTTTTTCACTAGTATTGACTGCTAGGTTTAGGTTCGTTTAAGTCACTTTGGTAGGTAGTTAGCTTCCGTTAGCGCCCAGCCCAACGCACCACAGTCACCGATTCGCTGATTAGCGTAGCGCTAATCAGCATTTGTACTTTTATAGCATCTGTAAGTGATCGGAACTGATCACTGTCAGATCTATAATAGTATTACGGTCACTTTAGCTCGCCCCCCACCCAAAACGCAGTGTGTTTGCACGATCAGGCCTGATCGGTCGCCCACACGTGCGTTCACCCACGCCCACCCCGCCGCAGTGACAAACATTTTTTTTTAAATCACTGCACAATCACTTCACAAGCGCTGCGGCGATAAAAAGATCAGTTTTGATCTTTTTTATCAATCGCAGCAGCTTCTGTACTTCGCTAGCCTCCCATTTGTAAGACAGGCTTGCTCTTTTTCCGCAGGTAGCGCAGGATCCGTTACAAGGGCAGCAGAGTGGGGCTGGCGCTGCCGGATTACTTGGTGAGGCATACACCAGCAGCGCAGCCCATCCTGGACCTTCTACCAGCACTGCCGTACAACATGGTGAAGTGGCGAGCACCAGAAGGGAAGTTGAAGCTGGTACGGTGGCACGTGCAGTAATTCCCCTGTCACAGCCACCACGCAGACATGCCCGTAGAGCCCTTAGAGTCCCTGAGGTGCTGGCAAACCCTGATTGGCAGCCCCCAACTTCAGCCGCACCAGTAGTTCCCCCTTTCACCGCCCAGTCAGGAGTTCGGGTGGAGACAACTCAGATAGGATCAGCGCTGGGGTTTTTTGAGCTGTTCTTCACTGCGGAGCTCTATGACTTAGTCGTGGCAGAAACAAATCGGTATGCCACTCAATTTATAAACGCCAACCCGGGAAGCTCTTATGCCCAGCCTTTCCGGTGGAAACCAGTCCAAGTTTCCAAATTTAAAACTTTTCTGGGCCTTCTCCTTAACATAGGCCTAACCAAAAAGCATGAATTGCGGTCATATTGGTCCGCAAACCCAATTCATCACATGCCCATGCACTCTGCTGCCATGTCCAGGACACGTTTTGAGACCATCCTGTGTTTCCTGCACTTTAGCAATAACACCACCTCTCGTCCCAGGGGCCACCCAGCTTTTGACCGGCTCCACAAAATTCGGCCAGTCATAGACCACTTCAACCAGAAATTTGCAGATTTGTATACCCCCGCACAAAACATCTGTGTAGACGAGTCCCTAGTACATTTCACCGGGCGCCTTGGCTTCAAACAGTACATCCCAAGCAAGCGCGCCCGGTATGGGGTCAAATTGTATAAGCTCTGTGAAAAGACCACAGGCTATAGGCACTGCGCGACCTAGTCACCGGGGCTTCCCCAATGGCTCCTTACCACCCGTCTTGCAAGGGGGGAGAGGGCTGCCTTGTGTAACCAATAACTGCTCGCGGTGAAATGGAGAGACAAGCATGACGTTTACATGCTCTCCTCCATTCACTCAGACACGACAGTCCAAATTGAACGGGCAACCATTGTCATTGAAAATCCCCTCTCGGTCCACGACTATAATTTGCTCATGGGAGGGGTGGTCTTCAATGACCAGATGTTGGCCCCGTATTTGCTTTCCCGCAGGGCCAGACGCTGGTATAAGAAGGAGTCTGTATATTTAATTCAATTGGCTATATATAATAGTTTTGTTCTCTACAGTAAGGCTTGGAGAACAGGATCCTTCCTCAAATTTCAGGAAGAGCTCATCGAGAACCTCTTGTATCCAGGAGGTTCCGTGGCCCCAACCACCAGTGTAGTGAGCCGTCTACACGAACGACATTTCCCCAATGTCGTTGCTGGTACCTCAACCCAACCGTCACCCCGAAAAAGATGTCGTGTCTGTAGCAGGAGTGGAATAAGGCGTGAAACCCGCTATTTCTGTCCTGACTGTCCTGACCACCCTGCCCTATGCCTAGGGGAGTGTTTCCGAAAGTACCACACTCAGGTACACTTAGGGACATAGGGACAGCACAACACAGGTAGTTTATCCACTCAGGCTCTAGGGTCTCTCAGGATACTAGGTTTTGAGAGACCCTAACACATAGGGGTGCTGGTGTGCTACAGCAGAAATGTGAAATGGTAGAAACGTCTCCTTTAACTTGGGATAAAGTGCATAATGTACTTCGCACCATCTCTGTGTGATTTACACTTTACACATTGTCCCATGGGAAAGGAAAGGTTTCTGCTAGGAAAATAAAGAGGGAAATGGTTAAAAAAAAAAAAATTAAACAGGTAGCAAGAAAAAAAGTTAAGGTTTTAAAAGTTTTGATCAGGTTTGATAAAAAAAGTTTTATGTTCACGCTTTATAAAGTTTGTAACGTTCAAGTTTATGAGCCTGCCGTCTGTTTTTTCTTCTTTTTTTTTTCCCCTAACCACCCTTTATTTTCCAGGTAGACCAACGGACCAACCGACGAAAACGCTGCAGCACTGATGTGAATTCTGAGAGAAGCATTGCGCTGCTGTCAGAAGACACGTGAAGTCGGTGTATGCGGCGCTGCAAGACGAGATTTCTCCTATGCAGTACAGGTACGTTTGCCCAGGCATATGAGCTGAGGAGAGGTGTTGGAGTTCATATGCTTTGGCAAACACTTTGTATCAAAAATCTGGTAAAGATGTCTTCCTCCACAACGATCGATTGATCAATGTGAATGGAGAAATCACGTTTGCCAGGACATAGGAGCTGAAGTGGGTATGGATGTTTGGGCAGAGCCCCTATGTCCTGGCAATCGCCAGGCCCCTCTTTTTCTTCTTGCATATTTTTTGGCAGAGATTGTTTCATGCACATCGATCGATGCGAATGAGGAAATCTGTGCCGTTTATTTTTTCTTTCAGCCCAGAGGCTGAACGGAAAAAAAAATCTCATTACCTGTATGCTCAATATAAGGAGAATAGCAGAAACTCCTAATGCTGGCCATACATGTAATGATTGCGGAGACCCTCAAATGCCATGGCAGTACAAAAACCTCACATGTGACCACATTTTGGAAAGAAGACACCCCAAAGTATTTGCTGAGGGGCATATTGAGTCCATGAAAGATTGAACTTTTTGTCACAAGTTAGCGGAAACGGAGACTTTGTGAGAAAAAACTAAAAAAATAAAATTCCGCTAACTTGTGCCAAAAAAAGAAAACTTCTATGAACTCGCCATGACCCTCACAGAATACCTTGGGGTGTCTTCTTTCTAAAATGGGGTCACATTTGGGGTATTTTTACTGCCCTGGCATTTTAGGGGCACAAAAGCGTGAGAAGAAAAATGCGTTAAAATGCCACCCTAAAAGGTATTCATTGGAATTGGGGCCCCTTTGCGCATGTTGGCTGCAAAAAAGTGGCACACATGTGGTATTGCCATACTCAGGAAAAGTAGGGCAATGTGTTTTAGGGTGTATTTTTACATATACCCATTCTGGGTGTGAAAAATATCTCTGTAAATTGACAACTTTGTATAAAAAAATGGAAAAAGTTGATATTTACAGACATATTTTTCACACCCAGCATAGGTATATGTAAAAATACACCCCAAAACACATTGCCCTACTTCTCCCGAGTACGGCGATACCACATGTGTGCCACTTTTTTCCAGCCAAGATGCGCAAAGGGGCCCTAAATCCAATGAGTATCTTTAGGATTTTACAGGACATTTTTACGCATTTGGATTCCAAACTCCTTCTCACGCTTTAGGGGCCCCTAAAATGCCAGGGCAGTAAAAATACCACACAAGTGACCCCATTTTAGAAAGCAGACACCCCAAGGTATTCTGTGAGGGGTATGGTGAGTTGATGTAAAATTTTATTTTTTGTCACAAGTTAGTGGAATATGAGACTTTGTAAAAAAAAAAAAAAACAATTTCCGCTAACTTGTGACAAAAAATAAAAACTTCCATGAACTCACTATGCCTATCAGCGAATACCTTAGGGTGTCTACTTTCTAAATTGGGGTCACTTGTGTGGTATTTATACTGCCCTGGCATTTTAGGGGCCCCTAAAGCGTGAGAAGGAGTTTGGATTCCAAATGCCTAAAAATGCCCTGTGAAATCCTAAAAGGTACTCGTTGGAATTTGGGCCCCTTTGCGCATTTTGGCTGCAAAAAAGTGGCACACATGTGGTATCGCCGTACTCAGGAGAAGTAGGGCAATGTGGTTTGGGGTGTATTTTTACATATACCCATGCTGGGTGAGAGAAATATCTCTGTAAATTGACAACTTTGTATAAAAAAATGGAAAAAGTTGTCATTTACAGAGATATTTCTCACACAAAGTATGGGTATATGTAAAAATACACCCCAAAACACATTGCCCTACTTCTCCCGAGTACGGCGATACTACATGTGTGGCACTTTTTTGCAGCCAAAATGACCTTTAGGATTTCACAGGACATTTTTACGCATTTGGATTCCAAACCACTTCTCACTTTTAGGGGCCCCTAAAATGCCAGGGCAGTAAAAATACCCCACAAGTGACCCCATTTTAGAAAGTAGACACCCCAAGATATTCCGTGAGTGGTATGGTGAGTTGATGTAAAATGTTATTTTTTGTCACAAGTTAGTGGAATATGAGACTTTGTAAGAACAAATAAATAAATAAAAAAATTTCATTTCCGCTAACTTGTGACAAAAAATAAAAACTTCCATGAACTCACTATGCCCATCAGCGAATACCTTTGGGTGTCTTATTTACGGAATGGGGTCAATTGTGTGGTATTTTTACTGTCCCGGCATTTTAGGGGCCCCTAAACCGTGAGAAGTAGTTTGAAATCCAAATGCGTAAAATTGCCATGTGAAATCCTAAAGATACTCATTGGTTTTAGGGCCCCTTTGCACATCTTGGCTGCAAAAAAGTGTCACTCATGTGGTATCGCCGTACTCAGAAGAAGTAGGGCAATGTGTTTTGGGGTGTATTTTTACATATACCCATACTTTGTGTGAGAAATATCGCTGTAAACGACAACTTTATAAATTTGTTTATACAAAGTTGTCAATTTACAGAGATATTTCTCTCACCAAACATGGGTATATGTAAAAATACACCCCAAAACACATTGCACTACTTCTCCTGTGTACGGCGATACCACATGTGTGGCACTTTTTTGCAGCCAAGATGCGCAAAGGGGCCCTAAATCCAATGAGTACCTTTAGGATTTCACAGGGCATTTTTACACATTTGGATTCTCACGCTTTAGGGGCCCCTAAAATGCGAGGGCAGTAAAAATACCCCACAAGTGACCCCATTCCGGAAAGTAAACACCCTAAGGTATTCGCTGACGGGCATGATGAGTTCATGGAAGTTTTTATTTTTTGTCACAAGTTAGCGGAAAATGAAATTTTTGGAAAATATAAAATAAAAATCCATTTCCGCTAACTTGTGACAAAAAATAAAAACTTCCATGAACTCACTATGCCCCTCAGTGAATACCTTAGGGTGTCTACTTTTCGAAATGGGGTCATTTATGGGGTGTTTCTACTGTCTGGGCCTTGTAGTACGTCAGGAAAAAGGACAGGTGCTCAGAAAGTCAAAGTACGGAAATTCACTTTTTTGCACCATAGTTTGTAAAAGCTATAACTTTTACCCAAACCAATAAATATATACTTATTGCATTTTTTTTATCAAAGACATGTAGAACAATACAGTTAAAGAAAAAATTAAAGAAAAATGTAGTTTTATTTGACAAATTTTCCAACAGAAAGTAAAAAATGTCATTTTTTTGCAAACATTTTGTAAAAAAAAGTTAAATATCAAAAAAAGTAAAAATGTCAGCAAGAATGAAATACCACCAAATGAAAGCTCTATTAGTGAGAAGAAAAGGAGGTAAAATTCATTTGGGTGGTAACTTGTATGGCCGAGCAATAAACGGTGAAAGCAGTGTAGTGCAGAATTGTAAAAAGTGGCCTGGTCATTAAGGGTGTTTAAGCTAGGGGGGCTGAGGTGGTTAATTCAGCAAATGGCCCTTTATTATGTAGAGAAAGTTAATACAAGGAACTTATTTATGTATTGTCATTGTCCATGTATGTTTCTTTCTTTGCTGGCTGGATTTATTTTTCCATGACATTATACACTTCTCATATCCATGGTTATGGCCATCCTGCAATCCAACAGCAGTTGCCGTGCTTCTACACTTTAGGAAAAAGCACCAGCCTATGTACACCCACAGTCCTGGCCACCAGAGAAGCAGGCACTTTTTCCTCGGACAATCCCTTCATCTGGCAGTGTTCACCTCTGTGATTATGTGACATTGAAAATGAGTAGCATAACATATTCTGATGCAGCAGGGGTTTACCCACTATGCCTACTGAATAGATTTGGCTTGGGGCTATTGCAAGTTGTCAAGAGGGACCCTTGGTTTTCACCTTTTCACCCCTATATAAAGATCTGGACTTTGCTGCAGGAACCACTAAGCCGTTACGTTTAAGAGTAATTAAGCTTAAGGAAAGCAGATAATTTGAGATGCCTGTAACATAAGATAACATGAAACAGTGGAAAGGGTACTCCAGTGGCCGTGCATGCCAGGCGAGAGAAGATGCTGATGGGCACAGACTGCAAGCATCACACGTATATATCACCCCCTTAGGTACATTTTATACAGTAAATTATAGTAACTGTGTTGGGCCATGTGTAGCCCTGCCCCTCCCATTGATCCCCTCTTACGTTTTAGAAAAACAGTACTGGAAAAAAGTTGCAAATTTTTGCACAAATGGGATTGTTTGCTTACGGCCCATCAAAAATTGATCTTGTTTGATGTAGTAATTAGGCCACAATCTGATCCAAACATATTTCAAAATCAACTTCTGAACTATATATTCTGAACTGAAATGATTGTAGCAGAAATCCATTCAGTATGCATCAGGATGTCTTCAGGTCAGTCACTGTACGGTTTTTGGACAGAGAAAATACTGCAGCATGTCCAAAATTCCGGAACACTTGCCGGAAGGCCAGATCCGACATTAATTTCCATTGAAATGTATTAGTGCCGGATCGGCATTAAATTTACCGCATTGACTGATCTGGTCTTCCTGTCTGCCCATGCGCAGACCTTTTAAAACGCGAGGAAACTAAATAACGGATCAGTTTTTCCGGATGACAACCAGAGAGACGGATCAGGTATTGCAATGCATTTGTGAGACGGAGCCGTATCTGGATCTGTCTACAAATGCTGTCTGTTTGCATACAGATTGCCGGATCTGGCACGCAGTTCCGGTGACGGAACTGCCTGCCGGAATCCAGCAACGCAAGTGTGAAAGTACCCTTACTTTCAGCACTGATCGTTGCAGTCCTGTTCTCTTCCCTGTTCCTTGCACTCTATCAGTAACAAAAAAGTACAGAGAAGAGAGAAATGAGCAGAAATGCCAGTGATCAGCACTGGCAGCAAGTCAGATAGGGATTGTTCAGAAATATCATAGGGCACCTGTTGGGAGGCAGGGACTAGGGGAGTGACTAGATAAGAAGCAGACTGAGAATTAAACTTTGATTTTTGAACCACCATAGTTGCAAAATACATGCCATCTAGATTTTCATATACTCTTTGACATAATCTAGAAAAATACTGATGATTATTATGTTAATTACACCAAGGTGTTCATTTGTAAAACGTAGAGCTCCCTAATATAACCCATGACTTCAAACTATTGATTCTCATGGCATAAAATATGTATTTTCTGTAAGGGATGAATATGATAATGTCTAATCAGCCTGAATGTATTGTATATTAAATGTAAGCTGAAATTTCATTAATGCACTATGCAAAAGAAATTACAAGAATATAAATATTTAAATAAGTATTGGATATTTTAAAGATATATTTGTGTTTAAGCACTTCAATTGTAAATGTTCATTTCCCTTTAACAAATCATGCATAAATTGCACATAGTACATAGTACAGGTGAATATAAGAAACTTTTTCATGCATTTCATTAGGAGAAAATGCTCCTTTTCTCCTCCACACTATCTTAAATTGAATTTTTTTTGCTAAATCGTCTTGGTCTCCAAAAATGGACTGTCATCTCAATGAAGAATCAAATTACATTATATCTATAGAGGTTCATGGAGAGGAGAGGGGTATGAGAAAGAAGAGGTGAGTGAGAGAGAAACAGACAGACAGATGGAGCTGTAGCTAATAGTGAGGATCTCACCCCAAGTGCTGCATTCACATCAATACTGTTCAGTACTTCTCTTTCCTAGACGTCCTACAGCAACACAAATACGTATGGGTTTTATTCCCCTAGGTACAACCAGAAGAGACAGGTTAACAAGCTTAATTAAAAAACTAAATTAATCAACCAACCAACTAACACGCCAGGGCGACCCATAAAACCCTGACACCAGTGAAGCCTCCTTGAATTTTTTCTTTCTCTTAGGCTCAGAAGAGACAGATGTCATATCCTGGTGGGATATAGAATTTTCCAAGCTGTATACAGGGAGCATTCTCTGTCCCTCAGCTTGAAGGTGTACTCAGAAAGTAACATAGTAACATAGTATATAAGGCCAAAAAAAAGACATTTGTCCATCCAGTTTGGCCTGTTATCCTACAAGTTGATCCAGAAGAAGCCCCAAAAAAAAACTTGCGAGGCAGAAGCCAATTTTCCCCACTTTTCACCAATTTTCCCCAACTCTAATCAGGCAATCAGAATAACTCCCTGGATCAACGACCCATCTCTAGAAGCTATAGCCTATAATATTATTACACTCCAGAATTACATCCAGGCTCCTCTTGAACTCTTTTAGTGAACTCACCATCACCACCTCCTCACGCAGAGTGTTCCATAGTCTCACTGCTCTTACCGTAAAGAATCCTCTTCTATGTTTGTGTACAAACCTTCTTTCCTCCAGATGCAGAGGATGTCCCCTTGTCTCAATCACAGTCCTTGTATAAATAGATGATGGGAGAGATCTCTGTACTGACCCCTGATATATTTATACATAGTTATTAGATCTCCACTCAGTTGTCTTTTTTTCTAAAGTGAATAACCCTAATTTTGATAATCTGTCAGGGTATTGTAGATACCTCATTCCAGTTATTTTATCTGCCCTCCTCTGAACCCTCTCTAGTTCTGTTATGTCTGCCTTATTCACAGGAGCCCAGAACTGTACACAGTACTCTATGTGTGGTCTGACTAGTGATTTGTAAAGTGGTAGGACTATGTTCTCATCACAGGTATCTATGCCCCTTTTGATACAACCCATTATCTTATTGGCTTTGGCAGCAGCTGCCTGACACTGGTTTTTACAGCTTAGTTTGCTGTTCACTAAAATTCCTAGGTCCTTTTCCATGTCAGGGTTACCCAGTGTTTTACAAATTAGTATGTAGGGGTGACTTGCATTATTCCTTCCCATGTGCATAAACTTACATTTGTCAGTGTTAAACCTCATCTGCCACTTCTCTGCTCAAGCCTCCAATCTATCCAGATCCATCTGTAGCAGTATACTGTCCTCTTCCATGTCAATTACTTTACACAGTTTAGTGTCATCTGCAGTGTCATGAGGATGGCGCCTTTCCCCTGGGTGGTAATACACTGCACATCTTTTACACAGGGCATGTCCCTTGCCTTATCACTGAATGTGAATATCTCTTTCAGGATGCTGCAAATAAACTGACTTCACTGAAAAAAAGGAAACACCCCTAAAAATTAACTTTTATTAAATATCCAGATAAAACCAGCTATACTAGCCAAATCCACAAAACACTGTATAGAAGCCAAATTACCCTCACCACGGGTTACCGAGGGGAAAAGGACAGCAGTGTGATATAATAGATAGCAATCAGGGACATGAAATTCGGAAATACCTAGAATATCCCTCCTCTTTCCCTAACACTGCTGTGCCCAGGGGCATCCCTTGATGGTAGGGATCCCCTGTCCTCGTTCCTTGGCTGCTTTGTCCCTCAGTTCACCCTAATAGATCAATAATAAACAACAACAATATCACCAAATATAATAATATATACTGCCACAAAAAATTAAACCCCGACGCGTTTCCCCTTGCCAAGAAGGTTCATCAGGGGGTAAACAATCACGGTCACAGGTGGTTCATATATCAAGTAAAAGATGTAAAAAAGATCATACAATATTGATACAAAACTAGATATTCTCCCCAGCGATCACAACTACTAAAACATATGAAAACACACCAAACAATGCCAGGTGGTAGTAATCAGTGATCCATTGGGAGCTGGTCCCACACTACAAATAAATAAAGCAAGTACGGCGTCAAACACTCAATAGCATAGCAGATGTGTATGTATAACTTATCTGTCGTCCGGACGATCTGATCTGGTGTGGTGGGGGCCAGCAGGGAGATTGTGGATTTGGCTAGTATAGCTGGTTTTATCTGGATATTTAATAAAGGTTAATTTTTAGGGGTGTTTCCTTTTTTTCAGTGAAGTCATGTCCCTTGCCTCACTGCACAACTAATCACCTCCTTGGTGTATGAGTTGCCACATGCTAGACTGAGAGCAAGCATTACCCAGCAAGCGCAGGAATGCTTGTGCATGAGCTGTTTTGCTGTGGGGAGCCAGGACTAATAGAGAATGCATGGAAGTCCAGCATGAAGGCCCGGCATGAAAGCCCAGCGGTCATGTGACAGGAAATGTGGAGTAAATCTTCCATGCAGATTTAAGCTGCAGATGCACTCTGCCAGACCACTCAACCCTCTGCCTGTCAGAGTAAGTATGGCCGACCAGGCTGTGATGGCTTATCTCAAATCTTATTGCCATGCTGTCCTGCCTGTCTGCTGGAGCTCTCAGGTATTTCTCAGGGGTTAACCTTTTGCAAGGTGCTGTTAACTGCCTCCTTACTGAGCCTATCTGCTGGAATTGAAGGATCTGTCCTGTCAGTAATATATGGCTGTACAATGTTCTCAGGCTCCAGGGTGGTCTTCAGAGGTGACACTCGCCGGTCTCTGAAGGTTTAAATTCCAGTCAGTATTAGACTTCTGTTTAAAGTGCTCAAGAACCATAGCTGTTTGCAGAGTTAACCCTTTCTGGTCTGAAGGCTTAAACTCCCACCTGGCAGCATTATTTTCCTGTTTAAAGAGCTCAAGCATCATTGTTATTAGGCATCTTTCACATGACCGCAATACACGGCAGTGTTCCGTTGTCATTCCGCATCACGGATGCAGACCCATTACCTTCAATAGGTCGGCAAATCTCCAAATCCAGAGATGCAGAACGGTGCGGAACAGAATTACGGAACAGCAAAAATACGGATGCACTACGGAGTGCTTCTGTGGGGTTTCGTCCCGTACTTCAGTTCCACAAAAAGATAGAACATGTCCTCTCTCTCTGCAGAACGTGTGGATCACAGACTGATTCAAGTAAATGCGTCTGCGATCGGCTGCAGCTGCCCCACGGTTGGTGCCCGTGAATAGCGGACCACAAATTGCGGCCTGCAGCATGGGCATGGCACACCAACGGTCGTGTAAAAGAGGCCTTAGCAGAGTTATATCTTACTGAAGGATTAACCCTTTGTTTCCTACGTTTTCTATCTGCTAGAACACATACTGATCATATTTTCTCTTTCCGATAGATGCCTTCCTCTCAGCAGGAAAAGGAGAAGTAAAACCAGGCTCAGATTATGTATCAGCTGTGATCAGCCTTTACCTGATAAGCTCACATCTGAAGTCTGCCTACAGTGTCATTTTCCCGACAAGGTCTCCTCTGTCTGTTCTGCTCCAGGTTTTCTTGGTTTGAAACCAAACTAAACTCTGTGTTTGAGGAATTTCAAGCTGCACATAAATATAAGAGACCGAGGAAAGAGTCACGTGATCCATTTCTGCAGCCATTATCCTCTGAGGTCTCTGTGTATCTGAATTGTCCAATGACTTAGACTCAGATGACCCAGAGGAGTTGTTTCTCCTTCAGAAGGTCAGATTACATGAACTTGTTAAAGCTGTCAAAATAGACCATAGAGTCTGAAAAAGATGTACAATATAAATCTAGGAGCTAAATTAAGGTTTGGTCACCCAGTCCTTGATGGGTAGCTGAGAAAAAACTGGAATAAGCCAGTGAAATGAACAGATCGTGGTGCTAGATTTAAGTCTACATATAAACTGCAAGAAAAGTTCTCTGAAGATTTGGCTTCATGTCCTAAAGTTAATTTGGCAGTGGCCAGATTATCCAAAACATGTTTCCATCAGAAGATGTTTGTTTGTTCAAAGATCCCATGGATGAAGAAACAGATTCTCTGTTGAAAAAAAGTATATATGTCACTCACTGCCACATCTAAAATCGCTCTTTCCTCAGTTTCGGTGGCTAGATCTCCATGTGTTTGGCTCTGCCAACTAGGCTAATACATTAAAGATGGAGTACCTGGAGAAGCTCTTCTACAAAATAAATTTGCCCCTACTCAAGGCAGTTTTGGGATTCTTCTGTGATGCCCATTTTAGAATGTGAAAAGTTCTGCTTCAGGGCTATGACCTTGTCCAACTCTGTCAGATGTTCTTTATGGATCAAACAGTGGCCTGGGGATATTTTATATACAGTTGTGGCCAAAAGTTTTGAGAATGACACAAATATTAACTGCTTTTAGATCTTTGTTTCAGTTGTTTCTGTGATGTACTGAAATATAATTACACGCACTTCATACGTTTTAAAGGCTTTTATCGATAATTACATGACATTTATGCAAAGAGTCAGTATTGGCAGTGTTGGCACTTCTTTTCAGGACCTCTGCAATTCGACTGGGCATGCTCCCAATCAACTTCTGGGCCAATTCCTGACTGATAGCAACCCATTCTTTCATAATCACTTCTTGGAGTTTGTCAGAATTAGTGGGTTTTTGTTTGTCCACCCGCCTCTTGAGGATTGACCACAAGTTCTCAATGGGATTAAGATCTGGGGAGTTTCCAGGCCATGGACCCAAAATGTCAACGTTTTGGTCCCCGAGCCACTAAGTTATCACTTTTGCCTTATGGCATGGTGGTCCATCGTGCTGGGAAATGCATTGTTCTTCACCAAACTGTTGTTGGATTGTTGGAAGAAGTTTCTGTTGGAGGGTGTTTTAGTACCATTCTTTATTCATGGCTGTGTTTTTGGGCAAGATTGTGAGTGAGCCCACTCCCTTGGATGAGAAGCAACCCCACACATGAATGGTCTCAGGATGCTTTACTGTTGGCATGACACAGGACCGATGGTAGCGCTCACCTTTTCTTCTCCGGACAACCCTTTTTCCAGATGCCCCAAACAATCAGAAAGAGGCTTCATCGGAAAATATGACTTTGCCCCAGTCCTCAGCAGTCCATTCACCATACTTTCTGCAGAAGATCAATCTGTCCCTGATGGGTTTTTTTGGAGAGAAGTGGCTTCTTTGCTGCCCTTCTTGACACCAGGCCATCTTCCAAAAGTCTTTGCCTCACTGTGCGTGCAGATGCGCTTACACCTGCCTGCTGCCATTCCTGAGCAAGCTCTGCACTGGTGGCACTCCGATCCCGCAGCTGAATCCTCTTTAGGAGACTATCCTGGCACTTGCTGGACTTTCTTGGATGCCCTGAAGCATCTTAACAAAAATTGAACCTCTTTCCTTGAAGTTCTTGATGATCCTATAAATTGTTAATTGAGGTGCAATCTTAGTAGCCACAATATCCTTGCCTGTGAAGCCATTTTTAGCAACGCAATGATGGCTGCACGCGTTTCTTTCCAAGTCATCATGGTTAACGATGGAAGAACAATGATTTCCAGCATCACCCTCCTTTTAAAATGTCAAGTCTGCCATTTTAACCCAATCAGCCATCTGACAAAATGATCTCCAGCCTTGTGCTTGTCAACATTCTCACCTGAGTTAACAAGATGATTACTGAAATGATCTCAGCAGGTCCTTTAATGACAGCAATGAAATGCAGTGGAAAGGTTTTTTTTAGGATTAAGTTGATTTTCATGGCAAAGAAGGACTATACAATTCATCTGATCACTCTTCATAACATTCTGGAGTATATGCAAATGGATATTATAAAAACTTAAGCAGCAACTTTTCCAAATTCCAATATTTGTGTCATTCTCAAAACTTTTGGCCACAACTGTATATATATATTAAAAAAAAATAATCATTTCTGTGGCCTGCCCTTTCAAACAGGGCACATGTTCGGTCCACAGTTGGCCAACATATTGGAAGCCCCGAATAAGAAGAAAGGAGCTTCTTCCAGATTTAAATGGATTTTTAGATTTTTCAACAGACAGAGGAGATTTAGATACAAAAGATAAGACTCACCATCCAAGAGAAGGGGCAGCAATAAAAAATCTGCTGATCTAAGACTCAAATCCTCCAGGGCCTCCTGTAGGCGCCAGTCTCCAAGAATTCTGGTGCTAGTGGGCATCCACCTCCTCAAACACCTGGGTGGTTTCCACACTACAAAAAAGCTACACACTTGAGTTTATTTCTACTCCTCTAGACAAGTTCACAATAATAAGGGTTAAGTCACCAGTGGTGCCCAGACTAATCTCACAAATTATTCATATGTCAGCTTTAGAGAAAGTTTTGCCATCAGAAAGAGGAAAAGGAGTATAGTACAAGGTGTTCCTAGTGCCCAAGCCAGTAGGCAAATGGAGGCTCAGAGTAGATCTTACCTACCTGAACAGATTTCTGTTCAGACATAAGTTCAAGATGGAGACAATCTGATTGGGGATGCCACTATTATAGAATGGAGATTATCTTGTAACAATAGACCTAATGAATATGTATCTACACATACCAATACTTCCCCAGGATGTCAAATATTTTCAGATAGCTCTACACTTAAGAAAAGGTCTGCAACATCTCAAATTCATATATCTGCCTTTTGGGATTGTGGTAGCCCCAAGAGTATTTCCCAAGAGGGGTGACTATCAGCTGTCATGAGATTGAGAGGAGTTACTGTGGCTCCCTACCTAGATGATTGGCTACTAAGAGCATCTTCTGCAACTCTACTGGTGCAGGATCTGCAGATAACAATACAAGTTTTACAAGAACACTTTTTTCTAATAGTTTTCAAGAAATCACACCTGTTCCCAACACAGAACATCAAGGTTTTTGGGCTTCATGCAGAACAGTAACAATATGTCTATGAAACTTTCAGTAGGGAGGAGATGGAAGATTGAAAGATAAATCACTCACCCACATGCCACAGGATCTCCATCAGAAAAGCAATAAAAGTGCAAAGGCTCTTTATAGCATCAATCGATGCAGTCCAATGGGCCAAGGCTCATATGAGGAAAGCTCCAGAGGAACATATTGGCATCATGGAATGGTGCTCACTCAGACCTGGAGAAGATGCTGTCCATTCATCTCTCGATCTGTGAAGACTTTCAGTGGTGGCTGATTCTGTCTTATCTCCAAAGAGTTCATTGTCTGTTTCCTCGGCCATTGATTCTTCTCATCAAGGATACACCAATTTGTCCAGAAGATGGAAATGACAGACTTGGATGCCATGGCATTAACGGAGTATGTCAAGCTATGATAGTTCTGCTCTCTCCATCAGGAGAACCAAGCTTTGACTGCAGATGGTCTATCTATTACCTGAATGGGAAAACTGATATATGTATTCCATCTTCTTCCTCTAATCCCCAAGGTCCTGAGGAAAATATTGGAAGAAAGAACAGAACCAATAGCAATGCAGAGCGTGGTTTTGTCTGACATTGATGATGTCAAGAGGGATCTTTTGGAAGCTTCCACTGAGGCCCAATCTTCTATCCCAGAGAGGAATTCTTCATCCCAATCTGAAGATGCTCCATCTAATGACCTGGAGGCTGAGTGGCAAACCTTATTAGAGTTAGGCCTCTCCTTTGAGGTTGTCAGCACAATTTTAGCCTCCAGAAGACCTGCAACTATTAAAACCTATAATAGAGTCTGGAAGATCTTCAAGTCATGGTGTACCAGGCAATCTTGGGTTCCAAAAACTATAACCCCCATTCTTCAGTTCTTGCAAGAGGGTGTCAGTAAAGGTCTTAAACTCAACACTCTGATATTACAGTTTACAGACATAAACACTCAGCTTCAGGGATTATTCTCCAATAACTGCCTGGTAAAGTTATTCTTCAGAGCCCAAAAGATCGCTAATCCAGCGGTTCATCCTCTGCTTCCTTCCTAGGACCTTTCTCTTGTTTTGTTAGTGCTCTCCAACTCGTTATTTGAGACTTTACAGCAAGCATCTCTGCACTTGATGACCTTAAAGACATTCTTTCTTATGGCCATAACATCAGCCAGAAGAATAAGTGAGCACCAAGCTCTGTCTATTCGGGACCCATATGTCAGAGACCTGGGTCACGTCTGGTTCTTCAAACAATGCCTGGATCCATTCCAAAAGGTGGCTTCCAGCAATAATATTATACATTTAAGAAATCACTATACCTGTGCTATGTCCAGATCCTGTTGGAGAAGAACAGGCATCGCTTCATCTGTAAGATGTAAGAAGAGCTATGTTGTGTTATCTAGAGAAGACAGAAAAGTTTAGATCAGTGGAGAATCTGTTCATACAGCATCATGGTCCAAATAAGGGTAACAGAGTGTGCAAGGCCACTCTTGCCAGATGGACAAAGTACAGTAGAAAGATGCTATTCTCTGAAGGAAGTTCAGTGTAGCTTTAACGTCAAGGTTCACTCAACCAGATCAACAACAACTTTATGGGCAGAGCTAGCGCAGGTGTCCCTTCACCAGATCTGCTCAGCGGCAACCTGGTCCTCAAATTCTACCTTCATGAAACATTATCAACTGGAGCTGATGCAGGCAGAGGGCTATAATTTTGGCAAAAGAGTGTTGGAGTTAGCATCTTCCATACCCCCCATTAATTTTTGCTTTTCAAATCCCATAAG
The DNA here is from genome assembly GCA_033119425.1 of Bufotes viridis. Classification (NCBI taxonomy): domain Eukaryota; kingdom Metazoa; phylum Chordata; class Amphibia; order Anura; family Bufonidae; genus Bufotes; species Bufotes viridis. The sequence goes on from CM065590.1 coordinate 311,122,289, forward strand.
TATTTGTGCTGCCGTAAAACGTCCAGGAAAGTGAAAAATTACCCAACTGAAATTTTCATTTCCTGTAGTCCTTAGGCAGCACAACTTTCCCTCCCTTAATAAATTCTTTATAATACAAGGAGGCTTCACTGGTGTCAGGGTTTTATGGGTGGACCCGGCATATGATTGGTTGATTACTTTAGTTTTTTTAAATAAGCTTGTTAACCTTTGTCTTCTGGTTGTACCTAGGGGAATAAAACCCATATGTATTTGTGCTGCTTAAGGACTACAGGAAACGAAAATTTCAGGTGGGTAAATTTTCACTATAATGTACTATATGGTGCTATTTTTGTGTGAGTGAGTGAGTGAGTGAGAATGTGGGAACAGGAAATCCTGTTTTATCCCTAGGTATGGAGAAATGGGGGACATTATAGCAGTTAGTTTCCACCCTCTAAAGAACAAAGATAAATAAAACAGTCTGTGCTGCTGTAAGTCCCACATAATCTCCTTCTTAATCACAAGCGTCTAATCATCCCTTTGAACATGAAGACACCATCCAGGTCCACAGTCTTCACTCTTCCAGACACTCCTGTGGAAATCAAGGGTTCACCACAATAGTGAAATACTAACTCACTCCATGATTCGCAAGATTTTGCTATACTCACAAGAGAATCCTTGTAGCAGGCAGATAGAAAAACTACAAACACAATCACGCCCAGCAGCTGTTTGTTCCTCCGGACAGAGAAGCCCAGCCTCCTCCGCTAAACAGGCGGCTCTTTTTCTCCAAACACACCTGTAAAGACCAAGGTTTCGCCACAATAGTGAAGTACTGGCTGACTCTGTAATAAATCATGAGGTTTATTATACTCACAAAATTGTTCTTGTTAAAAAGCACATCAGTACATAAAACTGCACACACATGTATCACCAGCAACAAAGGTTCATATGTTTCTATTCATGAATTTACATACTCCATTCATAACTTCATTTCTAATCACATGACCCGCCACATTAAAGTCATCACGTGACTCAACCCACCAATAACTGATTAGCTCCTTCTCCTTACTACCGAAGGTCCTTCACCTACACAAACTAACCAAGATAAATTTATCAGAGAAACTAAACCAAGCAGAGTTTTAGATCACACTCGACATTCAGACTATGGGGCTGCAACGTCCCTAATCTGAACATTCACTCAACTTCTCTTCTATTAATTTTTGTGATGTGATCCCCTCCACACCAGGATTTTGTAACCAGTTCTACACCTTGAAACAGTAGTCCACTTGGGATTTTCTGATGGTGCAAATTAAAGTGTAGCGAAACACCATGTGTTTCCAGTCCCTATATAATGTTCACCACATGCTCCTGGATTCTCACTTTTCATTTTCTTACTGTTCTACCTACGTACTGGAGGCCACATGGGCACTCCAGAACGTAGATAACCCCCTCACTCAACATGTAATATTTCCCTTAATCTTAAAGCACTGATCCTGTTTGTTGTGTAGCTACAGGCTAAGATGGAAGTCGCCCATGAAGAAGCGCGTAAGCGAAAACCCGGGTCGGGCGGATGTGTGTATGCAGTTTTATGTACTGATGTGCTTTTTGCCAAGAACAATTTTTTAAGAGTACAATAAACCTCTTGATTTTTTTTACAGAGTCAGCCAGTACTTCACTATTGTGGTGAAACCCTGGTCTTATACAGGTGTGTTTTGGGAAAAAGAGCCGCCTGTTTAGCGGAGGAGGCTGGGCTTTTCTGTCCGGAGGAACAAACAGCTGCTGGGCGTGATTGTGTTTGTGGTCTTTCAATCTGCCTGCTACAAGGATTCTTTTGTGAGTATAGCAAAATCTTGCGAATCACGGAGTGAGTCAGTATTTCACTATTGTGGCGAACCCTTTATTTCCACAGGAGTATCTGGAAGAGTGAAGACGCTTAACTGTGGACCTAGATGGTGTCTTCATGTTCAAAGGGATGATTAGACGCTTGTGATTAAGAAAGAGATTATGTGGGACTTACATCAGCGCAGTCTGTTTTACTTATCTTTGTTCTTTAAGTGTGATTGTTACCCACATCACAGTTAGACCAGCAGCGCTAAAATTTAGTAATGGGGTATCTGAGTTTATTTGTTTTACAGTTTCCACCCTTTAGCTTAGGGAAAGCTGAGAATTTGAGATAATGCCTGTAAGAAAGAAAACTGGTGATACATGCAGAATACAAGTCAATTATTGATCCAATAAAGGGTTACTATTCATGTACACACATGAAGCTTAAAGCTGGTATAGAGTTAAACTGCCAGGTTAACACGCTATTTGTTAACCCATTGATATTGTATCCCACACAGTGAATACAGTAAAAAAAATTGTAAAAAAAACTATTATGGAATTGCTGTTTTTGGTCACCTCACCTCCCCCAAAAAATTGTATAAGATGTATTCAAAAATGTATATGTGCACTAAAATGGTACCAAAAAACATCAGCTAAACCGTAAAAAAAAAAAAAAAAAAAAACACAAGGTCTTACACATCTGTCTTGATGGAAAAAATTGAAAAAAACGTTAGAATATGGTAACATAGTAACATAGTATATAAGACCGAAAAAAGACATTTGTCCATCCAGTTCGGCCTGATTCCTACAAGTTGATCCAGAGGAAGGCAAAAAACCCCTGTGAGGCAGAAGCCAATTTTCCCCACTTAAGGGGAAAAAATTCCTTCCCGACTCCAATCAGGCAATCAGAATAACTCCCTGGATCAAGGACCCCTCTCTAGTAGCTATAGCCTGTAATATTATTACACTCCAGAAATACATCCAGGCCCCTCTTGAATTCCTTTATTGTACTCACCATTACCACCTCCTCAGGCAGAGAGTTCCAAAGTTTCACTGCTCTTACCGTGAAGAATCCTTTTCTATGTTTGTGTACAAACCTTCTTTCCTCCAGACGCAGAGGATGTCCCCTCGTCACAGTCACAGTCCTGGGGATAAATTGATGATGGGACAGATCTCTGTACTGACCCCTGATATATTTATACATAGTTATTAGATTTCCCCTCAGTCGTCTTTTTTCTAAAGTGAATAACCCTAATTTTGATAACCTTTTTGGGTACTGTAGTTTCCCCATTCCAGTTATTACTTTAGTTGCCCTCCTCTGAACCCTCTCCAGCTCTGCTATGTCTGCCTTGTTCACAGGAGCCCAGATTTGTACACAGTACTCCATGTGTGGTCTGACTAGTGATTTGTAAAGTGGGAGGACTATGTTCTCATCACGGGCATCTATGCCCCTTTTGATGCAACCCATTATCTTATTGGCCTTGGCAGTAGCTGCCTGACACTGGTTTTTGCAGCTTAATTTGCTGTTTATTAAAATTCCTAGATCCTTTTCCATGTCAGTGTTACCGAGTGTTTTACCATTTAATATGTATGGGTGACTTGCATTATTCCTTCCCATGTGCATAACTTTACATTTGTCAGTGTTAAACCTCATCTGACATTTCTCTGCCCAAGCCTCCAATCTATCCAGATCCCTCTGTAGCAGAAAACTGTCCTCTTCAGTGTTAATTACTTTACACAGTTTAGTGTCATCTGCAAAAATTGATATTTTACTGTGCAGTCCTTCTACGAGATCAATAATAAATATATTGAAGAGAATAGGACCCAATACTGACCCCTGAGGTACCCCACTAGTGACAGTGACCCAATCTGAGTGTGTACCGTCAGGGCCGGGCCGACACAGAGGCTGGGGAGGCTCCAGCCTCAGGGCGCTCCAGCATCAGGGCGCAGGCCAGCTCCCCAGCCTCTGGGCGGCAGGCAGGCCACTGACCATGTCAGTGGCATTGCGAGGTGTGCGGGCCGCACCGGGTGACACCCGGACCCCCTGACCCAACAGCACTAGCATCCCCACTCACCCCCCGGCGCTGCACTGACTGTAGATGCTATTTCCTAGCCAGCTAAAGGACCTTCGATGATGTCATGCTCATGTGACCAGACTCCAGTAGGCGGAGCCAGTCTGGAGTCTGCAAGAAGCACAGTTGATTTCCTGGGTTTATGAGTGGAGCCAGTAGCAGGTGAGGTTTTCTCTTGGTGGGTGTATGTGGGTGTTAGTAAAACTCTGCAGGGGGCCTATAGAGATAGTCTGGAGTCTGCAAGAAGCATAAGCCTCTGGGGAAATCAACTGTAATTGGTTTGCTGTAATGCTCTGCAGGGGGTGGGGGTTGCTTTAATGCTCTGCAGGGGGTGGGGGTTGCTTTAATGCTCTGCAAGGGGTGGTGGGGGTTGCTGTAATGCTCTGCAAGGGGGTGGGGGTTGCTTTAATGATCTGCAAGGGGTTGCTGTATTGCTCTGCAAGGGGGATGCTGTATTGCTCTGCAAGGGGGATGCTGTAATGCTCTGCAAGGTGGGGATGCTGTAATGCTCTGCAAGGGGGTTGGGGGTTGCTCTAATGCTCTGCAAGGGGGTTGGGGTTGCTCTAATGCTCTGCATGGGGGTTGGGGGTTGCTCTAATGCTCTGCAAGGGGGTTGGGGTTGCTGTAATGCTCTGCAAGGGGGTTGCTCTAATGCTCTGCAAGGGGGTTGGGGTTGCTGTAATGCTCTGCAAGGGGGTTGCTGTAATTATATAGGGTATATGTGGGGCTATCTATGCAGTATTTGGGGGTCTGCGCAGTATATGGGGGGCTGTCTGCGTAGTATATTGAGGGCTATCTATGCAGTATATTGGGGGTTTGCCTGTGTAGTATATTGAGGTCTGTGCTGTATATGGGGGGCTATCTACGCAGTATATTGGGGGGTCTTGCAGAGCAATACAGCAACCCCCACCCCCTTGCAGAGCATTACAACAACCCCCACCCCCATTGCAGAGCATTAAAGCACCCCCCGCAGAGCATTACAGCAAACCAATTATAGTTGATTTCCCTAGAGGCTTATGCTTCTTGCAGACTCCATACATGCCACTGGACCAAGTCGCTGCTGCTGGCGCGCCTGCCGGGCTGCCGGCCTCGCTGGAGGATGGAGGGAGTAGTGAGCACTTGGCACTGACTTACGTGCTCCCTCCCCGCTCCGCCTCCTGGCTCGGCTGCTCTGGTCTCTGCTCAGTCGCTTGCCTGACTGGCTGCGTACAGCGTTCACTTTGACCTGACGCGCTGTACTCAGTCAGTACTCAGTCAGGTCACAAGTGCGCAATTTGGAGACCAGGAGCAGCGCGGGCAGCAGCACAGCACTGCGTCACGACCCAGCCCAGGCCCCGGAAGGGATAGATCGTGAGATGAGTCTGCCCTGAAGTGAAGTGGGGGGGGGGGCGCACTTGGAAAGCTCAGCCTCTGTTGGTGGTGGACCTTGTCCCAGCCCTGTGTACCGTTAATAACCACCCTCTGTTTTCTGTCACTTTTCTTTCACTTAGTGACATGGTGATATATAAATTTTTTATATATACAGTTGTGTTCAAAATTATTCAACCCCCAATGCTGTAAAGGGTTTTAGGGAATTTAGTGTACATTTGTAATTGTGTTCAGAATGAAATCTTACAAGGACTTTTTAAAGAACCAAATGCAACTAAAATGACATCAATTGTTTTTGTAATACAGTATTAAATGTTTTTTTTTTTGTGATTTCTTCATTGACACAATTATTCAACCCCTTAAAGACTACCACTCTTAAGAGCAGAGGTTCATTCAAGTGTTTTCGATCAGGTATTGAAAACACCTGTGGATGTCAAGGAGCAGCAATCAAGCATAATAAGCACCAATTAGGCAGATTTAAAATGACTGTGATACTCCGCTCCTTCTAGACATTTACTGGTGTGTTTACAAACATGGTGAAGTCAAGAGAATGGTCCAGGAAGACAAGAGATTTCTCTTCACAGGAAGGGCAATGGCTATAAGAAGATTGCAAAGATGTCAAACATACCAAGAGACACCATAGGAAGCATCATTTGCAAATTCAAGGTAAAGGGCACTGTTGAAACGCCACCTGATCGTAGCAGAAAGAAGATGCTGACTTCGACTGCTGTGTGCTACCTGAATCGCAAAGTGGAGAAAAGTCCACGTGTGACTGCTGAGGAGCTGAAAAAAGATTTGTCAGATGCGGGTACTGAAGTTTCAGCTCAGACAATAAGGCGCACACTGCGTAATGAAGGCCTCCATGCCAGAACTCCCAGGCGCACCCCCTTGCTGTCTCCAAAGAATAAGAAGAGTCGACTGCAGTATGCAAAAAGTCATGTGAACAAACCACAAAAGTTTTGGGATAGTGTTCTGTGGACTGATGAAACAAAATTAGAACTGTTTGGGCCCATGGATCAACGCTATGTTGGAGGAGGAAGAACAAGGCCTATGAAGAAAAGAACACCTTGCCTACTGTGAAGCATGGCGGGGGGTCAATCATGCTTTGGGGCTGTTTTGCTTCTAAAGGTACAGGGAATCTTCAGCATGTGCATGGTACCATGAATTCTCTTCAGTACCAGGAGATATTGGATGAAAATGTGATGCAGTCCGTCACAAACCTGAGGCTTGGGAGACTTTGGACCTTTCAACAGGACAATGATCCCAAGCATACCTCCAAGTCCACTAGAGCATGGTTGCAGATTAAAGGCTGGAACATTTTGAAGTGGCCATCGCAGTCACCTGACTTAAATCCGACTGAGAACCTCTGGTAGGACTTAAAGAAAGCAGTTGCAGCGCGCAAGCCTAAGAATGTGACTGAACTGGAGGCTTTTGCCCATGAAGAATGGGCGAAGATACCCTTAGATCGCTTCAAGACACTTGTGTCAAGCTATGCTTCACGTTTAAAAGCGGTTATAACTGGAAAAGGATGTTGTACTAAGTACTACGATTGAATGTCACTTGGGGGTTGAATAAAACTGACAATGATGTGAGCACAGAAAAGACATTTGTGGTTATTTCATTATAAATGTTATGTTATATTTGTCTGACTTACAAGTGCCTCTTTGATTTAATTGTAAACAAGATGACTGAAATTATCAAAATCAATGTCAAACTGGCCAAAACACTCAATTTCAGTTGGGGTTGAATAATTTTGAACACAACTGTATATATATATATATATATATATATTGTAAGAAGGCACGGGGAATGATTGTGGACGATAGATACGTGTCACCGAGGTTCCTGGCCTCGGTGGAGTAAGAGCCGTTTTTTCATGTCAGCAGCAGTAGCTGCTTGACACTTTTTATAGGTAGCATGGCTACTATAGCTTATCCGGGACGGCTTTTACTGGGAGTAGTCAAAGTGCTGGGTGGGTGACTACTCCCCATGTTCCAGGCCGGGTTTTGGCTGGGCTATAAAGCTCAGGCAGCACTGTCAGGTGGATGGATTGTCTTCCATCCTGAGAGTGAGGCTGTGATTGTCCTGGAGCTGCTAACAGTGCTGTGGAGCTCTCTGACCTGGAGGAAGGAGCTCAGCAAAGTGGGGTTTTTCCTGGAAGCCTGAAGATGGTTTGTCCTGCGGCTCGGCTGACAGCCAGGTGCGAACCCGCACCTTAAACCTCACAGGTGATTGGATCCTGCTTTGGACTCTTTTTGTTTTGCCTCACGACCTCTGATGTGTGTGTGAATTAACACCAAGAGACTGTTTTTCGTTTGTTTTGTGTCAGTGTGAATAAAACACTGTTTATTGCACATTCTGGACTCCTTGTTTTGCCTCTGTACTGCACCCGCACCGCTATCTACCAGAGCGACTCCCCACATTTGGTGTCGGATGCGGGCATGCGCAGTGAGGCTGGCGTGAACGCCGAAATTTTTTTTTGTTTCTGCTGGGCACGACTGGATGTCCTATATTAGGCCGGCAAAGTTGCAGCCTGTGTTCCCTGATAAAATGGAGGCGGTTGTAAAAGCCCTTGTGGAGGCTAACTTGCAGCAGCGGGAGGCCAACAAGCAGCAGCAGGAGACCCTTAAAATGACCCCCTCGGATGATGTTGAGACCTATCTGGCAGTGTTCGAGAAGGTGGCCGTGAGGGAGAAATTACCCCGAGAACAGTGGGCGGAGGTTGTCGCTCTGTTCCTGGCGTCTGGACCCCAGCAAGTATTTTTTGACCTCCCAGATGATCAAGCAGCTGACTACCCAACCGTGAAAGGTGAGATCCTGGCAAGACTGGGGGTGAATGTTTTGGTCCGGGCCCAGCGGGTGCATCAGTGGGAGTTTAACCCGGCTGAACCCGCCAGACCACAATACTATGACTTGCTACATCGGTTGCAAAAATGGCTGCAGCCAGACATACTGACTCCTACTGCTATGCTTGACCATCTGTTAGCAGATGCATTCTGGAGGGCTTTGCCATACCCTCTCCAGCACTGGATCGGCCAGGTGTCACCTGGGAATGCCTTAGAGATGGTCGACCTGGTGGAGCGATATGAGGCCACCAGAAACCTGCAGGGGGGTTCTTTTAGGAGGGGGCCAGTCAAACCCCGGAAATCTCCGCCCCAGACCCGGCGGCCGGCCAAACCCGCCTGGGATGTACCCCTTGCAGACCCATCCCCAGTGGTCTGCTGGCAGTGTCGGGAGCCTGGACACATAAGGGCCAACTGTCCCCATCGGGGTGAACCCATGGACACGAACTATGGTTATCGCCATTCGTTGTATGCCCGGAAGCTGTGTGCCACAGGTTTCTCGGAGACTATAGACAATAGCCACCTGTGTCAGGTGGAAGTGGGGGACACTCTGTCGGTGGCTCTGCTAGATTCAGGGAGTCTGGTGTCCCTGGTAAGAGCTGCCCTTGTGCGACCCATGGAGTATACTGGCCGAAAGGTCGGGTGGTGTGTATTCATGGAGACTTAAAGGACTATCCCACCGCCCTGGTCTCTCTATCAACTGTGGCTGGCAGGTGGGTTCATGAGGTGGCCGTTGCTACAAAATTACAGTATGAACTTATAATTGGGAGAGACTTCCCTGGTTTTCCAGCACTCTGGCCGGATACCAAAGTCACCACTGCCCAGGAGGCACATGGAACCCTAGCAGAGTGGCCTGGCTCAGGGGGGAGTCCAGAACCCTGGGAACCCGAGACCAAAGGGCCAGCGGTAGGGGTGACCGCCACTTCGGTGGAAGAGGGGGAGACAACCCCACTGAATGTAATGGTGGGAGACGTGGAGGATTTGCCACCTGGACCTGAGTTGGCAGACCTCAACGTCTCTGGCGAAAATTTCGGTACCGCACAACACCGGGATCCCACCCTATCCCGGGCTTGGAAAAATGTGATAATAATTGATGGTGAACCACAAAAACCTGGGGCTGAGTCGGTGTTTCCCCAGTTTGTTGTTCTCCAGGGAATGCTGTATCGGGTAAACCAGCTGCGGGGTGAGCATATTGAACAGCTGGTGGTGCCCAAAGCATACCGCAAACTCGTGTTGGAGCTAGCCCACCAACATGTTCTTGGGGGACACCTGGGATGGCAGAAGACGCAGGACAGGATATTACAGAGGTTTTACTGGCCCAGTGTGTTCAAAGAAGTAGAACTATTTTGTAAGTCTTGCCCAACCTGCCAGATAACTAGCCCCCAACCACATTTCCGTAGTCCCCTGGTGCCTCTCCCGATTATCGAGGTTCCGTTCGAGAGAATAGCTATGGATCTTATAGGCCCCGTACCGAAGTCCGCTAGAGGGCACCAACATATCTTGGTCGTCCTAGACTATGCCACCCGGTACCCTGAGGCGGTGCCCTTGCGACATACATCGGCCAAACTGATAGCGAAGGAGTTGATGGAGATGTTTTCCCGCGTGGGCCTACCTAAAGAGGTTCTGACTGACCAGGGGACTCCTTTTATGTCCAAGGTCATGAGGGAACTCTGTAAGTTGCTGCACATTAAACAGCTACGAACGTCCGTTTAATATCCGCAAACTGACGGCCTGGTTGAAAGGTTTAATAAAACATTAAAAAATATGTTAAAACGAGTGGTGGCTAAGGATGGGAAGGACTGGGACCTCCTTCTCCCCTATCTGATGTTTGCAGTGCGAGAAGTGCCCCAGGCCTCTACTGGGTTCTCGCCCTTCGAACTGCTATATGGCAGGCATCCTCGCGGGCTGTTGGACATAGCCAAAGAGGCGTGGGAGCAGCAACCCACACCCTATAAAAGTGTTGTGGAATATGTCACCCAGATGCAGGAACGCATGAAAGCCGTGTTACCGCTGGTTAAAGAACATATGGAGGCAGCGCAGCAAGCTCAGAGTCGGGTCTATAATAGGCAGGCTCGGGTCCAGAACTTTAACCCGGGAGATCGGGTTTTGGTTCTGGTTCCGACGGTGGACAATAAGTTCCTGGCTAGGTGGCAGGGACCCTACGAAGTACTCGAAAAGTTGGGGAAGTAAACTACAAGGTACACCAGCCAGGCGGCGAAAGCCGGAGCAGGTGTACCATGTGAATTTACTTAAACCTTGGAAAGCTAGGGAGACCAGTTCAGATGATAGCCCACGGCCGAGTTTTCTAGGAGAAGAAGTTCCAGCCCCTATATATGATACAAAAGAAGCGGTGGTCACAGTAAAAATTGCTGACACCCTCTCCTCTAAACAGGCTCAGGAAGCTAGGGAATTCATTAGTCGGAACACTGATGTGTTCTCGGACCTTCCTGGACGCACTTCCCTAATCCGGCATGACATTGTCACTGAGCCTCAGGCAAGAGTCCGGTTAAAACCATACCGGGTACCCGAGGCTCGGCGACAAGCCATCTCGGAGGAAGTGCAGCTAATGCTGAAACTTAATATCATTGAGGAGTCTAAAAGTGAATGGGCTAGTCCAATAGTCTTAATACCCAAGCCCGATGGGACGTTACGGTTCTGTAACGATTTCCGCAAACTAAACAAAGTTTGCAAATTTGATGCGTATCCCATGCCGCGGGTGGATGAGCTGATTGAAAGGTTAGGCCAAGCCAGGTATTTTTCTGTTTTGAACCTCACTCTTGCACCAGGGCCCATCAGCCGTTAGCTACGCCCCTGTAGGAAAGACTTGATTGGGTGAAAAAAAAACGATTTACAACTGCAGGGAAAGATTATTCAAGGTGTAGGAAAGGATAAGGAGGAATCATTCGACCAGCATTTGTGTTGAACAGGATTCAGTTGTGGAGGTGACAGACTGGGTAATAGGAACAATCCGATTACACCTTGCTGCACTGACTGGGGATCCAAATTGCCATTATACAACTCTGTAATTCCAGCAAACCTGTCTTATTAGGGTGCAAGGGCTGTTTGATACAGGCATTAACTGGGTTTATTACAAGGAGATATTTTTACTTTTTATTTGCCCTTGTGCATTGCAGTTATATGTTCTAAAGCATTTTTTGGCTTGTATTAGTGGAAAAAATGGGCTTATTAGCCGTTGTGTGGTGAAGGGCGAAAATTACAGCCCTTTTTGTAGTGTATTAGTGGCAAAAGTAAAATATATTTGCTGATCAGTGGTGCAGTTATCTGTTTTAAAGCCCTTTTTTTCTGTGTATTAGTTGAAAAAGAAAGAATATCTTTGCCGCTGTGAGGCAGTGACAGGCCTCATGGCTGATAGGAGAGAGCGATGGCAGGTACGTGTCACCGAGGTTGCTGGCCTCGGTGGGGTGAGAGCCGGATTTTGTTGTCTGCAGCAGCTAGTGCTGTCAGACTCTGTTAGTTAGTTTGGCTGCAAAGCCAATCCGGGCCGGCTCTTACTGGGAGTAGGCAAAGAGCTGGGTGGGTGCCTACTCCCCACGGTCCAGTCCGGACTTTATCCGGCCCTTTAAAAAGGCAGCCTCCTTAGCAGCTGGGGGTGATTTTCCTGGAGCTGCTAATAGTGCTGGGAGCTGAGGGCTGTTGTTTGGGACCCACGGCTGGAGCCAAGCTGGAGGGCTCAGACCCCTGTGAAACCGAACAGGCTGCCTGGAAAAGCCGCACGGGTGCGGTGTGTGTGAACAGTGTTGTAGGTGAGTCAGGGACACACTGTGTTAAGTTAGAGCCCAGCCGGGCAGGTGTTTGTTTTGCATTTCATTTATTTATGTTGATGCTGAGACAATAAAGCGATGTTTGGCCCCTAAAGCTGCAGTGGACAACAGTCTGTATGTGAACGATCCTCGAGACCAGAGCTAAACCCCCACATTTGGTGTCGGATGCGGGCAAGTCGTCCCTGCTGGAAAAGGCAAAGTGTTGCTAGGGGCAACGACCTGACTGAGAAGAGCAGGTGCTGTGAAAGTTGCCAAGGAATTGCTGTTTTGCTATGCAGTGATTTAAAGGGCCGGAAGCCTGTTTGTCTAGTGAAGCAAGTGCCGCTCATGCGATTGTGGACTGTTTTTCCTGACACAATGGAGGCGGTTGTAAAAGCCCTTGTGGAGGCTAACTTGCAGCACCAGGAGACCAACCAGCTACTACTTCAGCACGTGTGGCGGAAGCTGCTTGTACCAATGGTGATACCGTATGTGAGAAGTGGCCCGGTTTGGCGGAAAACCAAGGCCACTGAGGGTGTAATGGAGCAGCTGGTGCTGGAGACTGATCGGTTGGTGAGAAAGCCGAGTGCGGCACTTGGAGTGGCGGCTCTGAGTGCAGTGTTGGAGGAGAATATGCATGCCGTTGCCAAGGGCAACCGTCGGGAAGACAAAGAGCTGGAGAGTGGTGCGTTTCTCAGGAGTGCCTATTTTCCCTGCGACTGTGCACAGAATCTTAAAGGGTGCGGCTGGAATGTCCGTCCGGGAAAAGACAGGAGACAAGTCCAAGGCGTCTCCCATGGCTACTACTGCATTGAGGAGACGGGTGATGACCGTGCCGAGTCAGTGGCGACAATCGGTAAGACTGTTCCGGTTGATTATTTTGTGGCAGACCCAGTGACAGTGAGCCGGCGGCAGTTGCTACCTGCCGGGCCGGTGAGTGATAAAGCGCTGCAGCGTAAAAATGTCTCAAAAAGAGTGACTATAGGAAAAATGCTGTGTCTGAACAGGCGGGAAGGCCTGTTGCGGTTGCTCCATCGCAGGAACCTGCAGAGGAGAAGCTCAGGGTGTTGTCTAAAGTGCCTGTGACCAAGGCTAGATTTGGGATGGCGAAAATCAGAGATCCCATGCTAGCCTGGAGTACGAGGTAGAATGATAACTGTCCGGGACAATTATGTGAATACTGTGGACTATCCGGTGGTCCTCACGGAGGGTGAGACCACGGTGGGAACAGGGACTGATGGAGTTGATGTTGCAAATGTGCTCATGCATGATGTAATGTGGGGCAATGGAGACACTTCTGTGGGAAGTAATGAAGCTCCTACAGAACCTGTACCTGTCCCTTTAAGTGAAGGTGTAAGGCAAATGCAAATAGAAAGCAATGGTTTAAGTGAAATGACCGTTAGAAATAATGGTGCAGACACGGTGCCAAGGGAAGGTGCAAAGTTTGTTGAAATGTGTAATGATATGTGTGACGATGATATACCTGCTCCTTTAAAGGGTGTGATCAGGGAAGAAGCTCCCCTGTTGGTAAAAATGTGGATGGTATAAAAATGCTAATTGATGTTGAGAGCTCACCACTGAGGGAAACCACTGTGAAAAATGTGCAAGTACATGGGGCAGGCCTAGAGGGTGTACCACACGTACTAGAAGTGGATATGCAGTCTCCACAGATCTCCATGGTTAATAAAATGTCCCAGGTGGGGATTAGCTCATCGGTGCCCCTAGAGGACAGGATTGAGAATGACACGAGCGGTATATATAACGCACGTTCTGTGACCAATAGCAACTCAGAGAGAGAAACTGCCATGTCGAGGTCTCGCCAAACTAAAGTGGTTACTAGTAGCGACCAGGTGACAGTTATATCTGACGAGACGAGAGTTCAGTCGGGTGACGTCAGCCTAGTGTCTGAAGCTCATATCCAGACAGTCTTAGATGACCTGACAGGACAGTACAGCTGCAAACAGGAGGCTGACCTCCCTCTCGCCACATGGTCCCTAGATACGATAGAGAAGGGACTAGCTGTCGTCACAGAGTCACCGAAGAAGGCTGCAGAAGGGTCAAAAGAGGAGACCCGGAAAAGACGAGTGAACTGAAGGGTCTACCTCCTGGTGTCCTGGGGAAGGGAAAAGACTCCAGAAAGACACAAAAGTCTATAGTAGACCTCAACAATGGGTTTGAAGAGTCCCTGGGTGAAAATCCCACAGAGTGTCTAAAGAAGAATGGTGGTACTCCTACACCTGCTGTTACCCCAGAACAGAGTGAAGAGCAGCTGGAACAGAAGGCCCAAGAGGGGGCGCTGCTAACAAGCTGGTGGGGAAAACTGAGAAGACGACCAAGGCCCTCTCCTTGGCTAGAGCCCTTGAAAAAGCGCCTAAGGAGCGAGATGAATTGGAGTGGCTGAACAAGCAACTCAGAGCAGAGATGGAAGATCTCAGGAGCTCAAAAGATGACGTCTATGAGTTGGAGAGGCCTAAGCGTGCTCCTGCGCAGCAGGTGGAAGAAAATGAGATACCTGAAGAGGAAGATTCTCTAAAAGATGCCAAGAAGTCAGAGCCTGTTAGGAATGGGTCTGGAGATGGTGGCGCCGTGGTGCCGGCCGAGGCAGAGAAGGTGAAAGATGTATCTGCTGAACCAGATGATGGTGCTGAGGTGGATGCAGAAGCCCAGAGACTCGTGGCAGTGTGTGGCCAGGACCTGGTCGTGAAAGACATTCCCTCTGCTGTCAATGCCTTCCAGAAAGCCAGCAGTCTGCTGGAGAAGAAATACGGGGGACCGACGACCAGTATGAGGGTGCTGTCTACTCCGATGGGCTGACTCTCCTGAATCCTGCCCGAAAGGAGAACCATATCCTGGATAAACCTTGGCAGGGATTGCCAGAAGATGATGAGTCTGATACGGACTCTGATGTCCCAAGTACCTCCGTCCTTAAAGAGAAAGAGGAGGAGGCGGAGCTAAGAATGCAAGTATGTGATGCTGTGTCCGAGAAGGATGAAAAGCCTATCAAAGTGACTGAAGACTCCAAAAGAGACTCAAAGGCTGAAGAAGCTGATGCTGATGAGTTGGAGTGGGAGAAGTCCTCAGATGTTCCCAAGACCAAAGATAAGGCTAAAGAAGAGTCGGCCGAAGTGAGGGAACAGTTCAGTCGAGAGATGCAGCAGTCCAAGAAAGGATGTGAGGAACATGTGCTGATGCGAAATGTGGAGAGAAAAAGAAAAACGAAAAGAGAGAGGCCACGGGTGCGAAGCGCATCATCCTCATTCGTGAAAGAGAGTACCGGGTCATGAGATGGGCAAGAAAATCCCGTAGGTCTTATCTGCCCCGTACTAAACTCATGCGGGTGAGAAACCAAGCGCTATTAGCCTGGGTCTGGCGGAATAAGGGGAAGACTGTAGGCCAGGTCGATGCCCTCTCACGAGCGTCTTGGTTGGGTGCTAGTGTTCACCCCTACGGGGTTGAACAAAGGGGGATATGTGAGGCAGTGACAGGCCTCATGGCTGATAGGAGAGAGCGATGGCAGGTACGTGTCACCGAGGTTGCTGGCCTCGGTGGGGTGAGAGCCGGATTTTGTTGTCTGCAGCAGCTAGTGCTGTCAGACTCTGTTAGTTAGTTTGGCTGCAAAGCCAATCCGGGCCGGCTCTTACTGGGAGTAGGCAAAGAGCTGGGTGGGTGCCTACTCCCCACGGTCCAGTCCGGACTTTATCCGGCCCTTTAAAAGGCAGCCTCCTTAGCAGCTGGGGGTGATTTTCCTGGAGCTGCTAATAGTGCTGGGAGCTGAGGGCTGTTGTTTGGGACCCACGGCTGGAGCCAAGCTGGAGGGCTCAGACCCCTGTGAAACCGAACAGGCTGCCTGGAAAAGCCGCACGGGTGCGGTGTGTGTGAACAGTGTTGTAGGTGAGTCAGGGACACACTGTGTTAAGTTAGAGCCCAGCCGGGCAGGTGTTTGTTTTGCATTTCATTTATTTATGTTGATGCTGAGACAATAAAGCGATGTTTGGCCCCTAAAGCTGCAGTGGACAACAGTCTGTGTGTGAACGATCCTCGAGACCAGAGCTAAACCCCCACACCGCTCAGCAGTGCGATTATCTGTTGTAAGGGATTAGCTCTGGTCTTGGGGATCATTCACACAAAGATCTTCATCACCACTTGATTTCCGGTCCAAACAGTGTGATTTATTTGGGCACACAGCAGAATAAAATAAACATAAACAAAAAACACCTTGCCCATCCGGGCTATGCCTAAACATTTATGGTTCCCTACCTCACCTCTATGTGTGGCTTAGTACCGGTCAGTGACTCAGGCTCCAAGCCTTAGCAGGTTCCGCTTATCAGCGACAGTCCATACCGCAGAGAGATCAGGCCTTGCATAGCCTTGTGGTCACACAGTTCACCTGACTGAGACCACTTCACACAGAGCTTCTGCTCTAGGTTTCTGTGTCACCAAAAACTCTCTCCCCAGAGTGAGCACCACCCAAGTCCAGCAAGCAGACTAAATTGAATTGCTGGCAGTGAGCAAGTCCCGGACTGGAACATGGGGAACAGGCACCCACCCAGCACATTACCTGTTCCCAGTAAAAGCCCGCCCTGAACTAGCTGGAACCAGCTATGCTATGTATTATGGTGTCCGCTAACTACTTTAGTGGACACCCAAACTATGGCCTTTACTCCACCAAGGCCGGGAACCTTGGTGACACGTTGCTTGGTGACAAAACCCTGCTTTTAAATGTTTCCTTTGGACTTCACTGCCCGTAACGCTATTCACATTGCCACACTGTTTTAAAGCCCTTTTTTATGTGTATTAGTGGAAAAAGGAAAAATATATTTGCCGCTCTGCGGTGCAGTCATCTGTTCTAAAGCCCTTTTTTCCACGTATTATAGAAAAAAGAAAAAATATCTTTGCCGCTCTGTGGGGCAGTAATATATTCGGAAGTCCTGTATACCGTGTGATAGTGGCGAAATAAAAATATATTCGCCATCCAGCGTTACACTTATCTGTTAAAAAACGCCTGTTGTGTAAGAGTAGAAAACAGTTAGGGCCTAATTGCTGTTCTGTGGTGCAATGATATATTCTGAAGCCCAGTTTGACGTGTATTAGTGGCAAAATAAAAATATTCGCCGTCAAGCATTGCATATATCTGTTGAAAAGCCTATTGTGTAAAAGTAGAAAAAAAATTGGTCCTAATTGACGTTCTGTGGTGCAGTGATATATTCTGAAGCCCAGTTTGCCATTTATTAGTGGCAAAATACAAATATATTCAACGTCCAGCGTTGCATATATCTGTTGAAAAGCTTGTTGTGTAAAAGCAGAAAAAAAATTGGGCCGAATTGACGTTCTTCGTTGCAGTGATATATTCTTCAGCCCTGTTTGCTGTGTAATAGTGGCAAAATAAAAAAATATTTAATCTAACATTGATTATTTGATCTAACAGTATGTCATATAGAGAAGTGCCAGGCTGAGGCATAAATGTTTCTGACGCAGGCAGAGTTTCTGGCGCAGGCAGAGTAAGAGGGCGTGGCAGCGGGGGTTGCAGCGAGAGGCCTGAGATCCGGGTGTCATCTAGCAGTCGTGTCTTGACCAACAACCCAGCGGTTCTTGAATGGTTGACTTGGTCATCCACTTCGTCCCAAGTGACATCAGACACTCCCAGCCAAGAGTCGGTGGGTTCCTCTGACACGACGCTTAGTTGAAATGGCCCGGGAGCAGGCCCTGTGCCTTTATCTGTCCTCAACCAGCCTCTGTCCTTTTCTGTTCCCTCAGCAAGAGAAGTATTATATGCTGTGGACTCAGTTCTACTTTTCAGCGAGGACAAGCTACTAGAGGATAGTCAGCAGCTACTGCCCAGCCAAGATCTGGAGGAGACATCCACCGCTTCCTCCACTAGAAGGTCAAGTACTGATGAGGAGAGTAGCATGGGATCTGGTGTTGCAAGCGGTCAGTCTCCTGACCCAGAGACGGTTGAGGAGGACATCAGTGATGTGCAGACACTACTCGATGATGATAATGTAGCTGATCGCATTTGGGAGCCAGGTGACGAAGGGGCTTCATTATCATCGGGAGAAGAGGGTGGCAGCTTGCTGGTGAGCCAGTGGCAGAGCCAGCAAGTCTCTAGCGTGGCCGGGAGTCAGAAGTGGGAGGTCAGGAGTTTTCATGCTCCATGCTCTCCTTTGGCCTGCGCTGAATTGTGCAGGGCAAAGGCATTTTCAGGAGATCTAGTGATGTAACGGGCTCTCCTTAGGGCTGCCAGGCGGAGGCTTCCACCCAGCAGTGAGCCCGGTGACATCACCGACACTGATGGGCGGGTTTTAGCGCTGCCCTAGTCTTTAAAACGGCGAGGGCACAGCTAAAGCTGGCCCATCAGAGTCGGTGACTTCACCGAACACACTGCTGGGCGGAAGCTTGCGCCCGGCAGTGTGTTATTGCAAATAACAGAACACTTGTCCTGTGAGATCCTGCGCAGGGCAAGGGATTGCATCGTAGCATGACATGCTCCGATGCTAACATCAGGGGGGCTGTCTGGGTGAAAATATTGGTATGTCCGGGTTCAGCTCTGAACCCGGACAACCCCTTTACCCCAGGGCCGGGCCGCCACAGAGGCTGGGGAGGCTCCAGCATCTGGGCGCTCCAGCCTCAGGGCGCAGGCAGGGGGCGGCCAGAGGGAGAGGGACTCACAGGGGGGAACCGCTCAGCGCTCCCTCCTGTCATTCCCTGATTGTAGCGTGACCGAGCTCTGTCGGGTCCGCAGGTACAGAGAGCATCAGTCTCCTGTACCCGGCCGGACTGACAGGAAGTGCGCACACAGTTTGCACTTCAAGTCAGTCGACTCGGTACAGGAGACAAAAGCTCCTCCTCCTGTACCCGTGGAGGCGCAGACCGCGCAGAGCTCGGCCGTGCTACAGCAGAGGTAGGAGGAGAGGAGGGGAGAAGAAGGAGCATGACAACATGGGGGGGCAGAAAGCATGACAACATGGGGGAGAAGAAAGAGCATGACAACATGGGGGAGAAGAAAGAGCATGACATCATGGGGGAGAAGAAAGAGCATGACAACATGGGGGAAGAAAGAGCATGACAACATGGGGGAGAAGAAAGAGCATGACAACATGGGGGAGAAGAAAGAGCATGACAACATGGGGGCAGAAAGCATGACAACATGGGGGGGGAGAAGAAAGAGCATGACAACATGGGGGGGGGGCAGAAAGAGCATGACAACATGGGGGGGCAGAAAGAGCATGACAACATGGGGGGGCAGTAAGATCAAGAAAAGATGGGGGAGAATGACAGGGGGCAGAAAGAGCATAACAAGAAGAGGGGATTATGACAAGAGGGGGGGAGAATGACAAGAGGGGGAGAGCATGACAAATTACTATGTGGGGGCACTGCTGTGTGGTTGAGGGGGTGTGGGGTACATTACTGTGTGGGGGGCAGTGTAGTGGACATTACTGTGTGGGGGCAATGTGGTGGACATTACTGTGGGGGGGGGCAGTGTGGCGGACATTACTGGGTGGGGGGCAGTGTGGCAGACATTACTGTTTGGGGGACACTACAGTGTGGGGTGGCATTATACAAAAGATCTGCAGATGCAACTCCCATGTATTGGGTCACCACAATTTGGGTGGTCATTCACTAAATGAACCCTGTTATGGGGAGAATCTGTGGATGACACATATTTGTCATCCACAGATACCCCCCCACCCCCCAAAACAGGGTTAATTTACTGAATGACCACAAATAAAAGAGGTGGGGGTCACATATGCTATTTCATAATGACCACAGGGCCCGTGCAGTGACTGTATTCTACTACACCCCCCATCCCCCCGCTCACTGGATATAATCTTATTAACTATATAACTGTAGTAAATCACTACAGTTATATCAGTTATATAGTTAAGATTATATACAGTGTGGGGGGGGGGGGGAGAAGTGTAGTAGAATACAGTCACTGCACGGTCCCGCTGGCTCTGTCATCAAAAAAGCAGATACAACCCCACAGCCTCACTCCTTGTATTGGGGGTCATTCCTACACGGACCCTGTTATGGGGAGGGGGGATCTGTGGATGACACATATGTGTCATCCACAGATTCCCCAATAACAGTGTCATTCATCACAGATCCCCCATAGCAGTGTCATCCACAAGTTGGAGGGGGGGGCGCACTTGGGCAGCTCAGCCTCTATTGATGGTGGACCTTGTCCCAGCCCTGCCTTTACCTTGTCCTGCAGTGATGCTGGTCACTGGTGCTGCCATCTTTCAGTGGGTGGCAGGACCAGCCTCTTGATACATGTGCTACGGTGCCTGCTCTTCCTTCTCACCCCCTGCACTGCACGCATGCTGCACCCTCATAGAGCCCTGCCGCCCGAGTCAGTAGAGCGAGGCGGCGGGCTTTTACTGTGCTCCTGAGTGTGCAGACGTGCTGGTGGTGCTGCTGTGTCCCCCATGAAATAGAAGCTGCCTGTGATTCAGGCTGCCGCTAGTCCCCCAAGATATTATAAAATATAGGTAAATCTACAGTTTAATAGAAATATAATTTCACATTTTACTGCATTCCCCTCTGGAAATTACAACTCCTAGCATGCCCTGTGAGATGCAAACCTTCAAAACCTGCTGGGAGTTGTAGTTTTCCTGCAACATGCTGTAATTTTATATCACAATTATGATTGCATGCTACAAAAATTTGAGAAAACATCGCTAAAAAAGTCATACACACTGCAGCATACGGTTTCAATATAGTACAGATCGGCCCCTCAAAAGACTCCCGCAACTCCGTAGAAATAATTTTTTTAAAAATACAGTATTTTTTGTTTCATTTTGTGCTTTAGTTTTTCTTTTTTTTTGTATTAACCCCTTAGTGACCATGCACATTTTTTCTAAATTGCGTTCCAAGAGCTATAACTTTTTTGTTTTATTATCAATGTACCTTTATGAGGCCTTATTTTTGCAGGACAAGTTATAGTTTTTAATGAACCATTTTGGGTACATATAATCATTGATTAACACCAGCTATCTGTCTTAAACCCCCTTTGTTTACGTCAGTAAAAAGGCGTATTGGTGTTCAGCCGAGTCCCCTCCCCGTACGTTTCTTGGCTGCTACGCAGTGACATTGGCTGCTCAAAATCCGCAGTGTACCGTGTGTGCTGAAAAAATGTATCTGTGACAAACAGTGTACTTTTTCAATAGACGTTGTCCGCTTCTGACAGTGACATTACCATTGCCACATCTAAAGTGTAACGTGTGCGTTTAAACAATTTATCTGTGACAGACAGTGTACTTTTCAATAGATGCTGTCCGCTTCTGACAGTGAAATTACCAGTGTCACATCTCTAGTGTAACATGTGAGCATAAAATGTTTATCTGTGACATACAGCGTACTTTTCCCTAGACGCTGAGGACAGTAACATTACCAGTAGACCTCTCCTGTATAATGTTTCCTCATCCCAAATACCAGTGACATTCCTTGTAATTTCTTATTAGCTGCTGGTGACAGCATTGACATTATCTGCGGGATATCGCCTGTGCGACGTTTCCACATCCCAAATACCTTTAAAATTTTTGGCGCATACACTTGCAAATCCTAAGCTACTGTACGCTACTGTTCGTGTGACATACTTTCAAGTAGAGATGGCCTTGTGTTTCGCCGGGCACTCGTTTCGTAGCAAACTTTGGGGCTTTCACGATTCCCCAAACATGCGAACATATGGCGATATTTGCATGCGCCATATTTTTTTGCATTACCCCGAACTTTGACCCATGACACATACATCAGGTGGGACACGACTGCCAATTGAGACGTTTCAGCACGTGGACACACCCCCAACCCTATAACAAAACCCGATCTGGCAGCCATTTTACATGCCTCAAAAGTCCTTTTAAGGACTGCTAACATTGTGCTATCAATAGGTGTGATACACAGAGGGGTGTTATATGCTTATAATATACTTTGTAACATAGAAAGTATATTATAGTGCATTTGTATGCTTCCAGAAAATACTGATTGAGGGTTATGATCTATCAGCTTCCACAAAATAGTGATTGAGGTTTTTCATATACCTGCATCCACAAAATTACTGCTTAAGGGTAATATACCTGCTTAAACTAACAACTGATTGAGGCCTGCCATATATCAGCTTCCACAAAATTGTGATTGCGGTTTTTCATATACCTACGTCCACAAAATACAGATTGCGGGTTTTGATATACCTGCTTCAACTGACAACTGAATGAGGCCTGCCATATATCAGCTTCCACAAATACTGCTCTTCTCTACGGACTTAGGCACAGGGTCATTTAGAAAATGACAGGCAGAGGAAGAGGCAGGCCATTCCGCAGGGGTGGTAGGGGTCGGATAGGTGCACCAGGCCGGAGCCTAAGTGGGAAGTTGGAGAAGACGTGTGTGATAACTTCAAAGGACACACCATAGTTGGTTGAGTGGTTCTGCTTCTGCACCCTCCTCATCCTCTGTATCTGCACCCTCCTCACTCTCTGCTGTGTGCACCCCCAAAGACACACCACCACCACCATAGCCCATCCACTTGAGTCAGAGTTATTATTTTCCCATCCATTCCCAGACCATACCGATGTGCAGCCATTCTTGGCATCGGATCAGGAAGAGGAGGTAGCAACGGCCGCCACCCAGTACAGTACCCAGATCAGCCCAATGAGGGAGGTCCCCACTGTTGCTGCCTACTCCGAGATCTCTAATGTCATTGGTGGTGAAGGTGACGATAATGATGTGTTGATGGAAGTCACGTGGATGCCCACAAGAGAGGAAGAGGTGGGGAGTTCAGTGGGAGAGACGGAGCAGCAGAGAGGGAGGAGAAGAAGGAGAAGCAGGCAGAACTATCAGTGCACAGGAAGCAAAAAGCAGACTGCAAATGTATCTGGAGCGAGCCATCCACCATGCACGGTCACTTCTGGCGCTCCCAGGATGCCGGCACATTGCTCCACAGTGTGGGCTTTTTTAACTTGTCAGCTGCTCATAATAGTGTTGCCATCTGCAGCCTGTGCTGTCAACACATAAGTCACGGTAAGCCCAACACTCACCTAGGGACGACCACCTTAAGATGTCACCTGGAGTCCCATCAACGAGCCCAGGGGAAGCAACACCATCAGAACCCAAAAAGCCACACTCCCGGCACTCCACGTCCTGCCTCTTCTCCTTCTCCTCTCTCCTACCATTTCTCCTCCACTCCACCTTCCACCGTGCCGTCGCCGGGTTCATCTGGCACAAGGTTGGCTTCCGTGGCTCATGTTTGAGTGTAAAAAAATGATGACGCCGGGTAATCTTCTTGCCCAACGGCTGTCCGCTGGCGTGTCAGAACTGCTAGCCTGCCAACTAGTGCCATATAAATTGGTGGACTCGGACGCCTTTAGAAAAATTGTGGCCATTGCCACACCGCAATGTAAGGTCACCGGAAGGAAATATTTCACCCAGATGGTCATCCCTGAGCTATATGGCCACGTTCAGCGGCAAGTTAATATATCTCTGGGACACAGTGTCGGTGCCAAGATATATCTGACCACAGACACGTGGTCTAGCAAACACGGGCAGGGAAGGTACATAACTTTTAATGCTCACTGGGTGAATATTCTGACGGCCGTCAAGCATGTAACTTGTGGCACCCATGTGGATTTGGTGTTACTGCCACGGATTGCATGCAGGTCTGCCTCTTCTCCTCCTCCTACTCCATCCTCCGTCTCCTCCTCGGCTGACTCCTCCTTTTCCACTGCTACCGCCTCTTCCGCTGCACCCCCCAAGCTCCCCAGAACCTAATTGACGTCCCAGTTGAGACGTTGCCATGCTGTGCTGCGGCTGTTATGCCTGGAAGCCAAGAGCCACAATGGTCCTGCACTGCTTTCAGCTCTGCGTTCACAGGCTGATTAGTGACTAACCCCGCTCAATTTCACAGTCGGTAAAGTGGTGTGTGAAAACGGTGCCCATCTGCTGAGCGCTCTGAAGCAGGGCAAAATGACACACATGCACACGTCCTGAACTTAGTCGTGCAGCGATTTGTTGCAAAATACCCCGGGGTCCAGGACGTCTTGCTGCAGGCCAGGAAAATCTCGGCCACTTGCCCATCAGGCGTCTGATTTGTGACTGCCAGACACACTGGAACTTCACCTTGTATATGCTTGATAGGCTGCTCCAGCAGAAACGTGCCGTTAACGACTACCTGTATAAACTCTGTGGCAGGGCAGGTTCTGGGGAGCTTGGTTTCTTTTCACAGTGTCAGTGGCTGCTCATCTGCGACACATGCAGACTTCTGTGGCCATTTGATAAGATCACCAAAGTGGTCAGTCGCAGTCAGGGCACCATCGGTGACATGGTACCTTAGGCCTTCTTTCTGGAGCGTGCATTGCGTCTTGTCATTGATCACGCCGTCGAGGAGCAGGAGCTGGAAAATGAAGAAGTCGCAATGCTGAATGAATTCCCAGGGGGGCTACTCCATCTGAGACAAGTCAGCAGGAGTCTGAAGAGGAGTCAGAGGAGGATGGTGGCTGGGGGGAGGAGGAGGAGCAAGAAGAGCAGGCTTTAAACTTTTCGGCGATCCCTGGTGTTGTCCGTGGCTGGGGGAGGAGACCGAGGACGACATGCTCTTGGGCGATGAGCAGGAGCCAGGGCACTTCACCCCTTCCAATTTAGTGCAAATGGGGGCCTTCATGCTCCAGTGTAGAAGGACACCCCTATAAAATGCATAAAGGTCAAGGACCTGTATGGGTGGAGGACTTGTACTGGGTGGCAATGTACTTAGACCTCTGGTACAAACACAAAATGGCGGACATGTTAACAGCATCACAGAGGGCTGTCAGAATGCAGCACTTCCAGGCATTGGTGCGAGAGATGCTGTATTCTGCACTGGAAGAGGAATTTCTTCCCACAGCGAAACCAGTGCGGGTACCGATCCTACCGCGCCTGCAAAAAGAGGTCGGCTTGAAGATGTGTTGTTCACTTTGGATATGAGATCATCCTTGCAGCCAACTCATCGACAGTCGCCCTCCAGATGCAGCCTCAGGAAACGCGTAGACCGACAGGAGTCCGACTACATCGGGTTAACAGTCGATATGGACGCTCTGAGAAGCGAGGAACCCCTTGACTACTGGGTGTGCAGGCTTGACCTGTGGCCAGAGCTGGCACAATTTGCCATGGAACTCTTGGCTTGCCCCTCGTCAAGTGTCCTGTCTGAAATTACTTTGAGCGCAGCAGGCGGGGGGGGATCGTGACCGATAAGCGCACTCTCCTAGCTCATTACAGTGTGGACTATCTCACATTTCTAAAAATGAATAAGGCATGGATCTCGGAGGAATTCAACTCCTGTGATGACCATGTGTAATTGAATTTCGTCATGCCAGCCCACACATATCCGCCACCACCCCGAACAAAGAATGGTCCTTGCCTTATGTATATACAGCTACAAAAATTGCGTTTTCTGTCAGGAGAATGCCACATTTTTTAGGACTGTAGTGGCCGACAGTTAAATTTTTATCCTGTGACCGGCAAATGTACCTCCAGCCACAGAATCCAAAGTTCTTTGCTGTCCAGGTGAATGCCCATTGGCTAATTTTTGGGGCCTGTAGTGGCGGACAGTTACATTTTTATCCTGTGACTGCCTAATGTACATCCAGACACCGAATCCAAAGTTCTTTGCTGTCAGGTGAATGCCTATTGGCTAATTGTTGGGGCCTGTAGTGGCGGACAGTTACATTTTCATCCTATGACCGCCTAATGTACCTTCAGCCACAGAATCCAAAGTTCTTTGCTGTCAGTTGAATGCCTATTGGCAAATTTTTGAGGCCTGTACTGGCAGACAGTTACATTTGGTGGCGTATGAACCACATTCACCATAAGGACCTTCTAATGTCACAGGGTCATGTGACTGTGCCCCCCACCCCGTACTGTGCTCTTAACCCAGTACTGTGCCCCCTTATACCCTGCATTGTGCCCTCTTACCGCACCCTGTGCAGTGCCCCTAATCATTACCTGTACTCTGCCCTCTTTTACCCTTTTATCCGGTCACGGTATGGCTGTGTTATCCGGTAACTGTACAGAGGTGTTATCCGGTCAATGTATGGCGTTGGTATCCAATAACTGGATGGCCATAACTGTATCCCTTTCCCTGCCCACGCCACCTTTTTTAGACCTGGCATGAGTGGGAAAGATACGCAGATTGGGGTGCAAAGGAAGACCTTTGCGCCATAATCTGTGTCATAAATACGCCTAATATAGACTTACCTCTATATAATAAATGACCACCTAATTATATTATTATTCGGGGGTAGGGCTAATATATTTATATTATATAGATTCTAGTATATTATACTGTGCCCTGTATTTCCCAGTAGAAAAATGATCCTTGGGAAACACAGTCCTCATCCCTGACCACCATGACCAGGTAGCGCTCTGTCAGTACATGGCGACCTCCCTTCTCCGCTCCTCTGTGTACTGATGCTTATTCTGAAATTAGGGCTGGGTTCACATCCTATTTTTGCCATTCATTTTATGCATGCCAAAATGTATGCGTTAACAGATGCCTCAGACTTATGCTGTACAGTGGCCATACAGTTCACCATACAGTTCCATGGTAGAAAAAAAATGTACGTTAACGTATGCATTTTTAACTAGACTCTGCAGGATACAAAAAAGTGGAGTGCTGCACATTTATATATATCAAACCGATAGGAAATAAAAATTTTCTAGGCTCCAGCAGGGCACATTTTTGAAATTGTCCCTTTAAGATGCATAAAAATGTCCCCTGATAAAAAGACATTTTTTGTGGGAATTTCTGCCAATGAGCCAATACCTGATGGTCATTTTTTCTGTAATCCCTTTCCATACTGCTTAAATGTATTTATTTATTTATTTATTTATTTGGGGGGGGGGTGTAAAATTTATTTAAGGCGCAGCATAAATATACATTATTACTGCATCAATACCTCCTTTTTCTCCCAGTGTCTTTAACCCTCTGTACAATAACACCATCAAATGTACGTTTACCCATAGCTATGTATGTCAGTGTCACTCAGACATCACTTACTATTGCCATCATTGTGTTCCACAGCTTTGGGAGTGGAAAGTGGTAAGGAAATAAAATTTCATTAAAAAATAAACAAAAAGAGATAACAAGTTTTCCTAAAAGTCCAAGTAGGCTAGTGGGGGCTAAAATGGCTAATTGCGTGTTTCTTTTTTTCCGTTAGGGTGCTGACCACACAGCAATTTTTGCTGGTTGGATGCGGACCCATTCCGTATCCGTTTGTCCATTCCGCGGCAGCACATTCTGTAGCCCTTATCTCTGAAAACACTTTTATAAAACTGATAACAATATGCTTAAATGAGTGTTTGTGAATTGTCAGGAGACCTGAAATAAGAGATAGATTGAGCTATCAAAGTAATTTTTTGAGAGATCCAGTGTAAAATAGAAAATGTACTAGTCCTCACATAAAAGGCTAAAAGGCTACTGATACAGTGGCATGCAGAGGCCAACTGATTTAGGCTACATGCACACGACCGTATGTGTTTTGCGGTCTGAAAATTGGGGATCCGCAAAAAAAAGGATGATGCCTTACTAAGTGGCTGCTTTCATAAGTGGAGTTAAAGAAACCGGAGTTCTACTGCTGAGTGTCTTTTTGTTGGGACTGCAAGTGTCTGAGTGTGGTGTAAAGCTGCTTACCTAGAAAGTTAAGTACTTGCAGTTTAGTTCAGCCATTTAAAATCACTTTTTTTTTCTCTCTGCTGTGTAGTGTCATTTAAAGCAGTTTTTTTTCTCTGCTTGGTGAGGGGGAGTGGCTTGGCCTAACAGGTGCTATAAATTAGACCACTCAACTCTTCCAGAGCCTGCTCTACCTGAGGCCTGCATTACTAAGTGGCTGCTTTCATAAGTGGAGTTGAAGAAACCGGAGATTAGGAAAAGGAGCAAGAAACAGAGATTCATTAGATCATCCTTGCATACAGTTGGTTTGATTCTAGCTAGTCTTCCTACTGCTGTAAGGGACCACAGTAAGTAAAAATCATGATATCACTGCTCTATATTGTATTTATTTATTTTTTTCCCTCTCTTTTCCTGTGTAATCCCCATTTAGTATGACTTCCATTATTGACAGCGCCGTCCAGTGCACATCTTGTATGATGTATGCAGTCCTGGAACAGCCGTTCGAGGGTGTATATGTTTGTTCAAAATGTGAGCAAATTACCCGTTTGGAATCGCACATCGAGTCTCTAAACAGGCGAGTTGCAACACTGAAAGCCACTGACAATTTGGAAAAGAGTTTGCTGCTCACTGAGCAAGCAATCTATGGGGTAGATGTGGGGGAGGGTGGTAGCGAGGAGGCTGAGGAGAGTGAGGTAGTTAGCTGGGTAAGGCCTCTTTCACACAAGCGTGTCCGGATTAGGTCCGGATGCGTTGCGGATGCATTCAGTGAAAGCTGTGCGATTTCACAGGCAAAGCCATTCAGTTTTGCCAGCGATTGCTTTCAGTTGTTCAGTTTTTTCCGCGCGGGTGCAATGCGTTTTGATGCGTTTTTCACGCGCGTGATAAAAAACTGAAGGTTTACAAACAACATCTCCTAGCAACAATCAGTGAAAAACGCAATGCACCCGCACTTGCTTGCGGATGCAATGCGTTTTTCACGCAGCCCCATTCACTTCTATGGGGCTAGGGCTGCGTGAAAAACGCAGAATATAGAACATGCTGCGATTTTCACGCAACGCACAAGTGATGCGTGAAAAAAAACGCTCATGTACACAGACCCATTGAAATGAATGGGTCAGGATTCAGTGCGGATGCTATGCGTTCACGTCACGCATAGCACCCGCGCGGAAAACTCGCTCGTGTGAAAGGGGCCTAACAGTAAGAAAGCGGGGTAGAGGAAAGAGTGCCAGGGAGGCTAGCCCTGATCTGACACACCCCAACAAGTTTGCACGGTTGGCAGATGAGGGGGATGACAGTTCAGGGACGGCACCGCTGCAGCCAGACACTTCCTCTGCCAGTCAGGGGAATGTCAGCTCCAGTAAGCAGGGGACCAGGAGAGCAGGGCAGGCCAGACAGGTGCTCGACACATCGCGGATCGGGTTGACAGATTACTGGGAGGGGCTGGAGAATATCCAGCGGTCATGGTCCATATCAGAACCAATGACAAAGTTAGAGGAAGGTGGAGAGTCCTTAAAAATGATTTCAGGGATTTAGGTCAAAAGCTTGGGGCAAGGACCTCAAAAGTAGTATTTTCTGAAATACTGCCTGTACCACGAGCCACACAAGAAAGGCAGCGGGAGATTAAGGGAGGTTAACAAGTGGCTCAAGAACTGGTGTAGGAAGGAGGGGTTCGGGTTCCTGGAGAACTGGGCTGACTTCTCTGTTGGCTACAGGCTCTACCGTAGGGACGGGCTGCACCTCAATGGGGAAGGGGCAGCTGTGTTGGGGAGAAAGATGGCTAGAAGGTTGGAGGAGTGTTTAAACTAGGGACTGGGGGGGAGGGTAATTACGTTATAGGAGGGGAAGATAGTGCAGATAGAGACCAGGGGCGAGGTAGTGTGTCTGGGGGAGGAATGGAAGGGGGGGACTAGAACAGCTCAGAATGAAAGATGTAGGGTAAAAAATACACATAAACCTGTCAAATGTATGTATACTAATGCCAGAAGCCTGACTAACAAGACTGGTGAACTGGAATTAGTGATGGGTGAGGAGGACTATGACATAGTGGGAATAACTGAGACATGGCTGGATGATAGCTATGACTGGGCAGTTAATATAAAAGGTTACAATCTGTTTAGAAAGGATCGTCAAAACCGGAGAGGTGGAGGGGTCTGCCTCTACGTGAAGTCATGTCTAAATCCCGTAATTCGAGAATACATCTTTGAGGGACATGAACATGTGGAGTCACTGTGGGTAGAAATACATGGAGCAAAAAACAATAATAAAATACTAATAGGAGTGTATTATAAACCACCTAATATACCAGAGTCCACAGAAAATCTATTACTAAACGAGATAGACGAGGCGGCAAATCATAATGAAGTCGTTATCATGGGGGACTTCAACTACCCAGATATAGACTGGGAAACTGAAAGCTGTACATCCCATAAAGGAAACAGGTTCTTGGCAATAGCCAAAGACAATTCCCTTTCCCAACTGGTTCAGGACCCCACTAGAGGGACGGCCATACTGGACTTAGTATTAACCAATAGACCTGATAGAACAACAGATGTGCAGGTTGGGGGACACCTGGGAAATAGTAACCCTAAAAAAAAAACTTCAATTATATAAATAGTAAAAAATATAAATCTGAAAGAGTCGGCCCTCTACATAGCAATGAGGGGGGTGTTGCAGAGAGCGACGAGGATAAAGCAAAACTATTAAATATTTTTTTCTCCACTATATTCACTGAGGAAAATAAACTTTCAGATGAAATGCAGAATGTAAAAGTAAATCCCCCATTAAAAGTACCCTGTCTGACCCAGGAAGAAGTACAACAGCGACTTAAAAAGATTAAAATAGACAAATCGCCAGGACCGGATGGCATACACCCCCGTATCCTAAGGGAATTAAGTGATGTCATAGCCAGACCATTATTTCTGATATTTACGGACTCTATAATAACAGGGAATGTTCCACAGGATTGGCGCATAGCAAATGCGGTGCCAATATTCAAAAAGGGTCCAAAAACAGAGCCTGGAAATTATAGGCCGGTAAGTTTAACATCTATTGTTGGTAAACTGTTTGAAGGGTTTCTAAGAGATGCTATTTTGGAGTATCTCAATGAAAATAAGCAAATAACGCCATATCAGCATGGCTTCATGAGGGATCGGTCATGCCAAACAAATTTAATCAGCTTCTATGATGAGGTAAGTTTTAGACTTGACAGCGGCGAATCAATGGATGTCGTATATCTGGACTTCTCCAAAGCATTTGACACCGTACCTCATAAAAGGTTAGTATATAAAATGAGAATGCTCGGACTGGGAGAAAATGTCTGTATGTGGGTAAGTAACTGGCTGAGTGACAGAAAACAGAGGGTGGTTATTAACGGTAGATACTCAGATTGGGTCACTGTAACTAGTGGGGTACCTCAGGGGTCAGTATTGGGCCCTATTCTCTTCAATATATTTATTAATGATCTTGTAGAAGGCCTGCACAGTAAAATATCTATTTTTGCAGATGACACTAAACTGTGTAAAGTAATTAACACTGAAGAGGACAGTTTTCTGCTACAGAGGGATCTGGATAGATTGGAGGCTTTGGCAGAAAAATGGCAGATGAGGTTTAACACTGACAAATGTAAAGTTATGCACATGGGAAGGAATAATGCAAGTCACCCGTACATATTAAATGGTAAAACACTCGGTAACACTGACATGGAAAAGGATCTAGGAATTTTAATAAACAGCAAATTAAGCGGCAA
Source organism: Bufotes viridis (assembly GCA_033119425.1). NCBI lineage: Eukaryota > Metazoa > Chordata > Amphibia > Anura > Bufonidae > Bufotes > Bufotes viridis. Next base: position 311,153,509 of record CM065590.1, read on the forward strand.
AAACCAGTGTCAGGCAGCTACTGCCAAGGCCAATAAGATAATGGGTTGCATCAAAAGGGGCATAAACGCCCGTGATGAGAACATAGTCCTACCACTTTACAAATCACTGGTTAGACCACACATGGAGTACTGTGTACAGTTCTGGGCTCCTGTGAACAAGACAGACATAGCAGAGCTGGAGAGGGTTCAGAGGAGGGCAACTAAAGTAATAACTGGAATGAGAGATCTACAGTACCCTGAAAGGTTATCAAAATTAGGGTTATTCACTTTAGAAAAAAGACGACTGAGGGGAGATCTAATAACTATGTATAAATATATCAGGGGTCAGTACAGAGATCTGTCCCATCATCTATTTATCCCCAGGACTGTGACTGTGACGAGGGGACATCCTCTGCGTCTGGAGGAAAGAAGGTTTGTACACAAACATAGAAAAGGATTCTTCACTGTAAGAGCAGTGAGACTATGGAACTCTCTGCCTGAGGAGGTGGTGATGGTGAGTACAATAAAGGAATTCAAGAGGGGACTGGATTTATTTCTGGAGTGTAATAATATTACAGGCTACAGCAACTAGAGAGGGGTCGTTGATCCAGGGAGTTATTCTGATTGCCTGATTGGAGTCGGGAAGGAATTTTTTTTCCCCTTAAGTGAGGAAAATTGGCTTCTGCCTTACAGGGTTTTTTTGCCTTCCTCTGGATCAACTTGTAGGAAACAGGCCGAACTGGATGGACAAATGTCTTTTTTCGGTCTTATATACTATGTTACTATGTTCCTTATCTGTTTTTTTGCAGATCCATTGTAATAATGCCTACACTTGTCCGCAAAATAGACAAGAATAGGACATACTCTATTTTTTTTGTGGGGCTACGGAACGGACATACGGATGCGGATAGTACATGGTGCTGTCAGCATTTTTTGTGGACCCATTAAAATGAATGGGTCCGCATCCTATCCGCAAAAAAAACAGAACGGACACGGAAACAAAATACTTTCGTGTGCATGTAGCCTTACATGTAGATTTTTTTATTATTATTATTGCATTCTACTAATTTCAGTTACAAGTCAATTTTTTGTGATAATTGGAATAGATGTAAAGGCTAAAGACACCTTTGGGTGCAATTATTATTACATTTTACTGATCTGGAACTAAAATAATTTTTGAATTGGTCTTTAAAAAAAAAAATCAATACTTTTCTCTGCTCAGAAATCAGGGTTTGTATGTTTGTAGAGCAGAAGGCTCTCTATTCACAGTAAGTGAAACAGATAGAAGCCTGGTAGCTCATGTGTAACACTTATGTTACTGCACTCGTGACAAATTATTTAAGCAGCTTGATAAGAGTTGAGCTATAATAAGTTTTTATGAGTAGGGTTTAGGGAATCAAGCTTCGGATTATAGATCAAAAGTAATGTTGTTTCCGTCTACAGCATTAAAACGTATGGGCTCCTTGCAATAAAACTTGTGGAGTTGCACAAGACTTTAGTATTCCTATCAGCATATTTAAAAACATTTTAAAATAGGAATCCAAAGTCAGCTTCAGTACCGTGGTACCCACCAGTACCAAAGAGACTTCAGATTATAATTTTTAAATGTTTTAAAATACACAGATAATAATACCAAAGTAATTTACCAGAGTCTCACACAACTTCGGTTGAGCACATACATTTTAATGTTGTACTGAAACAGCATTACAAATGAAGTTTTTTAACGACCTTGGATCTATGATCTGAAGCTAGATTCCCTCAACCCTATTTATGAGGTGTTAGGAACTCAGAAGCCCTGACAGTACATGTAAGCCCTTATCTCTATCAGATGGGACTCAGTGAATAGAAGGCCTTTTCCTCTGTAAATACAGAGATTGACATATATGAAAAAAGATATGAATTCTTTTTTTTATAAAGACCAATTGAAAAATTATTTTAGCCTCAAATAAGTAAAATGCAGTATAAAATTGTCCCAAAATGTGTCCATAACCTTTACATATGTTGCAAAAATAATCTACTTTTAATGCGATTGTTAGATATTTTCAAACTTTATATTTTTGTAAAACCAAAAAGAATGCACATATTATCTATTGCGTATTCTACTTCTTCCATAGTTAACATATACAGTAATTGCTTGGCATACATCTCACAATAAGCTTAATTGTTGTAGTTGACTGCTGCTAGTTCTAGAGAACTTTCACTTCCATAAGTCTGAGTAACATTATTAAACATTAAACAATACAGCTACAACAGTATGTTAGACTGTCTGCAGTGATAATTAAAATAATTCTTTACCATAGGACTATCCACATTATTGTTGTAAATTACAAAATTGCAATAAGAATTTCTGCCTTGTTTGTTGTCATTACAATATAGTCTTAATTGCAACTGTTTCTGTACTGTAATTTTGCGTTAAATTAATTGATACAACATGGACCAACTAATTTTTCCATTGAAACGGAAAGTAAAGTTTAATTTGCCTTAATAGCTAAATATAGCTTGTAGGAAACCTTATTAATTTTATATAAAGAAATCCTCATAATTAGTGTTAAGCGAACAGTTCGAGAATAGCAGTAGCCAATCAGCTAGTGTTTTACTTCTTGTGTTTTACTTCTTGTGTTTTACTAATGGCATGGCTGTGATTGGACAAGTGCAGCATGTGACCCAGCCTCTATTTAAGCTGGAGTCACGTAGCGCTGCACGTCACAATGCTCTGATTAGTGTAGGGAGAGGACGCAGCTGCTGTGAGGGCGAGATTAGGCAGAGAAAAGTCAGCAAAAGCACCTAATGAAGTGATCGATCTACAGCTGTGAATGATTTAACTTCTGATAGTTACTTGCTCACTGGTTTTTAGGCTGCACAGAGCGTTTTTCTGTCACTTTTTTTCTGGGGTGATCGGCGTCCATTTTGTGACTTGTGGTGCACAAGAACAAGCTGCCACCAAGTCCATCAATCCATCAATACTAGTTTTTTTTTTTGCTATATCCTACATCAGGGGCTTGGCTGTGGTAATTGTCACCCCTAGAAACTCAGGATAGCAATTTCTATATTTTATTAAGGGGTTAAATACAATTGCCAAAATACCAATCCCTTAAATCTGGTGTTCCGGCTTTGGCTAGCCAAGTATAATACTGTCTGCTGTCTGGCAAAGGATAGATTATTTTCTGTGGTGAAATTCAATTGCCAAAATAGAAATCCCCTAAATCTGGTGTCCCAGCACTGCCTGGCAAACTATAATAGTGTCCGCCAAAACATATATTTTGTTCTGGGGTGAAATTCACTTGCCAAAATAGCAATCCCCTAAAACTGGTGTCCCAGCACTGGCTGGCAAACTATAATAGTGTCCGCCAAAACATATCTTTTGTTCTGGGGTGAAATTAAATTGCCAAAATAGCAATACCATAAATCTGGTGTCCCAGCACTGGCTGGCAAACTATAATAGTGTCCGACAAAACATATATTTTGATCTCGGGTGAAATTCACTTGCCAAAATAGCAATCCCTTCAAACTGGTGTCCCAGCACTGGCTGGCAAACTATAATAGTGTCCGACAAAACATATATTTTGTTCTCGGGTGAAATTTACTTGCCAATATAGGAATACCCTGAATCTGGTGTTCTAGCTGTTGCAGGCCAAGAGTTAATCTGTCCGTAAAAGGGTAAATTACACTCAAGGTGTATATACAAGTGCTGAGATGGTCATCCTCATTAACAAGACACGCTACCGTGCATCTCCCATTGGATTTCTGTCCGTTAAAGTGTATATTACACAAAGTGTTAAAATACAATTGCTGAAGGCATGATCCTACCTATTTTTTCTCACGCTACTGTGCATCTCCAAGTGTAAATCTGTCCATAAAAGGATACCTTTCATCCAGGGCCTAAATACTAGCCCTAAAAGAGATATTCCCCTAAATCAGTGGTTACTGCTGTGCCTGGATTAGTGTAATACGCTACATAAATAAATAGGCAGATAGTGTTAGGTGCCTGTAAAAAAGCCTGAATTTGAAATCAATACATTGGGCCAAATATTTTTTTTCTTATTGTGGTGCTTGGTGAATGGTAACAATGAGGAAAACATCTTGTAAGGGACTCGGACGCGGTCGTGGTGGTGTTAGTGTACCCTCTGGTGCTGGGAAAGGACGTGGCCATTCTGCCACAGCCATACGTCCTAGTGAACCAACTATCTCAGGCTCCAGTACCCGCCAGAATTTACAGCGATATTTGGGGGGGCCCAATGCCGTTCTAAGGATGGTAAGGCCTGAGCAGGTACAGGCGCTAGTCAATTGGGTGGCCGACAGTGGATCCAGCACGTTCACAACATTATCTCCCACCTAGTCTTCCGCAGAAAGCGCACAGGTGGCATCTGAAAACCAAGCCCATCAGTCTGTCACTAGAGTTGAGCGAACACCTGGATGTTCGGGTTCGAGAGGTTCGGCCGAAGTTCCGGAAAATGTCCGGGTTCGTGATCCGAACTCAACCCGAACTTCATCCCGAACCCGAACCCCATAGAAGTCAATAGGGACCCGAACTTTTGGGCACTAAAAAGGCTGTAAAAGACTCCCGGAAGGGCTAGAGGGCTGCAAAAGGCAGCAAAATGTAGGTAAATCCCCTGCAAGCAAATGTAGATAGGGAAATGATGACTTAACATAAAATAAATAAAAATTAACCAATATTAATTGGAGTTAGGTCCCATAGCACAGAATCAGGCTTCAAATCACCCACCAATGGAGAAGGTCGCTTACTATTATTTCGACCCCAGCATCCAGACAAAGGAGAGAGGTCCCACAGCAGAGAATCTGGCATCATATCAACCACCACAGGAGAAGGCCACTTTCAGTGACTTAGGCCTTAGCACCCAGACAGAGGAGACATGTCAGATAGCACAAGCATTACATTTATACCATCCAGCACTGGAGAAGGCCACTTTTAGTTACTTTGACCCCTGCACCCAGAAAGAGGAGAGAGGCCCCACAGCACATATTCAGGCATCATATCACCCACCACAGGAGTAGGCCACCATTTAGTTAATTTGACCCCTGCACCCATGTCAGATGGTACAAGCATCAGTTTTACATCACCCAGCACAAGAGAAGGCCACTTTTAGAGACTTTGACCCCTGCACCCAGACGGAGGAGAGAGGTTTTCACAGCAGAGAATCAGGCATTTAGATCACCCACCACAGGAGTAGGCCACCATTTAATGGGACCCCGGCAACCATGTCAGATGGCACAAGCATCAGTTTTACATCACCCAGCACAGGAGAAGGCGACTTTGAGAGACTTTGACCCCTGCACCCAGACGGAGGAGAGAGGTTTTCACAGCAGAGAATCAGGCATTTAGATCACCCACCACAGGAGTAGGCCACCATTTAATGGGACCCCGGCAACCATGTCAGATGGCACAAGCATCAGATTTACATCACCCAGCACAAGAGAAGGGCACTTTTAGAGACCTTGACCCCTGCAGCCACACGGAGGAGAGAGGTCCCACAGCAGAGAATCAGGCATCATGTCAACCACCACAGGAGTAGGCCACCTTTTGTTTCTTTGACCCCTGCACCCAGAAAGAGGAGAGAGGTCCCACAGCAGAGAATCAGGCATTTCGATCACCCACCACAGGAGAAGGCCGCTATCAGTGACTTTGGCCCCCTGCACCCACACAAAGGAGACATGTCAGACAGCACAAGTATAACATTCATATCACCCAGCACAGGAGAAGGACACTTTCATGTACTTTGGCCACGGCACCCAGACAGAGGGAAGGTTCATTCAACTCTGGGTTGCACCCCAAGATCCTAGTTAATTTCAAAAATTGATTTTTCAATGAAGAAGTGGCCAGGAGTACAAGACAACATGGTTTAAGGCAGTTATTAAGGACTACTCTGCACAAGGGAGGGTCAGGTCTTGTGGGATCCATGCCTGGTTCATTTTTATAAACGTCAGCTTGTCCACATTGGCTGCGGACAGGTGGCTGCGTTTGTCAGTAATGACGCCCCCTGCCGTGCTGAATACACGTTCAGATAAAACGCTGGCCGCCGGGCAGGCCAGCACCTCCAAGGCATAACATGCTAATTCTGGCCACGTGGACAATTTGGAAACCCAGAAGTTGAAAGGGGCCGAACCATCCGTCAGTACGTGGAGTTGTGTGCAGACGTACTGTTCAACCATGTTAGTGAAATGTTGCCTCCTGCTAACACGTTCCGTATCAGGTGGTGGGGCAGTTAGCTGTGGCGTGGAGACAAAACTTTTCCTCATTTCTGCCATGGTAACCCTGCCCTCAGAGGAGCTGGCCGTGACACTGCTGCGTGGGCGACCTCTAGCTCCTCCTCTGCCTTGGCCTTGGCTTTCCACCTGTTCCCCTGTGACAGTTGGGAATGCTCTCAGGAGCGCGTCTACCAGCGTGCGCTTGTACTCACGCATCTTCCTATCACGCTCCAGTGCAGGAAGTAAAGTGGGCACATTGTCTTTGTACCGTGGATCCAGCAGGGTGGCCACCCAGTAGTCATCACACGTTAAAATGTGGGCAACTCTGCTGTCGTTGCGCAGGCACTGCAGCATGTAATCGCTCATGTGTGCCAGGCTCCCCAGAGGTAAGGACAAGCTGTCCTCTGTGGGAGGCGTATCGTCATCATCCTCTGTATCCCCCCAGCCACGCACCAGGGATGTGCCTGCGCTGTGCTGGGTGCCACCCCGCTGTGAACCTGCTTCATCTTCATCCTCCTCCACCTCCTCCTCATCCTCCTCGTCCTCCAGTAGTGGTCCCTGGCTGGCCACATTTGTACCTGCCCTCTGCTGTTGCAAAAAACCTCCTTCTGAGCCACTTCTAACAGACTGGCCTGAAAGTGCTAAAAACAACCCGTCATCCTCCTCCTGGCCCTGGCCCACCTTCTCTTCCATCATCGCCCTAAGTGTTTTCTCTAGGAGACATAGAATTGGTATTGTCACGCTGATAACAGTGGCATCGCCACTGGCCATGTTGGTGGCGTACTCGAAACAGTCATTCCAATCATTGGTGGTGACATGGTGCTGTTCCGCAGTGCGACTGACCTGTGCGTGCTGCAGCTGAAACTCCACTATGGCCTGCTGCTGCTCGCACAGTCTCTCCAGCATGTGCAAGGTGGAGTTCCACCGAGTGGGCACGTCGCATATTAGGCGGTGAGCGGGAAGGCCGAAGTTCTGCTGTAGCGCTGACAGGCGAGCAGCGGCAGGATGTGAACGCCGAAAGCGCGCACAGACGGCCCGCACTTTATGCAGCAGCTCTGACATGTCTGGGTAGTTGTGAATAAACTTTTGCACCACCAAATTCAGCACATGCGCCAGGCAAGGGATGTGCGTCAAACCGGTTAGTCCCAGAGCTGCCACGAGATTTCGCCCATTATCGCACACCACCAGGCCGGGCTTGAGGCCCACCGGCAGCAACCACTGGTCGGTCTGTTGTTCAATACCCCGCCACAACTCCTGCGCGGTGTGGGGCCTGTCCCCCAAACGTATGAGTTTCAGAATGGCCTGCTGACGTTTACCTCAGGCTGTGCTGAAGTTGGTTGTGAAGGTGTGTGGCTGACTGGATGAGCTGGTGGAAGCAGAGGAGGAGGAGGAAGCCGAGTAGGAGGAGGAGGCTACAGGAGGCAAAGAATGATGCCCTGTGATCTTTGGCGGCGGAAGGACGTGCACCAAGGAACTCTCCGCCTGGGTCCCAGCCGCCACTACATTTACCCAGTGTGCAGTTAGGGAGATATAGCGTCCCTGGCCGTGCTTACTGGTCCACGTATCTGTGGTTAGGTGGACCTTGCCACAGATGGCGTTGCGCAGTGCACACTTGATTTTATCGGACACTTGCATGTGCAGGGAAGGCACGGCTGTCTTGGAGAAGTAGTGGCGGCTGGGAACCACATACTTGGCGACAGCCATGGCCATCAGCTGTTTGAAGCTGTCTGTGTCCACCAGCCGGAATGACAGCATTTCGAAGGCCAGTAGTTTAGAAATGCTGGCATTCAGGCCAAGGGCTCGAGGGTGACTAGGTGGGAATTTGCGCTTCCTCTCAAAGGTTTGAGAGATGGAGAGCTGAACGCTGCTGTGTGAAATAGTGGAGAGGCTAGGTGACGGTGGTGGTGGTGGTGGTGTCGGTGGCACATCCTCTGTTTGCTGCTCGGCAGGTGGCAACATTCCTCTCGAGACGGAAGCCGAGGCAGCAGCGCTAGAGGGAGCAGGGGGAGCCTGAGCGGGTTCCTTGTTTTTAAGGTGTGTACTCCACTGCAGTTCATGCTTTGCATGTAGATGCCTGATCATGCAGGTGGTGCTCAGGTTAAGAACGGTAATGCCTCGCCTTAGGGTCTGATGGCACAGCGTGCAAACCCCTCTGGTCTTGTCGTCAGCACATTGTTTGAAGAAGTGCCATGCCAGGGAACTCCTTGAAGATGCCTTTGGGGTGCTGGGTCCCTGTTGGCGCTGGCCAATAGCAGGCGAACTCTCTGGACGGCGGCTATTCTGCTTTTGCCCCCTGCTCCCTCTTTGGCTTCGCTGTTGTCTCGGTCTCACCACTGCCTCTTCCTCTGAACTATTTAAGTCAGCGGCACGACCTTCAGTCCATGTGGGGTCTAAGACCTCATCGTCCTCTGCATCGTCTTCCACCCAGTCTTCCTCCCTGACCTCCTCCTGTTCAGTCTGCACACTGCAATAAGACGCGGCAGTGGGCACCAGTGTTTCGTCATCATCAGAGACTCGGTCACTCTGCTGTGGTGGTATTCCCATGACCTTATCATCTGGATACATAAGTGGTTGTGCGTCAGTGCATGGAATGTCTTCCACCGCTGGGGAAGGGCTAGGTGGACGCCCCTGAAAACTGTGGGAGCAGAGTCTTCCAACAGAATAAGAGACTGCTGCATAACTTGAGGCTCAGCCAGTTTCCCTGATATGCATGGGGGTGATGTGACAGACTGATGGGCTTGGTTTTCAGGTGCCACCTGTGCGCTTCCTGCAGAAGACTGGGCGGAAGACAATGTGGTGAACGTGCTGGAAGCACTGTCGGCCACCCAATCGACTAATGCCTGTACCTGCTCAGGCCTTACCATCCTCATAACGGCATTGGGCCCCACCAAATATCGCTGTAAATTCTGCCGGCTACTTGAGGGAGTTGGTTCACTACTTTGTGCGCCTGAGGCCGAACGGCCACGTCCTCTGCCAGCAACAGAGGCTCCACGGACACCACCACGATCGCGTCCTCGTCCCTTAATAGAATGTTTCCTCATTGTTGCGATTCAACTCGCACCACAATAAAATATATTATTTTTTAGCCCCAAAATTCCCACACTGGAAGATATAATTCCTTTTTCCGGTATTAATTACAAGAAAACTGCTGCAAATTGGACACCAGAATTTTTAAAATGCTGGTTTTGGTAAATAGATTCCCACACGGGGAGATATTATTCCTTTTTACAGGAGTAAAAACGTGAGGCCTACTGTTTCTGGTGTAACTAACACCAGATTGATTAAATTGGCCTTTTTTTTCACCAAAATTACAACACTGGACAATGTAATGCCTTTTTCCGGTATTAATTCCATTTTACAGGAGTAAAAACGTGAGGCCTACTGTTTCTGGTCTAACTAACACCAGATTGATTAAATTGGCCTTTTTTTCACCAAAATTACAACACTGGACAATGTAATGCCTTTTTCCGGTATTAATTCCTTTTTACAGGTGTAAAAACGTGAGGCCTACTGTTTCTGGTGTAACTAACAACAGATTGATTAAATTGGCCTTTTTTTCACCAAAATTACAACACTGGACAATGTAATACCTTTTTCCGGTATTAATTACAAGAAGACTGCTGCTAATTGGACACCAGAATTTTTAAAATGCTAGTTTGTGTACATAAATTCCCACACTGGAAGATATAATTCCTTTTTCCGGTATTAATTACAAGAAGACTGCTGCTAATTGGACACCAGAATTTTTAAAATGCTAGTTTGTGTACATAAATTCCCACACTGGGAGATATAATTCCTTTTTACAGGAGTAAAAAACGTGAGGCCTACTGTTTCTGGTGTAACTAACACCAGATTGATTAAATTGGCCTTTTTTTCACCAAAATTACAACACTGGACAATGTAATGCCTTTTTCCGGTATTAATTCCTTTTTACAGGAGTAAAAACGTGAGGCCTACTGTTTCTGGTGTACCTAACTCCAGATTGATTAAATTGGCCTTTTTTCCACCAAAATTACAACACTGGACAATGTAATGCCATTTTCAGGTATTAATTACAAGAAGACTGCTGCTAATTGGACACCAGAATTTTTAAAATGCTAGTTTTGGTACATAGTTTCCCACACGGGGAGATATAATTCCTTTTTACAGGAGTAAAAACGTGCGGCCTACTGTTTCTGGTCTAACTAACACCAGATTGAGTAAATTGGCCTTTTTTTCACCAACATTACAACACTGGACAATGTAATGCCTTTTTCAGGTATTAATTACAAGAAGACTGCTGCTAATTGGACACCAGAATTTTTAAAATGCTAGTTTGTGTACATAAATTCCAACACTGGAAGATATAATTCCTTTTTCCGCTATTAATTACAAGAAAACTGCTGCAAATTGGACACCAGAATTTTTAAAATGCTAGTTTTGGTACATAGTTTCCCACACGGGGAGATATAATTCCTTTTTACAGGAGTAAAAAAGTGCGGCCTACTGTTTCTGGTGTAACTAACACCAGATTGATTAAATTGGCCTTTTTTTCACCAGAATTACAACACTAGACAATGTAATGCCTTTTTCCGGTATTAATTCCTTTTTACAGGAGTATAAACGTGAGGCCTACTGTTTCTGGTCTAACTTACACCAGATTGATTAAATTGGCCTTTTTTTTCACCAAAATTACAACACTGGACTATATAATGCCTTTTTCCGTTATTAATTACAAGAGGACTGCTGGTATTTCAGAACACCGGAATTTTTAAAATGCTAGTTTTGCTAGATAAATTTCCCACACTGGGAGAAATATTGCCTAAGCCTTTTTACAGTATTAATTACAACAGGAGTGCTTCTTCTGGTCTAACACCAGAATAATTTTATTATTACGGTGAAAGCTTTTTTTAATTTATATTTCTGGCACATAAAAAAAAAAAAAAATTCTGGCTGACAGTATTGGACTTGGCTGTAGTGGCACTGGCTAGCCTAGCTGGAACCGCACATTCATGGGATTTGCTATCCAAGTGGGTTACTTTCAGTTTCACCACTGATATATTAAATATCTTTGCAGTTAGTAGGGGTGACACAAGCACAGCCAAACCCCTGATGTAGTATATCTATGAAAAAATCGACTATTACATGAGATTAATGGACGTTGTGGCAGCTTTTGCTGTAGCACCACAAGTCCCAAAATGGCCGCCGCCTATCAGCCCAGTAACATGTGCCAGAAAACGGTCTGCCCAGCCAGAAAAAAATAGACTTTGACTGAGCAGCTGAATCGCTGTTGTTCTGATTCACAGGTGTAGATTTTTCACTTCTTTGGAGCTTTGGTTTAGACTCTGTGGCAGCTTGTGCTGGCGCACCACAAGTCCCAAAATGGCCACCGCCGGTCAGCCCAGTTACATGTGCCAGTAAAAATCGCTCTGGCCAGTCTCAACAAAATAGTGACTTTCAGTGAACAGCTCAGCTGAGTTGTTCTGATGCACAGGTGTAGAAAGGTAGATCATTCACTTCTTTATCCCTGCCTATCTCGCCCTCACAGAAGCTGCGTCCTCTCCCTACACTAATCAGAGCATAAATAAATAGAGGCTGGGTCACATGCTGCACTTGGCCAATCACAGCCATGCCATTAGTAGGCATGGCTGTGATGGGCTCTTAGGGCAAGAAGTAAAACACTAGCTGATTGGCTGCTGTGCAGCCCTTCAGAAAGCGGGAAGTAACCGACGAACCCGAACTTTTTTGAAAATGTCCGGGTTCGGGTCCGTGCCACGGACACCCCAAAATTCGGTACGGACCCGAACGATTTTCGAACTGTTCGCTCAACACTAGTCAGAATATATTTCACCTTTATTTATGAAAAAATCCCAAAATAACCAAAAATTATGAAAAATTCGCAATTTTCTGAATTTCAATTTCTTTGCTTTTGAAACAGAAAGTGATACCTCATAAAATATTTATTACTTAATATTACCCATATGTCTACTTTATGATGGCATCATTTTTTATATGTCATTTCATTTTTTTAGGACCTTAGAAGGCTTAGAAGTTTAAAAGCAATTTTTCACATTTTGAACAAAATTTCCAAAACCCTTTTTTTGAGCACTAATTCAGGTATAAAGGGATTTTGAGGGGCTTAAGTCATGGAAACCACCCATAAGTGACCCCATTTTAGAAACTACATCACTCAATTAATTCAAAACTGATGTTGCAATATTTGTTAACCCTTGAAGTGTTCCACAAGAATTAAAGGAAAATGGAGGTGGAAATTTCAAGATTTCACTTTTTTGGTAGATTTTTCTGTTAATCAATTTTTTCTTGTAACACAGCAAAGGTTAGCTAAATAAACCTCAATATATATTACCCTGATCCTGCCATTTACAGAAATACCTCATATTTGGCGGTAAACTGCTCTATGGGCACGTGGCAGTGGTCAGAAGGAAAGGAGCGCCATATGGATTTTGGAGGCTGATTTCGCTAGAATAATTTTTAGGCACCATTTTGTATTTGAAGAGACCCTGACGTACCCCAACAGTGGAAACGCTCAAAAAGTGACCCCATTTTGGAAACTACACCCCTTAAAAAATATATTAAGGGGGGTAGTGAGCACTTTGACCCCCTAAGCTTTTTACGGAATTTGGAAACACTCGGCTATAAAAATGAAAAGTTTTGTTTCTTTCAATAAAATGTTTCTTTAGCCCTAAATTTTTCATTTTTACAAGGGGTAACAGGAGAAAAAGCACCCCGTAATTTGTTATCCATTATTTCCTGAAAACGGCAACACCCCATATGTGGTGGTGAACTGCTGTAGAGGCACATGGCAGGACTCAGAAAGGAAGGAGCGCCATATGGCTTTTGCAGTGCAGATTTTGATGGATAGCTTTAGAGGCTCAATTTTTTGCAGGATGAGGTGACGGTTTGATTGGTACATAAGAGTTTTTGATCGCTTAGTGTTAAACTTTTTGTGAGACAAGGTGAAAAAAAATGTCTGTTTTGGCATAGTTTTTTTTTTTAATTTTTTACAGCAATCACCTGAGGGGCATATAATGTAATATTTTTATAGAGCAGGTTGTTTCGGACGTGGCGATACATAAAATGTCTATTATTATTATTTTTGTTAAGTTTTACACAGTGAAATCATTTTTGAACAGAATAAAATCTTGTTTTTGTGTTGCCATTTTCTGAGAACTCTACTTTTTAAATATTTAGGTAGAGGTTCATTTTTTGCCAGATTAGATGATGGTTTGATTGGTGCCAATTTGGGGTCCATAAGACTTTTTAATCGCTTGGTAATGCACTTTTTGTGATGTAAGGTGACAAAGAAATGGCTTTTTTGGCACAGTTTTTTTTTTTTTTTTACAGCATTCACCTGAGGGGTTAGGTCATGTGAAATTTTTATAGAGCAGATCGTTATGGACGTGGCAATACATAATATGTATAATTTTATTTATTTAAGTTTTACACAATAATACCATTTTTGAAACAAACAAAAAAAAATCATGTTTTAGTGTCTCCATAATTTGAGAGCCATATTTTTTTTGGAGGGGTGAATGTCTTAGGTCTTAGGGCTTATTTGACTGCAGATGTGCAAGGGTTAATGCGCCGGCATGAGTGTTTTCACCGATCCCGGCGCATGCAACAGGAGTCCGCCTATCTGTGACTTCCGGACCCCTGCCGCTGATCTGCGCCCGCCCGATCAGAGCGCCGTAGAACTACGGTGCTGACATTTCTGTCCCAGATATCAGTGCCGTACATGTACGGCGCTGGTATCCTATGGGTTAAAAAGAAGGTAGAACGTTTCCTACAAAAAAATAAATAAACTGACAGTTGCAAATAAACAAACAAGCTTGTGTTTAATACTTAATATTTCCCATAGACTTTCATCTAACCATTTGAGCTGGTATTTTTATTGCAAAAAATGCTGCAAAAACACACAGGTGCAAAAAAAGCCAGTAAAAAAGAAAAAAGTGCAGAAAAATGGCAGCAAAGGTTGTGGCCATAAAGAGTTTTTAGGACATGATTTTGAGACAAATCTACCTGCATGATTTTTTGCCAAAGTCAGAAGTGGATTCGAAAGAAATTAGAAATATAAAGGAAGGATTTATATACTTCTCTTTCCTAATGGATCACTTCTGACTTTGGCAAATAATCCTGTGTGGCCGCACCCAAAAACCCAAGTGTTAAAGCAGCCACAACAACTCTGATTACTCTGTTAAACTGAATGTAGATCACAGTAGAACACTATAGTAAGTTCGTTTGAGTGGAGTTATGTGTGGTCCTGGTGATGAAGCATTATGTAGCTTTATATAATTTTATAGCCGTCTGAAATGACTCACACTGTAATCTATTAGTGAGAGAAGGAAGCAGAAGTAGTTTATTGGACCTGAAACAAGCAAGTGGAAGCACAAGCTAAACATATGAAGCAAATATTAGCTGAAATTATTCTTTGAACTTAATTGCAAAAGCTGAAAAAATGTAATAGCAAAGATAAATAGGTTCTTTTATTCTTCATGGTAATTTGCAAATGGGCATCGGTTTTGATCACACGTTATTTGAGCATTAAACATTTATGCCACCAGACACTGTACTATCATAGATTATGTGCAAGCTCACTTCTTGGATGCAGACCATTAAAGAAAGTTAATATTTTAATACATCATTAGAAACCAATTAGATATTGCAATCACATGTAGTAAAATAGTCAGTGAGGCAGAAAAGCCAAAGTACAAGACAGAGTCACCAGTCTGCTGGATCGTCAACTCTACTGATAGAGATAAGCTTTAAATATTATAAAAATCAACCATAATGGGAAAAATATTTGCATACAGTAAATGCATTTAACCACTACATTTTAGGATTGCGTCTCAATTCACATGATTATATTATAGCTTTGTGGGTGAGAAATTTATGTGGATCGAAATACAGGATTAAATCCCATCAGGACAGTGGAGGATAACCCTTTCTAAAGATTTTTTTTATGGAAAAAGCATCTCAGTATTTTTTCACATAAGCCAATACCTTTTAGCACTTAAAGTATAACTGTTAATTTTTTTTTTTTTTTTACTATTGGATTTTGGTGATTAATATCACCTTTTTGGCCCTGTTTTAATTTCTGATTATTTAATAAATATCCCATAAAAGCCACCTAAAAGTCCCCAGTATTGGCTATTTTTACCTGATATTAAAATCAGGTTGCTATGCTCCTTCCATCTACCAGATGAGGACGGAGCACGCTGCGTGCACTGGGAACTGATAGTGAGTCAACATTGTAAGGGAATGTATAAAAAGCCAGGTTCTTCCGGACAGGAGATAACAGTGCTGGGCTGTGTGTGTGAACTTCTCCACATGCCTGTGCTTGGCAGACACTCTCTTAGCAGTGCTGGACAATGTAGAGCCCTGTGAGATATGGCGGCTGCTCAGTCTATAAATTAAACCCTTATCTGATAAGAGGAGAGCTTGTAGAAGGACTATAGGCTTCAGTCAGACCTGGGAACTTCACTGCAAGACCCTCCCTATACAGAGCTGGTCTTCACTAACTTCACTGCAGGTGTCCTATGGATTAGCCTCAGGGCTGAGGGCGGCCATTTCAACAGAATAGTGAAATTGCAGTTTTATGCAGACTGGTTGCTAAGGGCTGAATCTTATTAAATAAGGGGTAAGTAATTCTAATATTTATTGATTCAGGAATATTATCATATTAGTAACTACATATATGAAAACTGAAATTAGGGTCTAAATGTGACAGTTATCCTTTAATATAAAAATTTCTCATTAAATTGTAATGCAACTTTGTGAGCATAGCCTTTCGGATGAATGAGTATGCAGCTGATCAGCTCACCTCAGTCAGTGTTCAGACTCGCAAATCGCCTGAAGTCAATGGGTGTCCATATTGAAGACCAGTACTTGTTCCACTATTTAAATTATTTTCACTAACAAGTAAACACTTGCGTTGAGCGATCATGCTCGGCCGAACACTGCGTGTGCTCGAGTCAGTGTATTTAAATCTAATTGAGCCTCTATTTCTGTTCAGCAGAAACTTTTCAGAAATAGAGGCAAACTTTAATTTATATATTTTATATTTTTTTTAGTGACTAAAAAAAATGTATGGCACAAAATAAATGTGTAATTCCCCCCAAAAAAACTTCTGATATATATGAATGCATAATATGTGGGAAACTACTATGCTGATGTTTTTGCCATAATATATTTACATATATTATAATGTATTATATATTCTAAATATATAATAATATATGTAAATATATTATGGCTAAAATATATATATTTATATATATATATATATATATATATATATATATATATATATTTAGCCTCTGTTTCTGAAAGGTTTCTGCCAGGATTTGAACTCACAACCTTGTACATTAGAGGCAAGGACCTTATCCACTTAGCTATAAAGCTGGATGTGAAACTGTGAAAAACCTCATAGCAGTGTCTCATGAGCTGATGAAATCTAGAAGGGCCAATACGCATCCTTAATATGTATCTGTATTGATGAAATAAAGAAAAAGAGGTTTTGAAGACAAAGAACATCCGCTGGGATTTTTTGCTATATTTCCATTGGAGTGATTCCCGTGCTGACAAACTGAAAGTCAGGTGCTGACCCTTTTTGCAAGTTATCTGCTCAACAGACATTAGACACTGCTATTTTATCAGGGAAATCAAAACTCACCATGCATGGGAGACAATACAGGGCCTTGTCCTCTAAGGACCACACCTGTGAACATGTGATTAAGATTCTTCTAGACCTTGGGGGAGTCAAGGCCTGCAATGACATGTTCTGCAAGTCTGTTTGACCTATAGAGGAAGGATAGCTCTGGATTGAAGGATCACACCTACTATACAGGAAGGTGTGAACCTCTAGAAGCATGTCTACAAACTATAAGGCCTCTTTCACACAAGCGAGTTTTACTTCTCTATGATGCGTAAAGCAAACTTATAGCATCCGGACTGAATGCGGAAAAATTGCAGCATGCTCTATATTCTGCATTTTTGATGCAGCTCTGCTTCCATAGAAATGGATGGGACATCTGGATGCAATGAGTTTTTCACTGATGGTGGCTAGGAGATGTATATTGTTATTAATCAGTGTTTTTTCATGTGCATGAAAAACGCATCCGAAACGTATTGCTCCAGCACAGAAAAAAATGAAACCCTGAACGCAATCGCAGACAAAACGGAATGAACTTGCATCCAAAACCATTTGTTTTTTCCTGAACAGATCCTAACACAGGCCGTATCATTTGTGTGAAAGAGGCCTAAATGGGCTGTGCTTATTGGCTAAGACAGTGGGGGAGATTTATCAAAACTGGTGTAAAGGAAAACTGGCTTAATTACCCATAGCAACCAGTCAGATTACACCTTTCATTTTTCAGAGCTCCCTTGGAAAATGAAAGGGGGAATCTAATTGTCTGCTGTAGGGAACTAAGCTAGTTTTCCTTTACAACAGTTTGATAAATATCCATCAGTATCTGGGAGGTGTTCCAGGGATGGGCAATGTATTGACTATGTGTGTGTGTGTGTGTGTGTGTGTATGTGTGTATGTCTAGTATATGTCTGCATATAGATAGTTATGCACTTTCTTCCCTACCCCTTCCTTTATGTTCCCTTTGTCCCTGTACTTTAGTTAGATAGTTAACCTTTTATGTATCATTCCTTGTTCCATTAATAAATCCCCTTTTAAAGATCCAGTAGCGATTTTTGTTAATTTACAATTAACTGGCACCCGAAAACTCAGCAGATTATACAAGAAGACTGAAATATACGCCAACAAGGGGCTGGTGCAGATTCCAGTTCACGTACACGAACTGCTGATGGCTGCACCTAATTTATGATGAGGGGTATGCCTTGTCATATTTAGGCACAATTTCCGGCAGCACGCAGGGTTATCAAAGACTGGCATATGCCACTGGTCTATGATAATTCAGGCCCTTTATTTAAAAATTGTGAAAACTTACATTTTTTTTTTCCATTGCTTTTTTATATGTAGCAATTTTCAACAGTTCTGAATTTGCTCTTTAAACGTTCTGCCATCATCTGTAATATTAAACGTAATTGTTAAATTATTTCCCATGTTCTGCCTGAATATTAATACAATTGAAACAACTTTGCAATTATGGATTATTCTGCTCATTTCTTTTTATGTGATTCCTTTTTATGTATTTGCCTTGCAATATCATGTCACCAAGATAAAAATGGTGCCATTTTTTATGGAAAATAATACTAATAACTCATTTTTAATTAAGAATGGTACAACTACTAGAGATAAAGAGGAAAATGGAAAACAGAAGAATGAATTATTTAAGACATTAGGATACCGTGTTAAAAGAGTGCTATAAAATCAGGGTCGTAGAAAGTACTAAGCATTTTTATAAATGGTAACTTCAAAGGAACAGCAGCAATATCTGCAGATAATATGCACCACAGGTTTAAGACAGACTGTTTGATTATAGGACAGCAGATATTTGCTGAACTCTATGGTAAAGAAGCAAAAACACAACATTTGCGTTAGTGGAAAGGCCACAAAAACCATCTTTATCGAAGAAGCACTGCAGGAAGTTTTTTTTTTCCTTTGTAAATTCTGTTTATATTAAAGAAAGTGAGAAGCCTAACAGTACATATATACAACGTGTAACAGAAGTTGGAGATATGCTTTCAAATGTCTGACAGCATAAAGATCAAAATTGTGCATTGTGACACCCAAACAGACCAAGTTCTCCTTCGCCGGTATCTAAAACATCAGTTTTGTCTAAATGAAGTCTGGATTTTCAAACTCTGGCTAATTGCGATGAGTAGACCTTGCCTTGCTGGCAGTGCCCCGTCTTGCCACTGTTGCTGTATGTCTATTTACCTGCATGTGCTGTACAGCTGCTGCTGTGGCCTACATCATGCCACTTATGCCACTTTCCAACCATCACCTTCTGTATGGCTGATGCTGCTACCAGCATGAGGCCATTGCTTTTTATCTGTTTACCTAAACGTCCTGTATGGCTGCTGCTGAAGCCAGTAATATGCCACTTTCTCACCATCATGTTCTTCTGCATCAGGCCACTAATTCCACTTGTCAAACAACACGTTCTGTACGGTTGCTGCTGCTGCTGCCTCCTTCATGCCACCGCCGCCACTTTTTTTACCCACAAACCAGAGTGTGTTTAAACATCACCTGCCCTGATAAGGGACAATTTTTGGAAGCTTTGGAATATGAAAAGGCATGTGCCAGCGCAATGTTTTTTTTAAAACGCTGTATGATAACACCATCAAATGTGCTTGTACCCATAGCTATGTATATCAGTGTCACTCAGACATCCCTGTCATTGCTTTGCAGAGCTTAGGGAGGAAGAAGGGAAAACTAATTCATAAAATATAAATTAGAAGAGATAACAAGTTTTCCAAGAAATTATGAGTCTTAGGAGGCTAGAGGGGGTTATACACCTACTTTTGGGGCAATTGGAGCAACTTTGATTCAGCCCAAATCGATTTAAGTCTGAACTGAACTTTTCCAAAAATTTAGCAAAACAAATCTCAAGTGGTTCACTTATCTGTACTCTGTATGTTGCCCCATGCATAGAGTGATGCTGATGATACAATTTCTACTTTATCTAAAAGTGAAAGAATGTAGTGATATAGTAGATGAGTGTATAAAGTGATAAGTTGCATAGTTATAACATTTTCTAAGACATTGTTTATAATATCATTATGCTCTGTGCAGAATAATCATTGTATTTATATGATATACAGCTTCACACTGCTCTGCCCTGCCTCCTCCTTATAATAGATAGGTTTCTTTCTGTCAGCCCTTACAAGTAGGGGGTAGGATAGTGTGGTGTGAAGCTGTATAAGTGTCAAGCACCTGGGATCCAAGGCAGACCTCCGGGACGTCTTGCAAACAGGACACAGGCAAGATTCAGACCATGGACCAACAGAATACTTTATTACACATGTAATAAAAGCACATGACAGTAGGGCAGGTTAGGCAATAGTGGTAGCACTACCACACAACCAAATGCACCAGAGGCAAAACCCAGAGGGCGGACAGCCACGTTCTTCATAGAGCCCCCTGGTGGTGGGGATGAACTGGGCTGAGGGCTCAGTGGTCACACCTCTAGGAAGGTCCTGGTACACTTGCCCCCTACCTACAGAGTACCACGCTGGTGCAAACACCAGCATAAACAAACATCAAAACTGGAACCCAACCAAACACAGGACATGGATCAGACAACAAGACAAACAGGAACCAGCACAGAAGCAGATGCCTGGACCCCAAGCGGAATAGAAGCATAGCTGTCTCAGGCAGAGCTGAACACAGAGTAGAGATCCTCCCTCAAGGGAACCCAGGAACCCTCTCATGAAGGCAGGACATACACAGGAACAGACTAGATCATAAGCAGTTAGCACTGCCAGACTAAATACAGAACAGGGTGGATCCAGACAGAGAACAGGTACAGAAGAACAGACAACAGAATAACATCATAACACCACCAGCAACACATCAACATCATCAGAAGACAGGTACAGAAGATCAGACAAGGCAACAACAACAACACATTACCAGATGACTCCACACAAAAGGGCAGATGGCAAAGCCCCCTGGGTCAGCAGCAAGGGGCTACACCCAGTAAGGCACAGGACAGACAGAATCTCCTGGGTGAGCAGCAAGGTGCTACACCCAGCAAGACATAAGATAGACTGACCACAAGCCCCACAGCTCACAGATAGATATAGCTGCGATAACTAGGACACCTAATAAACCACACACAGAAACAGATCAGGGAATGTTAACCCCATAAGAACAGGAGTACCAGAACCACAGAACACATAAGCTGAAGTACAGGACATTGCCACTGGCAACCATATTACATGGAGTCCACCGCAGCCAGTACGCCAGAGCACAAACATCCCGTGTCACAGTGAAACACAGAAAAGCATCCATAATAAGGCCATGATCACACACAAGGCCGCAGCCAGCATGCATAACAGAACCAGCATACATGGGAACACCCACAGCCAGTACACAAAGTGCATGCAGCCAGCCTGCATGGCACCAGAGACAGGAACCACAGACACGCAGACACAAAAGCCAAAAACACAGGCCATGATTCACACACCACCGCAACTAGCATGCAGTCCCAAGCAAACAGCATACACAGGTGTCAGCCGGCAGCCAGTCTACACGGCACCAGAGACAGGAACTGCACGGCGATGCAGACATGGGGAGTACACACATACACGAGTATAGTTTACACAAGACACAACAGCCAGCACTCAGTCCCAAGCAACCAGCATACACAGGTTTTGGCCTGCAGCCTGGCCTGGAAAAAATAAGCTGCACTAGGTGAGCCATGTCAGTAAAGAGAAGGAACTAAGATGGAAAATAACCCATAAATGGCACACAAAATAAAACAGGTATACACAAGGTATACCCAAGAGACACCACATTACTCTTGTGCTAAATTCCTGTATTTAGGCAAAAAAATAAAAGATGGTGGAGTGATTCTTTCAACATATGTAAAAAATGCAACCATAGTAAAAATATAAGTATTGAAACAACTGTAATGCAAATATTATTAACTATCAAACACTACAAAGATTCTCATAAATAGTTATGTAAACTGTCATGGAATGAGTGTAGTCTAAGTATATGAGCAGATACATCGATGCTGAGCTCTAACATCCAAGTACCCTGAGCACTATTCTTGGTGCTTCCTATGTTCCCAACCCAATGCAATAGCTAAAAGTTTAGGAGCTCACATGCAATTTCACCTACAATTTCTGCTGTGAAGGCCATGATGACAATTGGAACAGTCTTTGCCATACAGATACTGTACTTTATCAGTATGAAAGGAAGAATAGCAGAAATGGTGCAAACTTAAAGAAGCACATTCCACACTTTATTTTTATTCTTTGACCTGTTAGAAATGTATTGTACCTGATATAAACTGTAGTGAAGGTAATATTTAGAGGCATTCTGTTATTCATTCCATCATAATAAAAGTTGATGAGCTGTAAAACACATCCGTCCCGTTTCCGTTATGCAGGGGAGTCCTTTCCTATATAACGGAAATGGGACAGATCCGTTTTGCAGCCTATAGACTTCTATTATGAGGGAATGAATAACGGAATGCCTCTAAAGGCACTTATCCTCTTTCCTGATTTTGCATAACAGAGGCATCTCTAATTTCATGACCTTTCCAATGAGTCTCTGTGTATACTAGGAGGGAAGGTTACACTTACAGAGGCTTCAGCCTAAAAGGAGACCTACTTTAGAGGGATATAACATGCTTTGTAGGTAAACCCCATTCACTGATAGGACTAAGCCTTCTTTCTTTAAAGAGGTTTTCCACTCTTTGCATATTGATAACCTCTCTAAAGGATATGTCATCAATATCAGATTAGTTGGCTATTGAGACCCTGCATGCCCACTAATATAAAAATCTCTGGGACCTATAGCAAGAATCTGAATTGGGCCCCCTAACCCCACCCACTACCCACCCCTGGACCATCCCAACTTCTGTCCTGGCACCTCCCCTGCCACACCCCCATTTGCCAATAAAGAAATGTATACTGTACATACATTCATACGTATTCGTACTGACCCAGAGAATACAGGACACAGATCAGTTTTTGTTTTTTTAATCAAATTATATTTATCAAAGGTTTTTCATTTAGACAATTTATACAGAATAACCGTACATTATATGTCAATACACTCAGATCAATCATACATTATCAGAATAAGCATTTCAGTAACACTGCATCAAATTAAACTCTGCCCAATCCCCCCCCCCCCAACTTACCCCCTCCCCCCCTCCGTGTGGTCATTTCCTTTGATAATCACTAAAATATTCCAGTTCTCTTACATCTTAACTTCCAAATCGCCTAAGGACCATTTCATTCCAAATATGCATTAATCGCTGAGATTTCGCCCCGGGTCCAGCCAGCCACACCTGCCATTGTTTTTAAAATTTCTAAACAGTGCCTGTATCCAGTGTTTTGCGATGGATTTACGTGCAATGTACAATAATTTAGCAATTGCTAATTTATAATCATTGGAGGCTGTGAGATCCTCTACACAACCAAAGTACCCCACCAGTGGAGTCCTTGGCAAAATAACTCCATAAGTGTTTTCTATTTGTCTATACACTCCACACCAGAAACGCTCCAGCTCTGTGCAGGACCAAATCATATGAGCCAAGTCTGCATCCGGGGCAGCACACCTAGGACAGTTAGAGTCTGCACGTAGACCCATCTTAAATAAGAGTTGTGGCGTCTTGTATACCCTATGAATAAGGAATAATTGTGATCGTCTGTGTGCCACACTCATAGATATTGCGGGTACTGCCCCCAAAACATCCCTCCATTTTCCCTCTGACAGTTCTCCCACATCTCTCTCCTATTTATCTTTGAGACTGGTCAAGGGATCCCGCAATACTTTATCTAATAAACTGGCATAAGCCATGGATATAATCGTGCGCGATAATCTGGCCTGCCCAACTGAATCAATCACTGGCATGGAGTGCACAGCCAAAGGAGTCCCCCGCTCCTGACACCGTATGGCATGTCTTAACTGTAAGTATTGGTAAAATACTCGGTTTGACAATTGAAACTCTGTCTGTAGTTGTTGGAAAGATTTAAGATTATTTTCTGGGTAAAGATGTGCTATTCTTGTAACCCCAGCTCTTTCCCAACTGGTGAAACCTTCCAACTGGAATAGTTCCCACAACCTTGCATTCCTCCAAATAGGGGTACATTTTGTACATCCAGTAACTCCTAGTAACTGTTTTGTTTTCTCCCAAATTTTATGTATCAGGAGCATGGTAGGTAGGCCTGGTGATCTCAGTCAAAATTTATGTGCCTCTAGTACAGTACCTCCATCAAAGATTTGTCGGACAATAGGGACTGTATAATTAGTCTCCTAGAGTCCAATACAATACTGCCATCCTCTATCCCCCATCCTTGCATATGTTGCAGTTGTGCAGATATATAGTAAACCCATGGGTTGGGCAAGGCTATTCCTCCCTCTGTCTTAGGCAGCTGTAGTTTGGATAGTGCTATTCTGGTGGTCTTCTTTTTCCAGATTAACTCTCTAAATATGCCATCTGTTCTGCAAAATAGGTACCTCGGAACCCACACTGGTGCATTATGTAAGACATATAATAATTGTGGCATTAAAATCATTTTGGCCAGGTTAGCCCGCCCCATCATTGAAAGAAGCAGTTTAAGTCAAGAGTGTATTTTTTGTTTCATTTTCCCTAGTATCGGAATAATATTAGAAACACAGTAGTCCTGTACATTGCGAGTTATCCAAATGCCTAACTATTTAAATGTGTCTACACTCGGGATCGGGATCTTCTCCACCCACCTCTTATCTTCTTGTGGAGACATCAGCATAATTGCCGATTTGGTCCAGTTAATAGATAATCCTGAGTAACTGAGAAACAGATCTATAATCTCCATAACCCGACCAACAGAGGTTCCCACATCATCCAAAAATAAAAGCATGTAATCGGCATATCATGCCAGTCTTTCCTCAAACTCTATCTGAGAGTCTTACCTAATAAGTGCAACCAATGGCTCTATAGCTACAGCAAATAAAGGCGATGATAGTGGGCAGTGGGCACCCCTGCAGCGTCCCTATCCCCAGGTCAAAGCTATCCGATAGTACATTATTTACTCTAATTTTGGCTCTAGGTGTCACATAGAGCAACTGGACCCATGAAAGGAATACTGGCCCAAATCCCATACGCCTCAAGACAGCCCATAAGTATCCCCACTCAACACTATCAAACGCTTTTGCAGCATCACTGCCTTACCTAATTGGCCCCCTGGAATTGCCTGCATATTAAGGAACAGCCTTCTCAGATTAATAGCAGTAGATTTAGATGGTATGAACCCCGATTGGTCTGGGTGTATCACAGATGTAATTACCATCGCCAGCCTATTGGCCAGAACTATTGCCAGGATCTTTACATCTGCTGTTAGTAGAGAAATACGACTCTGGATGATCAGGATCCTTCCTTAGCTTGGGAATGACTACTATGGTGGCATCATAAAGAGAGTCTGGTAAGTGACCCCTCTCTAGTGCTTTTACATAGACATCTAGCATTGTTGGTAATATTTCCTCTCCCAGAGATTGTACATTTCCATTGGCAGTCCGTCAGGACCAGGCGCCTTTTCCTTCACCATACTACCTATAGCTATTTTTAACTCCTCTAATGAGATGGGCAACTCTAGACTATCTCTCTCCTCCTCCGATAGTTCTGGTAGGGTTACATGACTTAAATATTGTATCAAATCTTCCTCATTATATCTACATTTTTAAGTGTAAAGTTCTTTGTAAAACTGCTGGAATACCGTTAGAATGTCCGCAGTCTCAGTAACCACCATCCCTGATCTTATGCACATATGAACACTCTGATTGCACTTTAGCTATTGTTGCCAACATATGTCCTGTCTGTTCATCTTCCTCAAAATACCTTTGCCTCAAAGAAGCGTCCATGACTTGCCTCCTCTAAACTGTAAGCGTTAAATGCCTCCTGCGACTCCTTCCAATTCGCCATTGACGATGGTGTAGGGTTTTGGACATGTAACATCTCTTTTTCCATCAGCCTGTGGCTAAGCTCCTCCCCCATGGCTTTTGTTCGTTTTTTGATCTTGGATATATGTGCAATAAAGGTGCCTCTCATAAACGTCTTTATGGCATCCCATATCACCCCCATGTCAGCTGAGCCCAAATTAATCCTCAAAAATTCTCCTACCTGCATTCTATTTTTCAAATTCTACCCCATTTGGAATTTTTTTGCCCGCTTCA
Organism: Bufotes viridis; assembly: GCA_033119425.1. NCBI lineage: Eukaryota > Metazoa > Chordata > Amphibia > Anura > Bufonidae > Bufotes > Bufotes viridis. Next base: position 311,179,499 of record CM065590.1, read on the forward strand.
CACTACATTGTATGCCATATTAAAGTACATCTTCTGCCACAAAAAATAAGCTCTCATACAATTATGTGAACTATGTTAAGTTATAGCTCAAGGAAGATAAAAAAAGAAAAGAAAATGCAAAAACTAAAAATTCTCTGGTATCCTAAGGGTTAAAGGGGCTATCTAACCCCTATTATTCCCCCCAAAATGCCCAAGCACCACATACAGATAATACTTATGCCCAGTGGGGGGGTGCAGCCAATAGCAGGCCATGTCAGAAATGAGCCTTCATAGTGTCACTCGTTATGCTAGGGAGGCTTGTTCCCATCATGGCCTGCTATCGACTGCCCCCCATGTCTCTGGATGTTTTCATCTGCATGACGGGAGGGAGGCAGTGGCGGCTGTGAGGGCTTGAGGAGCAATGCGGTTGCCTGGGAATAAGGTAAGTAAGGTGCCCGAGCATTTTGGGGGGCATTATAGGAATTTGATAACCCCATTAACTTTCTGCTGCTGATGCATTCCCTTGCTGACGCCCCCGAGATGACTGATGTGCTTCTGAAGGCTCAGAGGACTCAGGAGGACAGTGTGCTTTTGCCCCCCTCCACAGGAATGCATCAGCAGCAGGGAGTTAAAGGGGGTATCTAATCCCTATAATGCCCCCAAAATGCCCAGGCTCCTTACTTACCTCATTCCCTGACACCTGTATTGCTCGTGATGCCCACACAGTTGCCACTGCCAATACAGTGCCCATTGTGCTGCCCAATGCCTCCAAATACTATACTGTAAAAATAACAGTGCATTATAGAGAGCCCTTTATAGTAACAGTGCTCTCCAAATTATAATTAATACTAATTATTCTCTCCCAGAGTGCCCCCCTTAATTATAAAGCCCCTTATAGAGTCCCCAGTACCTTAAATGCCCTGTACTGTTTCCCCAGTAATTGAAATGATCCCCTTTAGTGTCCCTAGTAGCCTAAACGTTCACCTATAGTGCACCCAACAGCTTAGCAGTCCACTATAGTGCCCTCTAGTAGCTTATCAGTCCACTATAGTGAGCCTCATCACAGCAGTCCCCTATAGTGCCCATTTGCAGCTTATCAGTCCCCTATAGTGCCCCCCACACCTCTGGCATGACGCACACACCTCAATCACCTGTCACAGACAGGAGCATACATAGAAATCACTGGGGCTGGGGCGGCAGATGTAAGCGCAGAGAGGTGCTTGCGTCTGTGTGTACCCGTGTGGCGCCTGCTCCTGCTGCCTGCCAGTGATACACTGGCCAAGCCCAGATCATCAGGTCAGACAGGGAGGGGTGGTCGCATCCATAGGCGGAGGAGGGGGGGTTGCATGTCAGCGGAGGAGAACACACGTGCCGCACGGCGCATAATATTAACTACGTTTATGATTCTCTGTGCAGAGTAGATGGAGGGGCAGGGTCTTTCATGAGCTCCGGGCCCCCCTGTGCCGCGGACCCCATAGCAACGGCGTGGTCTGCCTATATTGACGGTACGCCACTGCTTTCAGAAGACAATAGCATTGCTCTGTGCAAGATCTGCAACAGTAAAATAATCCATGGACAGTCAAGCACAAACATAGGCACCACAGCCCTACTGAACAAAATAAAGTGGCATCACCTGATCCAGTGGGAAAAAGTGCAACAAGATTTTACTCCTTCTCTCAGTCTCCTTTGCGGCAGACAGGCCACATCTATGGGCAGTTTAGTGTCCTTGTCGTCTTCATTATCACTTACTGCTTCTCCCACTGAGAGTCCTCCTCCTCCGTTCCATCGTCAACCATCGATAACAGAATGTCTTAACATTTAGTACAGTCTGTGTCCTTTAGGGAGCTGATGGCCTTCACTCAGCCTCACTGTAAGATAGCCATTATTTTTCCCAAAAAGCCATCCCTGCTTTGTACTCTTACATGGTGGGAAATGTGGACTATTCCTTGCATATATTGTTGTGTGGCAAGGTGGACACCTCAGTGGACACCTGGAGTAGCTGTTATGGGCAGGAACAGTACATATCTTTTACAACCCAATGGGCCAATGTTTTTTGAGGCAGCGGCCAGGTCTTTTTGACACTATCGCATATGTGTCATACTGGCTCCTACACTAGGCACTTTTGTGCCTCCTCCAGCTTTACTTCCATGAGCACCCTGCTATCCCCAACAGTAGTAGGGCAGAATGTTGCTCCCCTTCCCCCTCCCTTCTATCATATGTGTAAAGTCAAGACATGTCATGTGGTGTTGTAGTCGGCCTGGTTGGGAGTATGCACACAGCCTATCACTTTCTAAAGTGCATTAAACAGCAAACATTCCGCTCCAGATCCCATCCAGTCTCCCCGCGAACTCCAGCTGGACAAGGTGTTTAGCGACAATGGCTGAAACATCATGGCCATGTTGAACCTGGGGGAAATAACACTAGCTCCCTGCATGGTGCACATCATAAACCTTGTCTTACAATGCTTTTTAAAAAGTGCAGTGGCTTGTGGAAGGTGCAGGCAATCTCCAGGAGACAGTTCTAGCATTTAAGCCATTCTTTTGTGGCAAGGAACGCCCACCTGGACTTGCAATGATAGAAAGTCTACCATTATACCGTTTGATCTGCAACACACCAACTTGCTTAAATTCCCCTTTGCACATGCTAGAGCATCTGTACGAGCAGCATAATTCTGTCATTAGAGACAACTGTGGCATGAACAATGTCATCCCCTGATATTTATCTTACAACAGATGCTCACGCAACAGACGACAACGCTGGAAGAATTACAGCTAACATACCTTGCTGCCTGGCCTGTAGCTGTCAGGTACTCACAAGGAGAAAGTCACAATGAGGAGGAGGATAAGGAGGGGCTGCCACTGGAAGAGAAGGAGGAGTCAGAGATGGAGGAGCAGGAGGATAATGATGACAATGACACCAGCCACTGGCTCCTTGGAGGCCAAAATACTTCATTAGCAGGAAACACTGTGTACGCAGCTTGCCATAGCTTTCCGCGAGAAGGCACCCGATTCCAGCATGTCTGAAAGGTAGCCCCCTCTCCTCCCCCCACAGAGTCATCTACCTCCTATCATCTCCACTGCCAAAAGTAGCAGAAGCCACAGCAGCAGCCAGTTCGGTCCTCAACACGATGGAACAGTTTTTTTCATGTGCCATGCCAGGCAATCATCAATTGGAGAGCACCTCAACACCCAGGTTCAGTCCTACCAGGACTCTGACCTCTCTCTGGCACGTACCTTCTTACCTGACCCCATGGACTTCTGGGTAGACATACTAGAACATTGGCCCAAAATGGCCCAGTATGCTCTCTCTGTTCATTCTTGCCCAGTCTCTAAAGTCATCTTGGGGAGGGTTTTTAGCACAGCAATGGGCATGGTGACATCCGAATGGACCATGTTATCCTCCACCAGTGTCCAAAATATCACTTCTGGTCCCTCATCCTCCCACTGCCACTGTCTGCCTGCCAACATGTACCATATGGCGGGTGCTGCTGCCATCCCCACAGCTGCTACTCTTCGCTGCAAATCCCCTACTGCCACCACTATTAACACTACACAACCAAATCTACTACTTATACCCCTAAACAGAAAATCAACTGTCTTGGTTTTTCCATGTTATGCTGCTACTGATCCCATTACTGTTGCAGCCACATGTGATTATTACGTTACCCTTTCCACACTGTAGTCCTGCTGATCCCAATTGAATGGGAGAGTTTTTCTAGTTTTTCTAGGGCTGTTCAGAACCAGCCACATTTTCTTCTGACAATTATCACTTCTACTTGTATAAATATGTGCAAGCATTCTGCCTCCATTAACACATCATTTTTAAAGGCTTGGTCCCAGCAAGCCACAGTTTTTTTTTTTTTTTACCTGTAACACCATGTTTAATCACCATTTGCCCTTGATAATAGACAAGTTTTAGAAGTTTTGAATTATGAAAAGTCATAACATGTGACAACCCCACATGTTTTTAAATACTCTGTTTATTAATGCAATCAACCATGCATTTACCCATGCTAAGCTAAGGGACGGAGAGAAGAAAATGTAAAAAAAATAAAAAATTACCAAAATGAGATAACATCTTTTCCCACAAATTCCAATTTCTACAAGTCAATTGGTCAGATATTCTAATTCTACTGTCCTTATGGGTGGAGAGTTGGCTTGCACATCTCACTTTCAGTTGAATATTATATGTGATCAAGTGTTTTTGACACCTATGTATTCATATTTATTTACTGAGGCTATTCAGGAAAAATATGAGTAGTAGTATGCTGGAGGATGTTATATAATAATTTTAAAGCCAGTTAGAGCATGTTTGCTTTGGGTCAGAAACAAACTTTTCAAAAGGTTTTAACGAATTAGACCCAAATCAAATTTCTGGAAGTTTGCTCATCCTTAGACCCCTTGCAGACGAGCGTTCCTCCCGCAGCGAGTCTGCATCGCAGCTCCTGGCATGACCTCCTAGCACTGACGGGATTCACATAGCATTATATTGATTTATGATGCTATGTAACCCTTACAGTTCTGGAATGTTTTGGATAACACTGAGAGCATTATGCCAGTGTTATTCAATACATTCCAGAACTTTAAGGGTTACATAGCATCATAAATCAATATAATGCTTTGTGACCCCCGGCAGCGCTGGAAGTTCAGGCCGGGAGCTGCGATGCGGACTTGCTGTGGGAGGAACGTTCATCTACAAGGGCCCCTAGGTAAAGTCGATTCGGGTCCGAATCAAACTTTTTAAAAAATTCTGCAAACCTGAATGTAAGTGAATCTGAAAAGGTTTGCTGATCTCTAGTATGTATTTAATATCAATAGTTCGATAATAAAATTTTAGTTTTTTAAAAAAAATGTAAACACAGGTCAGATACAATAATGCGTTGGTTAACATAGATATAAAAATGCTGTGTTTTGGTGAAATATATTTGAACCATAGGGTACATTTATTAAGACCGTTTTAGACGCCAGTCTTAATAAGGCCCTGCACTGGATCGCCAAAGTTATGTAGAGGCACTGGCTTCTACATAACTCCATCAGATTTACTGCTGCTTTTAAATATAAGACAGCATCCTAGCTGCCATACATTTAGACCATTTTGTACGTCTAAAACAGGTGTAAAAATGCTAAATGAGATGGGCCACACCACACCCACTTTTTTTTGACCTGGCATGAACAGGGAAAAGTCTCAGATTGTGGCTCAAATGGCCTTTATGCTGCAGTCTGCGCTAGAAATATGCCTAAAATAGGTTTGATAAATCATGTGCTTAATACTGGCTCAACAATTATATTTCTGTAGTAAATTTTCTTTGAAACATTGTCTGATGCACGTATACATCTGCTAACAAGTATATAAAAATGTAGTGTTTACGGTGAAATATCTTTGAACTATGCATTTAATATCACTGGTTCAACAATGACATTTTTGTACTAAAAATGCCTGATGCAGTAATGCGCTTGCTAACATGGATATAACAATGCAGTGGTTACAGTAAAATCTCTGAAATATGGGTTCAATAACAGGTCTAAAAATGGCGTTATTTCCATAAAATACCTTTGTTACTGTAACACGTTTAATAATACAAATAAAATGCACTGAGAAAAATGTGTAATTGCTCAATTTGCAGCAAAATGCTTTGGGGTTTTGTGCTTGCAATAAGCCTATATACAACCTCCTGTACCGTTTGGGATGTCATCTATGCTAAACACCTATTAGCGACCTCGACAAGGGAGGGGTAGGTTTGCAAGTGTCTTGATCTCATCTTGCACACCCCCTCCATTGTGGAGTGAGTATTATATACTGTTTATTTACTCTGTGTTTGGAATATATTGCTTCACTATATCCTTTTCTACAGACCTTTCCTGCTAAACCACACACAAGGAGGCAGAAAGTGTCTAAGACCCTTAATAAATATGTTGCACTGCACAGCATGTGCACCAGAGTTCTGGCACATTTTCACTACTAAATGTTTTTATTTTCCTGACTCACAATCTGATCACTATTTTTACTCTCACTAAATTTTAGAAAACTCACTCATAGGCTAAATTGAAATGGTTGATTTGAATAACAGCACTTTGATTGGCCAAATTTTAATCATCTCTGAATTACAAGTAAATGCTAAAAATCTTTTCATAGAAGCCCTGTCTTGTACTTTGTACTAAACTGATTAAAATGAGTGGTGCAGCATTGATGTACTATTTAAATAATGTTTTTTGCATGCCATCATTCATCAAAAATACTCAAGAAACAGGAACTCAATGAATCACCTGACACAATGAGTCTGTCATTTGCCATTTTCATTTAATACATTTTCTTTTGAATAAAAATGTAATTGTCACAGTGAAATCAAACCAGAGCCTCCTAACAAATGGGTGCTGACTTGTAATTAAACCAATAAAAGCTCTTATTGATGAGGCTGAGAGCTCAAATCCAATTAAAAAAGCAGATAACTGAAAGACTAAAAAAAGATTATTTAGAGAAATTAAAAAGAAATCAAAGTCATGCTATTTAACATGAACACGATACCTACAGGCTACAATTAGTTAGGGCAATTTTCACAGCAAGCACCAAATCATGTTAAGAATGCCTTACAATTAGGGATAAGCGAACCCGAACTGTATAGTTCAGGTTCGTACCGAATTTTGGGGTGTTCGTGACACGGACCCGAACCCGAACATTTACATAAAAGTTTGGGTTCGTTATTCGGCGATTTCTATGGCGCATTTTGAAAGCCTACAAAGCATTGTATTTCTTTCCATAAAAGGGTATATTACACAAAGTGATAAATTACAAGTGCTGAAAGCATAATCCTATATATTTTTTCACACGCTACTGTGCATCTCCAAGTGTAAATCTGTCCGTAAAAGGATACATTTCATCCAGGGCCTAAATACTAGACCTACAATTGATAATTATAGCAAAAGCAGGTGCACTCTGCGGCAATACTAAACCCTCACACTGATAAAATTGAGGGGTTAGTTCGACATATCCTACTAGGAGGACATGTCTTAAGCTCAGACACCACGGCAAGATCCCTCAAGTAGCCCGAGGTCCTACCACTCAACCTACCTGTGCCGTATGGGCGATACCAGGAGTCGTTGGGCATTACGGGAGCGTAAGGCCTGACTCACAGACAGCTCACCAGTGACCTCCAGCATGTAACCATGCTTGCAATGGGAGGTGCCTGTGAGCCCCACCCGAGACCGGCTGATATGGCCCAGAGCCTCCCAGGTGCACCTGAATGTAGCCTATAGATGAAAAGCAGGCACATTTAAATCGGAGTTCATACACCTCCAAACATTTTATACAACCCATTAGAAAACGTGGTGTGGTGTTTAACAAGCAGGATATGTTCAACCCATATGCAGTTGTGCATGTATCTAGGGGAGCACATCCTGCACTTGTAGTCCGTTGCTAGAGGCAATCAACAGCAAAAAATGCATACAATGGAAGATGCCAGCAACGGACTACAAGTACCACAATAACCATCCTACATACGATAGCGATAATGTGGATGTGGAGAACAATCAAAAACATAACCATAGCAAAAGCAGGTGCACTCTGCGGCAATACTAAACCCTCACACTGATAAAATTGAGGGGTTAGTTTGACATATCCTACTAAGAGGACATGTCTTAAGCTCGGACACCACGGCAAGGTCCCTCAAGTAGCCCGAGGCCCTACCACTCAACCTACCTGTGCCGTATGGGCGATACCAGGAGCCGCTGGGCATTACGGGAGCGTAAGGCCTGGCTCACCAGTGACCTCCAGCATGTAACCATGCTTGCAATGGGAGGTGGGAGGTGCCTGTGAGCCCCACCCGAGACCGGCTGATATGGGCCAGAGCCTCCCAGGTGCACCTGAATGTAGCCTGTAGATGAAAAGCAGGCACATTTAAATCGGAGTTTATACAACTCCAAACATTTTATACAAACCATTAGAAAATGTGGTGTGGTGTTTAACAAGCAGGATATGCTCAATCCATATGCAGTTGTGCATGTATCTAGGGGAGCACATCCTGCACTTGTAGTCCGTTGCTAGGGGCAATCAACAGCAAAAAATGCATACAATGGAAGATGCCAGCAACGGACTACAAGTACCACAATAACCATCCTACATACGATAGCGATATTGTGGATGTGGAGAACAACATGTTCTTGTGGATGGTTATTGTGGTACTTGTAGTCCGTTGCTGGCATCTTCCATTGTCTGCATTTTTTGCTGTTGATTGCCCCTAGCAACAGACTACAAGTGCAGGATGTGCTCCCCTAGATACATGCACAACTGCATATGGGTTGAGCATATCCTGCTTGTTAAACACCACACCACATTTTCTAATGGTTTGTATAATATGTTTGGAGGTGTATAAACTCAGATTTAAATGTGCCTGCTTTTCATCTACAGGCTACATTCAGGTGCACCTGGGAGGCTCTGGGCCATATCAGCCGGTCTCGGGTGGGGCTCACAGGCACCTCCCACCTCCCATTGCAAGCTTGGTTACATGCTGGAGGTCACTGGTGAGCTGTCTGTGAGTCAGGCCTTACGCTCCCGTAATGCCCAATGGCTCCTGGTATCGCCCATACGGCACAGGTAGGTTGAGTGGTAGGGCCTCGGGCTACTTGAGGGACCTTGCCATGGTGTCCGAGCTTAAGACATGTCCTCCTAGTAGGATATGTCGAACTAACCCCTCAATTTTATCAGTGTGAGGGTTTAGTATTGTCGCAGAGTGCACCTGCTTTTGCTATGGTTATGTTTTTGATTGTTCTCCACATCCACATTATGGCTATCGTATGTAGGATGGTTATTGTGGTACTTGTAGTCCGTTGCTGGCATCTTCCATTGTATGCATTTTTGCTGTTGATTGCCCCTAGCAACGGACTACAAGTGCAAAATGTGCTCCCCTAGATACATGCACAACTGCATATGGGTTGAGCATATCCTGCTTGTTAAACACCACACCACGTTTTCTAATGGTTTCTACAATTGATATTCCCCTAAATCTAAGGTTACTGCTGTGCCTGGATTAGTGTAATACGGTACATAAATAGATACAACCGGGCAGAAACACCATACATAAATAGATAGCCAGATAGTGTTAGGTGCCTGTAAAAAAAGGCCTGAATTTGAATTCAATACATTGGGCCAAATAATTTTTTTCTTATTGTGGTGAACGGTAACAATGAGGAAAACATCTAGTAAGGGCCCATCACTTGTCCGTGGCTAGGGGGAAACGGAGGACGATGACGATATGCCTCCCACAGAGGACAGCTTGTCCTTACCTCTGGGCAGCCTGGCACACGTGAGCGACTACATGCTGCAGTGCCTGCGCAACGACAGCAGAGTTGCCCACATTTTAACGTGTGCTGACTAATGGGTGGCCACCCTGCTGGATCCACGGTACAAAGACAATGGGCCAGATTTATCATTACTCTTGCAGTTCACTCCACTTTCAAAGAAGGCGTATGTGTATTTGAGTCAAGTCAAATTTATCATGGGCTCTTTCAGAGGTTGATAAATCTGGTGTATTTCTGGTTCCTAGTTGTATTTTGGCTTTGTCTTTGGAAAAGTCGCAATTTTAAAAAAGTGATTTTGTCAAACATAAGCATGGTCATGAGTGGAGTGAGTTTGCGCAATTTTTTGCGACTTTTTTGCGACTATTTAAAAAGTCGCAATAATAAATCTGTCTTGCAAGTGATTTACATATGACAAAACGCCCATAAACTTGGTTTTAGAGTGAGTGGCGTATGTCTCCAAAAAGTCGCAAAAAATTGCGCAATTTGGCTTTTTGCGCAATTTTTTGCGACTTTTCAACTCCAGAAAAGTGACTTAGGCTAATGATAAATCTGCCCCAATGTGCCCACCTTACTTCCTGCACTGGAGCGTGATAGGAAGATGCGTGAGTACAAGCGCGCGTTGGTAGACGCGCTACTGAGAGCATTCCCAAATGTCACAGGGGAACAGGTGGAAGCCCAAGGTGAAGGCAGAGGAGGAGCACCAACGCAGCTGTGTCACGGCCAGCTACTCTGAGGGCAGGGTTAGCATGGCAGAGATATGGAAAAGTTTTGTCACCACGCCACAGCTAACTGCACCACCACCTGATACGGAACGTGTTAGCAGGAGGCAGCATTTCACTAACATGGTGGAACAATACGTGTGCACACTCCTCCACGTACTGACTGATGGTTCAGCCCCATTCAACTTCGGGGTCTCCAAATTGTCCACATGGCCTGAGCTAGCCTTTTATGCCTTGGAGGTGCTGGCCTGTTACAATGGTGGGTGACATGAAGCCTGATTCTCTGCTATGCGACCTCTCTCCTCTGTCTTGGTGCCTGGGCCTAAATATCTGAAAGTGGCCTGTTCTATTGGTGGGTGACATGAAGCCTGATTCTCTGCTATGCGACCTCTCTCCTCTGTCTTTTCCATTGGTGGGTGACATGAAGCCTGATTCTCTGCTATGGGACCTCTCTCCTCTGTCTGAGTGCTGGGGCCTGAATAAGTAAAAGTGGCCTTTCCATTGGTGGGTGACATGAAGCCTGATTCTCTGCTATGGGACCTCTCTCCTCTGTCTGGGTCCTTGGGCCTAAACAAGTAAAAGTGGCCTTCTCCATTGGTGGGTGACATGAAGCCTGATTCTCTGCTATGGGACCTCTCTCCAATTGATATTGGTTAATTTTTATTTATTTTATTTTAATTAATTTCCCTATCCACATTTGTTTGCAGCCCTCTAGCCCTTTCCTGGGCTATTTTACAGCATTTTTAATGCCCAAACGTTCTGGTCCTCATTGACTTCAATGGGGTTCGGGTCCGGGTGAAGTTCGAGTTGAGTTCGGATCCCGAACCCAGGACCCCCCTCGGCATTGTACCAAGGTGCCTACTGAATGATTTCAGCAGGCACCTTGTTCCTATCACCGCCCGACACGCGGTGGTGATCGGAAATACACAGAGCGTACATGTACGCCCTGTGTCCTTAAGGACTCGGACATCAGGGCGTACCTGTATGCCCTATATCCCTAAGAGGTTAAACTCACCATCCTGATTACTAATTGATCCAGCACCAATACTCTGTTCTCTCTGCCAGGCTGCAGCTGGGACATAATGTTTTGGCTTGGCTGCCGCGGTAAGATTCCAGTGTACAGCACTTGACTGCTGTAACTAATCACTGGCCTCAGTGGTGTACAGCACCAAGGCCAGTGATTAGCTGCAGCGGTCATGTCTGCTTTTACCCTACATCTTCCTATATAAAGGATTATTTTAAAGGATGTTGATGCAAATCGGAAAACCCCCTGTGGTAAGGTACAGGGTGCCGTCGTGGATGGCAGGTATGTGTCACCGAGGTTCATAGCCTCGGTGAGGTAAGAGCCGTTTTTGTTGATGTCATTAGCAGCTAGTGCTACTGACATAGTTTTAAATAGCATGGCTGCAAAGCCGATCCGGGCCGGCTCATACCGGGAGCAGCTAAAGTGTAGGGTGGGTGGCTGCTCCCCACGACCCAGTCCTGGTTTTGGGCTGGGTTTAAAAACTCAGCCAGCACCAGCAGCTGGGGCTGTGATTGTCCTGGAGCTGCTAACAGTCCTGTGGAGTTCTATGACCTGGAGGAAAGAGCTCAGCAAGGTGGTGTTTTTCCCTGCAACTTGAAGGTGGAATCTCCTGCGGCTGGGCCGACTGCTAGGTGTGAACCCTCACCTAAACCTCCCAGGTGACTGAACCCTGTGTTGGCCTGTTTTGTTTGGCCACATTATTTCTGTTATGTGTGAATTATCACCAAGAGACTGTTTTTCATTTATGTTGTGCAAGTGTGAATAAAACACTGTTTATTGCACATTCTGGACTCCTTGTTTTGCCTCAGTACTGCACCCGCACCGCTATCTACCAGAGCGACTCCCCACATTTGGTGTCGGATGCGGGCATGCGCAGTGAGGCTGGCGTGAACGCCGAAGTTTGTTTTGCTGGGCACGACTGGATGTCATATATTCGGCCGGCAAAGTTGCAGCCTGTGTTCCCTGACAAAATGGAGGCGGCTGTGAAAGCCCTCATAGAGGCTAACGTGCAGCAGCGGGAGACCAACCAGCTACTGCTACAGCACGTGATGGCGTTACAAGCGGCAGGAGCGTCCCACCACGTCCACGATGCCCGGAAAGCTGTCCGTGCAGCGATCCCTAAGATGACCCCCTCGGATGATGTTGAGACCTATCTGGCGGTGTTCGAGAAGGTGGCTGTGAGGGAGAAATTACCCCGAGAACAGTGGGCAGAGGTCGTCGCTCCGTTCCTGGCGTCTGGACCCCAGCAAGTATTTTTTGACCTCCCAGATGACCAAGCAGCTGACTACCCGACCGTGAAAGGTGAGATCCTGGCAAGACTGGGGGTAAATGTTTTGGTCCGGGCCCAGCGGGTGCATCAGTGGGAGTTCAGACCACAATATTATGACTTGCTACAACGGTTGCAAAAATGGCTGCAGCCAGACATACTGACTCCCACTGCTATGCTCGACCGTCTGTTAGCCGATGTATTCTGGAGGGCTTTGCCATACCCTCTCCAGCACTGGATCGGCCAGGTGTCACCTGGGAATGCCTTAGAGATGGTCGACCTGGTGGAGCGATATGAGGCCACCAGAAACCTGCAGGGGGTTCTTTTGGGAGGGACCAGTCAAACCCAGGAAATCTCCACCCCAGACCCGGCGGCCGGCCAAACCCGCCTGGGATGTACCCTTGCAGACCCATCCCCAGTGGTCTGCTGGCAGTGTCGGGAGCCTGGACACATAAGGGCCGACTGTCCACGCCGGGAGAGCCCATGGAGACTAATTATGGGTACCGGGCTTCCATGTATGCCCGGAGACTGTGTGCGACCGGCAACCCCGAGATAATAGACAATCGTCATCTGTGCCAGGTGCAAGTTGGTGATAACCTGGCAGTGGCGCTGTTGGACTCAGGAGCCTAGTAACCTTGGTAAGTGCTGCCCTGGTACAGCCCACCCAGTATACGGGCCGGAAAGTTGGTGTGGTGTGCATACACGGAGACTTAAAGGACTATCCCACTGCTGTAATGTCTCTGTCCACGGCGGCCGGCACATGGACTTATGAAGTGGCGATCTCCACAAAGCTACCTTATGAACTAATAATTGGGAGAGACTTCCCTGGTTTTCCGTCACTATGGCCTGAGGTGAAAGTGACTAATAGCCCTGAGACAGGGGTAACCCTAGCAGAGTGGCCTGGTTCCAGTGGGAGGCCAGAGCCCTGGGAGCCCGAGTCCGAAGGGCCTGCGGTAGGGGTGACCACCACTGCTGCGGTAGAGGGGAGACAACCCCACTGAGTGTAATGGTGGGAGACACGGAGGACTTGCCACCGGGACCTGAGTTGGCAGACCTCAATGTCTCCGGGAAAATTTTGGGACCGCACAACACCGGGACCAAACCCTAACCAGGGCCTGGGAAAGTGTCGTAATAATTGATGGTAAACCCCAGAAACCTGGGGCTGAATTAATGTTCCCACGATTTATTGTTCTTCAGGATATGTTGTATCGGGTGAACCAAATCCGAGGTGAGCCCGTTGAACAGTTGGTGGTGCCCACCGCATATCGCAAGCTGGTTATGGAGCTTGCCCACCAACATGTTCTTGGGGGACACTTGGGGTGGCAGAAAACCCAGGACCGCATACTGCAGCGGTTTTATTGGCCCGGTGTGTTCAAGGAGGTAGAAAATTATTGTAAGTCCTGTCCGACCTGTCAGATAAATAGCCCCCAGCCACATTTCCGTAGTCCTCTGGTACCTCTTCCAATTATTGAGGTCCCGTTTGAGCGAATCGCTATGGATCTAGTGGGCCTGTACCAAAAGTCTGCCAGGGGCCACCAACACATTCTGGTAGTTCTCGACTATGCAACTCGGTATCCGGAGGCGGTGCCTCTGCGACATACCTCAGCTAAGCTCATCGCCAAAGAGTTAATGGAAATGTTTTCCCGTGTGGGCCTGCCAAAAGAGGTTCTGACAGACCAAGGGACCCCTTTTATGTCCAAAGTTATGAGGGAACTGTGTAAATTGTTGCGTATAAAGCAGTTACGGACGTCCGTTTACCATCCGCAAACAGACGGTCTTGTCGAGAGGTTTAACCAAACTTTAAAAAATATGTTAAAAAGGGTGGTGTCTAGAGATGGGAAGGACTGGGACCTGCTTCTGCCCTATCTCATGTTCGCAGTGCGAGAGGTGCCCCAGGCCTCTACTGGGTTCTCGCCCTTCGAACTGCTTTATGGCAGACACCCTCGAGGCCTGTTGGATATTGCCAAGGAAGCGTGGGAACAGCAACCTGTCCCCCACAAAAGTGTCATTGAATATGTCACCCAGATGCAGGAACGGATGGAAAGGGTGTTGCCGCTGGTCCGGGAGCATATGGAGGCAGCGCAACAAGCCCAAAGTAGGGTGTATAATCGTCAGGCTCGGGTGCGGGACTTCAATCCGGGAGATCGGGTTTTGGTTCTGGTACCCACCCTTGACAACAAGTTCCTAGCTAGGTGGCAGGGCCCCTATGAGGTGATCGAGAAGGTAGGGAAGTAAATTACAAGGTACACCAGCCAGGGCGGCGCAAGCCGGAGCAGGTGTACCACGTGAATTTACTAAAGCCGTGGAAAGATAGGAACATGGCCGACGACAACAGCCCCCGGCCAGGGCTTCTAGGTGAGAAGGGTCCAGCCCCACAGTTCGAGGCCTGTGAAGCAGTAACCACGGTAAAAATTGCAGACAGCCTGTCTTCCAAACAAGTTCAGGAAGTCAGGGAGTTCATCAGTCGGAACACGGATGTGTTCTCGGACCTCCCTGGCCGCACGTCTCTCATCCAACATGACATCGTCACTGAGCCTCAGGCCAAGATCCGGTTAAAACCATACCGGGTACCCGAGGCTCGGCGACGGGCCATCGCGGAGGAAGTGCAATTAATGTTGAAGCTTCGATGTCATTGAGGAGTCGAAAAGTGAGTGGGCCAGTCCCATAGTCCTGATACCCAAGCCGGATGGGACGTTGCGGTTCTGCAACGATTTTCGCAAATTAAATGAAGTGTCCAAGTTCGATGCGTATCCCATGCCCGGGTAGACGAGCTTGTTGAGAATTTAGGGCAAGCCCGTTATTTTTCTGTGCTAGACCTCACTAAAGGATACTGGCAAGTACCCTTAACGAGTCGGCCAAGGAAAAAACTGCTTTTGTTACCCGCAGGGCCTGTATCATTATAAGGTGTTACCCTTTGGCCTGCATGGCGCCCCGCCACCTTCCAAAGGTTAATGGATATTGTGCTGCGACCTCATCGTAGGTACGCCTCGGCCTACTTAGACGATGTAATCATCCACAGCACCGACTGGGAAAGCCATTTGCCCAAAGTGCAGGCGGTAGTGGATGCCCTGAGGAAAGCTGGTCTAACCGCCAATCCAAAGAAGTGTGCGATTGGGTTGGAAGAGACCAAATACCTGGGATATGTAATTGGGCGGGAGTCATCAAGCCGCAGGTAACTAAAGTGGAAGCCATACGTAACTGGCCCCGACCGGTCACTGCCAGGCAGGTAAAGTCCTACCTGGGAATGATAGGGTACTACATGCGGTTTGTGCCCCACTTTGCCACAATAGCAGAGCCGTTGACAGACCTATTGAAGGGGTGAAAGTCTGGGAAGGTTAGCTGGAGTGAGAAGGCAGAGGAGGCTTTCTCCGCGTTGAAGTCGGCCGTCTGTGGGTCCCCGGTTTTGGTGACACCCGACTTCAACCGGGAGTTTGTCGTACAGACCGACGCCTCGGAGGTAGGCCTCGGTGCTGTGCTGTCTCAGGAGGTCAACGGGGAAGAACATCCCGTTGTCTTCCTGAGCCGTAAGCTCAGTCCCGCCGAGACCAGGTATAGCATAGTGGAGAGGGAGTGCCTGGCTATCAAGTGGGCACTCGAATCTCTCCGCTACTACCTGTTAGGGAGGAGGTTCCGTCTGGTGACCGACCATTCCCCTCTCAAGTGGATGAGCCAGGCCAAGGAGAGGAATGCTCGGGTCACCAGGTGGTTCCTATCCCTGCAGAACTTCAAGTTCTCCGTGGAACATAGGGCAGGCCACTTGCAGGGGAATGCAGATGCCCTTTCCCGCGTCCACTGCCTCACATGTGTCCACCCCCTCAGGGTTGAACAAAGGGGGGGGAGTGTTGTAAGGTACAGGGTGCCGTCGTGGATGGCAGGTATGTGTCACCGAGGTTCATAGCCTCGGTGAGGTAAGAGCCGTTTTTGTTGATGTCAGCAGCAGCTAGTGCTACTGACATAGTTTTAAATAGCATGGCTGCAAAGCCGATCCGGGCCGGCTCTTACCGGGAGCAGCTAAAGTGTAGGGTGGGTGGCTGCTCCCCACGACCCAGTCCTGGTTTTGGGCTGGGTTTAAAAACTCAGCCAGTACCAGCAGCTGGGGCTGTGATTGTCCTGGAGCTGCTAACAGTCCTGTGGAGTTCTATGACCTGGAGGAAAGAGCTCAGCAAGGTGGTGTTTTTCCCTGCAACTTGAAGGTGGAATCTCCTGCGGCTGGGCCGACTGCTAGGTGTGAACCCTCACCTAAACCTCCCAGGTGACTGAACCCTGTGTTGGCCTGTTTTGTTTGGCCACATTATTTCTGTTATGTGTGAATTATCACCAAGAGACTGTTTTTCATTTATGTTGTGCAAGTGTGAATAAAACACTGTTTATTGCACATTCTAGACTCCTTGTTTTGCCTCAGTACTGCACCCGCACCGCTATCTACCAGAGCGACTCCCCACACCCCTTAAAGTGTCAATATTTGCATGAAACTATAGGGTGAGCCCTTAGAGTTACTTCCACTGGTGGGCCCTTGGCACCCCAGTCCAACACTGACCAATGACCTCTCATTTCCCCATATGTGCTGTATCTGATACACAATTATCCAAAATAGAGACTACTAGTGACTATACCTAGAGATGAGCAAATTTATTCTGCACAATTCTTCTTCAGTCTTCAGCTGAAGAAGAATTTAGGAATTTGTCCCTCATGAATTTCTCAAAATGATGCCCATCATTCGACAGATCAGAAGGGGAGGAATGTTCACATGACCTTGTGTGGCAGCAATGCCTTGTAAGCAGCTTGAGCCAATGATGAGGGACTATAGGTGTCATAGCCTCTTTATAACATCACAACCAGGAAATGCCAGTGTTTTGCATGAGAAAGGTTTAAGGGGAACCTGTCATCAACTTTATGCTGCCCATGCTAAAGGTAGTATAAAGTAGAGACAGGTGAGTTAATTTCAGCAGTCTGTCATTTAAAAGTTAAAAGTAAGTGGTTGATGAGAACCAACATCACAATCATTGCAGACTGGGCCTGGAAAAGAGTCACGGCCACCTGAGAAGAGTCATGGTTATTCATAAATTCCTGCTCTCTCTGCCCACCTGCTGATGACTGACAGTCTTCTACCTGGTATTCTCCCTTTCTCTGTAGAAGAGTAATGCCAATTATCAGCAGATGGGTGAGGAGAACATGAGATTATGAATAAACATGACTCTTCTCAAGTAGATTTAACTCTTTTCAAGGCCTCTGCTGCAATTATAATGATGCTGGTTCTCAGCAATCACTTACTTTTAGCTCATGAGTGACACATACCGCTGACATCAGCATTTCTGTCATTATTTTATGCTGCCCTCAGTAAGGTCAGACTAAAGTTGATGACAGGTTCCCTTTAACGGCACTCTATGCTAAGTTTTTTCTTTACCCCTTTTAGTATCTGATGAAGGCAGTGGCTTCGGGAATACTGTGAAATAAATCACACATAACTTGCAAATCGGTATCAGCTGGGAGCATGGTGAGCGTCTGACGTGTAGACGCTGCTTCCTCCTCTTCCCCTCCTTCCTCTGAGCCTAAGCATGTGTGCTGCCAGCATGCCCCAGTGACCGGGACCTCAGGTGAAGACTGAGCTGGTTGGAGACTCCAGTAGATGGTGCAGGCATGTGATCGCTTTTCCTTCTCCTCTGATGAGACACTGCTGCAGAGGGTCATCCCTGCAGAGAGGGTTGTGCCCACCTTTGATCCCTCGAGCAGCCGAGACAAAAAGGAAGGCGAAGGTAGTTGTCTTTAGACGGAGAGGTTCTGGGGTCAGTTAGTGGCAGTGGTGCAGGCTACTGGTGTTGCTGCCGACACAAGGTCGATAGAGCAGGAGCAGTGGGAGGATTTGAGACCGGACTGCCTACTGGATTGGGTGAGAGGGGGGCTCACTACCCCCCAGGCAGCGGACTGTCAATCACTTTAAGGTGTTAGGCTGCTTCTGAGTTCACAGATTTATCAGACCCCAGCCTCAATAACCAAATAACTTTAACTGTCTCCTAATTCCCCCCCTTAGTGGTGAGAGGGGGTTAACTATTCCTTTGTTGGATGTATTGCTATCTACTGTGTATTAAGAAAAGGGAGAGGGAATTCTCTCTTTTAATCCTGCTTCGGCTGACTAACTCTCTATTAACCTTTTTATACTGGAACTTGTTTATCATCTCGGAAAGAATACGTGACAGTTTTACTCCGGGGTGTAAAGTGAATGGTCTATTACCTGTTTAGGAGCATTGCTTTTTGGATAAAATCTCAATTAATTGTTTATAAATCCGACTAAATTGCTCCCTCTTGAATGTAACTCAGTACTTGACCTTTTAAGAAATAATGTTACTAACTACTAACCATTAATTGCAGTTATTTTTGGTATTTTTTGAGCTTGGAAATGACCAGAATGGTGCCCAAAAAAATGGGATGAACAAGATGTTCCCAATTTGAATAGATGCTCTGGTACTGGCTTGGTGGAGGGGAACCAAAACAGGAGCAAAATACCCTGGGCAGATTCCTAGCACCCACTGCTCCCACAGTAGGGGCTCTGAGCCCTGAAAGGGTTGCAGGTGGGGGGGCTGGAATCTGCCCAGGAAGAAAGGCCAAGAAGAGCTACTGTGGAGGGAAAAGAGGTGGTTGATGATGCAGGGGAAATGGATCCAAAAATGATGAGAGATATTTTAGGAGCAACGGCCCGGTTAGAAAATATGTTGTAGAATGTTGTAATAAAGATGGGGGGTATTCAAACTGAAATAAATATATAAAACCTGAGGGGTATTCACACCTGAGAATAACTGGATCCACAATTTATTAATTGTATTAGTATAAAATTATAAAAATATAAAAATATATAGATAGCAAATTCGGCCTAAATGCACATATACTGTATGTAGTATATCCAACAAATACTATCGATATACAGCACTGCTTAGCAATAACCATCCATACAAAAAATACCCTCAATTCATAAACGGTGATAATTTAGATCCTAATATTCATAAATATTCTTAATAAGTCCCAGTTCATAGGTATAGAGGTATTTTTTATATAGCAACAATTAATCAGTGTAGCAGCAGTGATAGCGATAGCAGCAGTGATCTTGTAAAAAGCAGCAGAGTTCTCAAAGTTCAAAAACTTGAGCAATAGTTCCTAAATAGCAGCAAGGATAAAAAAAAAGGCACTGAGTACAATCCTTACGTCTGGAGCGATATCACCCAGACCATGTGCAGTGGCGTCCCGCTGTATCACTCGCTCAGCGGCGTCCCGCTGAAGTTGAATGCTGTAACTACAATAGTTGAGCCGGCATATAAATCAGAACAGTCTTACCAGAAATCCCGACCTCTGCCGTATTACAGCTCTGGACTTCAGTATAATCCTGTTCTTATGTCCTGCAAGCTGTCGATTCTTTACCACGCTGGTGGATTGCTGCAAGCGATCCTGTTTTTCAGATACGGTCTCCGTGTTTGTTACCACCTCTCACGCGGTCTTCCAACTTTGTATACGGCAATGGTCGTTCACTCTGCCATCATATCTCATAGAAATTCATATGGGGGGGGGTTTGACCAGACGCGTTTCGGGGTTGTATATATCCCCTTCTTCAGTTGAGACCAATACATGACCCCATATTTGCAATTACGAATATTCGCTCTTAAGATGGATAGTGATAGGGAAACTGTATTGAAAATAAAAGATTCAGACATAACTCCCCCAACCTTAATTGCTTTCTATAACAATTTCCACTATTCCTGTCAGAGTAAAGACTTAATAGGTAAAAACTGTCCTGCTAATGTTCGTCACTTGAATATTCGCATTAATCTATTCCCGGTTTGTATTCCCTTTCCTACCAAGCGTTAATAGGTTGTGTCAGACTCCAGTACGCTGCATGTATTGCAAAAATTCATATATGTTTTTTTCGCATCTTTCCATTCGCACAAATGAATCCAGCCATTTCAAGCTTTCAATACATGTAAAGCTGTTTAAACGTTAATAATAACGAATACATTCTATGCGCACGCGAATATAACTTGAAAAATGTATCACCAATAATGAGATTGAATGCGAAATATCGAATATTGCGAATTCGCGAATATATGACAAATATGATGCAAAATATTTGTGATATATCGCAAAATCGAATATGGGTCTTTGCGGTCATCCCTAGTGTTCCCCTACATTGCCTCATATACAACACTTCCACACGTTGGAACTCCATCCTCCACATGTTGGATTGACTGACTAGTAAACCCGTCACCAATTTCTTAATAATGCAGATGGACAGGACTACTCTCCGGTGTAACTTTGACATTAGGCAATGGCAACTCATGCATGACATGCAGTCCTTTGAGTATGCCACTTTATTTGTCAGTCTGCAGGACTACGGGATTATTGATGTCATTGCATTCCTTCACATCCTGGAGGGAATGCTGATAAATCTGACTGGTAAGGGGATGAAAGATGTGGGGCCTACAAAGCTAGAGAGCAATGACAAAGATGACCGCGACAGGCCATGGCAGTATGCACTGAATATGGAGGCAGGGAGTCCCACTGTCTCCCTTGCACAAGTGGCCAGATGCATGCAGAGTTTCTTTTGTATCGACAGCTGCATTATCGCCATTCAGCACAGGGATGACTATTGGCTCTCCACAATGTTAGACCATTGCTACCAGTCCAAAATGGGAGCTTTTTTTCCTTCGAACACCTGCTGAGAGGGATGAAAAACTCAACTATCAAGACATCCTTTGTAGTGGGTTGGTCACTGCCTACACGTGCAATCGCCAATCCTTACAAAACTGTAACAAGAGGGTCCCTCTGAGCTCACACTCCACTACCATGACTGCTGGAGTGGGGTGGGGGGGGGGGGCAGGACCAACACCAGCTCCATAAGCAGAAACTTAAGTCTTTAGTCTTTAACCCTTTTCTTCATTTGCCTACTGAGCAGACCACCTAGCAGCAGCAGGACATTAAGAGTAGAACCTGAACCAACAGGTGGTGGCATACTTTGACTGCACCCTGTCACCCCAGATCCAAGATCCCCTGGACTAGTGGGCAGCCAAACTTGAATTTTTTCCACAACTAGCTGAGTTTGCCATGGGTAAGCTTTCCTGCTCGGCCAGTAGTGTGGCATCAGAGCGGTTGTTTAGTGCTGCGGGTGGCATAGTTACCCCAAAGAGAACTCACATTTCAAAACAAAATGTTGAGAGACTAACCTTTAAAAGGATGATTCAGGCCTGGATCAAACAGGATTTCCAGACACCGGTGCCTGATACAACAGACTTGATCATTCTGGCAGTAGAGATCTGATTGCAGTTTGCTGCGACACCAAAACATTGTAACAAATGGCCCATTACTTTTGTCCATGTCCTGCTGCCGTTATTCTGATTCAGACATCTGCCTGATGCCACACGTCTGCTGCCTCAACTGCCATCTACCCCTACTGTGATCGGCCACCATCTTGTGCTGTTACTGCCACTTCTGCTGAACACACTCTGTTCTGGGGCCACTATTGTGACTCTTCATGCTGTTGCAACCCTCACCAGTCTGTTACGCGGCCATTAGTGTCACTGTTTGGATGTGTTGACATCACTGTTTATTTTTCTGATATGATCCGTCAGAAGAACAGAAAAAAAAAATGGTTCTGTTTGAGTGTCCAGAAGACCTCTATCACATGGTCACTATTTTGCATCAGAATTTGATCATGATTTGAAAACGAAAAGCACGAGTGGGTCCAAAACATAGAAG
Source organism: Bufotes viridis (assembly GCA_033119425.1). Lineage (NCBI taxonomy): Eukaryota > Metazoa > Chordata > Amphibia > Anura > Bufonidae > Bufotes > Bufotes viridis. The sequence goes on from CM065590.1 coordinate 311,201,513, forward strand.
ACATGAAAATATTTCCATCACATGTTATCTCTGCTTTGGACCCACTCCTGTTTTTGCCTTACGAATACTGATCATATACTGATGCAAAAAACTGACCAAATACTGACTGTGTGATAGAGGCCATTAAAGTCTTGCATGCAGGACTTTTTATTCATCCAAATAAAGCCAATTTCAGAGGCAAATGGACAAAACTCATGCAAATTGAGCATGAGGCTTTTATCACACGGTCAGAATTTTGTATCAGGATTTGATCATGATTTGAAAGCCAAAAGCAGGAGTGAGTCCAAAACACAGAATACATGCAAATATTTCCATCACATGCTATCTCTATTTTGGACCCACTCCTGTTTTTGCCTTATCAACATTGATCAAATACAACACAAAATACTTACTGAAGGTGGATGCTCAAATTATAGGATCTGCTTTTCATGGGCTGTTCTTTTGATGGACCAGAAGAACGAAAAATAAACAGTGATGTGAACACAGCATTACAGCTGACACCATGCCCCACTGTCATGAGGCCACTACTTGAATTTTGGGCCACTGTATGGTTAAGTCCACAACAATAAATTAGAGCAGATGCTAACATTGACATGTAAGGTGGAGTTCACACTTCTGTTATGTGGTCAGTTATTTTCATCACTTATTGTGAAGCAAATTAAGGAGCCAAGCCTACTCTCAGTTTAGGTATCATAAATATATTATGACCAGGGGGTGAGAACCTGCTGCTAGTGTTGAGCAAACCTGGTAAAATTCGGGTTCGCCGGGTTCGGCCGAACTTCAGGTCAAAGTTTGGGTTCGGGACCCGAACTTGACCCCTATCCCGGACCCCATTAAAGTCAATGGGGACCCGAACTTCACTTTATTATTTTCCGTTATAACATGGTTATAATGGAAAATAATAGCATTCTTAAGACGGAATGCTAAATAAAATGGGCATTGAGGGGTTAAAAAAATAAATAAATCACTCACCTCATCCACTTGATTGCTCAGCCGAGCTCGTCTTCATTCTTCTTCTTCTTGCAGGACCTGGCTGGAAAAGAACCTTTGGTGACGTCATCATGCTCACCACGTGGTGAGTGAGGTGACGTTACCGCATGTCCTGCTGTATGAAGATAGAAGGTTTTTCTATCTTCATTCAGCAGGACCTGCGGTGACATCACCGCACCCACCACGTGGTGAGCGCGATGACGTCACCAAAGGTCCTTTTCCAGCCAGGTCCTGCAAGAAGAAGTAGAAAGAAGACAAGCCCGGCTGCGTGATCAAGTGGATGAGGTGAGTTATTTTTTTTAACCCCTCAATGCCCATTTTATTTAGTATCCTATCTTAAGAATGCTATTATTTTCCGTTATAACTAGGGTTCAGCGAACCCGAACTGTAAAGTTCGGGTTCTTACCGAACTTTAAGGTTTTTGGGACCCGCACCCGAACATTTCTGTAAAAGTTCTGTGAGGGATTTAATAGCTGCAGGGCAGCCAATCAACAAGCGTTTAACTAGTGTGCCCTTAGAATCCATCAAAGCCATGCCTACTAAGGGCATGGCTGTAATAGGCCAAGTGCAGCATGTGACCCAGCCTCTATATAATCTGGTCATGTAGTGCCGCAAGTCACTCTGCTCTTGCTAGTGTAGAGATAGGCTGCTGGTGCTGTGAGGGAGAGATTAGGAAACAATTCTGGTCTGGTGTACTTGGTGTTAAATCTGCAATATTTGTAAGAGCCTCCTGTCTGATAAAGAGACCTATGAGATTCTGGAGAGAGACCCCACGGACGTATATAAAAGAGAATTGAAGTCTATCCTTGCCAAGGCCTCTAAGGTCATTTCACCAGACGAGTATACCTTTCTTCTGCCTGAACATCCCCATAGATCCACATTCTATTGTCTCCCAAAAATTCATAAGGGGACATCAGAAAGGGAGACCAATAGTGTTGGGGGTTGATAACCTAAATCAAAATCTGGGGATCTATATTGATCGAGTGCTGGCCCCATTCGTCACCATGTTGCCATCCCATTTAAAAGATATTACGGACCTCCGAAAGCAATTGGAGGATCTGACACTTGAGGATGACTTCTGTCAAGTATCGATGTGGAGGCTTTGTACTCCTCAATACCGCATCAATTGGGGTTGGCAGCAGTGGAGTTCTTTTTGAGATCTCGTGGTTGCCAATATCGCGCCCACAGGCAATTCATCGTCCAGATCCTTGAAATTACCCTGAACAGGAATTTCTTCTCCTTTGATAACAAAATCTACCGCCAGCTCAGGGGTACCGCGATGGGGAGCCCTTGTGCCCCCTCATATGCAAATTAATTCCTGGGCTGGTGGGAGGAGACCCTGGTATTTGGGGACAGGAATCCGGACAATCTGTTGATAATTGGGCTGTGGGCGCGATATATTGATGGCATATTCATCATATGGAACGGTAGCCCCACTCAATTTGAGTCCTTAGTATCTCATCTGAATCAGAATGAGATAGGAATGAAGTTTACCTATGAGACACATCCCACCAGTCTGCCAGTCTTGGATATCAAGATTACCAAGAATGACAGAGGGGAACCTCTATTTATAGAAAATCCAATGCCATGAACTCTGTTCTGAAATGGGAGAGAAGTCATCCCCTCCCACTCAGAAGAGGGAAACCCAGAGGTCATTATCTCTGCCTGAGGGGAAACTGCTCAAACAAAAAAGATTTTGTGGCTCAAGCAACTGACCTGAGGGAAAGATTTTTAAAAAGGGATTACCCCGATTATGTCCTCAGATCCGCCTACAAGACAGCCTTGACTTGACAAAGATCCACTTTACTCACCCCTAAGCAGCCCAGTAATCCTGCTACTAAGCCATTGCATGTAGTCACTACTTTTTACAGATGATATAAACAAGTCAAAAACATTGCGCAACGCCATTGGGGGATCCTCAAAATGGACCCCAACCTTGAGGATGTACTGGGGGATTATCCACAGATTACATACAGACGTGGCTGTAACCTAAGTAATAAGTTGGTCCACAGCCATTTTGCCTCTACTGTGACACACCCAACATGGCTGCGGTCCAATGTAGTTGGTAGTCATAAATGCGGCAACTGTGTAGCATGTAAGCATATCATAATCACAAAATCTTTTACTAGTTCAGTCACGGGCAGGATGTACCCCATCTCACATTTCATCAACTGTAGATCCAGGGGAGTTATATATTGCATCCTCTGTGAATGTGGTTTAGAGTACGTGGGTAAAACCATATGTGAATTCCGGAGGAGGATTGGTGAGCACTTGGGGGATATCACACACCAAAGAGATACCCCGGTAGCTAAACATGTGCACATTGAGCACAATGGCAGAACCCAGCTAAGATTTATGGGCATTGACCCCGTCAAACCTCCTCTTAGAGGGGGAAATTGGGATAGGATTCTTCCATCTTTAAACATCAGCCCCATGTGGCATGAATGAAAGACTCAATTATACCTGCTTTATCTATAACTGCGCATGTTTGCACACTATGTCAACCTAATACTGCGCATGGACTGTTAGAATTGCGCATTGCTCCTATCACAGATGTATCATTAATGGCCTGTTTCCTTCCCTGCATCAAATCCCAATAGCCTGTTATGGCAATGTATTTTGTTTGTTACCATGGAGACACACACACTTTGTGTCCCACGTGATTGCCGGCTTATCCGAATAGCTAGGCAACCACTTGTTCCGCCTCTCCAGACTGTCTGTAGTACCGCCCCCCTCATGTGACCTTGTCGTCAGCCACTGACGTCAGGCGCTGCGCCCGCGCCGGATCTCGGGCGCGATGTTTGTTACTGGGTGACGCATGCCGTCATGTTTGCCGCTTGCGCTGTATCCCATGTCCGAATCTCGTGCTTGAGTGATGCGCGGCGCTCCTGCCTGGCGTCACACGCCGAGGACAATATTAGAGAGGGGGCGTGACATGGGAGAGGCACGACTATTTAAAGTCCACTGATCAGGTACATAACTGCGGCTGGTAATTTTTGTTGTTTCCCCCAACCATAAGGGATCTGCTACATATTGGATCACTGTATCCTCCTGACCATCCAGCATAGGACTACCCTCCTTTGCAACACCGCATCCCACCATCCTGGGACAGCGGACATAAGCTTAATTGCTTATTCCAGTGTTTTTAGCCGCTGACTACACACCTACGGTTTTGATCCATCTTTTTCCATTTTTGTACCTACTCCCCTGAAGAGTCGACACGGACAGAAACGTGCCATGTAGGAAGGTCATTGGAAGCATTTTTCACTGGCATTTTCTAGACTTAGGGATCAGGTCCAAAGTATGGATAGGTATCCGGACGGGTGCTTTGTATGGACAGGTAGAAGTATAATAGCCCCCTCCCCAATTGGCAGGGCTATACAAGGCCCAGATCTGCATCTACTATACAGAAACCAAGTAAGATTGCGACTCCCCCTGCGGTGTATATCCAATGTTCCTTGGACATCCTTCCTGACTGATCCCAGTGTCTACAAGGGTCTGGTAAGACTGCTCACACATTTCATTAGGTGGAGCAGATTTGGTTTTCTCTACCAGTAACTGGGTACCATACTTGGTCCCCTATTGTATGTTTGTTTGTGTATCACAGTGAGTCTTTTTATTCTCTATTTTCTATACAACATTAAAAGTTATGTTTTAATATCATTACACTCTTGGGGGCCAATTTTGCCTCATTGCTATTGGAGTGCTGTTAAAGCCTAAACAGATTTAGAGCTTTGGTTCTATTTTCTGTAAATCTGCAAACTATAGCGATTATTTTTGTGGGTGCTATGCTACATTTTTTTTACCCATGGGCCCAGTGACACAGAAAAATACGTTTTATCCATCTGTTAGTTAGGTGGGTGTCAGCACTTATTTTGTGAAAGTGTAGTGCACCTGCACCTGCATATGTGCCAGGGATAATAATAATTTAATCCTGTTTTTTTAGTTCAGTGGGCAACGTATACCCATATTTTAAGTGCACCTGCACTGGATATGGGCCAGAGGAAGGAAAAATAATATAGTTAATCCGTCTGTGACTTCATGGCCCCAGGGAGGGGACATTATTGACAGGGAAAATCTATTCATTAACCCCTTAAGGACGCATGACCGGTACGTCATGGTTTCCGAGTCCTTAAGGACCCATGACGTACCGGTACGTCATATCTTTAAAATGTAAGTGCGGCGCGGCGGGGGTTAATAGTAACAGGATGACCGCTGAAATCATTCAGCGGGCATCCTATCACAACGCTGAGGGGAGTCATGTGACCCCCCCGTATCGGCGATCGCAGAATACCGCAGGTCAATTCAGACCTGCGGTTTGCTGCGTTTCCGGCCCATTTGGGTCTCCGGTGACCCGATGAACCGGAAAAGAATGGTGATCGGTGGTGTAATATCACACCACCAATCACCGTTCTTGAATTGGGGATGGTTGTGGCGGTGCTGGGATCTGATTGGTCCGGGGAGAGAGGCGGGAGATTAAAACTAGCGGCGCTCCTCTCTCCCCTCCTCTTCCTGCTGCTGCCGAGTGAGGATCGCTCCCGCACCGCACCCGCACCGCACCCACACCGCTCCTGAGACCCCCTTCCTCGGCGACTCCCATCACCCTCCTCCATCAGGTAGGTTAGGGTCATGGAGGGAGAGGTATCTTAGGCAGGGCTAGAAGGGACAGTTAGTGTTTAGGAAAAAAAACAAAAACATTTATTTCAGTGCTGCCTGTGGTGGTTGGGGTCCACAGCACTTAGCTGTGAGACCCTAAACCCACCCAGGGGTGCTGACCCGACCCAACAACCCCCCCCCCCTTCCATCTCCATGGATTTATTTATTTTTTTGTGCGCTTACTGTGGCCGGCACTTTTAGCGTCCGGCCACCGTTAGTGCATCGCCCACCCCACCGCTGATCAGTGCCAGACGGCTGATCAGCTAGTTTGAGCCTCATTTTTTTTTTCTAACACTTGTCCATTTATTTCTTATTATTAGTACGTGAACACCCACCCCCACACACACGCACATACAATAAAGTTTGACACACATACCCATGGCCCGCTGGATGTTCTCGGCGGAGGAGGCATATGCCCAGATGCTCTCCGACACCGAGCGCGCCAGTGAGGATGAGGATGACCCCACGTTCCTCCTTTCATCCGCATCCTCCTCATCATCATCTGTTGACGATGAGCCCCTAAGGCGGCAGAGCCAGGGCCCCCGCATGCTAGGGACCGTGGGGTTCGTACTGGTTTCCTGGCCAACCAAATAAGCGCACCGGAGCCCCCCACCGGTGAACATAGCTGGTGTCCCCAAGTTGACTATGAGCCTGCGATTCCGGATTTTGTTGGCAATCCTGGAATCCAGATTCCCACAGTGGGGTTCACTGAAATTGACTTTTTTAGTTTTTTTTTCAGTGACCCACTGGTGAATCTGATGGTGGAGCAGACGAATCTGTACGCCCAACAGTTCGTCGCTCAGCACCCAGGCTCCTTTTTGGTTAGACCCGGTGGCTTGGCGCCAGTCAGTGCAGCCGAGATGAGGCGTTTTGGGGCTTCGAGCTGCACATGGGTCTAGTGCAAAAACCCAGTAGTGTCAGGTATTTCTGGAGTGGGGACGTCCTCTATCAGACCCCACTGTACAGTATGGCCATGACGCGTCCCAGATTCGAGGCCATCCATAAATGCCTGCATTATGCAGATAATGCAGCATGTCCCCCCCGAGGTGATCCTGCCTATGACCGGCTGTATAGGATACGGCCGATCATCGATCATTTCGGGGCCAAGTTTGCACAGGCCTACGTACCTGGAAGGGAGGTCGCGGTTGATGAGTCTCTCGTTACTTTCAAGGGGAGACTCAGTTTCCGCCAATACATTCCCACTAAGCAAGCAAGGTATGGCGTGAAAATGTACAAAATTTGTGAGAGTACCTCAGGGTACACTTACAAATTTCGTGTTTACGAGGGACGAGATTTCCGTATTCAACTCCCAGAATGTCCACCCACTCTGGGTGTTAGCCGGAAACTGGTGTAGGACCTTGTGCACCCACTGCTGGATAAGGGTTACCACCTGTACGTGGATAACTTTTATACCAGTATTCCCTTGTTCAGGTCCCTTGCTGCCAGATCCACGTTCGCTTGTGGGACCGTGCGGAAAAATCAGCGGTCCCACACCTCCCTCCTCCAGGTACCTATCCCCAGGGGTGAGACCCGTGCCCTTACCAGCGACAACCTGTAGCTGGTCAGATATAAGGACAAGAGGGATGTCCTTATCCTTACCACAATCCATCGTAACGGCACCACCCCAGTCTCTGTGCGAGGTACCACGGCAACGGTCCTCAAGCCCGATTGTATCGTCGACTACAATCGGTATATGGGAGGAGTTGATCTATCTGATCAAGTCTTCAAACCATATAATGCCATGCGGAAAACCCGGGCATGGTACAAAAAGATTGCGGTCTACATGGTACAGGTTGCCATGTACAACGCTTTTGTACCATACCGAAGCGCTGGCAACACAGAGACTTTCCTCCAGTTCTATGAGGCAGTCCTCAAGGACCTGATCTTTTCAGACCGGGAAAGAGCAGGTTGGAGTACCTCGGGAATTGGAGGGGCCCGGATCGTCCCTGGCCAACATTTTCCAGGTGTGGTCCCCCAAACTGGAAAGAAGGGACGAACCCAAAAAAGATGCAGAGTGTGTCACGGGAGGGGGATACGGAAGGACACCACCACTCAGTGTGACACTTGCCCCGATCATCCGGGCCTCTGCGTTATCAATTGCTTCAGGGAGTATCACACTTCCATGGAGTACTACATTTTTATAATTCCCGACAGTCCCCTAGAGAACATAAAAAACTATGGCTCTCAGACTTTGGAGACACGGGAACAAATTTTTTTTACAAAAATATTAGTTTTAGTGCAGGCATCCTCAAACTGCGGCCCTTCAGATGTTGTAAAACTATAACTCCCAGCATGCCAAGACAACCTACAGTGGGAATTGGATTTTTACAACATCTGGAGGGCCGCAGTTTGGGGATGCCTGCTTAGTGTCTCCAAAGTATGAGAGCCATACATATTGGGCATCACCACGTACGTAAAAAACTTGTCTATAAATATACCCCATAAACTAGCCCCTCGATAAATGCTGTAAAAAAAAATCAAATAACGACTATGGAAAAAAAGTCAATTTTTTTTTCATCTTGGATCCCAAAAAGTTTAATAAAAAGCCATTAAAAAGTCATATGCAACCCCAAATTGTGCCAATCAAACCACCATCTCATCCTGCAAAAAATGAGCCCCTAAATTAGATAGTCGCCCAACCAAAAAAATAAAAAGTTTGCTCCCAGGCTATGGAGATACTAAAATAATTTTTTTTTTTGTTCCTCAAATGATGATATAGTATAATTTGTTTAGATTTTACATGAAGTAGACATATTATGTATCGCCGCATCTGTAACAATCTGCCCCATAAAAATAACATTTAATCCAACCTCCCCTGGATGAACAGGGTTAAAAAAATAAATAAAAACCGTGTAAAAAAAAAGCCATTTTTTGTCACCTAACATCAAAAAAGTGTTATAGCGAGCGATCAAAAAGTCATATGCACCCCCAAATAGTGCCAATAAAACCGCCATCTCATCCCGCAAAAAATGAGCCCCTATATTAGACAGTCACCCAACCAAAAAAAAATATGTAGCTCCCAGGATATTGAGATACTAAAATTATTTAATTTGTGTTCCTCAACTGATAATATAGTGTAAAATCTAAACAAATTATATAAAGTAGACATAATAGGTATCTCCACGTCCGTAACAATCTGCCCTATAAAAACAACATTTAACCCAATCCCCCCGGATGAACAGCGTAAAAAAAAAAAAAAAAACATGTACAAACACAATTTTTTGGGCAAAATTTCCATTCCAATCCATTTTTTCCGGTAATAAAGCAAGGGTTAACAGCCAACAAAACTAAAAATGTATTGCCCCGATTCTGTAGTTTGCAGAAACACCCCATATGTGGTCGTAAATGGCTATATAGCCACAAGGCAGGGCATAGAACGAAGGGAACGCCATATGGTTTCTTGAAGGCAGATTTTGATGGATTGGTTTATTTACACCATGTCCCGTTAGAAACCCCCCCTGATGTAGCCTAGACTAGAAACTCCAAAAAAGTGAACCCATCTAAGAAACTACACCCCTCAAGGTATTCAAAAAATACTTTACAAACTTTATTAACCCTTTAGGTGTTCCACAAAACTTAATAGCAAATGTAGAAACAATTTTAAAATTTAATTTTTTTGTTATCTTGCCTAAAAAAAAGTGTAATATAGAGCAACCAAAAATCATATTTATCCTAAAATAGTACCAAAACAACAACCACCATATCCTGTAGTTTCCTAGATGGGGTCACTTTTATGGAGTTTCTACTCAAGGGGTGCAGCAGGGGGCTTGAAAGGGCACATGGTATAAATAAACCAGTCCTGCAAAATCTGCCTTCCAAAAATTATATGGCGTTCCACTTCTTCTATGTCCTGCCGTTTAGCCAAATAGTAGTTTAGGACCACATATTGGGTGTTTCTGCAAACTACAGAATCAGTGCAACCCATATTGAGTCTTGTTTGGCAGTTAACCCATTTTGTCCAGTAATAAAGTAAGGGTTAAAATAGAAAATTTTCCAAAAAACCAAAATTCCGAAATTGTTTCTCCATCCGCCATTAACTCTAGTGGAACACCTAAAGGGTTAACAAAGTTTGTAAACCCAGTTTTAAATACCTTGAGGGGTGCACTTTCTTAGATGGAGTCACTTTTTCGGAATTTCTATTCTAGGGGTGCAACAGGGGGCTTGAAATGGGACACGGTATAAACAAAACCAGTCCCGCAAAATCTGCCTTGCAAAACCCATATGGCGTTCCCCTCCTTCTATGTCCTACCGTTTGGCCAAACAGTAGTTTAGGACCACATATGGGGTGTTTCTGCAAACTACATAATCAGGGCAACACATATTAAGTCTTGTTTGGCAGTTAACCCTTACTTTATTACTTGAAAATATGGATTAAAATGGAACATTTTCCAAAAGATTTAAATTCTGAAATTGTTTCTCCATCTGCCGTTAACTCTAGTGGAACACCTAAAGGGTTAACAAAGTTTGTAAACCCAGTTTTGAATACCTTGAGGGGTGCACTTTCTTAGATGGAGTCACTTTTTTGGAATTTCTATTCTAGGGGTGCAACAGGGGGCTTGAAATGGGACATGGTATAAACAAAACCAGTCCCGCAAAATCTGCCTTGCAAAACCCATATGGCGTTCCCCTCCTTCTATGTCCTACCGTTTGGCCAAACAGTAGTTTAGGACCACATATGGGGTGTTTCTGCAAACTACAGAATCAGGGAAACCCATATTAAATCTTGTTTGGCAGTTTACCCCCTACTTTATTACTTGAAAATATGGATTAAAATGGAACATTTTCCAAAAAATTTAAATTCTGAAATTGTTTCTCCATCTGCCATTAACTCTAGTGGAACACCTAAAGGGTTAACAAAGTTTGTAAACCCAGTTTTGAATACCTTGAGGGAGTCACTTTTTGGAGTCACTTTTGGAGTCACTTTTTTGGAATTTCTATTCTAGGGGTGCAACAGGGGGCTTGAAATGGGACATGGTATAAAGAAACCAGTTCCGCAAAATCTGCCTTGCAAAACCCATATGGCGTTCCATATGGCGTTCCCCTCCATCTATGGCCAAACAGTAGTTTAGGACCACATATGGGATGTTTCTGCAAACTACAGAATCAGGGCAACCCATATTGAGTTTTGTTGCTTTGTTCCTGGAAAACATGGATTATATTGAAAAATTTTCAAAAAATTTGAATTTCTTAAATTTTATGTCCATTTGCCATTAACTCTAGTGGAACACCTAAAGGGTTAACAAAGCTTTTAAAATCAGTTTTGAATACCTTGAGGGGGTGTAGTTTCTAAAATGGGGTCATTTTTGGGTGGTTTCTATTATGTAAGCCTCACAAAGTGACTTCAGACCTGGACAAGTCCCTAAAAAGTGGGATTTTGAAAATTTCTGAAAAATTTCAAAATTTGCTTCTAAACTTCTAAGCTATGTAACATCCCAAAAAAATAAAATGGCATTCCCAATATGCTCCAAAAATGAAGTAGACATATGGGGAATGTGAAGTAATAACTATTTTGGGGGGTATTACTATGTATTAGAGAAGTAGAGAAAATGAAACTTTGAAGTTTGCTAATTTTTTCAAATTTTTGGTAAAAATTGTATTTTGTTATGCAAAAAAACTTTTTTGACCCAATTTTAGCAGTGTCATGAAGTACAATATGTGACGAAAAAACAACGAACGGCCTGGGTAAGTAAAGGCGTTTTAAAGTTATTCACACATAAAGTGACACTGGTCAGATTTTCAAAAAATGGCCAAGTCCTAAGGTTGAAATATTGCTGAGTGAGTCCTTAAGGGGTTTAATCCATCTGTTAGATTCTAGGGGGACAAATTCCCTTCTTTTGGCGGTCAAGTACCCCTGCAGCCTGCAGTGCATACCTGGAAGTGAAAATAATTCAATTACATTAGTCTGCAAAATATTTGTGTGACCTAAAGCGATTTTTTTCTCTTTCTGACACCGGCACTGCATATCTGACAGTCAGATAAAACCAGAAAATACTGCTGTTGCATTGTCGGTTGACAAATTCACATTTTTTGTACTAGAAAGTAAAATTTTTGGCCTGCGCTGCATTTCTGACAGTCCAATAAAACCGTTAAATACTGCATTTAAATTTCATCATGCAGTCATTCTACACCTCGCTGTATGAGTTCAAGACGACTGCCTCAGAGGAGGAGATAAGAAAGTTTCTACAGCTGCTGCCGCTGTGTACCCTCTCAGCGGAGCAGAAAGCTCTGCTAGACCCCCCTATCACCTTTGCAGAACTGGAGGAGGCTCTGGGTAATGCGTCTAACAATAGGGCACCAGGGAGGGATGGCCTGCCCACCAAAATCTATAAAAAATACGCGTCTATACTTTTGCCGCAATTACTGGAGGTTTGTAGGAAGGCTAAAAAAGTGGGACGCTTGCCTGCCTCAATGAATGAGGCTATAATTGTACTCATTCCAAAGCCTGGCAAGGACACCAAGGAGGCGGATTATAGACCAGTTTTGCTCCTTCAGACGGACGGAAAATTGTTGGCAAAAGTGCTGGCAAACAGACTGAACTGGGTTATAACGTCACTTATCCATACTGACCAGGCTGGTTTTATGCCGAACGCCTCCACTGCTGCCACTACAAACAGTAGTGATGACAGGGGGCACCCCTGTCATGTCCCTCTATGCAATCTAAAGGAGTTGGATAGAATTCCATTAATCCGCAGTATGGCCCTCGGGCAAGCATATAGAAGTTGTACCCACTCTATGTATTGATGTCTAAAGCCCATTCTCTCAAGAACCAACCACATGTATTGCCATTCCACACTGTCAAATGCTTTGGCCGCATCAAGTGAACGTATTGCACCAGCACTTAATCCTGACCTATTCATTTCAATGGGTCTGTGTACACTTCTGCGTTGCGTGAAAATTGCAGCATGTTCTATATTCTCAGTTTTTCACGCAGCCCTGGCCGCATAGAAGTGAATGGGGCTGCATGAAAAACTCATTGCATCCGCAAGCAAGTGAGGATGCAATGCATTTTTCACTGATGGTTGCTAAGGGATGTTGTTTGTAAATCTTCCATTTTTATCACGTGTGTGAAAAACGCATCAAAACATATTGCACCGGTGTGGAAAACAACTGAACAACTTAACGCAATCGCAGACAAAACTGACTGAACTTGCTTGCAAAATGGTGCAAGTTACCCTGAACGCATCCGGAGCCAATCCATCACACTCATGTGAAAGAGGCCTTATAGATGGATCTAGATATTTGTATGAACTGGCAGTTAGATCATAGATGTCTTAGGCTGCATTCACACGTCCGTGGAACACGGACCGTGTGATACCAGACTGGCACCCTGCTTAGTGCAGGAGCGCACAACGTCATTCGTTGCTATGATGCCATGCGCTTCCTGCTGCCGTCGCTGCACTGTAGTACACTCGTATAGATCATAGGAGTGCACTATAGTGCAGCGGCCGCAGCAGGAAGCACACGGCATCATAGCAACGAATGACGCCGTGCGCTCCTGCACTAAGCAGGGTGCCAGTCTGGTATATGTGTATATGTGAATGCAGCCTTAGGCTATAACAGAGTCAGATTAATCAAAATAATAGTCCAGCAGATCAACAAGAACGCCACTGACAAGACAGGGACAAATAGAAGAAGGACGAGGAAAAACTAGGTAGGTTAGACACTTTTCTTACAGAGTAAAGAGAGGATGTATAATAGTTGAATCAAACCAGGGAAAACAAAAGTTGAGAACAAGTAAGGATGGGAATACTATAAGAAAGCTGAAAACAATAGTGAAAAAAAGCTCACCAATGTGATCCCACTGTATTCAAGAGCAGTCTCTGTCTGTCAGTGCATGAAAGCCATTAGTCAGCAGTAGGCAAGATATAAAAAAAAAAAAATCCAGTTGTATCCAGAGTTTAACCAGTATTAGTCGGAAGCACCATCAGGATGTTTAAAACCAGAATATAGAGATGAGCGAACACCTGGATGTTCGGGTTCGAGAGGTTCGGCCGAACTTCTGGAAAATGTCCGGGTTCGTGATCCGAACTCAACCCGAACTTCATCCCGAACCCGAACCCCATAGAAGTCAATGGGGACCCGAACTTTTGGGCACTAAAAAGGCTGTAAAAGACACCCAGAGGGATAATATACCGCAATAAACGCATTGCGATTACAACTTTGAGCTAACGATCACCATGGGAACGCCTCCTCCAGTAGAATGTACTGTCGGATCTGAGAATTAAGTTGAAATCGCAATGCGATTCTTATATATTTGCTTAATCGCATTGCGATTTCAACTTAGCATTGCTAAATAATTCCATCCATATCGTTAACTTACTGAGTCAGTAAGTTAACGAATATGGATGGAATTATTTAGCAATCCTAAGTTGAAACGGCAATGCGATTTAGCAGATATATAATAATCGCATTGCGATTTCAACCTTATTCTCACATCCGACAGTACATTCTACTGGAGGAGGCGTTCCCATGGTGATCGGTAGCTCAAAGTTGTAATCGCAATGCGATTAAGCAAATACATATGAATCGCATTGCGATTCCAACTTTTTAGTACTCAACTTTTAAAATCGTACACCACTTTAAGTTCCAAAGTTGCAATCGCGTTCGAATAGAACTTAAAGCTGTCTCTTAGTCAGTTTTAGTATTGGTGTGCTGTAATAGAAGTTACATTCGTACGCGAATATAACTTAGAGCAATACAGTCAACTTTACACTGTTAGTTTTATTATCGCGATAATACAACTATTCAAGAATCGTGTACGTGCGTCTGTACGTGTGTGCGTTACCTCGGACACTATTCTATTTTGCCAGCCACAGCTGAAACCACTGATTTATGGTATTGCTATTTTGGCAATTGAATTTAACCCCAGAAAATAATCTATCCTTTGCCAGACAGCAGACAGTATTATACTTGTCTAACCAAAGCTGGAACACCAGATTTAGGGGATTGGTATTTGGGCAATTGTATTTAACCCCTTAATAAAATATAGAAATTTCTTTCCTGAGTTTCTAGGGGTGACAATTAGCACAGCCAAGCCCCTAAAGTAGGATATAGCAAAAAAAAAAACTAGTATTGATGGATTGATGGACTTGGTGGCAGCTTCTTCTGGCGCACCACAAGTCACAAAATGGCCGCCGATCAACCCAGAAAATAAGTGACAGAAAAACGCTCTGTGCAGCCTAAAAACCAGCGAGCAAGTAACTAGCAGAAGTTCAATGATTCTCAGCTGTAAATTGATCCGTTCATTAGGTGCTGTTGCTGACTTTAACCTGCCTAATCTCGCCCTGACAGAAGCTGCGTCCTCTCCCTACACTAATCAGAGCAGTGTGACGTGCGGCGCTACGTGACTCCAGCTTAAATAGAGGCTGGGTCACATGCTGCACTTGGTCAATCACAGCCATGCCATTAGTAGGCATGGCTGTGATGGGCTCTTAGGGCAAGAAGTAAAACGCTAGCTGATTGGCTGCTGTGCAGCCCTTCAGAAAGCGGGAAGTAATCGACGAACACCGAACTCGAACCCGAACTTTTTTGAAAATGTCCGGGTTCGGGTCCGGGTCCCGGACACCCCAAAATTCGGTACGAACCCGAACTATTCTCGAACTGTTCGCTCAACACTACCAGAATAGAAGAACATGGTGTTTATATTGAGAGTAAACTTTCTTTTAACGAAGCATAGTGATTCCGCTGATATAGTACATTCATTTCTTGTGGGATAGAAAGAACACATAAATCCATTCAAGGAGGTTACTGGAGCAAATGCACCCTTAATCATGAATCCTACTGGATCTTGTGCCTCAGCAATAGATTTCCAGGAGGCATGAATTATAAAAGTGACCTCCTCCACATTTATTATGTTTCTTGTTTCTCCTCACACTTTAAATTTGTATCTTTAGTCATTTTTTCTATGCTTCATTGGGATTGAGCCCATGCATGCTATGTACTCCACTGGAATTATGCATAAGTATATTATTGATTCAATTTTAAGGTATCCATGCAATAAAGTGTTTTCAGTGTATCAATGTGATAGGTCTATAATGATTTAAAAAAAGTGTGTGTGCAATTCACTTTTTATGCTGTGAATAAAATGCAGTTTGAAGCATAAAAGTGTAAATGGACTGCATTCTGTCACATTTGCAATAGAATAACGGAAGAATTTATTTCAAACACTGAACACAACTAAATTATTTTCTATTCCTTCCAAGGTTGCCATATTGGTAAGGTTGCCATGCCTATCTAGTAGAATGTTGGAAAATTTCTCATTAGGTACCTTTGAATACTGGCCTTGACTTTTTGTAATGGGACACCTCTAAGGGTACTTTCACACTTGCGTTGGTGCAGATCCTTCTGTTTATTTGCACAGACGGATCCGTACCTATAATGCAAACGTTTGTATCTGTTCAGAACTGATCTGTTTGCATTAGTTTTAAAGAAAAATGAAAAAGTCCAAAACGGATGCGTTTTGAATTACATTGAAAGTCAATGGGGAACGGATCCGTTTTCAAATGCACCATATTGTGTCATTGAAAACGGATCCGTCCCCATTGACTTACATTGTAATTCAAAACGGATCCGTTAGGCTCCGTCTCTTCAGACGCATACCAAAATACTGCAAGATGCGTTTTGGTGTCCGCCTCCAAAACAGAATAGAAGCGGAACGGAGCCTAACTGATGCATTCTGAACGGATCCTTATCCATTCAGAATGCATTGGGGCTTAACTGATCCGTTTTGGACCGTTTGTGAGAGCCCTGAAACGGATCTCACAAACGGAATGCAAAATGCTAGTGTGAAAGTACTCTTACGAGATGAAATTGAGTGTAGGGGAGGGCAAGAATATCATAGTGTAAATTAGCATTCAAAGCAGAATTCGGTCCGAAAAGCCTTGAATTGCACGAATCCAAATTTCCTCATGCTTTGTAGTAAACAATCAGGTTTTCCTAAAATAGTGGCTGTACATATTTCAAAGTGAAACTAAGTGTACAGGAGACAACGCAAGGTCACCCATAATACCGTGCAGCCAGCCAATCAGCAGATGGCCATCACCTGTGATGTTACGGCCCTATAAAACTCTCATCCCAAAGGTCTTCGCCATTGTCCTATGAGATGAGCATAGGGAGAGACGTGGCAAGTGCTTATGCGCTAGGGACAGTGTTGCTGAAAAGGATTAATATAAGAAAATCTGAGAGGTTGAGTTCAGGGAGACTTATTCTGCATCAGTTTTATTTACTTATTCCTACATCAGCCATAAACTAAGATCTATAATTTAATACCAATAAGATGGAAGCCTTTATTATTCCAGTGCAAGTTTGCCAACCAATTCCATCCAGTCTGCACTCCTTAGGGGGCCAGGTCATAATGATGACCATCCTCATCTTTTACTGGCTTTACTTCTTCCAAATCATCCTCCGAAGTCTTGAAGTCCTAGAAAAGTCAGCAACATGCAGACAGAAGAGGAACTTGATGTTCCTGATGACATATTCTCATCAATAGTTGATAATGTTAAAAAGGAGGAAAAACTGATGGCATAAGAAGGGCTCCCACCTGTAGGGCAGGAGAGCACTGGGGTTGGAGATGTGGGTACAGCCCCTGTTTAAAGGTGCATTAAAGGTGCCACTTGGCCATTAACAATGAAGAGTGACTATACAGTGTGGTCTTTATTATTAAATAAAAGGCAGCTGCCGGCAAATTGGCCACAGAGTTCTTCACCACAGCATGGCTGCAACCCACCCGCAGCATGACTGCTCTGTGTGGCCATACCCTAAGGCAGAGTGACAGAAAAACCTCCAGCTCATCAATTCACTTGGATCACCCGTGTGCACGGAACAGGCAGGTCAGCCTCTGCATACAATTCAACACAAAAAGGTTCCAGCACTCATGTTTCTTTGGTAGCTAAAATCCCCGTCTTTATTCAGGCAGTAGAAAACAATGTACAGGACATATACCCACAAGTGTTGCGTTGACGCGTTTTGAACAAAGTTCCTATTCTTAACTGTTCACAAAGAATTATTCATTAGGAACCTTGATCATTTGCACTGAAATATTTACATTAGAATCTATTCTCTATAGCATCTATAGTCTTATCTCTGCAAAGTATAGCACAAAGCAGGAGTGTTGCAAAGTCAAAACATCTTGAGCCCCAAATGTTTTTTCCAGGACCCTGGATATATTTTCTGCAAACTATACAACTGTATCACCATCCTCAGAATGGCAAAACAGTTGAATTACTGTGGTGGGACATGGGATCTAATGGCTCCTAGCTCCACTAAACAGTCCCATAGTCCTCAGGCTATTATGCTTGAAAAAGGAAGATGCCCCACTAGGACGGGACAAAGACAAAGGATTCCCCTGGAAGCCTTCTCTGGGGCTGCAAGGAGGGGGAGCAGAAGGAACGCTGTGACCCCTGGCTCAATGGTAGAGTGTCAGACTCCAAAATCATCTCCATGTCATCCTGCAGGACAGCCTTCCAATCCACAATCTCATCCTCTTTCTTCTCAAGCATAATGTTGTACCTTTCCGAAGTCAGCAGGCACAACTGCAGCCTACTACTACTACAGCTTCTGGACTGATAGCTGGCTCTGCTACTACCCACTTTCTGGCTCATTCAGTGGGAACCTTTCCATAGCCCTGGCACTTTTGAGCCTTGCAGATAATGCTGTGTTCTACCCTATGTATTGGTTTAGTAATCACATATATATTGTTTATAATCATTTTAACAACCCCCTCCCCCCAAAAAAAATAAAAATTAAATTAAATTAAATTAAAAAAATCATAATAATAATTTGATTGTAAAGGTATGGAAAAACTGAAACAGAATTGTGCTTAAATTCATAATGATTTACAGCTACTTTTGCGCACTACCCTGTGCATTGGTGCAGTAACCACCTATATCCTGGTTTAATTAAATTGCACAACTTCCCCAAAAATGTGGAGCCATGTGGAGAAAGATATAGACAGAAATGGATGATTGAGATCTGAAATTTATATCACTTACAGATAATTTAGCACAATACCCTATGTACTGGTGTATGGATCACCTATATGCTGGTTTAATTAAATTGAACAAACCTCAAAAAATTTGGAACTGTATGGAGAAATAAAAACAGAAATGGATGATTGAGCTCGGACGCTTAATATCACGCTTAATATCACATTATCACTCAAAGATAATTTGGTGCACTACCCAGTGATTTGGTGCAGTGATCACCTATATGTTGGTTAAATTAAATTGAGCAACCCCCAAAAAATATTAAATTCCAAACACGTGGAGAGAGAAATAAATGGTAACTGATGTTTTGCTAGGAAGCACACCCATCTTTAGCTCCTCCCTGTCTGATAGCTTTCCCTGCCTATCCCTATTCTACACACACAATTTTTTTATTTTTTTACTCTAGCCTTTCCCTTGGTAGTAGAATACAATTCCCAATGTCCCTGGTAGTAGAATACAAGCTTGATTTTTATTTCTGACTGTGCTAGGGCACCTCCCTGTCTGCTGCTGCACTGATTGGCTCATGTAGGCTGTCTGTCAGGCTGTGAGCCAATCCAGGCAAGCCCTCCCTCTTCCTCTCAGGGTCATATAAGCACCATTCTTCTTCCTCCATATTCTTTTTTTTCCCCTCCGACATGTGCAATAAAATGGTGCTACGTGTATTTTTACTGGATTCATCAGAAACGAACCTGAAAACATTTGGGTTCATCTGTCATCTAAAAAATACAAAGTTCGTAATGACAATAGAATGACGTAGAAGACAATTATTTGATGCCATGCTGAATTCTTTAAAGTATCTTAACCTAAGAAATATCCAGCAATATTTCACTAGTAATAAAATAGTTTTAGCTATTTTCTACTAGTATAACTATTTGTGAATGGTTTACCATTATTAATAATGAGAACAAACCTGATAATTTGTGCAAGCTATATCTAGTCACATAGTCACACCAGTCATTGAATGATATAGCAAAAGCAGCTACTGTATGTTTATAGTAAAAAGAGCACACATCAAACAATTGAGTGACACCTTTATAGCATGCAAGATGATATAACTTTTAAGTACTTCTTTACTAGCACACATGTGGGCAGAAATACTATTGCAGATGCTCCAAAATTCTTACTCCAACTTCAGCAAGAATTCTGGCATGCATGCTTTCTACCATGCTTCTTGTAGTTTTTTATTTTTTTTGTGCTGTACCCCAAAAGAGATTTGATTTAACATAAAGTGGTTGTGGCTTGATTGGAATAAGGCATGACTTAAGATGCAAAAATATTTTATTTATATGAATTTGCAAATAAAGATTACTTTGGATTTCATGTGGTCTGGCAGTGTTTCATAGGTATTTGTTCTAGAAAGCAGAAAGGTTGAGGGGTCCAACCACAGCTGGGTGCTATAGCTGCCACATAATTTAGCTCTTTGGTAGGTATACCCTTCATTCTGAGTAATATGTGCATATACATGGGAATACAAGCGTACCCTTAGGCCTCTTTCACACGGGCATCATGTTTGACGCCCGGATAAGAGGCGGGGCGTTGCGGGAAAATGTGCGATTTTTCCGCGCGTGTGCAAACTTTTGTAATGCGTTTTGCATGTGCGTGTGAAAAATCTGCATGTTTGGTACCCAGACCCGAAGCCGGACTTCATCACTGAAGTCCGGTTTCGGGTTGAGTGTTCTGTATCTTTTATTATTTTCCCTTATAATATAGTTATAAAGGAAAATAATAGCATTCTCAATAGAGAATGCAAAGTAAAAAGGGCAAGAGAGGGTTAAAAATAATACACTGAACACAGATCAGGAGACCGGTAACCGACAGCTACGCGATCAAATGGAGGGGGTGAGTTCATTTTTTTTTATTATTTTTAACCCTCTCTTGCCCTTTTTACTTTGCATTCTCTATTGAGAATGCTATTATTTTCCTTTATAACTATGTTATAAGGGAAAATAATAAAGATCGAGTCCCCATCCCGATCATCTCCTAGCAACCATGCGGAAAAATCGCTCCGCATCCGCACTTGCTTGCGGATGCTTGCGATTTTCCCGCAGCCCCATTCACCTCTATGGGGGCTGCATTGCGTGAAAAATGCAGAAACTGGAGCATGCTGCGATTTTCACGCAACGCACAAGTGATGCGTGAAAAACAACGCTCATGTGCACAGCCCCATAGAAATGAATGGGTCCGGATTCAGTGCGGGTGCAATGCGTTCAACTCATGCATTGCACCCACGCGGAAAACTCGCCGTGTAAAAGGGGCCTTAGAAGTCTCTTGAGTAGATTTATACATTGTATAGGCTGGCCACTACAACAAACTTTTCATTCTGTGACTAGAACCTAAAAAAGATGATATTTCAAAATATTAAATAGGTTTTTAAAAAATTGTCATGTATATTTACCATTAAAAATACAAACAAAAACGTAATTATTCTGTGAATGTCATAGAAAATGAACAAAGACAGCCATGTCATATTTTCAATTATGATTTTTTTTTCTCTTTTAGCTAAAATAGCTATCATTATTTAACTGTGACACATTAAAATTAAAGTAATTAGATTGTCACTTTTTTTTGTATGAAAATCAATTCAACCTATTGTAACTTCACCCTCCCTTAATAATGCTCTGACTTTTTCATGTAATGTGCCGATATGAGAACAATGATGTTCATAACCTTAACTATGTATGCAGATCTGAAAGGAGACTCAGCCAGACTTTTATATTACTATTTCAATTCCAGCTGAACATCAAAGCACAAATCATTGTATATTAATTACAATATGCCGTATACATGTCCATACTACAAATGAGCAGTACATTATTATTATATTAGGTATGTGAGCTTAACTTTAGATCCTTATGACTTTAAAATTGTCCATATTTAGTGTAATGGTAATAATAGCTATATAAAGAGCAAATTATATTATAAAATCTTAAGATGTTTTCATGTTTCAGTGACTTTCCATCTTATCCTATTAGTGATATTTCCATAAAAGTTTGCCCATCCTATTTAGCTATGAGCTTAGTTTCACATTTAGAGATGAGCGAATCGAAGTTGACGAAGTGGAATTTGATAAGAATTTCAGGATAAAAATTTGATTTGCACCAAAACTGAATTTCATCACTCTTCATGGTAACGAATCACATTTTTTCCTAAAATGGTTGCTGCACATGTTAGGGCATGGAGTAATGAACTCTGGGAATGAGGGCTCACCCACGCCATGCATGCCAATGCCATGCATGCAGCCAATCAACAGCCAGCCAGCCCTGTGATGTCACAGCCCTATAAATAGCCTCAGCCATCTTTAATTCTGCCATTTTCCAGTGTACTTAGTGCTGGGAGAGATGTCAGCAGGCGCCAGGGACAGTGCTAGAAAAGACTTTATTGTGCTGAAAAAATGATTTATAAGTTTAGGGAAAGATTATTCATAGTGTAAGGAAAGGATAGGGAGGCATTGTCTACACCAAGCATGCTCAACCTGCGGCCCTCCAGCTGTTGCAAAACTACAACTCCCAGCATGCTCGAACAGCCTACAGCTATCAGCCTACAGCAGGGCATTGTGGAAGTTGTAGTTTTACAACAGCTGGAGGGCCGCAGGTTGAGCATGCCTGGTCTACACTATAAAAGGTGAACAGGGTCCAATATGGGAGTGTACAGCCTGGGTAATAGGAGCGATTATATTACACCTTGCTGCACTTGATCCAAATTGCATTAAATGATAGCTCAGTAATTCTAAAAAACCATGCTTGTTATTGGGGTGCAAGTCCTGTGTGATACAGCCGTTTACGGGGTGTATTAATTGGAAACATAGGCGTGCACACGGGGTGTGCTGGGTGTGCCTGGGCACACCCTAATCAATCCTCAAAGGGTGCTGACCAGCAAATACTAATGAAGCGCTTTCATTTTGGAAGCGGTGATTTTACCGCTTCCTGGTCCTCGGCTGTCGGCTGTGCAGGGCTGGGCACAGCGTGACGTCATACTGTGTGCGCCAGTTCAGAGCGCACAGCCGAGAGCCGACATCAGGAGAAAGAACGGGCTGCGAGGAGCGGTGGCGTCCAGGAGCAGGAGAGGTAAGTGTTTTTTTATTTTACAAAAAATTAGGCTGCTGGGAGCATAATGAGGCATAATGAGACACATGGGGGCTAATGAGGCACATGGGGGCTAATGAGAGGCATAATGGGGGACTTATGAGAGGCATACAGGGACATAATGAGGCACATGGGGGCTAATGAGAGGCATAATGGGTAACTAATGAGAAGCACATGAGGCATAATGAGGCACATGGGGGGCTAATGAGAGGTATAATGGGGGGCTAATGAGAGACATAATGGGGTTCTAATGAGGAACATGGTGGTATAATGAGGCAAATAGGGGCATAATGAGGAAAATGGGCATAATGAGGCACATGGGGCATAATGAGGCACATGGGGCATAATGAGATACATGGGGCTAATGAGGCACATGGGGACATAATGAAGCACATGGGGGCTAATGAGGCACATTGGGGGCTAATAAGAATAATGATAGGCATAATGGGGGGCTAATGAGAGGCATAATGGGGGTCTGTCTAATGAGAGGCATAATGATGGCTAATGAGGGATATGGGGGCTAATGAGGCATATGGGGGCTAATGAGGGATAATGGGGGCTACTGAGGCATAAATGGGGCTAATGAGGCATAATGGAGGCTAATGAGGCATAATGGGGCTAATATGGCATAATGTGGGGCTAACGAGGCATAATGTGGGGCTAATAAGGCATAATGGCTGATAATGGGGGCTAATGAGGCATAATGGCTGATGATGGGGGCTAATGAGGCATAAGGGCTGATGATGGGGCTAGTAAGGCATAAGGGCTGATGATGGGGCTAATGAGGCGTAAGAGCTGATGATGGGGGCTAATGAGAGGCATAATGGGGGCTAATGGCATAAAAGCTGATATGGGGGCTAATGAGAGGCCGGGGGGCTGATATGGGGGTGATGAGAGGCATAATGGGGGCTAATGAGAGGCATGGCTCTGATATGGGGGTGATGAGAGGCATTGAGGTCTGATTGGGGGTCATTTACATTGGTGTCTGAGCTGAGGTCTGATTGAGGGTCTGATTTGAGGTCTTATTAAGGTCTGATTAACATTGGGGGTCTGATTGGTGGTCTGACCTGAGGTGTAATGAAATTTTTATTTTTTTTTTTATTGTCCCCCTCTAAAACCTAGGTGCGTCTTATGAGCTTGTGCGTCTTATATGTTTCCTTTCTGAACTGCAGAGCGGTGCTCACTTCCAGGCCTGAGCCCAGCTGCCCAGAGTACTGATCCTGAGCCTGTTGGAGTCTTAAGAACTGTAAGTAATTATAGTCATTTAATGTAAGCTATATTATTATTTATTACTTGTTTTATGCGAGTAAGGGTGCTGGATTGTTGGAGAAGGGGGAGGGAGGGGTACAATGCACGGGGTAATATAACTAGGGGTATCAGGATACATTATTATACAGGGTATTTAACCTATTTTTGTTTATATTGATAATTATGAGTGTGGGTCTGTATGCATGCAGAGTGTATTTGTGTATACTTTACATATATATATATATATATATATATATATATATTAATATATATTTATATGACATACATACACACATACATACACAGGCACGCGCGGCATGTGATTGTGCTTTATGGTGCACACCCTAATGCAATAGGGCTGCGCACGCCTATGATTGGAAATATACGTACATCCTATTAGCTGTTCTGCAGGGATTTTTTATTGTATACTTTTTTGGGGTGTATTAATAAAAAAAGAATACTGTCCTTGATTGCCATTCAGTGTTGAAGTTACATTGTACTACAGCCATTTACGGGGTCTATTATTGGAAATATACATAAGTCATATTAGTCGTTCTGCGGTGAATTTTGAGTGTTATATTTTTTCGGTGGGGTGTATTAATAGGAAAAGGAATACGTCTTATTAGCCATTCTGCGGTATATTTACATTGTCATACAGTCATTGCTGCACTCTATTAATAGCAAAAATAATTATGTGTTATTGGCTGTTGTTCAATGAATTTACATTGTCATACAGCCATTGTTGGGATTTATTAATAGGAAAAATAAGTACTTCTTATTAGCCGTTCTACTGTGAACTTACATTGTCATTCTGTAGTGTATTAGCCGTTTATTAGTAAAACAAAATGTGGGATACAGCCTGTTTTGGGGTGTATTAATTTACATTAAAAAAAATTATTTTAAAATATGTCAGACAGACAACTGACAGGCCCTTCAAAAGGGAACGGGCAGTGTCCAAAATGTTTCTGGCCCAGGCAGTAGCAGCAGCAGAAGAAGGAGTGGGGGGGGGGGCAGTAGGAGTCACGGCAAGAGGCTTGAGCTCCCAGTGTCATCAAGCGGTCATATCTTGACTAGTGATGAGCGGCAAGGGCAATATTCCAATTTGCGATAGTTCACGAATATTTGGGCGAATATTCGCCATATATTCGCGAATTCCTGATCTTTAGGCATTATTTTCTTGATTGCGAATATTTCGGCGAATATTCGCTATATATTCGCGAATTCCTGATCTTCAGGCATTATTTTCTTGATTGCGAAAATTTGCATAGAAATTCGCATAGACTGGCATTTGAAAAAAAAAGAATATTTGCGATTACGAATATATTTTGATATTCTAAATATTTGCAAATTCTCTAAATGCCTATATTCGCGATTAAAATTCGCAATTTGAATATTCGTGATCAACACTAGTGTTGACCAGCAACCCAGCAGTGCAGGAATGCTTGACTAGGTCTTCGACTTCATCGCAAGTGACATCAGACACCCCCAGCAAAGAGTCGGTGGGTTCCTCTGACACAATACTTAGTCGGCATGGCCCTGTGCCCCTTAACTGTCCTTAACCTGCCTCTGTAATTTTCTATTCGCTCAGCACGATAAGTATTATATGCTATAGACTCGGCTCCACTAGCTCGAGATACTAGAGGACAGTGAGCAGCTACTGCCCAGCCAAGTGCTGGAGGAGACAGCCGCCACTTCCTCCAGTAGGCGGGCAAGTAGTGATGATGAGAGTCATGTGGGACCAGGTGTTGCGAGCGGTCAGGTTCCTGGCCCTGAGACCGTTGAGGGGGACATCAGTGACATGCAGACAGTAGTAGATGATGCTTATGATGTAGCCGATCGCACTTGGGAGCCGGGTGAAGAAGGGGCTTCATCATGAGGAGAAGAGGGTGGCAGCTTGCGCATGAGGCAGTTGCTGAGCCAGCAGGGTGGTAGCATGGCTGTGAGGCAGCAATGGGAGGTCAGGAGCCAAACGTGCCCGGGGTAGACCACCTGCTTCGCAGGAGCTTACCGGCCTTGAAAGTAGCTATGCAGGGGTTCACCAAGGCAGTGGTAGCAGGCAGTCAGCACAGAGTTTTGGTGGGAAAATGCCATACTCAGCAGTGTAGTAGTTTTTTGTTAGGCCGCCGGAGGAGGTGAACATGGCCATTTGGTGGATTTGTGGGCAGAAGGTGAAACGTGACTAGGATGCCAATGTTGAACCTTCCGTGGTTTAAATTATACTGATTGCCTATGGACTCAGAACCACTGAAGAAGCTATCAGCGAAACCCGGGTCGGGTAGGCAGTGATTTTACCTGAATTTTTATGTATTGGACTGGTGACAAGCATCTTATCTTGTAAGTACAATAAAGCACACTTTGTGATAAGCAGCTGGATGTACTACACTATGTCCGATCGTTTGCTTTGAAGGGAAAGGACATATTGGAGCAACTGCGGTTTGGTTGGTCGGTACAAGACATCAGAAGTAGCAGTGGAGGACTGCTGTGAGTATCCGGCGCTGTGTTCCCCGCAAGTGGTCTCTGGATTGAAAGCGCGGCCCAACTACCTTTATCTTTTATGTGTTGCTAAAAACGGTGATTAGGATCCACACCGACTTGCTTGGGACTGCTGCTAACTGACTGTGTTGTCCCCTATAAGAGCCACATAGCGTTTTTTTCTGCATATTATCAGTTGCTGAGCCAGCAGGGTGGTAGCGTGGCTGTGAGGCAGCAATGGGAGGTCAGGAGCCAAACGTGCCCGGGGTAGACCACCTGCTTCGCAGGAGCTTACCGGCCTTAAAAGTAGCTATGTAGGGGTTCACTGAGGCAGCGGTAGCAGGCAGCCAGCACAGAGTTTTGGTGGGAAAATGCCATACTCAGCAGTGTAGTAGTTTTTTGTTAGGCCGCCGGAGGAGGTGAACATGGCCATTTGGTGGATTTGTGGGCAGAAGGTGAAACGTGGCTAGGATACCAATGTTGGCACCACGGCCCTGCGTCAACACATGCAGCGTCACCATAAAGTGGCCTGGGAGAAATGTGGCTTCAATGTGGTGGTCCAGCCTGCCACAGCTACCGCTGCATCACCTAGTGGTACGCACCCAATTTCTTGTAGTCAAGGCTCCACCACCTCAGCTGAAAGGAGCGGTCTGTCCCTCCCATCATCTGCTGGTCCTGGGTCCTCGTCCTCCCGCCCCTCATCAGTCATTCCATCAACAATCGATCACCGAAACGATTGCCAAGAGAACACAGTATGCATGCACTCATACAAAGGCGCAGAAGCTGAACATGCTCCTGGCCAAGTTGCTGGTGCTGCAGTCCCTCCCTTTCCAAGTGTTGGACTCTGCACCTTTCAGAGTCAAGTCGAGGTGGAGAGTCCCAAGCTTTGATTTCTTTGCAAAAAAGGCAGTACCAGCCCTGCACACATATGTGACGGGCCAGTCCTTGAGCCTGTCAGTGTCTGCCAAAGTGCACTGCAGCACTGACGTGTGGAGCTGTAACTACGGTCAAGGCAATATATGTCCTTTATAGCCCATTAGGTAAATGTGGTTCCTGCCCAGCTACACCAGCTACACCAGCAACTTCATTAAGAAATCAAATCCTGGCTTTCTCCTCAACAACTCAAAATTGGAACCGTGGTGACCGACAACGGGAAGAACATGGTGTTGGCGCTGCGTCAAGGAGAGCTGAACCATGCACCCTACATGGCGCACGTGTTCAATCTGGTTGTCAAGCGGTTCCTGAAGTCTTAACCTCATCTGCAAGACATCCTAAAAATGGCCAGAAAACTTTGCATGCACTTCAGCCAATTGTACACCGCAAAGCACACCCTTCTTGAGCTGCTGCGGCAGAACGTCCCCCAACATAGGCTGATATGTGACTTTTCCACCTGTTGGAATTCCACCCTCCATATGTTGGACCAATTACAGTATATGAATAGAGAAAGGCCATGAACAATTTCTTGATGATACAGGAGGACAGAGGTACTCCCCTGTGTAACTTCGATGTTAGCCAGCAGCAGCTCATGCGGGACACTTGCCGTTTGCTCAGGCCCTTTGAGGAGACCACTTTGTCAGTCGCCAGGACTACGGAATGAACAACTTCATTCCACTGATTCATGTCCTGAGACAGATGCTGCTAATCTGGCTGGGGGACAGGACACATAAAGACTACATCTCATGGCCACATAAGCCCTGTGCGGACTGAAGTAGAGGAGGACATTAGAGCACAAGCAATGTGTAGAGAAATGTCTGTTTTTTCTACACAGTTGACAGGAGAGGAGGAGCAGGAACAGCCGGAGGAGCTATAGGGCGATGGGGAAGACGAGGCAGATGACCCAGACACACTGTGGTAGTATGCAGTAGAGATGGAGGCAGAGAGTCCTTCTAAGTCACTTGGCCCGATGCATGCTCACTTGCTCACAGCAGAATTGTCACCATTCGGAAGAGGGATGACTACTGGCTCTCCACTTTGTTGGAACCTTGCTACTGATCTAAAATGGGGGCCATATATTTTTTTTTTATACCTGCTGAGAGGGAGGACAAACTGAACTACTAATCGAGACATCCAATGTACTAGTCAGTTGACCGCTGCCTATGTGCGGCAATCGCCCATCCTCACGCATATCTGACCTGGGGGTCCTGTGAGCTAACATTCCACTGCCATAGCTGCTGGGGAGGGGGGCAGGAGCAGTGACAGCTCCATCAGCAGCAACTGAAGTGTAGAGTCGCTGAAGAGCAGTTTTCTTTACCCGTCTACTGAAGAAATTACTCACCAGCAGCATCAGCTAGAAAGAGCAGAACCTGAACCAACAGGTTGTGGCATACTTGGACTACACTGTGCCACCACACATGGAGGGTCCCCTGGACTACTGGGCAGCCAAACTCGATTTGTGGCCGCAACTGGCCGAGTTTTATTTGGACAAGATATTCTGCCCGGCCAGCAGTGTGGCATCAGAGTGGGTGTTTAGTGCTGCAGGGCCATAGTTACTTCAAGGAAAATTAGGCTGTCCACCCAAATTGTGGAGATACTGACCTATGTGAAGAGGAATCAGGCGTGGATCAGCCAGGATTTTCAAACACTAGTGCCTGATGTATCAGACTAGATCATCCATGGTGCCACACTTAAACCTGCTTCAGCTACTATTATGATGCTGGTAGAGGTATTGCCCCCACCTCCCCACTCTGTCACTGGGCCACTCTGATCTCCTCATGCTGCTACCACATCACCACTCTGTGGTCTCCTCATGCTGCTGCCACATCACCACTATGTCACTGGGCCACTCTGTGGTCTCCTCATGCTGCTGAAACCCCACCACTATGTCACTGGGCCACTCTGTGGTCTCCTCATGCTTCTGCTATCTCAACACTATGTCACTGGGCCACTCTGTGGTCTCCTCATGCTGCTGCCATCTCAACACTATGTCATTGGGCCACTTTGTGGACTTCTCATGCTTTTCTCACCCTAACACTCCATTACTGGGCAACTATTTAGCATCTTTGGCCTGGTTGACATCATTTATTTAAACCTTTATCTGATCTGTTCTGTCTATGTAGCAGCTATTAGGCCTGTATGACATGGTCCCTCTTTTGCATCAGGATTGGCTTATGATTTGGTAGCCAAAAGCAGGAGTGGGTACAAAACACAGAAGACATGCAAATATTCCATTCACGTGTCGTCTCTGTTTTGGAGCCACTCCTGTTTTTCTATGGCTTTAGCAATGTCGATGGATTAATGACCAAATGCTGACCGAGTGAAGGTGAATGCTCAACAGACAGGATTCATTTTTTGGGGGTTATTGTTCTGATGGATCAGAGGAAGGGCAAAATAATCAGTGACGTCAACACAAATTTACTGCTGACACCCTCTCCACTCTGTCAGGGGGGCTCTATTTCTACAAGCTTTTAATAGAACAGGTTCTGTAGAAATCTATGTGGAATCAGCTGATGACGGTGTAAAAGGAGTGCACTCTTTCACACTATAGTAAGATCTTGGGCCTCTGCTCTATTCTTTATACCTGACACTTACATTGAACTGTAAGGCTGAGTTCACGTTTCAGTTATTTCGTCAGTTTTGGCCCCAAAACTGGCCAAATAATGAAATGTGCAGTGATTCTAAGAGTGACGCCTGTCATGTGCGTGTCATACTTGCTCACAGTATTGTTTCACTACCAAAGCATACTACCTATGCATGTTTCTGCAAGGAACAGTGTTTTATACCACTGTACAGGCTTTCTGCAGCCAGGAAATAGCTGTTTTTTAACATGATTCGCCACAAATAAATTCGTATTGAATCAAATATTTTTGGAAATTTGGCAAACCAACAGATTTTTTGAGAAATTCGCATATCTCTTTTCACATTCTCCCACACCTTTTTCCGATCTTGCTTCTATCATTTTATAATCATTATGGCTGAATAAGAATTGCGATATTACCTTTTCTTCTTCAATTCCTTTGTAGATTACAGTTCTAGTAATTCTATATTACTGTACTGTGGATATAAAAAGTCTACACACACCTGTTAAAATTTCAGGTTTCTGAGCTGTAAAAAAATTAGGCAAAGATAGATCATTTCAGAACTTTTTCCACCTTCAATGTGACCTATAAACTGTACAGCTCAATTGAAAAACAAACTGAAATCTTTTAGGTAGAGGGAAGAAAAAATATAAAAATGAAATATTATGGTTGCATAAGTGTGCACACCCTTAAACTAATACTTTGTTGCAGCACCTTTTGATTTTATTACAGCACTCAGTGTTTTTAGGTATGAGTCTATCAGCATGGCACATTTTGACTTGCCAAGATTTGCCCACTCTTCTTTTCAAAAAACACTAAAAATCTGTCAGATTGAGAGGGCATCTCCTGTGCACAGCCCTCTTTAGATCAGTACACTGATTTTAAATCGGATTCAGGTCTGGACTCTGGCTGGAACATTCCAAAACATTAATCTTCTTCTGGCGAAGCCATTCCTTTTGTTGATTTGGATGTCGTTGTCATGCTGAAAGAAGAAGTTCCTCTTCATGTTCAGCTTTCTAGCAAAAGCCTGAAGGTTTTGTGCAAATATTGACTGGTATTTGGAACTGTTCATAATTCTCTCTATCTTAACTAAGACCCCAGTTCCAGCTGAAGAAAAACAGCCCCAAAGCATAATGCTGCCACCACCATGCTTCACTGTGGGTATGGTGTTCTTTTGGTGATGTGCAGAGTTGTTTTTGCGCCAAACATATCTATTGGATTTATGGCCAAAAAGTTCAACCTTGGTTTCATCACACTATAACACCTTTTCCCACATGCTTTTGGGAGACTTCAGATGTGTTTTTGTAAAATGTAGCCTGGCTTGGATGTTTTTCTTCGTAAGAAAAAGCTTTTGTCTTGCCACTCTACCTCATAGCCCAGACATATGAAGAATACGGAAGATTGTTGTCACATGTACCACACAGTTGTTGTAGGCCTCTTGGTAGCCTCCCAGACCAGTTTTTCTCTTCTTTTCATCAATTTTGGAGGGACGTCCAGTTCTTGGTAATGTCACTGTAGTGCCATATTTTCTCCACTTGATGATGACTGTCTTCGCTGTGTTCCATGGTATATCTAATGCCTTGGAAATTCTTTTGTATTATTCACCTGACTGATAACTTTTAACAATGAGATCCCTCAGATGCTTTGGAAGCTCTCTGTGGACCATGACTTTTGCTGTCGGATGCAAGAAGCTGATCTTTATTTGGGTTTAATCAGAGGCACTGTAAATGATGGCAGGTGTATGCTGACTCCTATTTAACATGATTTTGAATGCTTAATTCTAAACACAGCTACATCCCCAGTTATAAGAGGGTGTGCCAGGAGCTGACTGGCAACTTTTGGCCCAGGGGGCAAGTAACACCCAGAGGCCCTGGGGCGAAATGGGCCCTGGGGCGAAAAACAATAAGGCCCCCCCCCCATGACACTTGATGACTTTTGCAGAAGAAACTGTATATTGTAGGCACGGTGTATGCTATATGTGTATGACATAAACATATTTCATATGAAAACTTACGATTACTTGGCTTGACCCTCGGACACCACTTCGTCTTCCACACTTTGGCCGGGGGCTCGGTGGAGCTGATGTGTTTTATCCTAATGAGAAAGATTTCAAAATAAGGATTTGAAGAAGGGGCAGAGGGATAGCAGAGAGAGGCTGGTGCTTCTACTAAGGGGTCATACCATGGGGGAGTAATAAATCCCACCATAATGGCCCACCAGTAGAAATAATTCTCCTTATAATGTGACAAAAAATACCCCCTTGTAATGCCCCCAGTTGAGCTAACGTCCCCATAGTGCCCCCATAATGTGCCAGTATAAAATACCCCTATATAGTGCCCCCAGAAAATGCCCCATAGTGGTCCTCTCCCCCCTCCCTCCTAGTGACCC
Source organism: Bufotes viridis (assembly GCA_033119425.1). Classification (NCBI taxonomy): domain Eukaryota; kingdom Metazoa; phylum Chordata; class Amphibia; order Anura; family Bufonidae; genus Bufotes; species Bufotes viridis. The sequence goes on from CM065590.1 coordinate 311,233,847, forward strand.
CCATAATGTACCAGTATAAAATGCCCCATATATAGTGCCCCAGTAGATGCCCTCAGTGTCCCCCATAATTTGTAAGTATAAAATACCCCTTCTCAGTGCCACTGTAGATGACCCTATAGTACTCTCTCCCCACCTTCCCCATAGTACCCACCATAATGTGTCCCAGTATAAAATGCCCCTATACAAAGCCCCCATATAAAATAATCGTTCTTTGTGGCCTCAATAGATACCCTATAGTGCCCCCCAATAATGTGCCAGTAAGAAGTACCCCCAATGTGCCAGTAATAAGTGCCCCCATAGATGTCCTCCAATAATGTGCCAGTAGCCAGAGCCCCCCTATTATGTGCCAGTAGCCAGAGCCCCCCTATTATGTGCCAGTAGCCAGATCCCCCCTGTTATATGACAGGAGCCAGAGGCCCCCCATCATGTGCCAGTAGCCAGAGGCCCCCCTCAAGTGCCAGTAGCCTGAGCCCCCCCATCATGTACCAGTAGCTATAGGCCCGCCCCTATCATGTGCCAGTAGCCAGAGTCCCCCCTATCATGTGCCAGTAGCCATAGCCCCACCCCCCTATCATGTGCCAGTATCCAGAGCCCCCCCACATCATGTGCCAGTGGCCTGAGCCCCCCCATCATGTGCCAGTAGCCTGAGCCCCCCTATCATTCATGTACCAGTAGCCTGAGCCCCCCTATCATGTGCCAGTAGCTATAGAGCCCCCCTATCATGTGCCAGTAGCTATAGGGCCCCCTTATCATGTGCCAGTAGCCATAGGGCCCCCCTATCATGTGCCAGTAGCCTGAGCCTCCCATCAACATGTGCCAGTAGCCATAGCCCCCCTATAAGTTCCAAACTGCCAGTAGCCATAGGCCCCCCCTATAATATGCCAGTAGCCATAGGGCCCCCTATAAGTGCCAGACACTGCTAGCCATAGCCCCCCTATAATGTGCCAGTAGCCATAGGCTCCCCTATAATCTGCCAGTAGCCATAGGCCCCCCTATAATGTTCCAGTAGCCATAGGCCCCTCTATAATGTGCCAGTAGCCATAGCCCCCCCTATAATGAGCCAGTAGCCATAGGGCCCCCCTATAATGTGCCAGCATTATAGGCCCCCTATAATGTGCAGGTAGCCAGAGGCTCCCCTATAATGCTCCAGTAGCCATAGGCCCCTCTATAATGTGCCAGTAGCCATAGACCCCCTATAATGTGCCAGTAGCCATAGGGCCCCCCTATAATGTGCCAGTAGCCAATATGCCCCCCTATAATGTGCCAGTAGCCATAGCCCCCCATATAATGTGCCAGTATTATAGGCCCCCCTATAATGTACCAGTATTATAAGCCCCCCTATAATGTGCCAGTAGCCATAGGCACCCCTATAATGTTCCAGTAGCCATAGCCCCCCCCCCCCCCATTTAATGTGCCAGTAGCTAGAGATGGCCCGAACTATTCGCCGGCGAACAGTTCCCGGCGAACATAGCTTGTTCGCGTTCGCCTCTGCCGGGCGAACATATGCGATGTTCGGTCCGCCCCCTATACATCATCATTGAGCAAACTTTGACCCTGTACCTCACAGTCAGCAGACACATTCCAGCCAATCAGCAGCATACCCTCCTTCCAGACCCTCCCACCTCCTGCACAGCATCCATTTTAGATTCATTTGGAATTTGCAGTCTTAGTGAGAGGAGGGAGAGTGTAATTGCTGCTGATTTAATTGGGAAATTGATAGCTAGGCTAGTGAATTCAGTGTCCACTCCAGTCCTGAAAGACTCATCTGATCTCTACTGTAAGGACAGCGTCCTGACAGCACCCCAAAAAGCCCTTTTTAGGGCTGCAACATTTGTCTGCTTTTTTTTTCCTTTATATGCATATTGCAGTTGCATGGCCTGCCTGTGTGTGAGGAGCTGCAGGCCCACAGACTGTAGTGTGCCCACTGCCAGTGCCCACCCCTGTCATCCCGTGTGGCACAGGACTTTGCATCAAAAAAAGGCATTTAATTTTTACACTTTAATCTAAGGTTAGTTGCCTGCCAGTGTGTGTCAGGCTGACTTCCAGTGACTGTAGTGTGCCCACTGCCAGTGCCTACCACTCATACCGGCTGGCAGAGGACTTTGCATCAAAATAGGCATTTCATTTTTACACTTTAGTGTAATTTCAGCTGCTTGCCTGCTGCTAGTGTGTGTCAGGCCGACTTCCACTGACTGTAGTGTGCCCACTGCCAGTGCCCCGTGTCATCCCGTGTGGCACAGGACTTTGCATCAAAAAAAGGCATTTAATTTTTACACTTTAATCTAAGGTTAGTTGCCTGCCAGTGTGTGTCAGGCTGACTTCCAGTGACTGTAGTGTGCCCACTGCCAGTGCCTACCACTCATACCGGCTGGCAGAGGACTTTGCATCAAAATAGGCATTTCATTTTTACACTTTAGTGTAATTTCAGCTGCTTGCCTGCTGCTAGTGTGTGTCAGGCCGACTTCCACTGACTGTAGTGTGCCCACTGCCAGTGCCCACCCCTGTCATCCCGTGTGGCACAGGACTTTGCATCAAAAAAGGCATTTCATTTTTACACTTTAATCTAAGGTTAGTTGCCTGCCAGTGTGTGTCAGGCTGACTTCCACTGACTGTAGTGTGCCCACTGCCAGTGCCCACCCCTGTCATCCCATGTGGCACAGGACTTTGCATCAAAAAGTCATTTAATTTTTACACTTTAATCTAAGTTTAGTTGCCTGCCAGTGTGTGTCAGGCTGACTTCCAGTGACTGTAGTGTGCCCACTGCCAGTGCCCACTACTCATACCGGCTGGCACAGGACTTTGCATAAAAAAAGGCATTTCATTTTTACACATTAGTCTAATTTCAGTTGCTTGCCTGCTGCCAGTGCGTGTCAGGCCCACTTCCACTGACTGTAGTGTGCCCACTGCCAGTGCCAACCACTGATACCGGGTGGCACAGTAGCTTGCCGATAAATAAGGCATTTCATTTTTGCACATTAGTCTAATTTCAGTTGCTTGCCTCCTGCCAGTGTGTGTCAGGCCCACTTCCACAGACTGTAGTGTGCCCACTGCCAGTGCCAACCACTGATACCGGGTGGCACAGTAGCTTGACGATAAATAAGGCATTTAATTTTTACACATTAGTCTAATTTCAGTTGCTTGCCTGCTGCCAATGTGTGTCAGGCCCACTTCCACAGACTGTAGTGTGCCCACTGCCAGTGCCCACCACTGATACAGGGTGGCACAGTACCACTTATCGAAAAAAAAATGACAGGCAGAGGCAGGCCACCCCGCAGGGGCCGTCGTGGTCGTGGTGCTGTGATTTCCACTGTCCCTGGAATAATGCCTAGTGTTCAGAGGCCATGTACCCTGAACCCGAAAAATTCTGAGGACGTAGTTGACTGGCTTGGACAGGACACCCAATCTTCAACAGCTTCCGCTAAGAACCTTGACGCACCATCTTCCTCCAGCTCAGCTTTGGTCACCTGCTCTCAAGTTACCACGCACCCGCCCGCCGCTGATAGGAATAGTACTAGTTAAGACACCACTCATATAGGGTGTCACAGCACATTGCTCTGTGCACGCGCAGTGCCCCAATTTGGGAGTATGAGGACCGACCAAGCTGCTTTTTCCATCTCCCGGTTCCTGAAATCAATTCAGTTTGGTGTATGAGAGTTTGGTCTGTCATTGTGAAGGCAGTCGAAGGTGCCAAAAATTTTTTCACAAAAGGCAATCCCTGATATGGGATGTAACAGGGATTAAACTGATGAGAATAGTACTACAGAAAATACCACTCATATCGGGTGTGACAGTAAATTGCACGGCGCAGACGCAGTCACCGTGGTTTAAAACAGATTGGAGGGAGCCAGCGTTTTTTTAACCATCTCCCCGTTCGAAAAATCTATTCAATAAATGGCCCCCAGATTGGGGACGTTAGAGGGATTAAACTGATGAGAATAGTACTACAGAAAATACCACTCATATCGGGTGTGACAGTAAATTGCACGGCGCAGACGCAGTGACCGTGGTTTAAAACAGAGTGGAGGGAGCCAGCGTTTTTTTAACCATCTCACCGTTCGAAAAATCAATTCAATTCATCTTTTGGGGACCCTTGGTGTTGTACGTGGCTGGGTGGAGGAAGAAACCTTCAATGACATCACCGGGACGTGGCTAGCTTGGTATCCAACCTTGTGCAAATGGGGAGTTTGCGGTTGTGCAAATGTGCAAATGAACTGTTTGCGGTGCATTAAAAGGGGAGTTTGGTCTGTCAATGTCAGTGAAGCGGGCGTAACCCTTACACTACCTGATCGATACAACATCATACCTGATCGTATACACACACTGGATGTTTTAAAGCACGTTATTCCAAACAATTTAGGAATGTTAGTTGATTTATGCCCTTTATGGATTAAAACCCGACTCTGCGTCCACTACGTAATTTTCCATGGGAGTTTTGCCATGGATCCCCCTCCGGCATGCCACAGTCCAGGTGTTAGACCCCTTGAAACAACTTTTCCATCACTATTGTGGCCAGAAAGAGTCCCTTTGGTCTTTAAAATTCGCCTGTCTATTGAAGTCTATGGCGGTTCGCCCGGTTCGCCTGTTCGCGAACATTTGCGGAAGTTCGCGTTCGCTGTTCGCGAACTGAAAATTTTATGTTCGCGACATCACTACCAGTAGCCATAGGCCCCCCTTTATAATTTGCCAGTAGCCAGAGAGGGCACCTCTATAATGTACCAGTAGCCAGATAGGGCACCCCTATAATGTGCTAGTAGCCAGATGGGCCCCCCTATAATGTGCTAGTAGCCAGATAGGGCCCCCTATCAGTGACAGAAATGACAAAAAAAATACTTACCTCCTGGACCTGTCCTGTCCTGAGCGAATCGGACGAGCACCTTCACTCCGGTCCCACCTCCAGCGCTGCTGATGTCTTTATGGCAGCGTAGCGGCTCAGTCAGGCGGCGCGATGACATAATCGCGCCGCCTGCGCTGGTCCGGCGGCCTCTCTGATAGGCTGCCGGCAGCGCGCCTCCCCGTCTCCCTCCGCAGTTCGCAGGTAGGTAGTATTAGTAACAGCGGTGGAGGCAGTGCCCTTAAAGTGTGAGTGACAGTCTGACATCATTCCGGGCCTGGCCAGCCAGGACAGTGAGGCAACAGAGAGGCCCGGGGGGCAATTGCCCCCCTGCCCCCCAACCCAGTCCGCCCCTAGGGTGTGCACACTTATGCAACCACATTATTTTAGTTTTTTTTTTGTTTTCTTCTCTCCACCTAAAATTTTAGTTTGTTTTTCAATTGAGTGGTACAGTTTATAGGTCACATTAAAGGTGGAAAATGTTCGTAAATAATTTATCTTTGTCTCATTTTTTTACAGCACAGAAACCTGACATTTTAACAGGGGTGTGTAGACATTTTATATCCACTGTAAATGCTACAATATGGTGCCTCCATATAACATACAACGTGTTCTGGCCTAGATGCATGTATTTATGTAATAAGCCATTCTGTAAGAATCAGAGAGAGAAAAAAATGATATGCATCCTGTGTTGTAAGGGTATTTACATTTGGCATAATTAATTACTGATTGGTTCTTCCCCCCCTTAATTATAATGTCACCGTCTATATATCTTGTAATGTAGTGAACTATGGCTAGTTAGTTGACATACATTGATCTGTGTTAAATGATGGTTAACTCACAAGACAGGCATACTACACACTGGACATCCTTAGAAGAATGGGCTGAAAGTAGGGTTGAGCGAACACCTGGATGTTCGGGTTCGAGAAGTTCGGCTGAACTTCACGAAAATGTTCGGGTTTGGGATCCGAACTTGACCCTGAACCCCATTGAAACCAATGGGGATCCGAACTTTTGGGCACTAAAAAGGGTTGCAAAAGGCATCAAAATGTAGGTAAATTCCCTGCAAACAAATGTGGATAGGGAAATGACTTAAAATAAAATAAATACAAATTAACCAATATCAATTGGCAACTTGGAGGAGGAGGTGGAATAGGAGGTTGGAGTGGCTTCACATGGGAATGCTATGGGAGTTGAAGTTCTCATCACAGCCAAAAAGGATTCATGTCTGCCTGCAGTGCCACAGGCCTCATTCAAAGACTCAGGGCCATGGCAACCATATATGGGAGTTGAAGTTGTCATCACAGCCAAGAAGGGCCACAGGCCTCATTCAAACATTCAGGCCCACGGGACCCACAAAGAGGAGAGTTAAAATCACGCCAAGACAGTATTGCCGATAGTCATTCACTTGATGTAGACACTCCTGAATTTTTGCACCATTTGATTTGTAAGAAAGGTGGTATAAAAGTTAAATTATCACATTGTTACAGACACTTGATGAAAAAAAAAAATTTTGAATGTTTTTCTCCAGGACAGAGATCCTGGTCTGTTTTACTGTCAGAGGTGGGCCCCCCGGATTGGGAGAATATAGGGGAGAATTCGAACGAGGTTTCGAACAAATGTAATCATACTGTTGTACAGTTTAATATTATACACAAAATATATGTGACACCTTTATGGCTCCATAAGAGGGGATTTAGAGCCTCCTCTGATTGCCTCCGCTGTGGGGACCCAGGGCAGATCACTTACATCTGTTCTGGGATTGCCCGATAGTGAGCAAATATTGGAGAACGGTTCAAACAACTTTGGTTCAGAGACTTAATATAGACATTCCTCTATCTCCCAAGGTATAGGTTTTGGGGGATTTATCGGAGGTTAATTGCCAACTCCTGAAGTGCCGACTATTGACTAAAGTGATGTTTCTGGCCAGGCTTCTTGTAGCCAGAGAATGGTTTTCCCCCTCTGCTTCAGATTGTAATAATTGGTTATGTTTAGTAAATAAGGAGAAAATCTATGAGAGGATCATGTACAGACAAAGAGGGTCCTACGGATGGTTAAGTAAATCATTTTTATTTTATTTTTTATTTTTTTTATTTTTTATTTTTTTTCCTCTCTTCTCCTGCAGGATTGGGTGTGTGGGAGGGATGGGGATGACTTTGTAATTCTGTTTTTATGGATTGTATTTCTCGAGATGACTAAAATAAAAATCTATAATATAAAAAAAAAATAATACAGCTTACAATGCAATAAAAAAAATAAAAAAATAAAAAAGACAGTATTTATTTCACCCAGCAATGTCACAGGCCTCATTCACAGATTCAGACCCATGGCACCCACAGAGAGGAGAGTTACAATCATGCCAAAACAGTATTTATTTCACCCAGTAGTGCCACAGGCCTCATTCACTAATTCAGCACCATGGCACCCACAAAGAGGAGAGCGGTCCCGTAACAGCAACACAGGCCTCAGTTCAATCTGCAATGGTACTCCACTATCGCCCTCTGCTGCTCGCACACTATCTTCAGCATATGTAAGGTGGAGTTCCACCTGGTGGGCATGTCTCATATGAGGCGGTGAGCAGAAAGGCCGAAGTTACGCTGCAGCACAGACAGGCGAGCAGCAGCAGGGTGAGAACGCCGAAAGCGAGCGCATACGGACCGCACTTTCAGCAGCAGCTCTGAGATGTCTGGGCAGTTTTAAGAAACTTCTGCACCACCAGATTCAGCACATGCGCCAGGCAAGAGATGCGCGTCAAACCGGCTAGTCCCAGAGCTGCAACGAGATTTCGCCCATTATCACACACCACCAGGCTGGGCTTGAGGCCCACCGGCAGAAACCACTCATCAGTCTGCTGTTCTATGCCCCTCCAAATCACCTGTGCAGTGTGGGGTTTGTCACCCAAACACATGAGTTTAAAATCGCCTGCTGACGTTTACCCTGGGCTGTGCTGAAGTTGGGGGTGATGACCGGATGTGGGGGTGGTAGAAGAGGAGGAGGAGGATGATGCTGAGTAGGAGGAGGAAGCAACAGGAAGCAGTGAATAATGCCCTGCGATCCTCGGTGGTGGAAGGACATGCGCCAAACCGCTATCCGCCTCTGGCCCAGCCGCCACTACGTTTACCCAGTGTGCAGTTAGCGAGATATAGCGGCCCTGGTCGTGCTTACTGGTCCATGTATCTGTGGTTATGTGGACCTTGCCACAGATGGTGTTGCACAGCGCACACTTGATTTTATCCTCCACTTGGTTGTGCAGGGAAGGGACGGCTCGCTTGGAAAAGCAGTGGCAGCTGGGAACAACGTACTGGGGGACAGCCACCGCCATCAGCTGATTGAAACAGTCCATCTCCACCAGACGGAATGACTGCATTTCAAAGGCCCGTAATTTAGCACTGCTGGCATTTAGGGCCAGGGCTCAAGGGTGGGTAGGTTTCCAATGTTTGGGAGATGGACAGCTGAATGCTGCCGTGTGACATGGTGTAGATGCTTGGTGATGGTGTCGTATGTGGTGGTGTTGGTGGAACATCCTCTGTTTGCTGGTCGCCAGGTGATGCCAGAGGTGGAGGGAGAGACCGAACCAGCAGCAGAAGAGGGAGCAGGAGGAGCATGAGAGAGTTCCTTGTTTTTAAGGTGTTTACTGCACTGCAGTTCATGCTTTGCATGTAGATGCCTGGTCATGCAGGTTGTGCTCAGGTTAAGAATGGTCATGCCTCGCTTCAGGCTCTAATGGCACAACATGCAAACCACTCGTGTCTTGTCGTCAAAACATTGTGTGAAGAACTGCCATGCCAATGAACTCCTTGAAGCAGGCCTTGGTGTGCTTGGTGCCTGGGTGCGGTGTACAGTAGCAGGCGTACCGTCTCTGGTATGGCCGATGCTCTTTTGCACCCTGCTCCCTCTTTTGCTGTGCTGTTGCCTCTGTGCAACCACCGCATCTTCCTCATAACTGCACGCCTCACTAGCACAACCTTCAGTCCAGTCTGGGTCTGGGACTTCATCATCCTCCACATCATCTTCCACTCATTCATGACCCCTGCCCTCCTCGTCGGTCTGCACATTGCAGAAAGCCACATCAGTTGGCACCTGTGTTTCGTCATCAGAGACGTTTTGTGGCTGTATTCCCATGTCCTCATCCTGCAACAAAAGTGGTTGAGCATTGGTGCATTCAAGGTCTTTCTCTACTGGGGCAGGGCTAGGTGGATGGGCCTGGGAAACCCTGCCAACAGAGTAATCAAAAAGCATAAGACTTTCTTGCATGATTTGGGGCTCTGACTGCTTGGCTGATTTGCAAGGGGGTGAGGTGGAAGACTGATAGGCATGGGCTGCAGGTGCCAACTCTGAGCTTTCTGCAGAGGACTGGGTGTTGGATACTGTGAAGGTACTCCAAGCACTGTCAGCCACCCAATCTACTATCGCCTGTACATGTTCTGGCCTCACCATCCGTAGAGCGGCATTTGGGTTTATCAAATAATGCTGCAGATTCTGTTGCCTACTCGCACCAGAGGAAGGTGTTTGACTTGCAGCGGTAGTTGGCGCTGAACGGCCACGTCCTCTCCCAGCAACAAGAGCTCCACCAACACCACCATAACCATGCCCATGTCCTTTATTTGATGTTCTCCTTATTTGCGTTCACCCACCAAGCTGAAAGATTGGTCTCTCTCCGGTGTCAATGTACCTGCCACTAGTCGACAATTATGTTCGCTAAGGCAGTGCCCGTGTCATAAAAATTCTTTGTTGACCCAGAATAATGTTTTTTGTGCCCAAAATACACCGATTCTTAATTTCTATTTGGAAATGTCATTTTTTTTTTTTTTGGTACGCTGTATGCACAAGTGGTTTGTGGAATAAGTATTTTTTCAATAATACAGAAAATAAATATTTCACTGCTGTAAATTGAAATTATTTATTTATACGCCGGATGCACAACAGTTTTTTCGGCCTAAAACACGGCTTTTTTAAATAAAACCCCAAAATGCATTTTTTTACTGCTGTAAATTTAAATTAGATATTTAAGTTGTATGTACAACTGCTTTGTGAAGCAAGAATATTGCTTTTTTCACACAAAAAAGAATAATGCACTATTTCTCAGCTGTAATGTGAAATCGGCATTTAAGCGGGGAATTTCAAGATGCTCTGTGGATCAGGATTACTACTCTTTTGTCAAAAGCAGCAGCAATGTAAAATAGGTGGATGTAATGTGTATTTCAGACTGTTTGGCGGACCTTAAATAACGTTTTTTTTCTATAAAAAACAAAGAAGCACTATCTCCATGCAGAAATATAAAATATGTCGTTGGATGGTGTATGCAGAACTGTGGACAAGGAATGCGGTATTTACCCCTAAATTACACAGATTCTCTATTTCACCGCAGAAATGTCAAATATATATTTTGACGGTGTAAAATTGGCTTGGTGGATCAAGATGACCACTTTTTTTTTAACTAAAATACACTGATGCACTAGCTGAAATTGAATATATGGTTTAGTGCATTGTATGCATATGCACAAGTGCTCTGTGGCACTACAGATCCCAGGCTAGACAAATGGACTATGTCACCCCTTAAACATACAAAAGGCAATATAGGGGACTTGAGCAGCCAGAATTTTTTTTTTTTTCCTTTACTGAGCTACAAAATATGATTAGGCTGATGTCCCTGGCAAGCTGGCCGACATTCAGTACACTGCAGTGCCTAAAATGGCTGCCAACCTCCCACCTCAGTAAAAGATGGATTACAAAAAAAATCTCCCTGGCAGTCGCTGGGTACAGAAATGTTGGATTGCTGAGGCTCCCTCCCTCTCTATGTGCTGTATCTTGTGGATTAAAGTTGCACAGGTTCTTTAGATTTCTGCCGTATTCTGTCCCTGATCGCACCAGCAGCAACCTTGCTCTAATCTCAATTCAGCAGACTGACGTGCGGCACAACATGACTCCAGCTTATAAAGAGGCTGGGTCACATGCTGCACTCAGCCAATCACAGCCATGCCATTACAAGGCATGGCTGTGATGGCTTCTTATGGCAAGAAGTAAAGCGCTTGCTGATTCGCTGCTTTGCAGCCCTTCAGAAATTGGGAAGAAATCGCCGAACAACGGACCCGAACCCAAACTTTTTTGAAAATGTTCGGGTTCGTGTCCCGAACACCCCAAAATTCGGTACGAAACCAAACTATACAGTTTGGGTTTGCTCAACTCTAGCTGAAAGGTATCAACCTTGGTATACTCCAGTTAGGATGTTGTGGGTCACTATCTCTCTCTTGTATTACCATGTGCGACATGGATAGCTTGGTGATTAGAGCTTCTCAATTTGTAGCACCGCCATATAAAATTTTAAGTATACATAGATACAGTATGGAATGCCTGTGTGCATTTTCCTATTGGCTTTCGATAAGATGATAGCCTAAGTAAATTAAATTAATGTGTGTTTATTTTTCTGTGCTTTTTCGATTATCTGGAATAAAATGGAAATACTGAGTTTCGTCTGTAGATATGAACATTTTATGACAATATTGAATGATTGTCAACATAATTTAATGAGTATGTTATATAATGTGATGTGTGTGATGAAGGAATACAAGGGTTTGCACATGGAAAATAAACTGGGACACCTCCTGTGAACTATTACATATGTTTTCAATATTTGGACATAATCTGGTTGACTCAGATTTTTCTTCATTGTTTCATTCAGTGCAATAGCATTCTATTACCACAGTTTTCACTTTTAAAGGGGTTCTCCAGAAACAATTTAACATGGCCTCTAGCAACTTGTTCTTGAATGTGAGCAGAACTGGTTATCACCACTTACTGCTTCTAAAATAGATAGTAATGATGCAATCCGATTTATGATATGCCATCATGGCTGAGGAACCTGACAGGAAAATTGACCAATATTTAGTTATGCAAACGCTAGAGCCTAGTGTGTAGTGAGGCCCCACCTCCTCACAACCCCCCCCCTCCCATAGTCAGCTCTGCACATGGTGGCAACCAGCTCTGTTCATATTCTAGGATAGCTTGCTAGCGACCATTTTAAATCATTCCCAGAGAACTTGTTTAACCCCTTAGTGACCAGCCTATTTTGGGCCTTACTGGCCAAGCATTTTTCTTCCATTTTTCATCGTCGCTTTCCAAGCTCTATAACTTTTTTATTTTTCTGTCTATATAGCTTTAGAAGGGCTTGTTTTTTTGCGGGACATATTTTAGTTTTTAATGGCACCTTTTTGGGGTACACATAGGGCCAGATTTATCATTAGCTAAAGTCACTTTAATGGAGTGAAAAAGTCGCAAAAAAATGCGCAATCGGTAAAATTGCGCATTTTTTTGCGACTTTTTCATGCTCTGCACTAAGCTCTCCAGTTTTGTGAAAGTGGGTGTGTTGTCTTATGTAAATTAATCTCTCGATCAGATTTACTATTGCAACCATTTAAAGTTGCAAAAAGTCGCAAAAATGCGCAATTTCACTCCAGGGGGGACCATGCTTATCTTATGCGACTTTTTAATAGAACATGCGACTTTTTTGTAAAGACGTGCGACTTTTGTAAAGCCGCTTACTGAAGGATAAACTGCTACCGTCAAACCACATTTATCACAGTATTAAAGGACCATTAATAAATCTGACTAACTAAAAGTGACTTTGGGCAGATGTAAAAGTGGAGTAAGATGTAAGTGTAATGATAAATCTGGCCAATAGTTTTCTGATTAACTTTTATTAACTCTTTCTGGAAGGGAGATGAGAAAAACAGCAATACTGCCACTGTATTTGTACTTACTAAATTTTACAGCGTTTATTTTTCGGTATAAATAACATATCTTTATTCTCTGGCTCAGTATGATTACAGGGATACCAAATACATACAGTTTTTTTTTTTTTACTTTTTACTACTTTTTTGCAATAAAACCCCCTTTTTTAAAGAAAAAAAAATGTTTTTGCATTGCCTGTATCCCTATAGTGCATTGCATTTTAATGACAATGCTATTCTGACATTCACCAGCAGGCTGTGCCAGAGATCTGCAGCCTGATGGAAATTACTAAAGGCTGGTCTGGAGCCTACATCAGACCCCAGGCAGCCTTCACACATATCGGCACCCCGCGATCGCATTTGCGGAGTGACAATGGGAGATAGAGGGAGTCCGCTCCCTCTTTCAGCACTTTACATGTGGCAGGCACCGTTGACCTCGGCATGTAAAGTGTTAAACAGCCTGGATCGGCACGGGGGGACCCATGCAGCACTTAGACTGGGCCGCCGTACAAGAGCAGAGGCCCAGCCTAAGGCACCTTTGTGACTGCCGTAAGAAGGCGTATGGGTGGTCATTAAGGGGTTAATGTTTAAGAGACAATCCAATGTCAGTTAGAAATGACAATTGTTATCAATAACTTTTATAAGTTTATTTCATATATTACCTATTTTATACTGTAAATTATGTTTTATGGTAATTTTTATGTCAGCACATTCCAAAAGCAACAATTGTTCTATTTTTCTGCCAATGTAGTTGAATGAGGGCTTGTTTTTGTGGGGAAACTGTTTGTATTAGCCTCATTTTGGGGTACATATTTTTTAAATGACCAAATTCTTTATTGAGCATGGAGATGGGATTAAATTTACCAATATAAATACTGATATATATATATATATATATATATATATATACTAAAGAAGATGGACAGCACTCCAAAAAAATTCCAGGTGTTCTTTATTCAACCAAGTGGAGAGACGACGTTTCGGCTAGACAATAGAGCCTTTTTCAAGCTTCGTCACTCCACTTGGTTGAATAAAGAACACCTGGAATTTTTTTGGAGTGATGTCCATCTTTTTTAGTATACAATTGGGTAGCTTACACCCCAGGACCTAGCACCCATACCGTTTTGGAGCCGCCCGGTGCTGCCAGGTATTTTTCTCTTTATATATATATATATATATATATATAAACGCATGCATGTGTGTATGTATGTGTGTATGTTCCGCAAAAGTGCAACCATCCTTTTCAACAAAACTTGGTATACACATCCCTTGCTACCAGGAGAGAAATCTTGTGGGGGTCTCAGCTCTCTAGGACGTACCGTTCCCAAGATATACCCAAAAAATTACCTGCATTATAGCCGATACAAGCCTGCCAGCCCTTCACTTAAATCCTAACTGCCATACTCACGGTCACATGTCCCTTATCAGCCAATAGAAGCTGGCAGGTTCTACACCACGTTTCCACGCTGCTATCTTTCTCCCCCCCTTCAGGATAGCTGAGCGGGCCCCCCCCACACACACACACACTCACACACACAACACACCCGTCCTCTTCCCAGCAATTCATCAGGATGGCCAAGCGGTTTATTAGATTGTCAGCTGTAACATACAGTTGACAATCTACTTTAACGGCTGACATCAGTGGATGTCGGACGTTTGACCCCAGGAACCACGGTATGGAAGGGGTTTACATGTTAGGAAGCCCCTCCTTCTGGTGCTGAGCTCTTGTGGCAGCGTCTGGATTTCTCATAACAAAGGGGAGGAACTCCCTCCTTCCCCCCTCCCATCAGATGCTGCTCTGCTGTGACAGTGTCTGAAGATTACCATGGCAACTGGATGCCATACTCAGTTATCCAGGCTTGCCATGGTATGTAAGCCTCACAGGGTCCTGATCAGGCTTACTATGAAAGAAAAATACACTGCAGTACACTATACTGTTTATTGTAATATATTGTAGAACCATCAGTCCCACATGATCTTCAAGAACAAAGTGGGTCTGAGTCTAAAAAGTAAAAAAAAATAAAAATAATAAATATATATATATATATATATATATATATATATATATATGTAAAATAAAGTTATAGGGAAAAAAAATACATGCACATTTATAATTGTAAAATAATAATAGTGCCCAAAATACATTTTTTTAGCCACCTATGATCACAAAAGGTAAAACACCAAGCGATCAAAAGGGTGTATACCCCCCAAAATAGTACTAATCAAACCGTCACCGCATCTCGCAAAAAATGAAACCCTTATAAGAAAATCGGTAAAAAAAATAATAATATATGACTCTTAGACTATGGAGACACTAAAACTATGGAGACACAACAATTTTTTTTTAGTTTCAAAAATGCTGTTATTGTGTAAAACTTAAATTAATAACAAAAAGTAGACATATTAGGTATTGCCGCATTCGTAATAACCTGCTCTATAAAATTATCACATGACCTAACCCCCCAGATGAACACCATTAAAGTAAATAAATAAAAATTGTCAAAATTACCACTTTTTTGGTCACCTTGAAAAAAAAAGTGTAATAATGAATGATCAAAAAATCATATTTAGTATTGTCGCTAGAGTTGAGCGAACACGTGGATGTTCGGGTTCGAGAACTTCGGCCTAACTTCCCAAAAATGTTAGGGTTCGGGATCCGAACTCGACCTGATCTTCATCCCGAACCCGTACCCCATTGAAGTCAATGGGGACCCGAACTTTTGGGCACTAAAAAGGCTGTAAAATAGTCCAGGAAAGGGCTAGAGTTCTGCAAAAGGCAGCAAAATGTAGGTAAATCCCCTGCAAACAAAAGTGGATATGGAAATGAATTAAAATAACATTAAATAAATAAAAATTAAGCAATATCAATTGGAGAGAGGTCCCATAGCAGAGAATCAGGCTTCAAGTAACCCACCAATGGAGAAGGCCACTTTCATTTATTTAGACCCCAGCACCCAGACAGAGGACAGAGGACGCATAGCAGAGAATCATGCATCATGTCACCCACCAATGGAGAAGGCCACTTTCATTTATTTAGGCCCCAGCACCCAGACAGAGGACAGAGGTCGCATAGCAGAGAATCAGGCGTCATGTCACCCATCAATGGAGAAGGCCACTTTCATTTATTTAGGCCCGAGCACCCAGACAGAGGACAGAGGTCGCATAGCGGAGAATCAGGCGTCATGTCACCCAACAATGGAAAAGGCCACTTTCATTTATTTAGGCCCCAGCACCCAGACAAAGGACAGAGGTCGCATAGCAGAGAATCAGGCGTCATGTTATCCACCACTGGAACAGGCCACTTTTCGATAATTTGGCCCCTGGCACCAAGACGGAGGAGAGGTTCATTAAACTTTTTTTTTTTTTTTTCAAATTAAAAAAATAGGATTCAATAAAGAAGTGCCCTGGAGTACAAGAATATATGGTTAAGGGGGAGGCAGTTATAAATGTCTATTCTGCACAAGGGATGGACAGGTCCCGTGGGATCCATGCCAGGTTCATTTTTATGAATGTCAGCTTGTCCACGTTGGCTGTAGACAGGCAGCAACGTTTGTTAGTAATGATGCCCCATGCCGTGCTGAATACACGTTCAGACAAAACGCTGGCCGCCGGGCAGGCCAGCACCTCCAAGGCATAAAAGGCTAGTTCTGGCCACGTGGACAATTTGGAGACCCAGAAGTTGAATGGGGCCAAACCATCATTCAGTAGGTGGAGAGGTGTGCACACATACTGTTCAACCATGTTAGTGAAATGCTGCCTCCTGCTAACACGTTCCGTATCAGGTGGTGGTGCAGTTAGCTGTGGCGTGGTGACAAAACTTTTCCACATTTCTGCCATGCTAACGCTGCCCTCAGTGGAGCTGGCCTTGACACAGCTGCATTGGCGACATCTTGCTCCTCCTCTGCCTTCGCCTTGGGCTTCCACTTGTTCCCCTGTGACATTTTGGAATGCTCTCAGGAGCGCGTCTACCAGCGTGCGCTTGTACTCGCGCATCTTCCTATCACGCTCCAGTGCAGGAAGTAAGGTGGGCACATTGTCTTTGTACCTGGGATCCAGCAGGGTGGCAACCCAGTAGTCCACACATGTTAAAATGTGGGCAACTCTGCTGTCGTTGCACAGGCACTGCAGCATGTAGTCGCTCACGTGTGCCAGGCTGCCCAGAGGTAAGGACAATCTGTCTTCTGTGGGAGGCGTATCGTCATCGTCCTCCATATCCCCCAAGCCACGCACCACTGATGGGCCTGTGCTGTGTTGGGTGCCACCCCGCTGTGAACCTGCTTCATCCTCATCCTCCTCCACCTCCTCCTCATCCTCCTCGTCCTCCAGTAGTGGGCCCTGGCTGGCCACATTTGTACCTGGCCTCTGCTGTTGCAAAAAACCTCCTTCTGAGTAGTGATGAGCGTCAGGGGCAATATTCGAATTCGCAATATTTCGCGAATATTTGGGCGAATATTCGCCATATATTCGAAAATTCGCAAATTCGTAATCTCCAGACATTATTTTCTTGTTTGCGAAAATTCACATAAAAATTTGCATAAATCAGCATAAAAATTCACATAAATTAGCATACAATTTGCATAAACTGGCATATAAGATACCATTTAAATGCCAGCTTATGCAAATTTTTAATGCAAATTTTCGCAAACAAGATTCGCAAATAATGACATTATTTTCTTGCATGTGAAAATTTGCATATAAAAAATTCGCATAAAGCGAATATTCGCAATTGCGAATATATTTTGCGATATTCTTAAAATTCGTGAATTCTCGAAGTGCTGATATTCGCGATTAAAATTCGCAATTCGAAAATTTGTGATCAACACTACTTCTGAGGCACTTCTAACATACTCGACTGAAAGTGCTAAAAATGACCCCTCATCCTCTTCCTCCTCCTGGGCCACCTCCTCTTCCATCATCACCCTAAGTGTTTTCTCAAAGACACATAGAAGTGGTATTGTAACGCTGATATCGGCGTCATTGCCACTGGCCATGTAGGTGGAGTACTCGAAACAGTGCAACAGGGCACACAGGTCTCGCATTGAGGCCCAGTCAGTAGTGGCGAAATGGTCCTGTTCTGCCGAGCGACTCTCCAGTGCGTGCTGCAGCTGAAACTCCACTATCGCCTGCTGCTGCTCGCACAGTCTGGCCAGCATGTGCAAGGTGGAGTTCCACCTGGTGGGCACGTTGCATATGAGGCGGTGAGCGGGAAGGCCAAAGTTACGCTGTAGCACAGACAGGCGAGCAGCAGCAGGACGTGAACGCCGGAAGTGCGCACAGACGGCCCGCACTTTATGCAGCAGCTCTGACATGTCGGGGTAGTTGTAAATTAACTTTTGCACCACCAAATTAAGAACATGCACTAGGCAAGGGATGTGCGTCAAACTGGCTAGTCCCAGAGCTGCGACGAGATTTCGCCCATTATCGCACACCACCATACCGGTCTTGAGGCCCACCGGCAGCAACTACTCGTCGGTCTGTTGTTCAATACCCCGTCACAACTCCTGCGCGGTGTGGGACCTGTACCCCAAACATATGAGTTTCAGAACGGCCTTCTGACGTTTACCCCGGGCTGTGCTGAAGTTGGTGGTGAAGGTGTGTGGCTGACTGGATGAGCAGGTGGCAGTGGCGTGCCCAGGGTTTTTGGCACCCAGGGCAGGTCCTTTCTCTGGCACCCCCCCCCCCCCATTACTTGGGCACATACCTCTTACATCAGGGACATCTCCTGTCATGTAGACCTTCTCTTTCCTCTTCTCCTTCGTTAGACCCAGACCGCAAAGACACATTATTTCAGTCGCATTTCGTCTCTGCAGAGTTAGTAACACCGACACGTTAGATTTCTCAGTTTTTCCATCAACCTCCTAATAGACATAATTGGGGTCATTTATCAAATTGGTGTAAAGTAGAACTGGATTTCCTAAAGAGCTGTCAAATATGAAAGGTGGAATCTGATTGGCTGCTGGGGCAGCTAAGCCAGTTCTACTGTACACCAGGTTGATAAATGACCCCAAATGTCCCTATAGTGTCTACAGAGGTTATAATGTCTCCTAGAGTGCCCCAGTAATAATAATACCCTATTATTATCCCCAGAAATAATAGAATTGCCCTACAATGCCTCCCCAATAGCAAAGCCTCTCACGCTGCCCCCATATAGTAATTTCCCCACACACTAGTGTCCACAACACAGTAGTGCTCCCACACAGCAGTGTCCGCCACACTGTTCCTCACACAGTAGTGTCCCTCACACTGCCCTCACACAGTAGTGTCAGCCACACTGCCCCCACACACAGTGGTGCCTCCCACACAGTAGTGTCCCCACACTGCCCCCACACAGTAGTGTCCGCCACACTGCCCCCACACACAGTAGTGTCCCCACATTGCCCCCACACAGTAGTGTCCCCACACTGCCCCCACACAGTAGTGTCCCCACACTGCCCCCACAGTGGTGTCCCCACACTGCCCCCACACAGTGGTGTCCCCACACTGCCCCCACACAGTAGTGTCCCCACTGCCCCCCACAGTAGTGTCCCCACACTGCCCCCACACAGTAGTGTCCCCACACTGCCCCCACACAGTGGTGTCCCCACACTGCCCCCACACAGTGAGTGTCCCCACACTGCCCCCGCACAGTAGTGTCCCCACACTGCTCACACAGTAGTGTCCCCACACTGCCCCCACACAGTAGTGTCCCCCACACTGCCCCCACACAGTGGTGTCCGCCACACTGCCCCTCACAGTAGTGCCCCACACTGTCCCCCACACAGTAGTGTCCGCCACACTGTCCCCACACACAGTAGTCTCCGCCACACTGTCCCCCACACACAGTAGTGTCCCCACACTGCCCCCCATACAGTGGTGTTGGCCACACTGCCCCACACAGTAGTGTCCCCACACTGTCCCCACACAGTATTGTCCGCCACACTGTCCCCACACAGTAGTGTCCCCCACACAGTAGTGTCCCCACACAGTAGTGTCCCCACACAGTAGTGTCCCCCATACTGCCCCCCACAGTAGTGTCAGCCACATTGCCCCTACACACAGTAGTGTCCCCACACCCCCAACCACACAGTAGTGTCCCCACACTGCCCCACACAGTAGTGTCCCCACACTGCCCCCACACAGTGAGTGTCCCCACACTGCCCCCACACAGTGAGTGTCCCCACACTGCTCCCCACACAGTAGTGTCCGCCACACTGTCCCCACACACAGTAGTCTCCGCCACACTGTCCCACACACAGTAGTGTCCCCACACTCCCCAACCACACAGTAGTGCCCCCACATAGTAATTTGTCATACTCCCCCATCTTGTCATGCTTTTTCTGATCCCCCATCTTGTCATGTTCTTTCTGACCCCCTCTTGTCATGTTCTTTCTGCACCCCCCTCTTGTCATGTTCTTTCTGACCCCCTCTTGTCATGTTCTTTCTGACCCCCAATGCCTCCCCAATAGAAAAGCCTCTCACGCTGCCCCATATAGTAATTTCCCCACACACTAGTGTCCCCAACACAGTAGTGCCCCACACAGCAGTGTCCGCCACACTGTTCCTCACACAGTAGTGTCCCCACACTGCCCCCACACAGTGGTGTCGGCCACACTGCCCCCACACAGTAGTGTCGCCCACACTGCCCCCACACAGTAGTGTCCCCACACTGCCCCCACACACAGTAGTGCTCCCACACAGTAGTGTCCCCACACTGCCCCCACACAGTAGTGTCCGCCACACTGCCCCCCACACAGTGGTGTCCCCACACTGCCCCCCACACAGTAGTGTCCCCACACTGCCCCCACACAGTAGTGTCCCCACACTGCCCCCACACAGTGGTGTCCCCCACACTGCCCCCACACAGTAGTGTCCGCCACACTGCCCCTCACAGTAGTGCCCCCACACTGTCCCCCACACAGTAGTGTCACCACACTGTCCCCCACACACAGTAGTCTCCGCCACACTGTCCCCACACACAGTAGTGTCCCCACACTGCCCCCATACAGTAGTGTTGGCCACACTGCCTCACACAGTAGTGTCCCCACACTGTCCCACACAGTATTGTCCACCACACTGTCCCCACACAGTAGTGTCCCCACACAGTACAGTGGTGTCCCCCATACTGCCCCCACAGTAGTGTCCGCCACATTGCCCCCACACAGTAGTGTCCCCACACCCCAACCACACAGTAGTGCCCCCACATAGTAATTTGTCATACTCCCCCCATCTTGTCATGCTTTTTCTGATCCCCCCATCTTGTCATGTTCTTTCTGACCCCCCATCTTTGATCATGTTCTTCTGACCCCCTCTTGTCATGTTCTTTCTGACCCCCCTCTTGTCATGTTCTTTCTGACCCCCTCTTGTCATGTTCTTTCTGACCCCCTCTTGTCATGTTCTTTCTGACCCCCCTCTTGTCATGTTCTTTCTGATCCCCCTCTCCCTCCCTACCTTTGCTGTAGCGTGGCCGAGCATTACTGGCGGGTACAGGAGCTTTGTCTCTGGTACCCGGGCTGACTCACTGGAAGCGCAAGCTGTGTGCGCACTTCCTGTCAGTCCGGCCGGGTACAGGAGACAGATGCTCTCTGTACCCGGACCTGACAGAGCTCGGTCACGCTACAAGGGAATGACAGGAGGGAGCGCTGAGCGCTTCCCGTTCCCCCCTGTCAGTCCCTCTCCCTGGCACCCCCCTGACAGCCGGCACCCGGGGCGAACTGCCTGAATGACAGCATTTCAAAGGCCAGTAGTTTAGAAATGCTGGCATTCAGGCCCAGGGCTCGAGGGTGGCTAGGTGGGAATTTACGCTTTCTCTCCAAGGTTTGTGAGATGGAGAGCTGAACGCTGCCGTGTGACATGGTGGAGATACTTGGTGACGCAGGTGGTGGTGTCGGTGGCACATCCTCTGTTTGGTGGGCGGCAGGTGCCAACATTACTCCCGAGGCGGAGGAAGAGGCCGAGGCAGCAGCAGAAGAGGGGGCAGGCGGAGCCTGAGTGAGTTCCTTGCTTTTAAGGTGTTTACTCCACTGCAGTTCATGCTTTGCATGTAGATGCCTGGTCATGCAGGTTGTGCTAAGGTTCAGAACGTTAATGCCTCGCTTCAGGCTCTGATGGCACAGCATGCAAACCACTCGGGTCTTGTTGTTAGCATATTGTTTAAAGAAGTGCCATGCCAGGGAACTCCTTGAAGCTGCCTTTGGGGTGCTCGGTCCCTGGTGGCGGTGTCAAATAGCAGGCAAACTCTCTTGGCGGCGGCTGCTCTGCTTTTGCCCCCTGCTCCCTCTTTTGCTACGCTGTTGGCTCCGTCTCACCACTGCCTTTTCCTCTGAACTATTAAAGTCAGTGGCACGACCTTCATTCTATTTGGGGTCTAGGACCTGATCGTCCGTCTTCCACACAGTCTTCCTCCCTGACCTCCTGTTCGGTCTGCACACTGCAAAAAGACGCAGCAGTTGGCACCTGTGTTTCGTCATCATCAGAGGCGTGCGGACTCCGATGAGGTGGTATTCCAATCCATGTCCTCATCATCAGGAAACATCAGTGGTTGTGCATCAGTGCATTCTATGTCTTCCACCACTGGGGAAGGGCTAGGTGGATTCCCTTGGGAAACCCCTGCCAGCAGAGTCTTCAAACAGCATAAGAGACTGCTGCATAACTTGAGACTCAGACAGTTTCCCTGATATGCATGGGGTGATGTGACAGACTGATGGGCTTGGTTTCAGGCGCCACCTGTGCGCTTTCTGCAGAAGACTGGGTGGGAGATAATGTTGTGAACGTGCTGGATCCACTGTCGGCCAACCAATTGACTAGCGCCTGTACCTGCTCAGGCCTTACCATCCTTAGAATGGCTTTGAGCCCCACCAAATATCGCTGTAAATTCTGGCGGGTACTGGAACCTGAGGTAGTTGGTTCACTAGGATGTAAGGCTGTGGCAGAATATCCACATTCTCTCACAGCACCAGAGGGTCCACTAACACAACCACGACCGCGTCCGCTTCCCTTACTAGATGTTTTCCTCATTGTTACCGTTCACCAAGCACCACATTAAGAAAAAAAATATTTGGCCCAATGTATTGATTTCAAATTCAGGCCTTTTTTTACAGGCACCTAACACTATCTGCCTATTTATTTATGTAGCATATTACACTAATCCAGGCACAGTAGTAACCACTGAGTTAGGGGAATATCTCTTTTAGGGTTAGTATTTAGGCCCTGGATGAAAGGTATCATCTTATGGACAGATTTACAATTGGCCTGCAACAGCTCGAACACCAGATTCAGGGTATTGCTATTTTGGCAATTGAATTTCACCACAGAACAAAATATATGTTTTGGCGGACACTATTATACTTTGCCAGCCACAGCTGAAACCACTGATTTATGGTATTGCTATTTTGCCAATTGAATTTCACCCAGAACAAAATATATGTTTTGGGGGACACTATGAATGTTAGCCTGCAACAGCTGGGACACCAGATTCAGGTTATTGCTATTTTGGCAATTGAATTTCACCCCAGATCAAAATATATGTTTTTGTGGACACTATGAATCTTGGCCTGCAACAGCTGGGACACCAGATTCAGGGTATTGCTATTTTGGCAACTGAATTTCACCCCAGAACAAAATATTTGTTTCGCTGAAACTATTATATTTTGCCATCCACAGCTGAAACCACTGATTTATGGTATTGCTATTTTGGCAATTGAATTTCACCCCAGAACAAAATATATGTTTTTGCAGACACTATGAATCTTGGCCTGCAACAGCTGGGACAACAGATTCAGGGTATTGCTATTTTGACAATTAAATTTCTCCCCAGAACAAAATATATGTTTTGGCGGACACTATTATATTTTGCCAGCTACAGTTGAAACCACTGATTTATAGTATTGCTATTTTGGCAATTGAATTTCACCCCAGAACAAAATATATGTTTTGGCGGACACTATTATAGTTTGCCAGCCACAGCTGAAACCACTGATTTATGGTATTGTTATTTTGGCAATTGAATTTCACCCCAGAACAAAATATATGTTTTGGCGGACACTATTCTATTTTGCCAGCTACAGCTGGGACACCAGATTCAGGGTGTTGCTATTTTGGCAATTGAATTCCACCCCAGAACAAAATATATGTTTTGGCGGACGCTATTATATTTTGCCAGCCACAGCTGGGACACCAGATTCAGGGTATTGCTATTTTGGCAATTGAATTCCACCCCAGAACAAAATGTATGTTTTGGCGGACGCTATTATATTTTGACATCCACAGCTGAAACACTGATTTATGTATTGCTATTTTGGCAATTGAATTTCACCGCAGAACAAAATATATGTTTTGGCGAACACTATGAATCTTGGCCTGCAAAAGCTGGGACACCAGATTCAGGGTATTGCTATTTTGGCAATTGAATTTCACCCCAGAACAAAATATATGTTTTAGCGGACACTATTATATTTTGGCCAGCCACAGCTGAGACCACTAGATTCTATGGTATTGCTATTTTGGCAATTGAATTTCACCCCAGAACAAAATATATGTTTTGGCGGACACTATGAATCTTGGCCTGCAACAGCTGGGACACCAGATTCAGGGTATTGCTATTTTGGCAATTGAATTTCACCCCAGAACAAAATATATGTTTTGGCGGACACTATTATATTTTGCCAGCTACAGCTGAAACCACTGATTTATGGTATTGCTATTTTGGCAATTGAATTTCACCCCAGAACAAAATATATGTTTTGGCGGACACTATTATATTTTGCCAGCCACAGCTGAAACCACTGATTTATGGTATTGCTATTTTGGCAATTGAATTTCACCCCAGAACAAAATATATGTTTTGGCGGACACTATTATATTTTGGCCTGCCACAGCTGGGACCACCAGATTCATGGTATTGCTATTTTGGCAATTGAATTTCACCCCAGAACAAAATATATGTTTTGGCGGACACTATTATATTTTGCCAGCCACAGCTGAAACCACTGATTTATGGTATTGCTATTTTGGCAATTGAATTTCACCCCAGAACAAAATATATGTTTTGGCGGACACTATTATATTTTGCCAGCCACAGCTGAAACCACTGATTTATGGTATTGCTATTTTGGCAATTGAATTTCACCCCAGAACAAAATATATGTTTTGGCGGACACTATTATATCTTGGCCAGCCACAGCTGGGACCACTAGATTCATGGTATTGCTATTTTGGCAATTGAATTTCACCCCAGAACAAAATATATGTTTTGGCGGACACTATTATATTTTGCCAGCCACAGCTGAAACCACTGATTTATGGTATTGCTATTTTGGCAATTGAATTTCACCCCAGAACAAAATATATGTTTTGGCGGACACTATGATATCTTGGCCTGCAACAGCTGGGACACCAGATTCAGGGTATTGCTATTTTGGCAATTGAATTTCACCCCAGAACAAAATATATGTTTTGGCGGACACTATGAATCTTGGCCTGCAACAGCTGGGACACCAGATTCAGGGTATTGCTATTTTGGCAATTGAATTTCACCCCAGAACAAAATATATGTTTTGGCGGACACTATGAATCTTGGCCTGCAACAGCTGGGACACCAGATTCAGGGTATTGCTATTTTGGCAATTGAATTTCACCCCAGAACAAAATATATGTTTTGGCGGACACTATTATATCTTTGCCAGCCACAGCTGAAACCACTGATTTATGGTATTGCTATTTTGGCAATTGAATTTCACCCCAGAACAAAATATATGTTTTGGCGGACACTATGAATCTTGGCCTGCAACAGCTGGGACACCAGATTCAGGGTATTGCTATTTTGGCAATTGAATTTCACCCCAGAACAAAATATATGTTTTGGCGGACACTATTATATTTTGCCAGCCACAGCTGAAACCACTGATTTATGGTATTGCTATTTTGGCAATTGAATTTCACCCCAGAACAAAATATATGTTTTGGCGGACACTATGAATCTTGGCCTGCAACAGCTGGGACACCAGATTCAGGGTATTGCTATTTTGGCAATTGAATTTCACCCCAGAACAAAATATATGTTTTGGCGGACACTATTATACTTTGCCAGCCACAGCTGAAACCACTGATTTATGGTATTGCTATTTTGGCAATTGAATTTCACCCCAGAACAAAATATATGTTTTGGCGGACACTATGAATCTTGGCCTGCAACAGCTGGGACACCAGATTCAGGGTATTGCTATTTTGGCAATTGAATTTCACCCCAGAACAAAATATATGTTTTGGCGGACACTATGTATACTTTGCCAGCCACAGCTGAAACCACTAGATTCATGGTATTGCTATTTTGGCAATTGAATTTCACCCCAGAACAAAATATATGTTTTGGCGGACACTATTATATTTTGCCAGCCACAGCTTGAAACCACTGATTTATGGTATTGCTATTTTGGCAATTGAATTTCACCCCAGAACAAAATATATGTTTTGGCGGACACTATGAATCTTGGCCTGCAACAGCTGGGACACCAGATTCAGGGTATTGCTATTTTGGCAATTGAATTTCACCCCAGAACAAAATATATGTTTTTGCGGACACTATGAATATTGGCCTGCAACAGCTGGGACACCAGATTCAGGGTATTGCTATTTTGGCAACTGATTTTCAACCCAGAACAAAATATATGTTTTGGCGGCCACTATTATATTTCGCTAGCCACAGCTGAAGCCACTGATTGATGGTATTGCTATTTTGGCAATTGAATTTCACCACATAAAATACACTATCCTTTGCCAGACAGCAGACAGTATAGTATTATACTTGGCTAGCCAAAGCTGGAACATCAAATTTAGGGGATTGGTATTTGGGCAATTTTAATTAACCCCTTAATAAAATATAGAAATTGCTATCCTGAGTTTCTAGGGGTGACAATTAGCACAGCCAAGCCCCTGATGTAGGATATAGCAAAAAAAAACTAGTATTGATGGATTCATGGACTTGGTGGCAGCTTGTTCTGGTGCACCACAAGTCACAAAATGGCCGCCGATAACCCCAGAAAATAAGTGACAGAAAAACGTTCTGTGCAGCCTAAAAAACCAGTGAGCAAGTAACTAGCAGAAGTTCAATCATTCACAGCTGTAGATCGATCCGTTCATTAGGTGCTGTTGCTGACTTTTCCCTACCTAATCTTGCCCTCACAAAAGCTGCGTCCTCTCCCTACACTAATCAGAGCAGTGTGACGAACGGCGCTACGTGACTCCAGCTTAAATAGAGGCTGGGTCACATGCTGCACTTGGCCAATCACAGCCATGCCATTAGTAGGCATGGCTGTGATGGGCTCTTAGGGCAAGAAGTAAAACGCTAGCTGACTGGCTGCTGTGCAGCCCTTCACAAAGCGGGAAGTATTCGCCGAACAACGAACCCGAACCCGAACTTTTTTGAAAATGTTCGACTTCGGGTCCGTGTCCCGGACACCCCAAAATTCGGTACGAACCCGAACTATGCTCGAACTGTTCGTTCAACACTAATTACAACATATCTGTATTGTAATGCATTGCCTGTTAGTGTATTATCCTCAGCAAACCCCTTCAATGTCGTGTCCAGTGCTGACCGTGGCATAGAGGGGTTAATGCTCCGGCATCAGTAATTTCACTGATTCAGGCGCATACAGCCGGTCCCTGCAGCTGATAGGGCGGGCGCAGCTCCTACACCTGCCCGATCAACGCACCTTAATACTACGAAGATGGACAGCTTGTCACATCCTGCTGCGCCGTACTATTACGGCGCTGGTCAGGAAGTGGTTAAAATACATATATTTTTTTTTATTTGTTTTTGTTTATTTCTCTGCTCCTGTGAGAGAGTAGAAGAATAGGAAACTAAAAAGTGATATAAACCCAGTCTTACCTGGACTACTAGTTCTTCCAGGACAAATGCCCTTTATCAGAGCAAAACAGACAAAATTAGCTCTTCTAGTTGAGAGGCCTTTAGGAGACTGTTGGTTGGGTACCATTTCTGTTATGGAGACCAGTTAATATATGTTATGACGATTGTAGGCTAGGCAATACTCCTCTTGGTTTCCAGAAAAAAATATATGCAAATTAACATGTCTAACGTCAGCTGGAATCAGAAAGAATTACCGTTTATCCATTTGTTCTGATGGATCAGAAAAATGGAAAGCTAAAGAAAAAAAATGGATCCTATATTTTAAGCATTCATTATGATTATTTATGCACATTTAGCATCCGTTTTAGCCATTTTCATCTGAGATCTGTAATTTTAGATGGAAAAAAAAGTCTTGCATGCATGGATCTTAGATGGAAGTGGCTAAAACAGAACTTCTTTTGCGAGTGTATGGGACTTTTTTTTGTGTTCCGTATACAGTCCATATACGGGCCAATTCATTTCAATGGGTCTGCAAAAAAAAGGAAGTGTTTTGATTTGCATTCCGTTTCTGTATTTCTTGAGAGTTCTTGCCCTGCAGAGTTCCTGACTGCTAATATTGCTGAAGAGTATGAGTCGTGGTGGATTAGCTGAGCCAGTAATTTGGCTGATTGATTACCCAATTCAAATGCTGTCTGTTTCATAAAAAACTGTTTCCTATCTGCTTTGTCCTTAAGTATCACTAGATATTGCCTGCCCGCCTGGAGCCAAGCAGTTCTATTAGCATCAGTCTGGTGGCGGATATATTGGTGCTTCAATGTAGTACACTGAGATTCCAGCTCCGTCTCTGAGCATTTTATGTCTTTTTTTTTATATAGGATATACCGGAATGTGAGGACCCGTGGAGAAACGCCTTTAAGGTGTCCCACACAAGAGCCAGATTGGGCTCATCTTCATGTGTTTGAAAAAACTTGTTCAGTTGATAGGGGATCCCATCCGCTGAGCCCAGAAGATTCAGCCGGGTGTTCATTCTATACATAATTGAGGGAGCGTTACGTATTAGAGTACCTAGTAACGGCGAGTGATCTGATATCCCCCTAGGTAAGTATAATATGGAGCGAAGATTTAACATCGCTATCCCATTGCCTAACATATAGTCTATCTGGGTTAGAGAGTTGTGACCACCACTGTGGCAGGAGTACACCCTATCTCTGGGATATTTAGCCCTACAGAGGTCAAACCATCTAAATTCAGTTAGGAACCTGTTGAGTCGCGAGGGACTCCCTACACCTGTCGAGTCCGCTGCATCTAAAAAGCGGTCTAAAGAAGGGTCTAACATCATTTTTAAGTCTCCCATGCAGATTAGCTTGGCATGTGGGTAAGTAGCCGCAAAGGTAGCTGCTAAAAGTAAAACTTGCATAGAGCCGGCGGGAGGATAATAAATGCCTTATAAAGTGTATTGTACATTGTCAGTAAGAGAGTGAACAAAGAAATATCTGCCTTCTGAATCAATAGCTAGGTCTTTTACTTCCCAGCATAATTGTTTGTGTATCAACAGGGACACCCCTCTTGAAGAAGAGATGTGATAGGAATGTGCAGCCCACTGAACCCAAAGCTTCTTTAGGACTCGAGAAATGTTGGTGATAAGAACAGAATTTGAAGGCTAGAATTTCTAATAATGGCAACCACCATAGATCTCTTTTGTGGCGTACCCAGTCCCCTGACATTACACAACAATAAGATTTTTAACTCAGCCATGGATTCCAGGGCAAACATATGTTGTCAGGAGTGGAAGATATTGAACATATTGCAGTGGGTTTTACGATAATTATGTTTTATCAATTAGTTACAGTTATTTATGTAGCACTGTTACACATTGTATAACCAGAAAAAGAACCTAACAATGTTCTTTCTGTAAGTGTGGTGTTAGGTCTTGAGTAGCTTCTTAATCCAGACTATAGGTGTCACAGATGTTCCCGTGACAGGTGCCAGGAAATCAGTGAGACTGGCAACACGTGGTTTGATCTCACAGGTTCCTTGGGGATCAATTTGTGTCTGTGTTGTTTCTGGAAATGGACACACCTCTTGCCTCAGGTGTTGCTTATGTGGTCATTTGACCTTCCCTATTTATTGTGGCTTCTCCCACCATGCTGTGCGGTTTAGGCTTCAGTCTTGTTGTGGATTGCTGGTGTTTGGAACTCGGCTGAGTTCCTGTACTTCCATAGTCATTTGAAGTTAAGTGTCTTCTTCCCCTTTTGTTTATTGTTTGGGGTTTCTTCTGTTGCTCTTTTCCCTGTCATTTGTGCTTAGGCCTGAGTGAGACTCCTGTTCGTCCTACCATTTGGAGGAACAGGTTGTCTCTTGTTCTGACATTAGTACATTGGTATACAGGGTGAGTTAGGACTTTAGGTTCCTGTGTATGAACTCACCTACCTCTGGGGTCAGTTCATACTTGCAGTCAGTCAGGGTGTAGGGTTTCTCTAGGAGGTGACCTGCTCCTTTCCCTAGTTTTCAGGCCTTTTCACCTCACCCCTTTCCCTCCTATGTTTGGTGTGTGTCACCAAAGCGTGACAATAGGCCAGTAAAACCAGGATGCCTCTTCCTATGATGATGATTGGCAGAAGCATGCAGGCTGCGTCTACAGCACTGTTGAATCCATTTAATTATATGTGTACAAGTATTAAGGCCCTATGTCATTAGCTAAAGTAGATATAGAAGTGGCTGCAATTAAATATATCTGAAACACATCAACTAAGTCTGTTGACGTCATCTGGTGACCAGTCCCTAGATAATTCCGAGAGTCTCAGTGTCTTGGAGATCTTTGCCGTAGGGCCAGCCATTCAGAGACTTCTCCAGGAGAGGTAAAGAAGACTGCTCTGTTCTGTTGCTGTCCACTAGTGATGAGCAGCATATGCAATATTCGAATTTGTGATATTTTGCGAATTTTTGGCCCGATATTCACCATAAATTCGCAAATTCGAGAATTCGTGATTTACACCATTATTTACTCGATTGCGAAAATGGCAATGTAATATATTTGCGATAGAAATTAGCGATTAGAACATTCCCGATCACTAAGGGGTAGGCAACTTTCCTATTGGCTGCTAGGGATGTTGCCAAGTGCTGATATTCACGATAAATTCGTGATCAACACTATTTGCGAATACGAATATATAGCACTATATTATAAATATTCGCAAATTCTCAAAGTGGCGATATTCACGATTAAAATTCGCGATTCGAATATTCGCATTCAACACTACCGTCCACCACTCTGAGCTTTGCAGGATAGCCCATGGAGTAAGGGATATTGGCTTCTCTCAGGTGTCTCTTGACATCCATGAAAGTGGCACGTTGTTTCTGCAATTCCATGGAAAAATCCGGAAAGATGGAGACTCTGACGCTGTCATATTTCATTTCTTGCCATCTTCTGGCTAGAGCCAGTATCCTGCCCCTATCTTTGCAGTAAAGAAACCTTGCAAGCATGGTCGGGGTGGGGCCCCCGGCAGGGAGATTTTGCTTTTACTCTGTGAGCCCTTTCCCCCGCATATGCCAGAGAGAAATCCACATCTTGGAAAAGTTCTTTCATCCATTTTTCTATAAACTCATCCTGTGTGCGGCCTTCTGCTCTTTCAGGCAAGCCGATGATTCTAATATTCTTTCTACGGAGCCTATTTTCTAGGTCATCTGCTTTTTGCTTCCAGAGCTCCACTTTGGTGTTAAGATCAGATATGGATCTTGGAACAGTGGCAGTAGCATCTTCTATGTGTGATATACCTCTTCAGTGTGTTGTACTCTTTCTTGCAGGTTATGCAGGTCTTAGCACAGTAGTCCCAGATCAATCTTGACTTCATCCAATTTCCCTGTGAGAGATGTCTTACAGGCAGTAATGGCTTCCAGGACTTGGGCTGATACTTGTTTAAGAGTGAACTCATCATGATCCTCCTCAGAGGACTTTATAGGGGCCGATAAATCTGATGCAGTGCTATCCCTGATGTGCATATTCCACTTTGGTAGAGGTGACTGTGCACCCTCATCTGGTTGTCTAGCAAATTCTCGCAATTTTTCAGTGGCGCTTTGTGTTTTTTGTGGCCCCATTGTTATATCAGGATAGTAGCAGGTATGCAATAGGTGAAACTGATTTCAGGGCTCTGGGAAGCGCAATGTATTTTCTTATATAATAAAGCTGCTGGTGAGGTCAGAGGATATTTTCCTGGAGTTGTCTTGTGCTCCTATAGGTGAAACAATAATCTGTATATAGGGTCAGGCAGTCTGTGATTGAGTCTCTAGTGACATTACACAGGAGGCTGTGGCTGTACTTTGTAATACAGGGGGGTTCTGAAAGCACTGTTGAAGCAGGAGCTTGCGTTGTTCTGAGGTCCTTCCTAGCGCTATAGAGGAGCTGATAAGATGGCCGAATAGCAGGGAAATGAAGGGGGCTGCAAGTTTGGCTGGACTCTTTTCTTCCACTGCAATTATCTTGCCCGCCGATTCCCGATCCCTTCCCCCTGTTTCTCACCAGGTCAAATGCGCCGAGCGCACTGCAGGTGCACTACCCAGACTTCTCTCACGGCACAAGCGACCTGGCTCCTGGCACGGCTACCTCCGTGCTCCCTGCAGGGTGAGTCTGCTATGTGCTCACTTCTATTTGCAGCAGGGCTCAGCCAGGGTTCTAATTTGGCATTGAATGGTCATTGTTAGTGAGGATTTGTACTGTTCTGTAGCGCTAGCCACAGAGCTCCTCTTAAACATGTCCAGCCATCTTGGCTGCTGGCCACACCCCCCAGTCTACCTTTTTTATGTCTCTATGTCAGCAATGGGGTTCTCCTCTTTCTGTCCTCCATACTTAGTGTGGCACACACAATGCAAAGATGGAGTCAACGTCTGCCCTTTTTATTTAGTTTCAGGTGTAATTTTTATAGTGCCCACACCTGTTACTTGCCACACATGAGTTTGAACAAGCATCACATGCTTGAAACAAATTTGTTTACCCACAATTTTAAAAAGGTGCCAACAATTTTGGCCTGCCCCTTTTTGGAGTTTTGTGTGGAATTATGTCCAATTGACCTTTTTTTCTCAGTTTTTTTTTTTTGTTTGTTTTGTTCCAATACACACAAAGGAAATAAAAATGTGTATAACAAAACATGTGTAACTGCAATAATTTTAGGGGAGAAATATTTCATTTTCTGGAAAAATTTTAGGTGGGGCCAATACTTGAGGCCATGACTGTATACTAAGTGGTCTCCATAATAGAAATAGTATCCAGAGCCAGAGGTCCCACCAAGGCTTTGCAACTAGAAAAGCTGATTGTATCTGATTGATGTAAGACTTTTGTTCTGCAATGACTAGTTATGGTAGGAAGCCTGTTTAAGAAACTAAGCAATGATTGGTAGGCTACACTGTATTTATGAAACACTCAGTTTTGTTATTTTTTTTTTAAAGAAAGATGAACTGTACATGTTTTTCTTATGTGGATCTCTCCTGAGTTGCCTCAAATAAGTGCAAACTATTTGGGCTTTTTAGAGAGCAATTTTGTTTGTTGATTTGCTTATTTCTGTTTTCTATTTTTATACATACTGTACCTCCTTGTGCTTCAATTTCCCTCCCTTCTTTCCACTAAGTTTTTGGTGGTAACCTCTAACTATTTAATCTGTGCGTTTCTATTACTGTGCTTGTATCCCCACATGATGCTTCTCTAGAAAAGAGACATGCATGTTTATCTCTTTACCAGAAGGAAAAAGGAGCATCTCATCCCAGGAATGCAACTCTTTCTGGGTAAGGCCTCATGCACACGAACATATTTTCATTCCGTGTCCATTCCATTTTTTTGTGGACCATATACAAAACCATTTATTTCAATGGGTCCACAAAAAAAAACGGAATTTACTTCATGTGCATTCCATTTCCGATAAACGTACGTGTGGGTGCTATGTCCAGGGGTGTAAGCTTTACCCGTAGATAAAAATAAAGAATATGGACAGCACTCCCGAATCCAAATAAAAAATGCTTCTTTTTATTCACCCATGTGGTAAACAAGCAACGTTTCGGCCCCTCAATAGAGCTTTTCTCAAGCCAAGAACATAAGTGCCAAACAACAATTTATAGTGCAGCATATGTGGGAGGTGAATCATGAATACATGTTAGTGTATCAGACAGTGACGTCCGGAAACACAGGTGTATGTTATAAATGATACTCAAAAGAGGGCAGGCCCAGGGAGGAGTTAGGATCAGACATACCAGGCAGGTGAAGAAAATCCGATATACCATTGTATCAGATTCCGGCATCCGCGTGCACCAACGTACCATCAAGCCGGAAGTGACGGGAAACAGCTTCTGGACATGAGCAATGCAGAAAGAATAGCCCGGCAGCCATGTTAAACAAGGGCAAACATTACAAAATCAGGGCGCGTGCGCACCAGGAGGACGTGCTGTAAGGAATCCATCTTTGTAGCTGGTATACATGCCCATAGCATATCCATAGGCTCTGTGGTACTCACAGAATATACAGACCTTAAGATGGTGTAACAAGGGGTGAAACCCCCTGTGCTAGAGGACACCCTGATCAGAGTGACACACAGGAGACACCCATGGTCACAATGTTCAAGTGACCGAAAAAATACCCTCATTATGGTCCTAGTCAAAAGCGGGAATCTCCGCAATACCGCTACCATGAAGACAAAATCGCTCATCAACCTTCAGGTGCCGCCCAATAATATACAAGTGATAACAGGGTGCCGTCACTTTATGCAAAATGATGTTGAGCAATGGTGCAGCAGGACGTACAACTAAACAAATCTCAATTCTTCACCCATTAGGCATGTCGTTTCCATCCTTCCTGTGTGTCTATTCCAGTGTAAATCTATAAAAGAAAGAGATACAAGAATAAATAATATAGAACTATAGGGAGATACTTATATCTTCAAAAAATATTTTCTTATGTTCCATAACATACTACTCACAGGAGCAAGCATTTCTACGAGGGCTGAGGGCAAGTCATTCCTTATACACTCACCTAAATAATTATTAGGAACACCATACTAATACGGTGTTGGACCCCCTTTTGCCTTCAGAACTGCCTTAATTCTACGTGGCATTGATTCAACA
The DNA here is from genome assembly GCA_033119425.1 of Bufotes viridis. Lineage (NCBI taxonomy): Eukaryota > Metazoa > Chordata > Amphibia > Anura > Bufonidae > Bufotes > Bufotes viridis. Next base: position 311,268,345 of record CM065590.1, read on the forward strand.
AGGTGCTGATAGCATTCTTTAGAAATGTTGGCCCATATTGATAGGATAGCATCTTACAGTTGATGGAGATTTAAGGGATGCACATGCAGGGCATGAAGCTCCCGTTCCACCACATCCCAAAGATGCTCTATTGGGTTGAGATCTGGTGACTGTGGGGGCCATTTTAGTACAGTGGACTCATTGTCATGTTCAAGAAACCAATTTGAAATGATTTGAGCTTTGTGGCATGGTGCATTATCCTGCTGGAAGTAGCCATCAGAGGATGGGTACATGGTGGTCATGAAGGGATGCACATGGTCAGAAACATTGCTCAGGTAGCCCGTGGCATTTGAACGATGGCCAATTGGCACTAAGGGGCCTAAAGTGTGCCCACAAAACATCCCCCACACCATTACACCACCACCACCAGCCTGCACAGTGGTAACAAGGCACGATGGATACATGTTCTCATTCTGTTTACGCCAAATTCGGACTCTACCATATGAATGTCTCAACAGAAATCGAGACTCATCAGACCAGGCAACATTTTTCCAGTCTTCAACAGTCCAATTTTGGTGAGCTCGTGCAAATTGTAGCCTCTTTTTCCTATTTGTAGTGGAGATGAGTGGTACCCGGTGGGGTCTTCTGCTGTTGTAGCCCATCCGCCTCAAGGTTGTGCGTGTTGTGGCTTCACAAATGCTTTGCTACATACCTCGGTTGTAACGAGTAGTTCTTTCAGTCAACATTGCTCTTCTATCAGCGAAAATCTGTCGGCCCATTCTCCTCTGACCTCTAGCATTTTCGCTCACAGGACTGCCGCATACTGGATGTTTTTCCCATTTCACACAATTGTTTGTAAACCCTAGAAATGGTTGTGTGTGAAAATCCCAGTAACTGAGCAGATTGTGAAATACTCAGACCGGTCCGTCTTGCACCAACAATCATGCCATGCTCAAAATTGCTTAAATCACCTTTCTTTCCCATTCTGACATTCAGTTTGGAGTTTAGGAGATTGTGTTGAAAAGGACCACACCCATAAATGCATTGAAGCAACTGCCATGTGATTGGTTGACTAGATAATTGCATTAATGAGAAATAGAACAGGTGTTCCTAATAATTCTTTAGGTAGGAAAATTGGATTATATTCCACATTAAGCCCGTGGGGCCTAAGCACATTCAAGGTAAATATCCAAAAAGCCTCCTTCTTTTTCAAAAGCATTACTCTATTACCAACTCGACTGGGAACCGGAACATGGTCAATGATCCAGCACCTGAGATCCCGTTCCAAATGTTTTAACTCCGTAAAATGTTTTGGAATGGGTAGATCCATGCGTTTTTGTTGGATCGAAAATCTATGATTGTTTAATCTGGTTTTCAGGTCCGTGGATGTTTCCCCAACATAAAGTAGTTTGCAGGGGCAAGAAAGCACATAGACTACATAATTAGAGTCACAAGTAAGATAGTACTTGATGGGATATGATACATTAGTGACGGGATGTACAAATTGTCTACCCTTACAGATGTATCTGCAATTAACGCAGTGCAGGCAAGGAAAACAGCCCTGGCTGCGTTGGGTCAAAAATCTCTGTGTCCCTGTATGTGTAAGGCCCACATCTGCCTGGACTAATTGATCTTTAAGATTTCTAGATGTACAGTATGCAAATAGGGGGGGATTTTTAAATTCAGCAATGTTCCTGAGTCTGCCTAGGATACCCCAATGTTTCCTGATGATACATTTTATGTTGGTACTCTGCTCACCAAAGGTAGAAATGAATGGGATCTTATTCTGCGTCTGTTTTTTGGATTTTATATATAGAAGATCCTGTCTATCCAAGTCCCGTACTTCCCTCATCTGGGTATATAACAATTTGGATGGATACCCCCGTAGCTTGAACTTATTTACCATAGTGTCCAAAGTCTGATCCAAAACAGCCTCATCAGATATGATTCTCTTGGCTCTTAGAAACTGAGAGAAGGCAAGATGTTTAGTCATATGCTTGGGATGATTACTCTCAAACCTAAGGATGGTATTTCTATCCATCGGTTTTGTAAACAGCAAAGTGGACAGTTTGCCGTTACAATGCTTAACTGTAGTATCCAAAAATTGGATCTCATCCTGAGAATAAACTAAAGTAAACTGTAGGTCTTTATTGACACCATTTAGGGCCGATTGAAAGTCCAATAATTCCGTCGGACTGCCAGTCCAGATGAGGAAGACATGTATCGCCACCACCGCAGAACATGTCTGAAGTGGTGGGACACATAGACGAAGTCCTCCTCAAAACATCTCATAAAGATATTAGCATAAGTAGGTGCGGCATTAGATCCCATCGCTACTCCCCGTTTTTGTTTATAGAACTTGTCTTGAAAAAGAAAGTAATTTTCATGAAGAATAATTCGTAACAATGAGATCACAAAGTCGCAGGCAGACGCTGTTAAGGAAGACATGTTCAGCATGCGTCTAACTGAATGTATCCCCAGGTCATGGTCAATGGATGTGTATAATGAGACAATGTCAAAAGAAGCTAATATGGCCCCTGGATGGGCGCTAAGATCAATAGACTCAAGTTTACATAAAAAGTCAGTTGTATCTAAAATTAATGAGGAAGCACCTACAGCAAAGGAGAGTAAAACGCGATCCAAGAAAATAGCCATGTTACAAAAAATGGATTCTGAGCCAGATACAGCCAAGGCGGTCAACCAAAGATTTATGGACCTTAGGCAGTACATAAATCACGGGGGGCCTAGGATGACTCACCATGAGGTATGCGCCAAGCTCCTCATCAATGGTACCCGCCATGGTTGCCTCAGATAGACACTGTTGAATCAATTGTGCGATGCGGAATCTTGGGTCAGAATCAATGGTTTCATATACATCTGTATCACCAAGGTGCCGCCTGATTTCCGCAACATATTTCTGAGAACAACAGCTCCCCCCTTATCCGCGGGTTTAATAGTGAGGGAGCCGTTGTTCCTCAATTGATCCAACGCTCTGAACTCTTCCCTAGTAAGATTAGGATGTAAATATTCTTTTTTGGTACAATTCGCTTTATATAATGTAATGTCTGTCTTCACAGCAGATATAAAAGCTTCAAAAATAGGTTCACTTATAATAGGCATATCAAACTTTGTCTAGAAAAACCCAATTTACGCATGGAGAGTTCTCTCACTTGCGCAACATTAGCATCCGGTTTATCATGAAATAACTTAAGTTTAATGGATCGAAAAAAGTCCCTGTCAAGATCAAACCAATCAACCTCTGAGCTGGGGCAGAAAGACAAACCCTTCAATAACACAATTACTTGTGCAGGGGAGAGAATTGAGGATGATAAATTGATTACAGTCATTTCTTTCTGAGTGTCTGTTGCTTCTGGTGTGATCGCGTCTTGTTGTGCCGTGCTTCACCTGGATTTCCGATATCTACGTCCTCCACGTCTGGTGCGACACTTTCTTTTGGGGAAGCCGCTGATCTGTTCTCTAAAAAAGAGTGCCCTTTAGGTACATTAAATGGAAGGCTCTTTCTTTTTACCATCCTTAGGAAACCACTGGGAGTTATCAGTCTGCCATACATATATGGCCCTTTTTTTTATAGTCCTCCATGTCTCGGTTCCATTTGGAACGTTTTGTCTCCTCGGCATCAGACTTGAACTTGGACTGGAATGGCATTAGTGCTCATAGGAACACTGTGTATCTTCAAACAGCTGACTAGCAGGGGTGTCGGGAGTTGGAACCCTGCCAGTCATATATTGATGATGTTTCTTGAGGACAGGTAATCAATAAAGGAAACTGGACACGGTCTTTAAAGCAAGTGAGCTGTAGCTATCATTTTACTCCTTAGATACTATGCTCACTGTGTGATAATATGAGGACTAAAAAAGTCTACCAGGAAGTACACGTAAAGCTAATTTTGCCCAGATGTAATGAAAAGCATTTAAAAATAAATTTCATACAACACAGGAAAATACTATGCATGCTTTTGGGATTAGTTTGCTTTTTTCAGTAGCATACAATATCCCTTGCATTTCTGCAGGGTTCACTAATTAATGCAAATCCACAAATAACTGCCTGTTCTTTACTTTAAGACATAACTATTCTTTATCCCAAAACATAATGATGGTGGTTTTATATTTAGATAGTCTAGCTGTTAACACATTGAACCATTAACACATATCGGTTGATGGTCCATCAAATATAGTATAGTAAAATGAACTCAACTGAGAATTAACTATAACATCAGTCCATGTCAAGCATCTGAGCAATGAAGCATTTTGAGCAGTAAAACCCTTTTGCAGCAGATAATTGTTTAGTGGTGTATTGACTTGTAAACCTCTGAGATTTATGGTTTAAACACCACTAAACTTCAATAAGACTTACTTTAGTCTCCACAAGCTGGACAAAATAATGTTAACTTTAAAGGTAAAGTTTTAAGAGTTTAGCCCAGGCAAAATAACTCTACCCCAGAACAAAAACACTGTATAAAGTATTTCTAAAGTCACCTAAAGAGGACCCAGGTTTAGGCAAACCAGAGACACCAAATTGCAGACTGAAATATTTTGGAGTTATTACACTATATCAAGTGTGATTTCAGGACTAGACTGGCACTTAAAAGCAACACTAGAACACAAATCCAACCCATCCACATACAATATCTTCCTCCGTCAATTCCGCATTCACGGTGCAATTGTGGTGTGCAATTCCTTTCCTTTACTTGGTCACACCCCATATCACTCCCTTATTACATAAACCACACTATTAGTGGTGGAGCATAGGAACATTATCAATTTCTAAAAACATACTTAATTGACGATTGAGGACCGTGTGTCCAAACAATATTGTATTAGCAGAAGGCTGCCAAAAAGGGCACAAGTCCCCTGTATTGCCTTCTGAAGACTCAGTCACAGCAGGGCCCTGCACTGTTGCTACGGGAGTTTCCCTGCTTACCCCTGTATGTATACATAAAATGTATCCAGTAGTGGGTTTCCTGAAAAGGGAGGTGGTGAGTTGGTTGCCCGGGCCCCTTTTCAGGAAACCCAGAGCTACCAACAGCCTGCTTCAGTGGCACAGCTGGCACCCAAGGGCCCTACGTAGTGGAATACCAAAGGGCCAATATTTGTGGGCCATACGCAATTGTTCCAATGTGGCCGACTTTAAAAGAGTTGCGGATGACTTGAGGGACCGATTTATTCAGAGAGGATACCCAGACAAAGTGCTGAACCAAGCATATCACGTGGCGCGATGTGAGGATAGGAAAAACCTGCTGGTTCCCAGACCTAAGACCGATGGTGACTTGACACCAAGAATCATCGGCACCTATGATTCAGCGCATTTACAGGTCAGGGAACGATTAATCGGTTCTGGGGTATCTTAAAAACGGACCCGGACGTCGGTGGCCTTTTGAGCCCTTCCCCGCTTATTACATACAGGAGGGGTAGGAACCTTAAGGACCTCCTTGTCCATAGTTTTTCTCAGCAACCCGAGCCGAGATCATGGCTCGCTATGAGAACAACGGGCTGCTATAGGTGCAGTGGGTGTGTGGCGTGCAGTGTCATCTCAACCGGGAAAACATTCCGGAGCACCATCACGGGTGATGTATATGACATACTGTCATATACCTCATCACTTGCTCCTGTGGTATTCAGTGCATTGGAAAGACACTGCGCGATTTCAGGAGAAGAGTAGGAGAACACTTAGGTGATATTAGAAACAACAAGGACACCACAGTGGCACTCCATGTTAATGAGAACCGTGGTGTTCAGGCGCATGACGTACGCTTTCAAGGGATTGAGCATGTTAAACAATCCCCACGCGTAGGGGACTGGGACAACAGATTGCTACGGAAGGAATTGGAGTGGATTTGGAGGCTTCGTACAGAAAAGCCCTATGGACGTAACGATAGGAGCAGTTATGCCTGCTTTATCTAGGGCTTCTGACCCTGTCGCACTTATCACCATTTGGTTATGCACAGGGAGGGTTCCCAAATCCCCTTTATCCCCATTCCTCTTCCACCAAGTGCCCGAGACGGTTAATATGGGTCCACTGGTTATTTTTACCTGTACAGATGTTGCACATTCTGATATGTATTTCTCATATGGCTGACGTCACATATTAGCAGCCAGATGATCTGTATCATGATACAGATATATATATAGATACACTACATATCTAAGTATGTGAACTATCAATAACTTGCACCCATAGCCAGTCTGTATACACGTCACAGATTGGTGCCATTAATAAGGGAACGTTACGCACCCCTTATTACCCTGGGGGCGAGGTACATTGGTCTTTGACCTGCATGGAGTGACCAAGTCACCCTGATCACTCTGCGCATGACACATATGTTTATACCTTATACTTTAATCATGTCCCTTTTAAATACATGGCCTTAGCTGCACTATATAACATACACCTATACTTGTCCCTTTCCCTTGCACGGACTGTAGGGATTCATATGATCAATACGCACATACTGTATACAGATAACCATACTGTCTTGGATTTTAATTGTAATCATCGTAACATCTATATACGGTAAACCCCCTCGACATGGCAATGCTTTTACTCGGCTTTACCATCCTCCCTCTATAGTATTAATCTACCTCTATCTAGTTGCCTGATGTGAGCCGCCTGAAGATCCCCGCTTCACGATGTATTAGATGAGCCGGGCGATACAATATAAGTGGCCAGATGGGGACCGGGATGTGACGCAGTAGCACACCACGCCCCCCCTTCTCCCATTGGCCGAGCGCGCCGAGCCCTCGTCCCCTATGAGGATCTCTATCTATTTAAACATGTGGGAGGCGCGCGCGCACACGGCCATACTAGATGCTGCCGCGTCTCCCACGTGTATGGGAAAGCTCTAGACTGCCCGATCTTAAATATATATGTATTACTGTGCCGCTGCTCCTGATGAGGGGTTGTCACATAACCCCAGAAACGCGTCGAGATAGGCAGGGTCAGTAATCTATGACCAGAGTGAATTTTTCCTGCTGCTGGGTCAATAATAGCCAGTTATATCTTTGGGCTTCACTTTACCCGGGCATTGGAGGGTGACTACCTTTCTGGTGTATACATTGAGTGTTTTGCGTGGGTTTGCCTGTCCCCCGTTTACCATTGGGGTGCACACCCACGCACTACTGGATACATTTTATGTATACATACAGGGGTAAGCAGGGAAACTCCCGTAGCAACAGTGCAGGGCCCTGCTGTGACTGAGTCTTCAGAAGGCAATACAGGGGACTTGTGCCCTTTTTGGCAGCCTTCTGCTAATACAATATTGTTTGGACACACGGTCCTCAATCGTCAATTAAGTATGTTTTTAGAAATTGATAATGAATAAAGTTTAATGTTTTTTTTTTCATTTTAAGCCGTTGAGCCTACAGTAAGCCAAATATTTTTGTCACGGCAAACTGTTTTACTTTTCAGCAGTAAATCATCGTGGAGCATAGGAACACCAAATCATAATAATCAGGTGAATGCAATGGTATCTCTATAAATACAATAGATCAAGGTTTATCAAACTTTTTCATCAGACAATCCATGATGCCTGGGCCTCATCGGCAATATTGCCATTGTAGCAAGCCCAGGAGGAGCCAGAGAGGACGATGGGAGTGGTAGTGGCCCTGGCTGTCACAGCAATCACAGTGGCATTTCTCACACTGTTGCTCCCTGGGTCTGTGCAGTAAAAAGTGGGTGCACCATTTATGCCTCCTGGGCACATGCTGGTTCTGGGGTGCTGATGGTAGTCAGGATGCCTGTGATGTTGTGCATTTGTATGGATGTGTGGCAGGGAGAATAGAGTGCAATGGCCAGTGTACGTTGCAAGAGTCAGATGTAGAAGAATAAATGTCAAAGTACTGAAATGCAAAATAGCAGTTGAAGTACATCCAACTATAAAACACATTTCCTACAGTACACAGTCCAATCCTTCCCAAATGACGATGTATGGCTTTAGCTAAGGATTGGAGTTATGGCTCTCATCCAATTCAAGTCTATTAAAGTAGCCAATATTACTCTTTCAAAGGTGGCTGTAATGTCTATTTCGCACGATCTTCAATCACTGCGGCCTCTTCACACTCAAATGGATGAAATGAAACAAATTTTACCTGAAATTTAGATCACAGTCCATTTTGGATACTTCAATTTGTTCAACCCTTGTAATGTCCACTGAGGGATACAGAGTTTTAGAGATAAAACTGGCCAGGTCATGTCGAGGTGTGAAGGGTGTCTTAGTACACATCACTTTAGTAAAGTTTTAACAGCTTTTGGTAGCAAGTTACTATACTGACTTCAATGCTCAGTCATGCAGATACTAAGCATTGTCCGGTCATTTGATCATTTCAAAACCCACCACCAGCTACCCTCGAACTGTAGGATGCGGTTCGAGGGTAGCTGGTAGTGGGTTTTGAAATGATCAAATGCCCGGACAACGTTATCCTGGTAGTCATCACTTCATCACTAAGAGAACAAACATTATGCCATTTCCACTATTGAGAGTCAGAGAGGGAAATCAGAAATGGGGATATGGGGATGTCCCATAAGGATATTACAGCAATATTAAGGCATGCATATCCTTGGTAGCTGACCAGACCTGGCAATCCTATGAATAGGCAGGAGCACACAGAGGAACAACTGAAGCATTTCTAGAACAGGCCGGAGAGATTTCAATTTAAGATAGAAGACTAAATGGGCTTCCGAGTTTAGGAGTTGCTCTCATGGTGCGAACCAGTCTTTCAAGTCTTTCATTCTACTGCTGTTAACAGCTTAGACATGCATTTAATGCTCATTTTTCAGGGACCTTGGTAGCTATGAATACTCCAATAAAGGGGTAGGTAGACATAGTTTTATTTCCAATCTATATACCCATCTACTTGGCACTAAATTGAATCTTACTTGGCTTGCGGTTATGGATAAATAGAAAGCCATGATCCCTGATCTTTTGGATGATGACATATTGGATACTTTGGAGTCAGTTATGTATTATACATATGAGTTATTTGTCACCCTCTAGTTTATGTAGAATGGGTAATCTCTCTCCTACTAGATGTCACTGTTTTTCTGTGGATGATGCACATTTCTGGCATCTTATCTGGGATTGCCATTATATTAAACAATTTGGGGACGACATTACTTGTTTTCTCTCTACACTATTGGATCTTTCTTTTCCAGCTCATCCTACCATATGCTTATTTGGCATCCCAGATGAGACAATATACCCCTATTATAGCAGAATATTTTTAAAGAGACGTTATTCTTGGTGTGTAAGGCTATTACGCTCTCGAGGATGGGAGACAGATGCCTGTCTATTAGTCAATGGAAGGCGCTGGTGAATGCCATTATTCCATGTGAACATATTGTTTAAAAGCAAAGAGAATGTGACTCCAAATTTTACAAGATCTGGGGATCATGGTGCTTCTTCTCTCTGACTCAGTACCCTATACATTCACTTACTACTGATTTAACCTCTGTGACCTTATGGTTACGTGACTGTTATTTACAATGTGATGCTATTTATATCCTGCAACACTGTAGTGTGTGCTTTGCAATGATCAGACTTTATTGCAGTATGTCATATATTGTATTGTAATGTAATGATATACCAGAGATGTACATCAATTGTTTTTTGGATATGTTTTATTATATCTGTTCAATAAAACAAGTTTAAAGGGATATTCTGGTTACTATAAATATAACTTATGTTTTAGACTAATTCATCATCAATATTTACCTAACATAATTTCAATTTCACATATTTACAGTTCAGTAGTTATAAAAGTAGTTTTCTTCCTCTGCTACCCACTGTTTTTCCTCATAAATTATCATGGCATCGACCTGTAGTTCTGAGCCATTGTTCGGTCGATCATGGTCAGTTTGTTGCTATTAGTTCTCTTGCTAATTGTCTTGTGAAACAAAGGGAGTGTTAGTGTGCTGGTGATTACTGAGTAGAGGGGGCGTGAGTGGACTCTATATCAGGTAGCCAATCAATAAACATCAATACTCACAGCAGGAAAGCTAGGGATTGTGGGGATTTTGGGGATTTCAATTTGTGAAGGAAGATCAGGCGCCATGAAACTCTCAGTGGGTTGCAGGCTCACATAAGAGCTAGACAAATAGATTGCAAGGTAAATTGAAATTCTGGTTATATGTATAGGTATGGGTTCTGGTTGGGTCACAACCTGCAGCCTTAATGCAGTTTTTCAAAAATTAAATTACTTTACCGGAATACCCCTTTAAAAAAATATTGATGCTGGCTGATTAACCACATGGTCTACCCTGTTTTTTAAAAAATAAATAAAATCTATGCCAGAGCAGCAATTTTTTGGGTTACCTTACCTCCCAAAACTCATAATAAAAAAAATCTATCAACTGGAGCCTAAGTGAGCTGCTGAATGGCCGCGTTTGTCTGAGCTCCTCCAACTCATTGGCAACTAACCCTCCTAATCGCTTCCTAACTGCACCAGCATGGGGAAAACTGGCAAGGAGAAGACCAAGGACACACTGGGTCTCTCCCAAAGTCGCACCAAACAGCCAGAAATGGAGAAATTCCTAAAAAATGCCCCCGAGACCTACTGCTTCAGCTAAGCTCAAAATGGCGGAGAGCCAAGCTCCTGACTCAGATACAGGGGACTTGTCGGATGCCGGCAGCTGCTCGGACCTCTCCGAATCTGGGCCACAGAGTAATGGCGCTGGAGAATGCACAAGAGGACGTTCTTAAATTCTAGGAACAATCCAGCGGCATCCTCACCGCACATAAAGATCTCCTGAATGAAGCGCTCATGAGGATAGAAGACCAGGAGAACCGGAGCCGCCGGAGTCGGTGGCAGCAGAGGCGCTCCCCACCATGGCGCGGGAACTGTTTTCCTCCCTTTTAGGCCCAGACAGAGCAGCGCAGGTAGTGGTGGAGAGAATACACAGAGCCCTGCCCAAACAGGCCCAAACCCACAGACCCCCCGCGCGATGTAATATGCGGGCTCCTCAGCTACCTGGACACGGCTGAAATCTTAAAAAAAAACAGCTGTTCCAGGACCTGGCCCCTACCACACTGGCCAAGCGGCGCTTGCTGAAGCCGTTACTGGAGGCCCTGAGAGCCCCATCCACACCCTTCAGGTGGCTCTTCCCTTTCGGTCTTGCCGTTACCAAGAACGGCCGACAGATCACAATCAGGACTCCCCAAGATCTTAAAGCCGCGTGGGACCAACTAGGCATCCCCCCCTTGGACTTGCCGTCATGGCTGCCTGCAGATCTGGGCGTGCCCCTGCTGCTTCCCCCCCACAAGACCCCAGTGGCAGAAAGTGGCCTATAGAAAATCGGACCACAGGGGAAGAAACAACACTCCCCCACTCCTTACCTGATCCAGAGCACCGATCCCTAGTTTCAGGCATGTCTCCCCTTCTCCTATTGACGACCATCCACAGACTCCCTCACTGAACAACACCCGACGACCGGGGAAATACCGACACCTGGAGGCTCGTTCGTCTCTACAGCAGCCTCACCACAGGCAGGGAAATCCTGACACCTAGTGGACGCTCTGCATATCCCTCATCAGCCACATCTCCGGCAGAGATAGACTGACACCTAGTGGCTACTCTGCGTTTTGCATAACAGCCACAATGCAGACGGGGAAAGACTGACACCTAGTGGTCGTTCTGCCTTTTCCACAACAGCCACTTCACCGGCAGAGAAAGACTGACACCTAATGGACGTTCTGCGTATTGCACAATCACAGAAGTCGTCGGACCCCTTCATAGAGGACACTTTGGCCATGTGGATCCATGATCGCCGACACAGTATTGTCTCTTTTTTTCCCCCTCTCCTCTCCTTCCCCTTCTCCCCCCCCTTCTTGCCCCCCCTTTCCCCCCCCTCTCCCTCCCCCTCCCATCCTGCATGGCTCTAACAATGATGCTCGATTGTTGCATTTTACTGTTATTTGCTCACCATTGGTCCCCACTCTGACCCGGGGAGTCTGAACAGACCCCTCCATACCCCCCCCCCCCCCATTCCCCATTTTGTGAAGAATTCTGTTTGATCAATTCGGCTAGAATTCTGCTTGAACAATTCTGTTTGAAAAATATGTTTGCAGTGCATTAGCACCCGTTCTACCTAGGGTAGTTGCCGACCCTACCTCATTTCGGGTACCTCTGCCAACCACTCCAGTCCATTACAGGCTGGCCTCGGTCCTACATTGCCCTCCGCCTGGGGATATCGTGAAACATACCCCCCCTCACGACAGGGATTGCGATACCTCAGACGAGTTGTAGGACGTGTTTACTTTGCTTATTCAGTTTTGAATGTGTTCTTATATGCTATTTGTATGTTGCTTCACTGTCACGTCATGTCCCCCCCCTCATGTGTCCTTTCCCCTGGTGGTTATGCGTCAACCATATCTAAACCCCAACAAGGGCTGGGAATAGAGATGAGCGAACACCTGGATGTTCGGGTTCGAGAGGTTCGGCTAGAGGGCTGCAAAAGGCAGCAAAATGTAGGTAAATCCCCTGCAAACAAATGTAGATAGGGAAATGATGACTTAACATAAAATAAATAAAAATTAACCAATATTAATTGGAGTTAGGTCCCATAGCACAGAATCAGGCTTCAAATCACCCACCAATGGAGAAGGTTGCTTACTACTATTTCGACCCCAGCATCCAGACAAAGGAGAGAGGTCCCACAGCAGAGAATCTGGCATCATATCAACCACCACAGGAGAAGGCCACTTTCAGTGACTTAGGCCTTAGCACCCAGACAGAGGAGACATGTCAGATAGCACAAGCATTACATTTATACCATCCAGCACAGGAGATGGCCACTTTTAGTTACTTTGACCCCTGCACCCAGAAAGAGGAGAGAGGTCCCACAGCACATATTCAGGCATCATATCACCCACCACAGGAGTAGGCCACCATTTAGTTAATTTGACCCTGCACCCATGTCAGATGGTACAAGCATCAGTTTTACATAACCCAGCACAAGAGAAGGCCACTTTTAGAGACTTTGACCCCTGCACCCAGACGGAGGAGAGAGGTTTCACAGCAGTGAATCAGGCATTTAGATCACCCACCACAGGAGTAGGCCATCATTTAATGGGACCCCGGCAACCATGTCAGATGGCACAAGTATAACATTTATATCACCCAGCACAGGAGAAGGCGACTTTGAGAGACTTTGACCCCTGCACCCAGACGGAGGAGAGAGGTTTCACAGCAGAGAATCAGGCATTTAGATCACCCACCACAGGAGTAGGCCATCATTTAATGGGACCCCGGCAACCATGTCAGATGGCACAAGCATCAGTTTTACATCACCCAGCACAAGAGAAGGCGACTTTGAGAGACTTTGACCCCTGCACCCAGACAGAGGAGAGAGGTTTCACAGCAGAGAATCAGGCATTTAGATCACCCACCACAGGAGTAGGCCACCATTTAATGAGACCCCGGCAACCATGTCAGATGGCACAAGTATAACATTTATATCACTCAGCACAGGAGAAGGCGACTTTGAGAGACTTTGACCCCTGCACCCAGACGGAGGAGAGAAGTTTTCACAGCAGAGAATCAGGCATTTAGATCACCCACCACAGGAGTAGGCCATCATTTAATGGGACCCCGGCAACCATGTCAGATGGTACAAGCATCAGTTTTACATCACCCAGCACAAGAGAAGGCCACTTTTAGAGACTTTGACCCCTGCACCCAGACAGAGGAGAGAGGTTTTCACAGCAGAGAATCAGGCATTTAGATCACCCACCACAGGAGTAGGCCACCATTTAATGGGACCCCGGCAACCATGTCAGATGGCACAAGTATAACATTTATATCACCCAGCACAGGAGAAGGCGACTTTGAGAGACTTTGACCCTGCACCCAGACGGAGGAGAGAGGTTTTCACAGCAGAGAATCAGGCATTCAGATCACCCACCACAGGAGTAGGCCATCATTTAATGGGACCCCGGCAACCATGTCAGATGGCACAAGCATCAGTTTTACATCACCCAGCACAGGAGAAGGCAACTTTGAGAGACTTTGACCCCTGCACCCAGACGGAGGAGAGAGGTTTTCACAGCAGAGAATCAGGCATTTAGATCACTCACCACAGGAGTAGGCCATCATTTAATGGGACCCCGGCAACCATGTCAGATGGTACAAGCATCAGTTTTACATCACCCAGCACAAGAGAAGGCCACTTTTAGAGACTTTGACCCCTGCACCCAGAAAGAGGAGAGAGGTCCCACAGCAGAGAATCAGGCATTTCGATCACCCACCACAGGAGAAGGCCGCTTTCAGTGACTTTGGCCCCCTGCACCCACACAAAGGAGACATGTCAGACAGCACAAGTATAACATTCATATCACCCAGCACAGGAGAAGGACACTTTCATGTACTTTGGCCCCGGCACCCAGACAGAGGGAAGGTTCATTCAACTCTGGGTTGCACCCCAAGATCCTAGTTAATTTCAAAAATTGATTTTTCAATGAAGAAGTGGCCAGGACAGAGTACAAGACAACATGGTTTAAGGCAGTTATTAAGGACTACTGTGCACAAGGGAGGGTCAGGTCTTGTGGGATCCATGCCTGGTTCATTTCTATAAACGTCAGCTTGTCCACGTTGGCTGCGGACAGGCGGCTGCGTTTGTCAGTAACGACGCCCCCTGCCATGCTGAATACACGTTCAGATAAAACGCTGGCCGCCGGGCAGGCCAGCACCTCCAAGGCATAACATGCTAATTCTGGCCACATGGACAATTTGGAAACCCAGAAGTTGAATGGGGCCGAACCATCCGTCAGTACATGGAGTTGTGTGCAGACGTACTGTTCAACCATGTTAGTGAAATGTTGCCTCCTGCTAACACGTTCCGTATCAGGTGGTGGGGCAGTTAGCTGTGGCGTGGAGACAAAACTTTTCCACATTTCTGCCATGCTAACCCTGCCCTCAGAGGAGCTGGCCATGACACTACTGTGTGGGCGACCTCTAGCTCCTCCTCTGCCTTGGCCTTCCACCTGTTCCCCTGTGACAGTTGGGAATGCTCTCAGGAGCGCGTCTACCAGCGTGCGCTTGTACTCGCGCATCTGCCTATCACGCTCCAGTGCAGGAAGTAAAGTGGGCACATTGTCTTTGTACCATGGATCCAGCAGGGTGGCCACCCAGTAGTCAGCACACGTTAAAATGTGGGCAACTCTGCTGTCGTTGCGCAGGCACTGCAGCATGTAATCGCTCATGTGTGCCAGGCTCCCCAGAGGTAAGGACAAGCTGTCCTCTGTGGGAGGTGTATTGTCATCATCCTCTGTATTGTCTTCTTTTTCCTCTCTCTCCTTCCCCTTCTCCCCCTTGCCCCCTCTTTCCCCCTCTCCCCCCTCCCATCCTGCATGGCTCTAACAATGATGCTCGATTGTTGCATTTTACTGTTATTTGCTCACCATTGGTCCTCACTCTGACCCGGGAGTCTGAACAGACCCTCCATACCCCCTCATTCCCTATATTTTGTGAAGAATTCTGTTTGATCAATTCGGCTAGAATTCTGCTTGAACAATTCTGTTTGAAATATGTTTGCAGTGCATTAGCACCAGCTCTACCTAGGTAGTTGCCGACCCTACCTCATTTTCTCGGGCACCTTCTACCAACCACTCCAGTCCATTACAGGCTGGCCTCGGTCCTACATTGCCTCCGCCTGGGGATATCGTGAAACATACCCCCTCACGACAGGGATTGCGATAATTGTAGACGAGTTGTAGGACGTACGTTTACTTTGCTTATTCAGTTTCTGAATGTGTTCTTATATGCTATTTGTATGTTGCTTCACTGTCACGCCATGTCCTCCCTCATGTGTCCTTTCCCTGGTGGTTATGCGTCAACCATATCTAAACCCCAACAAGGGCTGGGAATAGAGATGAGCGAACACCTGATGTTCGGGTTCGAGAGGTTCGACTAGAGGGCTGCAAAAGGCAGCAAAATGTAGGTAAATCCCCTGCAAACAAATGTAGATAGGGAAATGATGACTTAACATAAAATAAATAAAAATTAACCAATATTAATTGGAGTTAGGTCCCATAGCACAGAATCAGGCTTCAAATCACCCACCAATGGAGAAGGTCGCTTACTATTATTTCGACCCCCAGCATCCAGACAAAGGAGAGAGGTCCCACAGCAGAGAATCTGGCATTCATATCAACCACCACAGGAGAAGGCCACTTTCAGTGACTTAAGCCTTAGCACCCAGACAGAGGAGACATGTCAGATAGCACAAGCATTACATTTTATATCATCCAGCACAGGAGAAGGCCACTTTTAGTTACTTTGACCCCTGCACCCAGAAGGAGGAGAGAGGTCCTCACAGCAGAGATTCAGGCATCTAGATCACCCACCACAGGAGTAGGCCACCATTTAGTTAATGTGACCCCTGCAACCATGTCAGATGGTACAAGCATCAGTTTTACATCACCCAGCACAAGAGAAGGCCACTTTTAGAGACTTTGACCCTGCACCCAGACGGAGGAGAGAGGTTTTCACAGCAGAGAATCAGGCATTTAGATCACCCACCACAGGAGTAGGCCATCATTTAATGGGACCCCGGCAACCATGTCAGATGGCACAAGCATCAGTTTTACATCACCCAGCACAGGAGAAGGCGACTTTGAGAGACTTTGACCCTGCACCCAGACGGAGGAGAGAGGTTTTCACAGCAGAGAATCAGGCATTTAGGATCACCCACTACAGGAGTAGGCCATCATTTAATGGGACCCCGGCAACCATGTCAGATGGCACAAGCATCAGTTTTACATCACCCAGCACAGGAGAAGGCGACTTTGAGAGACTTTGACCCTGCACCCAGACGGAGGAGAGAGGTTTCACAGCAGAGAATCAGGCATTTAGATCACCCACCACAGGAGTAGGCCACCATTTAATGAGACCCCGGCAACCATGTCAGATGGCACAAGTATAACATTTATATCACCCAGCACAGGAGAAGGCGACTTTGAGAGACTTTGACCCTGCACCCAGACGGAGGAGAGAAGTTTTCACAGCAGAGAATCAGGCATTTAGATCACCCACTACAGGAGTAGGCCATCATTTAATGGGACCCCAGCAACCATGTCAGATGGCACAAGCATCAGTTTTACATCACCCAGCACAAGAGAAGGCCACTTTTAGAGACTTTGACCCCTGCACCCAGACGGAGGAGAGAGGTTTTCACAGCAGAGAATCAGGCATTTAGATCACCCACCACAGGAGTAGGCCACCATTTAATGGGACCCCGGCAACCATGTCAGATGGCACAAGCATAACAGTTTTACATCACCCAGCACAGGAGAAGGCGACTTTGAGAGACTTTGACCCTGCACCCAGACGGAGGAGAGAGGTTTTCACAGCAGAGAATCAGGCATTCAGATCACCCACCACAGGAGTAGGCCATCATTTAATGGGACCCCGGCAACCATGTCAGATGGCACAAGCATCAGCATTTACATCACCCAGCACAGGAGAAGGCAACTTTGAGAGACTTTGACCCCTGCACCCAGACGGAGGAGAGAGGTTTTCACAGCAGAGAATCAGGCATTTAGATCACCCACCACAGGAGTAGGCCATCATTTAATTGGGACCCCGAGCAACCATGTCAGATGGTACAAGCATCAGTTTTACATCACCCAGCACAAGAGAAGGCCACTTTTAGAGACTTTGACCCTGCACCCAGAAAGAGGAGAGAGGTCCCACAGCAGAGAATCAGGCATTTCGATCACCCACCACAGGAGAAGGCCGCTTTCAGTGACTTTGGCCCCTGCACCCACACAAAGGAGACATGTCAGACAGCACAAGTATAACATTCATATCACCCAGCACAGGAGAAGGACACTTTCATGTACTTTGGCCCCGGCACCCAGACAGAGGGAAGGTTCATTCAACTCTGGGTTGCACCCCAAGATCCTAGTTAATTTCAAAATTGATTTTTCAATGAAGAAGTGGCCAGGAGTACAAGACAACATGGTTTAAGGCAGTTATTAAGGACTACTCTGCACAAGGGAGGGTCAGGTCTTGTGGGATCCATGCCTGGTTCATTTTTATAAACGCCAGCTTGTCCACGTTGGCTGCGGACAGGCGGCTGCGCTTGTCAGTAATGACGCCCTGCCGTGCTGAATACACGCTCAGATAAAACGCTGGCCGCCGGGCAGGCCAGCACCTCCAAGGCATAACATGCTAATTCTGGCCACATGGACAATTTGGAAACCCAGAAGTTGAATGGGGCCGAATCCATCCGTCAGTACGTGGAGTTGTGTGCAGACGTACTGTTCAACCATGTTAGTGAAATGTTGCCTCCTGCTAACACGTTCCGTATCAGGTGGTGGGGCAGTTAGCTGTGGCGTGGAGACAAAACTTTTCCACATTTCTGCCATGCTAACCCTGCCCTCAGAGGAGCTGGCCGTGACACTGCTGCGTGGGCGACCTCTAGCTCCTCCTCTGCCTTGGCCTTCCACCTGTTCCCTGTGACAGTTGGGAATGCTCTCAGGAGCGCTGTCTACCAGCGTGCGCTTGTACTCGCGCATCTTCCTATCACGCTCCAGTGCAGGAAGTAAAGTGGGCACATTGTCTTTGTACCGTGGATCCAGCAGGGTGGCCACCCAGTAGTCAGCACACGTTAAAATGTGGGCAACTCTGCTGTCGCTGCGCAGGCACTGCAGCATGTAATCGCTCATGTGTGCCAGGCTCCCAGAGGTAAGGACAAGCTGTCCTCTGTGGGAGGCGTATCGTCATCATCCTCTGTATCCCCCAGCCACGCACCAGGGATGTGCCTGCGCTGTGCTGGGTGCCACCCCGCTGTGAACCTGCTTCATCCTCATCCTCCTCCACCTCCTCCTCATCCTCCTCGTCCTCCAGTAGTGGTCCCTGGCTGGCCACATTTGTACCTGCCCTCTGCTGTTGCAAAAACCTCCCTCTGAGCCACTTCTAACAGACTGGCCTGAAAGTGCTAAAAACGACCCGTCATCCTCCTCCTCCTCCTCCTGGCCCTGGCCCACCTCCTCTTCCATCATCGCCCTAAGCGTTTCTCTAGGAGACATAGAATTGGTATTGTCACGCTGATAACAGTGGCATCGCCACTGGCCATGTTGGTGGCGTACTCTAAACAGCGCAACAGGGCACACAGGTCTCGCATGGAGGCCCAATCATTGGTGGTGAAGTGGTGCTGTTCCGCAGTGCGACTGACCCGTGCGTGCTGCAGCTGAAACTCCACTATGGCCTGCTGCTGCTCGCACAGTCTCTCCAGCATGTGCAAGGTGGAGTTCCACCGGGTGGGCACGTCGCATATTAGGCGGTGAGCGGAAGGCCGGTTCCGCTGTAGCGCTGACAGGCGAGCAGCGGCAGGATGTGAACGCCGGAAGCGCGCACAGACGGCCCGCACTTTATGCAGCAGCTCTGACATGTCTGGGTAGTTGTGAATGAACTTTTGCACCACCAAATTCAGCACATGCGCCAGGCAAGGGATGTGCCAAACCGGCTAGTCCCAGAGCTGCCACGAGATTTCGCCCATTATCGCACACCACCAGGCCGGGCTTGAGGCCCACCGGCAGCAACCACTGGTCGGTCTGTTGTTCAATCACCCCGCCACAACTCCTGCGCGGTGTGGGGCCTGTCACCCAAACATATGAGTTTCAGAATGGCCTGCTGACGTTTACCCCGGGCTGTGCTGAAGTTGGTGGTGAAGGTGTGTGGCTGACTGGATGAGCTGGTGGAAGCAGAGGAGGAGGAGGAAGCCGAGTAGGAGGAGGAGGCTACAGGAGGCAAAGAATGATGCCCTGTGATCCTTGGCGGCGGAAGGACGTGCGCCAAGGAACTCTCCGCCTGGGGCCCAGCCGCCACTACATTTACCCAGTGTGCAGTTAGGGAGATATAGCGTCCCTGGCCGTGCTTACTGGTCCACGTATCTGTGGTTAGGTGGACCTTGCCACAAATGGCGTTGCGCAGTGCACACTTGATTTTATCGGACACTTGCATGTGCAGGGAAGGCACGGCTGTCTTGGAGAAGTAGTGGCGGCTGGGAACCACATACTGGGGACAGCCATGGCCATCAGCTGTTTGAAGCTGTCTGTGTCCACCAGCCGGAATGACAGCATTTCAAAGGCCAGTAGTTTAGAAATGCTGGCATTCAGGCCAAGGGCTCGAGGGTGACTAGGTGGGAATTTGCGCTTCCTCTCAAAGGTTTGAGAGATGGAGAGCTGAACGCTGCTGTGTGAAATAGTGGAGACGCTAGGTGACGGTGGCGGTGGTGGTGTCGGTGGCACATCCTCTGTTTGCTGCTCGGCAGGTGGCAACATTCCTCTCGAGGCGGAAGCCGAGGCAGCAGCGGTAGAGGGAGCAGGGGGAGCCTGAGCGGGTTCCTTGTTTTTAAGGTGTGTACTCCACTGCAGTTCATGCTTTGCATGTAGATGCCTGATCATGCAGGTGGTGCTCAGGTTAAGAACGCTAATGCCTCGCCTCAGGGTCTGATGGCACAGCGTGCAAACCACTCTGGTCTTGTCGTCAGCACATTGTTTGAAGAAGTGCCATGCCAGGGAACTCCTTGAAGATGCCTTTGGGGTGCTGGGTCCCTGTTGGCGCTGGCCAATAGCAGGCGAACTCTCTGGACGGCGGCTGTTCTGCTTTTGCCCCCTGCTCCTCTTTGGCTTCGCTGTTGTCTCGGTCTCACCACTGCCTCTTCCTCTGAACTATTTAAGTCAGCGGCACGACCTTCAGTCCATGTGGGGTCTAAGACCTCATCGTCCCTCTGCATCGTCTTCCACCCAGTCTTCCTCCCTGACCTCCTCCTGTTCAGTCTGCACACTGCAATAAGACGCGGCAGTGGGCACCAGTGTTTCGTCATCATCAGAGACTCGGTCACTCTGCTGTGGTGGTATTCCCATGTCCTCATCATCTGGATACATAAGTGGTTGTAGCGCCAGTGCATGGAATGTCTTCCACCGCTGGGGAAGGGCTAGGTGGACGCCCCTGAAAACCGTGGGAGCAGAGTCTTCAAACAGAATAAGAGACTGCTGCATAACTTGAGGCTCAGCCAGTTTCCCTGATATGCATGGGGGTGATGTGACAGACTGATGGGCTTGGTTTTCAGGTGCCACCTGTGCGCTTTCCGCAGAAGACTGGGCGGAAGACAATGTGGTGAACGTGCTGGAAGCACTGTCGGCCACCCAATCGACTAATGCCTGTACCTGCTCAGGCCTTACCATCCTCATAACGGCATTGGGCCCCACCAAATATCGCTGTAAATTCTGCCGGCTACTTGAGGGAGTTGGTTCACTACTTTGTGCGCCTGAGGCCGAACGGCCACGCCCTCTGCCAGCAACAGAGGCTCCACGGACACCACCACGACCGCGCCCTCGTCCCTTAATAGAATGTTTCCTCATTGTTGCGATTCAACTCGCACCACAATAAAATATATTATTTTTTAGCCCCAAAATTCCCACACTGGAAGATATAATTCCTTTTTCCGGTATTAATTACAAGAAAACTGCTGCAAATTGGACACCAGAATTTTTAATATGCTAGTTTTGGTACATAGATTCCCACACGGGAGATATAATTCCTTTTACAGGAGTAAAAACGTGAGGCCTACTGTTTCTGGTCTAACTAACACCAGATTGATTAAATTGGCCTTTTTTTCACCAAAATTACAACACTGGACAATGTAATGCCTTTTTCCGGTATTAATTCCTTTTACAGGAGTAAAAACGTGAGGCCTACTGTTTCTGGTGTAACTAACACCAGATTGATTAAATTGGCCTTTTTTTCACCAAAATTACAACACTGGACAATGTAATGCCTTTTTCAGGTATTAATTACAAGAAGACTGCTGCTAATTGGACACCAGAATTTTTAAATGCTAGTTTGTGTACATAAATTCCCACACTGGAAGATATAATTCCTTTTTCCGGTATTAATTACAAGAAAACTGCTGCAAATTGGACACCAGAATTTTTAATATGCTAGTTTTGGTACATAGATTCCCACACGGGAGATATAATTCCTTTTACAGGAGTAAAAACGTGAGGCCTACTGTTTCTGGTCTAACTAACACCAGATTGATTAAATTGGCCTTTTTTTCACCAAAATTACAACACTGGACAATGTAATGCCTTTTTCCGTATTAATTCCTTTTACAGGAGTAAAACGTGAGGCCTACTGTTTCTGGTGTAACTAACACCAGATTGATTAAATTGGCCTTTTTTTCACCAAAATTACAACACTGGACAATGTAATGCCTTTTTCAGGTATTAATTACAAGAAGACTGCTGCTAATTGGACACCAGAATTTTTAAATGCTAGTTTGTGTACATAAATTCCCACACTGGAAGATATAATTCCTTTTTCCGGTATTAATTACAAGAAAACTGCTGCAAATTGGACACCAGAATTTTTAAAATGCTAGTTTTGGTACATAGATTCCCACACGGGAGATATAATTCCTTTTACAGGAGTAAAAACGTGAGGCCTACTGTTTCTGGTGTAACTAACACCAGATTGATTAAATTGGCCTTTTTTTCACCAAAATTACAACACTGGACGATATAATGCCTTTTTGCTGTATTAATTACAAGAGGACTGCTGGTATTTCAGAACACCGGAATTTTTAAAATGCTAGTTTTGCTAGATAAATTTCCCACACTGGGAGAAATATTGCCTAAGCCTTTTTACAGTATTAATTACAACAGGAGTGCTTCTTCTGGTCTAACACCAGAATAATTTTATTATTACGGTGAAAGCTTTTTCTAATTTATATTTCTGGCACATAAAAAAAAAAATATTTCTGGCTGACAGTATTGGACTTGGCTGTAGTGGCACTGGCTAGCCTAGCTGGAACAGCACATTCATGGGATTTGCTATCCAAGTGGGTTACTTTCAGTTTCACCACTGATATATTAAATATCTTTGCAGTTAGTATGGGTGACACAAGCACAGCCAAACCCCTGATGTAGTATATCTATGAAAAATCGACTATTACATGAGATTAATGGACGTTGTGGCAGCTTTGCTGTAGCACCACAAGTCCCAAAATGGCCGCCGCCTATCAGCCCAGTAACATGTGCCAGAAAACGGTCTGCCCAGCCAGAAAAGAAATTGACTTTGACTGAGCAGCTGAATCGCTGTTGTTCTGATTCACAGGTGTAGATTTTTCACTTCTTTGGAGCTTTGGTTTAGACTCTGTGGCAGCTTGTGCTGGCGCACCACAAGTCCCAAAATGGCCACCGCCGGTCAGCCCAGTTACATGTGCCAGTAAAAATCGCTCTGGCCAGTCTCAACAAAATAGTGACTTTCAGTGAACAGCTCAGCTGAGTTGTTCTGATGCACAGGTGTAGAAAGGTAGATCATTCACTTCTTTATCCCTGCCTATCTCGCCCTCACAGAAGCTGCGTCCTCTCCCTACACTAATCAGAGCAGTGTGACGTGCGGCGCCACGTGACTCCAGCTTAAATAGAGGCTGGGTCACATGCTGCATCTTGGTCAATCACAGCCATGCCATTAGTAGGCATGGCTGTGATGGGCTCTAGGGCAAGAAGTAAAACGCTAGCTGATTGACTGCTGTGCAGCCCTTCAGAAAGCGGGAAGTAATCGACGAACACCGGACCCGAACCCGAACTTTTTGAAAATGTCCGGTTCGGGTCCGTGTCACGGACACCCCAAAATTCGGTACGGACCCGAACGATTTTCGAACTGTTCGCTCAACACTAGCTGCGAACCACTAACCAAGGTCGAATGTTTCTATTGCTTTGTACATTTCCTAATCCTATAACATGAATTCTGTTGTAGTAGCCTCATACAATGTGAAAGGACTGAATGAGCTCCTGCAAGCGCGCCCAGATCCTGTCGCTTCTCCAAAAGGAAAAAGCCTCCATTATCTACTTCCAGGAAAGCGACTTCAAGTCCGGTAAGGTCCCTAAATTGTCCTCCACACGATTCTCAACACTGGTTCCACAGTACACACACTGCGGCCAGCAGAGGATTCAGTATTGCTATCCACAAGCAACTCCCTTTTAAACTTCTATCTACAGTCACTGACCTCTGATGAACGCTTTCCTATTCGAGCAAAGGCCTTCTAGCGGACCAAAAGATAACCCTTGCCAACTTTTATGCCCCTAATAGAGACCAGATTCCATGGCTCATTCAGTCCTTAGTCCTGCTATCTTCATTCCAGGAAGGTATGACAATCCTAGGGGTGACTTTAACGCAACCTTGGAACTGGAGCTGACTCCTCTTCCAAGCGCCTCGGCCCACTCCCATAGAGCTTTGAGACGGCTCAAAATCCACCTGAAAAAGCTGAAGGCCATAGACGTCTGGCGCTCCTCCACCCTCTAGTCAAAGATTTTTCTAACACCAGATTCATTAAATTGGCCTTTTTTTCACCAAAATTACAACACTGGACGATATAATGCCTTTTTGCTGTATTAATTACAAGAGGACTGCTGGTATTTCAGAACACCGGAATTTTTAAAATGCTAGTTTTGCTAGATAAATTTCCCACACTGGGAGAAATATTGCCTAATTCTTTTTATAGTATTAATTACAACAGGAGTGCTTCTTCTGGTCTAACACTAGAATAATTTTATTATTACGGTGAAAGCTTTTTCTAATTTATATTTCTGGCACATAAAAAAAAAAAATATTTCTGGCTGACAGTATTGGACTTGGCTATAGTGGCACTGGCTAGCCTAGCTGGAACAGCACATTCATGGGATTTGCTATCCAAGTGGGTTACTTTCAGTTTCACCACTGATATATTAAATATCTTTGCAGTTAGTATGGGGGACACAAGCACAGCCAAACCCCTGATGTAGTATATCTATGAAAAAATCGACTATTACATGAGATTAATGGACGTTGTGGCAGCTTTTGCTGTAGCACCACAAGTCCCAAAATGGCCGCCACCTATCAGCCTAGTAACATGTGCCAGAAAACGGTCTGCCCAGCCAGAAAAGAAATTGACTTTGACTGAGCAGCTGAATCGCTGTTGTTCTGATTTACAGGTGTAGATTTTTCACTTCTTTGGAGCTTTGGTTTAGACTCTATGGCAGCTTGTGCTGGCGCACCACAAGTCCCAAAATGGCCACCGCCGGTCAGCCCAGTTACATGTGCCAGTAAAAATCGCTCTGGCCAGTCTCAACAAAATAGTGACTTTCAGTGAACAGCTCAGTTGAGTTGTTCTGATGCACAGGTGTAGAAAGGTAGATCATTCACTTCTTTATCCCTGCCTATCTCGCCCTCACAGAAGCTGCGTCCTCTCCCTACACTAATCAGAGCAGTGTGACGTGCGGCGCTACTTGACTCCAGCTTAAATAGAGGCTGGGTCACATTCTGCACTTGGCCAATCACAGCCATGCCATTAGTAGGCATGGCTGTGATGGGCTCTTAGGGCAAGAAGTAAAACGCTAGCTGATTGGCTGCTGTGCAGCCCTTCAGAAAGCGGGAAGTAATCGACGAACACCGGACCCGAACCCGAACTTTTTTGAAAATGTCCGGGTTCGGGTCCGTGTCACGGACACCCCAAAATTCGGTACGGACCCGAACGATTTTCGAACTGTTCGCTCAACACTAGCTGCGAACCATTAACCAAGGTCGAATGTTTCTATTGCTTTGTACATTTCCTAATCCTATAACATGAATTCTGTTGTAGTAGCCTCATACAATGTGAAAGGACTGAATGAGCCCTGCAAACGCGCCCAGATCCTGTCGCTTCTCCAAAAGGAAAAAGCCTCCATTATCTACTTCCAGGAAACGCACTTCAAGTCCGGTAAGGTCCCTAAATTGTCCTCCACACGATTCTCACACTGGTTCCACAGTACACACACTGCGGCCAGCAGAGGATTCAGTATTGCTATCCACAAGCAACTCTCTTTTAAACTTCTATCTACAGTCACTGACCCTGATGAACGTTTCCTATTCGTTAAAGGCCTTCTAGCGGACCAAAAGATAACCCTTGCCAACTTTTATGCCCCTAATAGAGACCAGATTCCATGGCTCATTCAGTCCTTAGTCCTGCTATCTTCATTCCAGGAAGGTATGACAATCCTAGGGGGTGACTTTAACGCAACCTTGGAACTGGAGCTGGACTCCTCTTCCAAGCGCTCGGCCCACTCCCATAGAGCTTTGAGACGACTCAAAATCCACCTGAAAAAGCTGAAGGCCATAGACGTCTGGCGCTCCCTCCACCCTCTAGTCAAAGATTTTTCATTTTACTCACATGCTAAGTCCTCTTATCAAAGGTTAGATTATCTCTTTCTATCCATGTCCCACATTCAAAAAGTTTCTAGAGCAACCATAGGGAAGATCACCCTCTCAGACCACACCCCAATATTCCTCCATATCTCCTTAACTGACTCCCCTCACAGAGAGCGAACCTGGCGCCTCAATGAGTCGCATATAGCAGATAGCTCCCACAAAGCCAGAGTAGAAGACGCGCTCACTGAGTTCTTTGCCATCAACGGTTCAGGTCCTTCTCCCCCTCTCCCTCCATAATATGGGAAGCCCACAAAGCTAAAATCAGAGGGGATCTGATAGCCTTAGGTGCACACGTCAAAAAGCAACGCTCCCTCGCGGTTAATACGCTCCTTTCACAGATCTCTGACCTAGAACTGGCACACAAAAGAAACCAATCCCAGCGCACACTTGAGGCCTTAGCTGAAGCGTGCTCCAATCTCAAAAACCTACTGAATATCACTTCGGCCAAATTACTTTTCAGCTCCAGATTTCGGACATATGCCCACCGTAATAGAGGAAACAGGCTAATGTCCGCCCTAGCTAAACAACAAAGAGACATATCTCACATTTCAGCCATCAAAGACGCCTCTGGTACGCCTCTTAAAACCACGCCAGACATAGCCCGGGCATTCTGCGACTTCTATGCCCAATTGTACAACCTCCCCCCTCCAGACCAAAGATCCCCATTGGATGTAGTGGAAAAGACAAAAGAATTCCTGGACGGATTGGCCCTTCCGGCTATTGCAGGAGACAAATCCTTGAAATTAATAGCACCAGTCACAGATGCTGAGGTGATAAAAGTCCTATCCTATCCCCTCCCAAAAAACATACAGTGGGGAAAATAAGTATTTGATACACGACAATTTTGCAAGTTTTCCCACCTACAAAGAATGCAAGAGACAGAATAAAAAAAAAGAAAAATGAAAATTACATTGTATGATTTTTAAATATTTAATTAGCATTTTAGTGCATGTAATAAGTATTTGATACAATAGAAAAACAGAACTTAATATTTGGTGCAGAAACCGTTGTTTGCAATTACAGAGGTCAGGCGTTTTCTGTAGTTCTTGACCAAGTTTGCACACACAGTAGCAGGGATTTTGCCCCACTCCTCCATACAGATCTTTTCCAGATCTTTCAGGTTTCAAGGCTGTCGCTGGGCTACAGTACATTGAGTTTCAGCTCCCTTCAAAGATTTTTGATTGGGTTCAGGTCTGGAAACTGGCTAGGCCACTCCAGGACCTTGAAATGCTTCTTATGAAGCTACTCTTTAGTTGCCCTGGCTGTGTGTTTCGGGTCATTGTCATACTGGAAGACCCAGCAACGACCCATCTTCAATGCTTTTACTGAAGAAAGGAGATTGTTGGCCAAAATCTAGCGATACATGGCCCAATCCATCCTCACTTGAATATGGTGTCCCCTTTGCAGTAAAGCATCCCCAAAGTATGATGTTTCCACCCCCATGCTTCATGGTTGCGACTGTGTTCTTGGGGTTGTATCATCATCACCTTGAGTGCCCTGCAGGATTTTAATCCATGACGGCATAGTGTGTTACCAAAGGTAATCTTCGAGACTGTGGTCCCAGCTCTCTTCAAGTCATTGACCAGTTATTCCTGTGTAGTTCTGGGCTGATTCCTGACCTTTTTCAGTATCATCTTTACCCCATGAGGTGAGATATTTCATGGTTCCCCAGACCGAGGAATATTTACAGTCATCTTATGTTTCTTCCATTTTCTAATAATTGTTGCCTTCTCACCAAGCTGTTTGCCTATTGTCCTGTAGCCCATCCCAGCCTTGTGCAGGTCTACAATTTGGTCCCTTGTGTCCTTAGACAGCTCTTTGGTATTGGCCATGGTGGAGAAGTTAGAGTGTTATTGATTAAGTATGTATAAAGTGTCTTTTGTACAGGTAATGAGTTCAAACAGGTGCAATTAATATAGGTAATGAGTGCAGAGTAGGGGGGCTTCTTAAACAAAAAACTAACAGTCCATGAAAGCCAGAATTCTTGCTGGTAGGTAGGTGATCAAATACTTATTTCACGCAATAAAGTGCAAATTAATTATTTAAAAATCTTACATGTGATCTTCTGGATTGTATTTTAGACTCTATCTCTCACAGTTGAAGTGTACCTATGATAAAAATTACAGGCCTCTCCATTCTTTGTAGGTGGGAAAACTATCAAATACCCCCCCAAAGTTATATCAAGCTATCAAATAATCGTATGTATCCCAAAATGTTACCAATGAAAATGTCAACTCATTCTGCGGTTATACGTGAACAAAGACTCATGTATGAATTTGAAAGTAAATTTGTGGAAATGCTTTGCTCATTATTGCCTAATACTATTACAATGTGTTAGAAAACGGTAGTTTGGATCTTACATAGCCTATTTTGGTAAAATACCGCCTTTTTCTATTGTTTTAGTCCAGATTAACAATAAAGCTTAAGTAACCAAACAAAAATAACAGGCCATCAGGTCAGTTAATTTTAAAAATTGAAGAAATTTAAAAAACCATACAGTATCCTTTTGAAACATCACAGGAAAGGTAGACCAAAACTGAGGACTTATTAACTCATCTGTGTCCATGATTAAATCTAACATGGTCTTTGATTCATCTGTTAAGATTTCCGTGAAGAATCTATGTTTGGTCTGTTCCATCTTTTGCCATCCATGTCATCAGTAGAGATGAGCGAACTTTAAAAAATAGTTCGGCGTTTGGGTTGTGGTAATCGCCGCATTCCGTTATGGATTCCACTACCGCGGACTATCCCGGCATATGGAATCCATAAGGGGCGGCTTCCACGAACCCGAACTGTTGAAAAGCCGAAGGACCTGGGGTGACATCACCGTCATGTGATCAGTGCAGGGGGCGTGGCTCAGCACGGGATCAAATCCAGTGCTGAGCCATGCACCCTGTACTGATCACATGACGGTAACGTCACCCCAGGTCCTTCGGCTTTTCAACAGTTCGGGTTCGTGGAAGCCGCCCCTTATGGATTCCATATGCCGGGATAGTCCGTGGTAGTGGAATCCATAACGGGATGCGGCGATAACCAAAACCCGAACGCCGAACTATTTTTTAAAGTTCGCTCATCTCTAGTCATTAGTGTTCCACTGAAACTGCACAGCTGAATTAATTTTCAGGGCATCTCCCATAAATGGTCCATGAAATAATGATGGTGAAAAATATGGACCCATAAACTATAATGGAGATGATGGATCTTTAAATACGGACAAAATAGAGCTTGCTAAATCCACAGACCCATGGATTATGCCAAAACACGGATTTGTGAATACACACATTAAAAGGAATGGGTACGTGTGCTAGGAAATTATCCTTCAATAGCACACGAGAGACCAAATAAGTGCTTCATTGAGCTTAAAGAGCAGACACATCTCAACATGAACAGTTGAGAGGATACTGCTTAAATCAAGCAGTTATGGTAGAAATGCTGCAAAGAAATAACTACAGAAGCATAGGATTAAGATGAGTGTTACTAGCACATACTGTATAAACATTGAAAGTGGCCTCACTAATCCATATTTTAGACTTACAGTACACCTAACCACCATAACCGTTTGAGACTGAAGTCTGGATGTGTATGAAATATGAGAGGAGTTGTAATGATGTGGATGCTTTGATGGTGACACTGTAAACAACTCTGATGCAGCCATCAATGGCAAACAATAGTGTTCAATGATGAAAGTAGTTCTGCCTAATGATGACTAATAATGGCTGCATGAGAGTTCACCGGAGGACTGGAGAGCGCCTACTGCCATCTCATGCATAGTGTAGAGACACACAGGACCTATACCAGGTGTCTTGTTGTGAGGAACCATTAGCTACCCTGGCCTTTCCCATCTGTTTTTCATGGAGGGACTTTGACTAGCCTTCAGTGCATCAAGGAGATTGTGGAACCAGTCATACTGCCTTTTTGTTTAGTCAATTAGGAGATATGGTGTTCCAACATGAAAATGCCTGCCCACACACTGTCCTCACTACACAACAAACTCTTCAGGGTATACAGCAGCTCCCGTGGCCCTCTTCATGTCAGATCTCTCCCCATCAAGGATGTCTGAGACCTGACGGGACAACAGATCTCCAATCCACAGCATCCACCTTGGCTGAGCTACAGGTCCAATCTTAAAGAGTTTGAAATGACATGACATAAGAGGATATCCAGCATCTGCATGTTCATTAACATATTAGAGTGGCAGCCTGATTGCAGCAAGGTGAGATGCCAACCCAGTATTAATGTGACACTGCCTCAACATATACCCTACTGCAGAACCCAAAATTATGGGGACACCACCTTGATTGTATGATGATTGACTAAGCACCACTACCAGTTTATACTTTGTCAATCTCAGATCAATTGCATTATGTTTTCCAGGTGATATCTTTTTATTTTTCCTAGAAACAAAGAATCAAATTAAACAAGAAATATGGCTACACTTACTGTTTGTTAGCCTGCAGCATTTTTTGACTCATGCTAAAGCAACCAGTCCTGTAGACAGTGTCATAACTGGGGTGCCAAGGGCCCACCAGTAGAAGTTACTCTAGGGGCCCACCCTATAGTTTCATGCAAATATTGATACTTAGGGGTGTTTACCGATTTTCATCAACATCATTTAATATAATCCTTTATATACAGTAGGAAGCTGTAGTGTAATAGCATGACTCCTGCAGCTAATTTTCTGTACACCACTGAGATCACTGATTAGTTAAAGCAGTCAAGTACGGTACTCAGGCATTTTACCGCAGCAGTCAACCAAAAATATTATGTCCCAGCTGCAACCTGGCGGAGAGAACAGAGTAGTGTTTTTTTATTTTTTTTATTTTAACAGCCTTCATGTAGTTTGGCCTCAAAAAAGCTCAGTACTTAGATACCATGACAGTACCAAGCTCTGTACTTAGATAAAGTAACAGAGACAAGCTCTGTGCATAGATAAAGCAGCAGAACCACGCTACGTGCATAGATACTGTAACAGAACCAAGCTGCGTGCATAGATACAGTAACAGAACAAAGCTGCATGCATAGATACAGTACCAGAACAAAGCTGCGTGCATAGATATAGTAACTGAACTAGTGATGAGTGGCAGTGACAATATTCAAATTTGCGATATTTCAAAATATTTGGTAGAATATTCGTCATATATTCGCAAATTCTCTATTATTTTCTACATTGCGAAAATCGGCAATGTAATATTCGCGTTGGTCACTATACTGTAGCTACATTTTTCAAACTGCTAGAAGTTTAATGAGACTGGAGAAAATGGTTGGCACAGCAGAACATTACAATAGCTTTATATGCAGATAGAGTGCTCCAATATATTTGCGATTTCGCAAATCGGCAGTAATGATTCTAATATTTTGGCGCAATACATGCAACTTCACATTTTAGCAGGTCTGACTACATATTAGTGATTGGCACATTAACTACTGTTGTGAACTTGGGACATCACAGCACTATGTATGTATGTAAATATGTATGTAGCATACATACATACAGCACTATGTATGTAGCATGTATGTATGGTCAGCTACACTATATCACTATCTAACCTACACTGACTAGCTCACACTAACTATCTGTAATATATATATATATATATATATATATATAATATATTAACTAACTAACTAACTATCTAACGTAATGTGACACAGGAAAGCAGAGAGCACAGCAATGACATTGCTGTCTCTCTCAGAACTGAAATAAACTGTAGAAAATGGCTGCTGGGGAGGTTCTTATATAGTAAAGGGGTAGGCAACTTTCCTATTGGTTGTCAGGGTGTCGCTAAGCTCAGACAAAGTAATTGCAGCCTTTTCATTGGGCCACAAGCAAAAAGGGAGGTTACTGAGGGAAAAAAAAGTTGAATATTCGAAAATACGAATATATATAATTATATTCTAAATATTAGCGAATTCTTGAAGTTGCGACATTCACGATTAAAATTCGTAATTCGAATATTCGCGCCCAACACTAAACAGAACCAAGTTGCGTGCATAGATACGGTAACAGAACCGAGCTGTGTGTATAGATACAATACCAGAATCGAGCTGTGTGTATAGATACATGCACTTCTACTGGCTGGGCCGGCTCCAGGTTCATGTGGACCCTTGGGAGATAAAGCTTCAGTGGGCCCCCTTGTGCCATTTTTCGCAACACACGAGGCAAGAAAACTGCATGTATTATTTATAGTGCCAAATACAATAGACAGAACATGCTACAGCGTGGATATATGTGAATCAATCCTTATATCCCTACTTTTTTTTTTTAACAACCCAGTGTTTTAATTCCTCAGGTCTACTCGCAGTATTCCGTTTTTCACTGTACACCCTCTAAAGAGAAACAGACAGACATTGAATATGAAAATATTTTATTTGGACATACTGTAAAGACATAAAACATTTTAAAATACATGGTCTGGGGGTCTGAATTTAGAAGTCTGGGGTAAGAGTTAATTTAGGTGTTCTGATCTAATTTAGGAGTCTAGTCTGGGGCTCTGATTTTATTTAGGATCTAGTCTGGGGAATAAACTAATTTTGGGGTCTAATCTGGGGTCAGAATATAAGGGTCTGAATTTAGGGGTCTAATTTGGTGTTTCAAATTTATTTAGATAGTCTGCAGGCAGAATTTATTTTCTGTAGAAGGTGGGGGCAACTACAGAATATAGATAAATTATTAAGACCCCAAACCAGACTAGCAAAGACAGGTGCACTCTGCAGTAATACTAAACCCTCACACTGATGTTAAAATTGAGAGTTTAGTTTGAAATATCCTACTAGGAGGACATGTCTTAAGCTCGGGCACCGTGCCAAGGTCTCTCAAGTAGCCCGAGGCCCTACCACTCACCTACCTGTGCCGTATGGGCGATACCAGGGGCCAGTGAGCGAATTAAGGGAGCGTAACGCCTGATTTACAAACAGCTTACCAGTAACCTCCATGCTTGCAATGGGAGGTGGAAGGTGCCTGTGAGCCCCACCCGAGACTGGCTGATATGGCCCAGGGCCTAACAGGTGCACCTAAATGTAGCCTGTAGATGAAAAGCAGGCACATTTAAATTAGAGTTTATACACCTCCAAACATAAGAATATGCAAACCATTAGACATGTACTACAGCTACATGGTGTGGTGTTTTGGGGAAGGATCCCACAGCCTCCACTAATAAGAGAATAATGAGCAACAAACCTCTGTGTGGGGGGATTTCTTAGACCCCCCCCCCTCATACCTTAGGCTACCAACCACATACAATGTAATGTATATATGGATGAGAAATGCACAACAAGCAGTAAAGCAAATATTCCTAAAGGCTCAACAGAATTTACAGCCTCTTTAAGCAGTGAGGCTGGACATGCTGCTGAGCCTTTAGGAATATTTGCTTTGCTGCTTGCTGTTCATTTCTCATCCATATATACATAAATTGTATGTGGTAGCCTGAGGTATGGTGGGTCTAGGAATTCCCCCACAAAGAGGTTTGTTGCTGACCGCTCAGTTCATTATTCTTCTAAAGGCTGGGGGGGATCCCTCCCCAAAAACACCACACCATGCTGCATTAGCCCCGCGGCCACCCTCTCATGTTACTGGTCACACGTTTCAAACTCATATCTCCCACTGTCCTACGACTTCTGCCCTGCTCCTGGTTACTTTGGCTTTCATCTGCTATGCTGCCTTCAGCTGCGCTGCTGGTGCTGATCAGCTCTGCCTCCACTCCGCCCCTGCTGTGATCATGTTCATTCATATTCCTCCAGCAGTCCTCCTCCGATCTGTCTCGTAGGCCTGGCGATCCTGTGAGATGTCAGCGCTGTCGGAGCAGCATAAAGTATATATAAATGTTTAAAGGGGCCGTGGAAACGAGGGGGCCCCTAAGGAACAGTGGACCCCGACACTTGCCCGGGTATGCCGCGTGCTAAAGCCGGCCCTGTCTACAGGCACTCCTTTACACACATACTTCTACACACGCCGACACTCTTTTACAAGCACACTTCTACACATGCCGGCACTCTTTTACAAGCACACTTCTACACATAAAATAGTAATGCAAGGACTGGCACTCGTATATGAACGTCCTATGGACACAAAATTTATTAAGGTACATATGCAAATATATAAAAATAGAAATAAAAAAAAGGATAAAAGTAATTCTGGATGTCTATATGCACACTGACCACCAGAAATTCCGAATATACTGAATAAACGCAATATCCTCAGAAACCTTCACTTTAAAATAGCATGTACAAAAACTGCAGAAAGTATTACAAACAGTCCATGTCCTTCAACGAACTCCTTCAAAAGTGTGTATATCTTCTATTAATGGTATTATGTTCAGTCCGGACTTCTCTAATTACATAGGACACTGTTTCTTTAAAGCACGGTTTGATGTCTCACCGTTCCTTTAGAACACGGTTCGGTGTCTCACCTTGAAAGTTACTCAACACCATATGATGGTTTCACAGATAGTAAGTAACCCACTCTTGTGGGCTTACCTTCAGTAGTTCCCCACTATATCGGAATGCCGCTGGTTTAACTTGTCGCTGGTTTAACTTGTCCAGTATGCTGAAGCCGGCGTCCCGGCTCTGAGCAGTATCGGCGTTCCTCGTGGTGTCCGCGTCACGTGACCGGATTGTGTCTCGGATTATTGCCGGATCCTAGAGTCGACTCTTTCACTCCTCCAGTATATTGTTCTTCAAATGTAGAAAAAGAGGTCCTAATGGGGTGCAGATTTTCGCCAAACGCGTTTCGGGGATCTCTCTCCCCTTCCTCAGTGGCAGCACCCCTACACACAAGCTCACCAGTTATATAGTCCCCAGGGACCGTCACAAATCCCGGACCGGATCTATTCAAGATCTTTATCTCCGCATAACTGCAATTGAAACCGCAATGTGATTTTTCATGCGGGTTTTTTTGCATGTGATTTTTATGTTTAAACATACGGTCCTATGGCGGCGCTACATTGACGATGTGATTTTTATTTGGAAAGGTGACAGGGATAGTCTTGAAAAATTCCTAATTGAAATCAATGACAATATGTTGAATCTGCGGTTCTCCTCCAATATTAATGAAGGAGGGGTGGAGTTTTTGGACATACAAATTACGAAAAGTAACAACAAATATATTTGTAATACATTCCAGAAACCTACAGCAAAAAATGGATACATATTGTTCTCAAGTTGTCACTTACCGAGATGGCTGGTGGGAATCCCTTTTGGACAGTTCCGTCGTCTCAAACGAAACTGTACTGAGGATACAACATTTGAGGAAGAAGCCATAAGGATGAGAGAACAATTTAGGGAAAAAGATTA
Source organism: Bufotes viridis (assembly GCA_033119425.1). Lineage (NCBI taxonomy): Eukaryota > Metazoa > Chordata > Amphibia > Anura > Bufonidae > Bufotes > Bufotes viridis. The sequence goes on from CM065590.1 coordinate 311,303,858, forward strand.
CCCAGAAGAAATTGTAGATAGAGCCTTGAAACAAGTAAAGGAATTGGATAGGAAAACATTCTTTGAACAAATTCCAAAACAACAAGATAGGGATAATAATGAATGTATGATTGTCCTTCCTTATAATACCCAGTCGAGACAGGTGGAGAAAATTATTAAACAGCATTGGCATCATATATTAAAGGACAAGATTATAGGAACTAAATTGCCTACCATCCCAAGTATCATATATACGAAGGTTCCCAACTTAGGTATCAAGGTCGCTCCCACAGTTAGACATACTTATAAAAAGAAAAACCTGGAACACAATTGGTTGAAATTACAAGGCTTTTTTAGATGTGGTAAATGTCTATGTTGTCAGAGAACTAGATTCCCTAAGAAAACTACCAAAGCCTCCTCTACACAAAATATGTTTTCTATGGATATAAAACATTTTCTGTCGTGCAATTCCACCGGTGTGATCTACCTTCTCCAATGCCCCTGTTCAAAGCAGTATATTGGTCGGACAAAAAGATCATTGAAGGTCAGAATTTCTGAACACATGAATAACATTATTAAGGGTTACGACAAACACACTGTTTCAAAACACTTTAAAGAATTTCATAATCAGGACCCACGAGGTCTTTCATTTATGGCATTGGAGAAGGTGGAGAAACACTGGCGTGGTGGTAATTATATAGAAAAATTATCAAGAGCTGAATCCAGACGTATTTATGATTTTGGTAGCTTGATACCGAATGGCTTGAATGCCGAGTTGGAAATTTTCGGCTTTCTGTAGATATTGGTGGTGTGCGTGTGGCTGATGAGTGATCTCATGTTGAAAAGATACTGCGATCCCTCCTCGGCCCTACGCATACCTCCCCATTCCTTATATTTATGAAGTATGCGAATATGGATATTTGATAAGTGTTTTAAAAGATTTTTAAAGGCGGTGCATATGTTTTTAAAAAACAAAAACGTATATATGTTAAAAAATGCATGCATGATGAAAAAACACATAGATAATGCATTGATACTGTAGAAAACCTCTGAAAAAGGTCCTTCGACATGTAAAGGGTATAAATAAAGAGAAAGTAAGGATTAATATATACTCTTGATTTATATGTCAAAGGAAGACTATATTTCTACAATCTTAATTGAACTTTGATTATATGGAGACTGTTGTTTATACTGAGATGCAACTAATATGGAAAAAACGCAAATTCTGAAAAACCGCATCAAAAAAATCGCATCAAAAAACCGCATCAAAAATTGCAGTAAAAACATTGTAAAGAAATACTGTAAAGAAACCGTATGATAGACATATGGAAGAACCGTATGTTTAAACGGTAAAATCACATGTAAAAAACCCGCATGAAAAATCACATTGCGGTTTCAATTGCAGTTATGCGGAGATAAAGATCTTGAATAGATCCGGTCCGGGATTTGTGACGGTCCCTGGGGACTATATAACTGGTGAGCTTGTGTGTAGGGGTGCTGCCACTGAGGAAGGGGAGAGAGATCCCCGAAACGCGTTTGGCGAAAATCTGCACCCCATTAGGACCTCTTTTTCTACATTTGAAGAACAATATACTGGAGGAGTGAAAGAGTCGACTCTAGGATCCGGCAATAATCCGAGACACAATCCGGTCACGTGACGCGGACACCACGAGGAACGCCGATACTGCTCAGAGCCGGGACGCCGGCTTCAGCATACTGGACAAGTTAAACCAGCGGCATTCCAATATAGTGGGGAACTACTAAAGGTAAGCCCACAAGAGTGGGTTACTTACTATCTGTGAAACCATCATATGGTGTTGAGTAACTTTCAAGGTGAGACACCGAACCGTGTTCTAAAGGAACGGTGAGACATCAAACCGTGCTTTAAAGAAACAGTGTCCTATGTAATTAGAGAAGTCCGGACTGAACATAATACCATTAATAGAAGATATACACACTTTTGAAGGAGTTCGTTGAAGGACATGGACTGTTTGTAATACTTTCTGCAGTTTTTGTACATGCTATTTTAAAGTGAAGGTTTCTGAGGATATTGCGTTTATTCAGTATATTCGGAATTTCTGGTGGTCAGTGTGCATATAGACATCCAGAATTACTTTTATCCTTTTTTTTATTTCTATTTTTATATATTTGCATATGTACCTTAATAAATTTTGTGTCCATAGGACGTTCATATACGAGTGCCAGTCCTTGCATTACTATTTTATCCTTACCCTGGTTGAGTGGTGAACCAATCTAGGATTAGAGCACCTGTCTTTGAATACACTGGAGTGAGCTATTTCTATTTCCTACGTTTCTCATACATTACTTAGTTCACCATTTTAGAAATTTAGCTCCTCCATAGTATATCATGGATATATGGACGTATATGGAAAACAAAAAACAGAAAGCCGAAAGTTTTGTATTTGACATAATAGAGGTGGATAATACCTCTTCATCTGGGGAGAAGTCTCTGTCTGACATATTTAGAGAATTAGAAGGTCTGCTATTAAAACAACTAAGACAAGTATGGGAAATACGTTCTTTACAGCAGTATTTAACCCATAATAAAATCCCAAAAGGTTTACAATTAATAAAAGTACCTGCACAAGATTTAATTGGAATAATATTTGACAAAGAATGGGATGATTTATTACATAGACAATCACGGGAATTGATGGAATTGATTATTAAGAGGAGATCAGAAATTTTAGGAGATATATCTGAAAGAATCAATAGATTAAAGATACAACTGGATAAATTCCCAAAAGACCAAATGTTTGAGATCTGGCAAGAAAGAATCTATAAAAGCCTAGACCGAACTGAACAGGAGATTATATCTAAAAAAATGAGAAAGTATAATAGCACAACTAAACTAAATAGCTATGATAGAAGATTGGACAATGAGGAAGATAACAGAGAAATTTTTAGTACTGGGAAAAACAATAATGGACGGAGTAATTTTAACATTCCTACACAAAACAGATATGAAACACTAGCACAGCACTCTTTTTTAGATCAATCTCCACCCCATCACATATCACGGACCAGGCACAGGCGATCACAAACACCAGAGCAAAGGAGAAACACTCAACAAAACAAACAGAACACTCACAAATCTCCATACAATCTCAGATACAGAATTCCACAGGAACAAAAGAACCAAACACACCAGAGGGTATATTCAACCAAACCCGAATCACAGCAACAGAACACACAGAGGAATCACAGACAAGATCCCACACAGAGGATACACTACCGGGGATTATCACCACAAAGAGAAAGACACGAAGGGGGAAGAGAAAAGGTAGAACACAGGAGACACTAAAGGATGCTAATAATGGAAGCATTATTAATATAAGTGGAGTGAATTTAACCATGTCTCAGATTACACTATTAAATAAGGGATTAAAATTTGCCCCCTCAGCTACTTTAAATAAGTTTGACACATATATAGGGATCCAGAAATTTATCCGTAAAATTTGTTTGAAAAAATATTTCCTTAAAAATCCAATCTCTAATCCACAGAGATCAGATCCATTTGTACACACAGAACTGAGAAATAGATCAAAGAAATTTCCTAGGACCGAAATCAGTCCGGAAATGGCTACATTTCAGAAGTGTGTCGAAATGGATCTAGATAGATTAAAAATTAAGAAACATTATAACAATAATTTAACCTGTAGAGAGATTAAAGCCATGAAAGAACTCCAAGATAATCAGAATGTGGTTATTCGTCCTGCAGATAAAGGCGGGGCGATTGTAATTTGGGGGAAAGATCAATATAATACTGAGTGTATGAAGCAACTATCTGATGGAACAACATATAGACCTATAAAAAAAAGACCCCATAGAGGAATTTAGGACAGTTCTATCTAGATACTGTACTAAAGGCCTCTCACAGAAGATAATCACACAGCAGGAACATGATTTTATTATGGGAACATCAGGCAGAATACCAATATTTTATTGCCTGCCGAAGGTACACAAAAATCTGATGGAACCTCCAGGACGCCCAATTATTTCAGGGATAGGTTCTCTGACATCAAATTTGTCACAGTATATAGATGTCTTGCTTCAACCACATGTGAAAACCATTGACTCATATATACGAGATACCACCCAAATAATAGAGGTTTTAGAGAAATTGGATGTCCATCCCAGTTGGATTATGGGAACCTTGGATATCCAATCCCTCTATACGGTCATCGAACACTCACAGGGGATCTCTGCACTACGTAATCAGTTGGTCAAAAGAGCCAACTGGGATTCTAACCAGATCGAGTTCCTACTTGAGGGAGTTGATTTCATCCTCCGTCATAACTATTTTTACTATGATGAACAATTTTATGTCCAAGTCAAGGGTACCGCCATGGGTACCAGGTTCGCCCCCAGCTATGCCAATCTATTTTTGGCCCAGTGGGAAAGTAACATCATAAGTCCCAGGCTGGGGGCGGACCTGGTCCTATGGCGGCGCTACATTGACGATGTGATTTTTATTTGGAAAGGTGACGGTTCTCCTCCAATATTAATGAAGAAGGGGTGGAGTTTTTGGACATACAAATTACGAAAAGTAACAACAAATATATTTGTAATACATTCCAGAAACCTACAGCAAAAAATGGATACATATTGTTCTCAAGTTGTCACTTACCGAGATGGCTGGTGGGAATCTCTTTTGGACAGTTCCGTCGTCTCAAACGAAACTGTACTGAGGATACAACATTTGAGGAAGAAGCCATAAGGATGAGAGAACAATTTAGGGAAAAAGATTACCCAGAAGAAATTGTAGATAGAGCCTTGAAACAAGTAAAGGAATTGGATAGGAAAACATTCTTTGAACAAATTCCAAAACAACAAGATAGGGATAATAATGAATGTATGATTGTCCTTCCTTATAATACCCAGTCGAGACAGGTGGAGAAAATTATTAAACAGCATTGGCATCATATATTAAAGGACAAGATTATAGGAACTAAATTGCCTACCATCCCAAGTATCATATATACGAAGGCTCCCAACTTAGGTATCAAGGTCGCTCCCACAGTTAGACATACTTATAAAAAGAAAAACCTGGAACACAATTGGTTGAAATTACAAGGCTTTTTTAGATGTGGTAAATGTCTATGTTGTCAGAGAACTAGATTCCCTAAGAAAACTACCAAAGCCTCCTCTACACAAAATATGTTTTCTATGGATATAAAACATTTTCTGTCGTGCAATTCCACCGGTGTGATCTACCTTCTCCAGTGCCCTTGTTCAAAGCAGTATATTGGTCGGACAAAAAGACCATTGAAGGTCAGAATTTCTGAACACATGAATAACATTATTAAGGGTTACGACAAACACACTGTTTCAAAACACTTTAAAGAATTTCATAATCAGGACCCACGAGGTCTTTCATTTATGGCATTGGAGAAGGTGGAGAAACACTGGCGTGGTGGTAATTATATAGAAAAATTATCAAGAGCTGAATCCAGACGTATTTATGATTTTGGTAGCTTGATACCGAATGGCTTGAATGCCGAGTTGGAAATTTTCGGCTTTCTGTAGATATTGGTGGTGTGCGTGTGGCTGATGAGTGATCTCATGTTGAAAAGATACTGCGATCCCTCCTCGGCCCTACGCATACCTCCCTATTCCTTATATTTATGAAGTATGCGAATATGGATATTTGATAAGTGTTTTAAAAGATTTTTAAAGGCGGTGCATATGTTTTTTTTTTAAAAAAAAAACGTATATATGTTAAAAAATGCATGCATGATGAAAAAACACATAGATAATGCATTGATACTGTAGAAAACCTCTGAAAAAGGTCCTTCGACATGTAAAGGGTATAAATAAAGAGAAAGTAAGGATTAATATATACTCTTGATTTATATGTCAAAGGAAGACTATATTTCTACAATCTTAATTGAACTTTGATTATATGGAGACTGTTGTTTATACTGAGATGCAACTAATATGGAAAAAACGCAAGTTCTGAAAAACCGCATCAAAAAAATCGCATCAAAAAACCGCATCAAAAATTGCAGTAAAAACATTGTAAAGAAATACTGTAAAGAAACCGTATGATAGACATATGGAAGAACCGTATGTTTAAACATAAAAATCACATGCAAAAAACCCGCATGAAAAATCACATTGCGGTTTCAATTGCAGTTATGCGGAGATAAAGATCTTGAATAGATCCGGTCCGGGATTTGTGACGGTCCCTGGGGACTATATAACTGGTGAGCTTGTGTGTAGGGGTGCTGCCACTGAGGAAGGGGAGAGAGATCCCCGAAACGCGTTTGGCGAAAATCTGCACCCCATTAGGACCTCTTTTTCTACATTTGAAGAACAATATACTGGAGGAGTGAAGAGTCGACTCTAGGATCCGGCAATAATCCGAGACACAATCCGGTCACGTGACGCGGACACCACGAGGAACGCCGATACTGCTCAGAGCCGGGACGCCGGCTTCAGCATACTGGACAAGTTAAACCAGCGATAAGTTAAACCAGCGGCATTCCAATATAGTGGGGAACTACTAAAGGTAAGCCCACAAGAGTGGGTTACTTACTATCTGTGAAACCATCATATGGTGTTGAGTAACTTTCAAGGTGAGACACCGAACCGTGTTCTAAAGGAACGGTGAGACATCAAACCGTGCTTTAAAGAAACAGTGTCCTATGTAATTAGAGAAGTCCGGACTGAACATAATACCATTAATAGAAGATATACACACTTTTGAAGGAGTTCGTTGAAGGACATGGACTGTTTGTAATACTTTCTGCAGTTTTTGTACATGCTATTTTAAAGTGAAGGTTTCTGAGGATATTGCGCTTATTCAGTATATTCGGAATTTCTGGTGGTCAGTGTGCATATAGACATCCAGAATTACTTTTATCCTTTTTTTTATTTCTATTTTTATATATTTGCATATGTACCTTAATAAATTTTGTGTCCATAGGACGTTCATATACGAGTGCCAGTCCTTGCATTACTATTTTATCCTTACCCTGGTTGAGTGGTGAACCAATCTAGGATTAGAGCACCTGTCTTTGAATACACTGGAGTGAGCTATTTCTATTTCCTACGTTTCTCACACTTCTACACATGCCGGCACTCTTTTACACACATACTTCTACATATGCAAGCATTCTTTTACATGCAAACTTCTACACATGCCGGCACTCTTTTACACACATACTTTTAAATATGCCGGCACTCGTTTACACGCATACTTCTACACATACTGACACTTTTTACACGCATAATTCTATATATGTTGGCAATCTTTTAGCCTTCTGCATGTGACTGTATCTGTTTTGTTGTATGCACAATTTTTCTCATGCTCTTTGGATTGTAACTAGGCTAAGAGCACATTATCTCAGAAGACCAAGGAGCGCTAGCCCAGTAAGCAATATTTAATAAGTGGCAATTAAAAAGTTATTACTCTAATCAAGGTTGGAACATGAAATAGAAAAAAAAAAGAAATTGGATAACCCCTTTAAGGTTGCACCAATGATTGGGCCTCCATGCGAGACCTGTGTGCCCTGTTGCGCTGTTTTGAGTACTCCACCAACATGGCCAGTGGCGATGACACCGTTATCAGCGTTACAATACCACTTCTATGTCTCCTTGAGAAAACGCTTAGGGCGATGATGGAAGAGGAGGTGGCCCAGGAGGAGGAGGGGGAGAAGGATGAGGGGTCATTTTTAGCACTATCAGGCCAGTCTGTTAGAAAAGGCTCAGAGGGAGGTTTTTTGCAACAGCAGAGGCCAGGTACAAATGTGGCCAGCCAGAGCCCACTACTGGAGGACGAGGAGGATGAGGAGGATGAGGAGGAGGAGGAGGATGAAGCAGGTTCACAGCGGGGTGGCACCCGACACAGCTCAGGCCCATCACTGTCCTTACCTCTGGGGAGCCTGGCACACATGAGCGACTACATGCTGCAGTGCCTGCGCAACGACAGCAGAGTTGCCCACATTTTAACGTGTGCGGACTACTGGGTTGCCACCCTGCTGGATCCCTGGTACAAAGACAATGTGCCCACCTTACTTCCTGCACTGGAGCGTGATAGGAAGATGCGCGAGTACAAGCGCACGCTGGTAGATGCGCTCCTGAGAGCATTCCTAAATGTCACAGGGGAACAGGTGGAAGCCCAAGGCGAAGGCAGAGGAGGAGAAAGAGGTCGCCAACGCAGCTGTGTCACGGCCAGCTTCTCTGAGGGCAGGGTTAGTATGGCAGAAATGTGGAAAAGTTTTGTCTCCACGCCACAGCTAACTGCACCACCACCTGATACGGAACATGTTAGCAGGAGGCAGCATTTCACAAACATGGTTGAACAGTACGTCTGCACACACCTCCACGTACTGACTGATGGTTCGACCCCATTCAAATTCTGGGTCTCCAAATTGTCCACGTGGCCAGAGTTAGCATTTTATGCCTTGTGGGTGCTGGCCTGTCCGGCAGCCAGCGTTTTGTCTGAACGTGTATTCAGCACGGCAGAGGACAAACGCAGCCGCCTGTCCACAGGCAACGTGGACAAGGTGACGTTTATAAAAATGAACCAGGCATGGATCCCACAGGACCTGTCCCTCCCTTGTGCAGAATAGACATTTATATCTGCCTCCCCCTCAACCATGTATTCTTGTACTCCGGGGCACTTCTTTATTGAATCCTTATTTTCTTAACTTTACCATGATCTTGCGGTGCAACCCAAAGTTGTATGAACCTCTCCTCAATCTGGGCACCGGGGCCTAAATAACTGAAAGTGGCCTGTTAAAATGGTGGGTGACATGAAGCCTGAACCTCTGCCATGCGACCTCTTTCCTCTGTCTGGGTGCCGTGGGCTAAATATCTGGAAGTGGCATTCTTCAGTGGTGGGTGATATGATGTCTTATTCCTTGCTGTGGGACCTCTCTCCTCTGTCTGGGTGCTGGGGCCTAAATAACCCAAAGTAGTCTTCTCCAGTGGTGGGTGATATGAAGCTTGATTCTGTGCTATGGGACCTCTCTCCTTTGTCTGGGTTCTGGGGCCTAAATAACTAAAAGTGGCCTTCTCCAGTGGTGGGTGATATGAGGCCTGATTCTCTGATGTGGGACCTCTCTCCTCTGTCTGGGTGCTGGGGCCTAAATAATTCAAAGTGGCCTTCTCCATTGGTGGGTGATATGACGCCTTATTCCTTGCTGTGGGACCTTTCTCCTCTGTCTGGGTGCTGGGGCCTGAATAAGTAAAAGTAGCCTTCTCCATTGGTGGGTGACATGAAGCCTGATTTTATGCTATGAGTCCTCTCTCCTCTGTCTGGGTGCTGGGGCCAAAATAACAGAAATTGATTTTCTCCATTGGGTGGGTGACTTGAAGACTGATTCTCCGCTATGGGACCTCTCTCCAATTGATATTGCTTAATTTTTAGTTATTTTATTTTATTTTATTTTAATTCATTTCCCTTTCCTGTTTCACTTTAATAACTTCAGATGATTTTCCATTTTCTTTTTGTATTTAATTTTTTTCCCACTTTTATACCCATCTGTACTTCCATTCTGTTTTTCCTTCTCCATTATTTTCCCTTTATCTTTGTTTTCTCTTTTCAGTCATTACTGAGTTATTAACCACTTAAGGACCACAGGTTTATACCCTAGTGACCAGGCCTATTTTTACAAATCGGCACTTCACAACTTTAACTTGTTATTGCTCGGTCATGCAACTTGGCACCCAAATGAATTTTACCTCCTTTTCTTCTCACAAATACAGCTTTGTTTTGGTGGTAATTGATTTCTGCTGAGATTTTTTGTTTTTCTGATATTAATAAAAAAAGATCGCAATTTTCTCAAAAAAAGTGTATTTTTAACTTTTTCTGGTAAAATTATTCAAATATAATTACATTTCTATACAAGTTTGTGTCAGAATTTATTGTGCTACATGTCTTTGATAAAAAAAAATCCAATAAATGTATATTTATTGTTTGCGCAAAAGTTAGAGCGTTTACAAACTACGGTACAAAAAAGTGAATTTCCGCATTGTGAAGCAGCTCTGACTTCCTGAGCACCTGTCATGTTTCTTCAGGTGCTAGAATGCCAGGATAGTATAAATACCCCCCCAAATGACACAATTTTAGAAAGAAGACACCCCAAAGTATTCGCGGAGGGGCATGGTGAGTTCATGTACGATTTCATTTTTTTTCACAAGTTAGCGGAACATGACACTTTCTAAGGAAAAAAAACAATAATAAAGTTTCCATTTCTGCTAATTTCTGGCAAAAAAATAATAAAAAAAATCTCCCACGGACTCAGTATGCCCCTTAGTGAATACCTTCGGGTGTCTACTTTCCGAAATGGAGTCATTTGTGGGGTGTGTTTACTGTTCTGGCATTTTGGGCGGGGCTAAATTGTGAGCAACCCTGTAAAGCCTAAAGGTACTCGTTGAACTTTCGGCCCCTTTACTCACCTTGGCTGCAAAAAAGTGGCACACATGTGGTATCGCCGTACTCAGGAGAAGTAGGGCAATGTGTTTTAGGGTGTATTTTTACATACATCCATGCTGAGTGAGAGAAATATCTCTGTAAATTGACAACTTTGTATAAAGAAATTAAAAAAGTTGTCTTTTACAGAGACATTTCTCACACCCAGCATGGGTATATGTAAAAATAAACCCCCAAACACATTGCCCTACTTCTACTGAGTACGGCGATACCACATCCGGCCGCAGCTCCGCAAAAGATAGAGCATGTCCTATTCTTGTCTGCAGCTTGCGGACAAGAATACAAATCTCTATGGAGAGTGCCGGCATGGTGTGCTGTGTATCTGCAATTTGCGGGTCCGCAGCACACCACGGAAGTGTGAATGGACCCTAAAGGTGCGATCGCTAATAAAGATCCAAAAAGCTCTAAAGTGATCTTTATAGCGGCGCAGCGATTTTACGGTGTTTTTGTAGTGATCAGAAAAAAAAAATTCTGACACTGTGGTGGGGCGCACTGAACGCAAGTGTGGGCACAACATCAGGCCTGATCGGGCGAACGCTGTGTTTTTTGTAGAGCCTAAGGTGACCCTAATGTACTGATATAGATCTGATTGCGATCAGTCTTGATCACTTACAGATACTATATAGTACTAGTGCTGATTAGCGACAGCGATGACTCTAATCAGCAACTAATCAGTGACTGCGGTGCGGTGGGCTGGGCGCTAACTACCTAACAAGTAGCTAACTAACTGACGGTGATAAGGGACCCTTGGGCCCCATTCACACGTCCGCAATTCTGTTCCACATTTTGCGGACCCATTCATTTCTATGGGGACAAACTTTGTCCCGCTCGGATCCGGAATTGCACATTGCCGGTGTCCGTGTTTTGCGGATCCGTGGATCCGCAAAACACATACGGACGTCTGAATGGAGCCTTACAGGGGGGTGATCAATGACATGACGGGGTGATCAGGGAGTTAATATGGGGTGATCAGGGGTTAATGAGGGGTTAATAAGTGACCTGGGTAGGGGGGTTGGGGGTTGGTGTGTGGTGATTGGTGCACTTACATAGCTGCCTGTGTGCTCTGGTGGTCCCAAGCAAAAGGGACCTCCAGAGGAGCAGGCATATCAGACGCTGTTTACAAAACAGCGTCTGATATGCGATTTGGATGCAATTTATTGACATCCACAGCCTGCCAGCGAACAATCAGCGCTGGCAGGCTGTAGAATAAGTTCTAACCTGTCGCGCTGCCGCTTGCGTTCACATGAACTCTCAGGTCTCACGAGATGACGCCGATAGGCGTGATCGAAACCTGAGAGAACCACCTCCCGCACGCCTTTCGGCGTTAGCGTGGCGGGAGGTGGTTAAGAGGTGGGGGTTTGCGATGAGTTGTCTCACTGGGATATAGCTGGATGCAGTGAGTATGCGTTTTTTTGGCATAACATTTTTTGTTTTCAGCGTATATGGACAAGCCAATAGTATATCTTGGACGCTGGAAATATTATAAATAATATTTTGTCCCTAGTCTTTGATGCAAAATATTTATCCAGACAAGCAGAGATAAAAAATGATGAAAAATAAAAAATGAAAAATAAAAATATATAAAAATGGTCAAAATACAGTATAAAGATAAAAATAAAATAGGGAACACACAATAATGTACATACCCTGTTTTTGAATAGGCAGATATCAGTAACGATGTATACCAGGGATCAGCAACCTTTGGCACTCCAGTTGTTGTGAAACTACAATTCCCAGCATGTTCCATTCATTTCTATGAGAGTTCTTAGAAGAGCAGAGCAAGTATGCATGCTGGGAGTTATAGTTTCACAACACCTGGAGTGCTGGAGGTTGCCTACCCCTAATGTATACGATGTACTAACTCGGCTGTAATGCAAAAGTAATGTAATGTAGTACATGTGGATGCCTGAATACAAGCAATAGGTGACATTTTACTGGCCTGACATAAGGATATCATATATACCATACAGGCTGGACCTATTTTACAATAGAAGGAGAGTGTACTGATTGGATTACACAACTTTAATCTATGCCATATAACAAAAGGGGATTGCACAATTGAGATCTACATGTTTATAGCTAAAACTTAATATCGATCTCACTACCACATTGTTTTAATAACAAGATACAGCTGAATTAAAGACACTTTGTCACCAACCATATTGTTACAAATTGATTAAAGTATTAGTTGAATACGCTAGAAACTGTATCTAACATCTTCTCACGAATTAATATCCTTTCATAAGAATTGTTATCCATTTATAAGAATAGTAGTGACTGATTGGAATACTTTACAGCGTGACTCCATCGTTCTTAGCATACCTACCATCTTGATTTATGCTATTACCCTGGGAACACACCTGAGCGTTTTTCAGCGCGTTCATACGCGCTGAAAAACGCTCAACATGTGAAAAGCCATGCATCCCTATGGGCATGGTTCACATTTTTAGTACATGAGCTTCTTTGGGGCGTTTTAACGCGCCTATGGACAATGTTGCCATAGGGGAGAATCACTGAATCGCGCGTATGACGCGCGTTTCTTAGTTACAAATACACGCATCCAAAAACGCGCATAAAAAGCGCGTCATACGCGCGATTCAGAAACGCCTAGGTGTGTTCCCAGCCTAAAGGTATCAGTGGCAATTGACTACCACAAATTATTTTAACTAAATAGGAACTTGAACCCCTCGCCTCTTACTCTATTGTATGCGTTTTTTTTGTTTTTTATTCTTTTGTATATTATTTCACATAATTTTTTAACTTTACTTTGATTCATAATTTTATTGTTACTCTAATAAATTGACTCTTTTAATCACTCCTGCCTGATGCTAATATAGAGTGCCTGTTTATAATCTTGTCATATATAACGCTCATACTGACTGGGTGCGTCAGCCATAATCAAGAGCTCCTACTACATACTTGGAAGTGGTTGAGCAGTTTTTATATCACCAGAAAAAATTTCTGTAACAATGATTCATCTTCAGAAATCTAGAACCAATAAGGTGACAATATTACTTTCATAAAGGCATACCCCATGGTTGCATAGTCTCACTGTTCATACAGTAAATAATCCCTCTCTATAATGATGGCAAATAATTTTCAGATGTCTGGATAATAGTTGATAATGATATGAAATAAAGATATAAACTATACTCACCTGATGATCAATCTTTTTCCAATCCAGCACCACTAGTCCAGTCTCCGCTGGTTCTGTTGTGATAACGTCAAGGTCATCATTAGTGTTGAGCAAATCAAAGTATCCAGAGTGGACTTCCAGGAAAAATTTGATTTGCTGTGAAGCCAAATTTCCTCACGCTTCGTAGTAACAAATCGATTTTCCTTGAAATGGAATAAAAAAATATATATACTATCTTGATTGAAGGTGCAGTGCAAATTCTTACTCGCGGTGATGTATGATGTCACCATGCCAAATGGCTGCAGCAGGCTCTTCGCGACTGTCAGGCAGCCAAGGAGACAGACGCCAGTCTCACCGGAAGCATGTCACAAAGCGAAGACTTGTCTCTCATTCTCCCCGGTGGTCTCTGGCCCGACACCCCTCACCCATCGCTGGCCACAAGGGGTGGGTCATCACCCCCGGAGGGTGGAGCTAGTAAAGATCACTCTGTGAGATCCACTCTGGTTCTTGGTACTGCTGGGAGATAGGACACCATAATTCCCAGCGCTAACGCTAGTCAGGGGTCCCGGGACTCCGGAATCCCTAGCGTCAGCTGTTACCAGGGAACCTCTGTTGTCATGTCTCCTGAATTGGACATGTGGTGGGAGGTTCCTTCCCCTGCACACTCTCAGCCCTCACCTGTGTTTTCTTGGTCTGAGGGTGGAGATTGGGTGTGACCTTAGCAGTGTCAGTTGATCTGTGGAGGGATATTTAAACCTGGTCTTTTCCCTGACTCACTGCTGATTATTCAGTTACTTCCCTGGTTCTGGATCTGAAGCTATCTGGTGAGTTGTTTCCCTGGTTATTGATTCTTGCTTTGGTTTTGTTTTTTTTTCAGTTTTTTGTGCCCTGGCTTACGTATACTAACCATTCTCGTGTTTCCCTATTGACCATTGCACATTGTCAAAGTATTTACTTTGAATTTTGCCCAACTGTGGCTGGTATGCCCAGCCATCAGCCACCCTGCTATTTGAAACCTGGGAAGGGCTCTGCCAAAGTCCCCCTTCCTGCGGGAGTCGGGTGAAGAGTACCCCCGACCTCAAAGGTGTTCAGAGTGTGACGGCTTGCGCAAAGTGTGTCTGGTATGACGCGTTTGCTGGCCGTCAGTTTGGCTTTATCATTACATTAGCATTACAGAATAATCAGCCTAATCTGTGAATCCTGCTAAGCAGCTGGGAGATCAGATGCATAGTCTGTTAAATATGTTTTAGGATCTAGCTATGACTGTGGTGCATCATACTCAGGCTTTGGCCCAGTTAACTCCAGCAGCCTCAACTCAGCCCTTGTTAAGTCCCGGGTAAGGGGCAGAGGCATCTTCTGAGCCTAAGGTTCCCCTACCTGTTTTCTGGGGATTGCAAGCAGTTTTTTTAATTTCATGAGAGATGCAAGCTATACTTCTGACTTAGACCCACTTCTTCGGACGATAAGAAGACTCGGGTGTGCTCAGTCATTTCACTGCTTAGGGGGACCCACAGATATGGGCCATCACCAAATTTTTAGGGCACTGGGCCTCATTTAAGATGGACCAGATAGAACTACCATTGCAGAGTATAACCTTAGATCACTCCATCAGGTTGATCTTCTGGCAGAGGAGTATTTTTCCCAGTTCAGGCATTGGGCCATTGAAACAGGGTGGAAGGATGCAGCTTTGCAGAGTTCTTTTCTGAGTGGGTTAGCGGATTTCCTCAAGGACATGTTGGTGCACCACTTGCCACCTCAAAGTCTGGAAACTGCCATGACCCGGTTTTTTGTCTCGATGGAAGGCGACGTGAACGTCTCCAAGATAAGTTCACCTACAAGGGAGTCTCGCCTATGGCAAGGCCAACAACTCCTCCGGGTGAAGAGCCTATGCAGTTGGGAAAGACTGCCCTTTCACTTGAGGTAAGGCGACGTATCTAGGAATGGAAACAGTGTCTACTCTGTCGGTCACCTAAACATCTGGTGCAGGATTGCCCTCACCTGGAGCAGTCGGGAAACGACCACGCCTAGTAGGTGCAGGGGCTACCCAACTAGGCGCTCAGGTACCCCTATTTAAAAAAGAATTTTTTCCTATTATGTTTGCTTTCCAGGGGCGGGAGGTTAAAGGGCATGCATTTGTTGACTGCGGGGCTGTAGTTAATTTTTTGGACTCTTGTGGTGACCCTTAGAGCCTTGTAGTCAGGTATTAGACTCATCTCACCTTCATTTTGCTTCTTGCCCAAAGTGAAGAGACAGTTACTGACAGACCAGTATCCTTTCAGGTGGGGTGTCTTCACAAGAAAGAGATTACCTTCTGAGTTATTCATTCCTTCCCTGCCTCTGTGGTTTTGGTTCTGCCCTGGCTCAGACAACATAATCCCTGTATTGCCTGTATTGATTGGGTCAGTGGGGATGTTACTAGTTGGAGTAAGGTGTGTCAGGGTAAATGTATTCAAAAGATCAGTCAAATAAGATTCTCCTCTACACAGGTCCCATGGTGCATAAAGAAGTTTCCTGAGGTGTTTTCGGAGGGAGGAGTTTCGATTTTACCACCTCATTGACCCTATGATTGCGATATTCAATTTCTGGGAGAATGTTTCCAAATGTTTTATTCACCCCCCTAAGTGTCCTGTAGGAGACTGTTTCTTTTTTGTGTCTAAAAAAGATGGTGGATTAATGTCATGTATTGACTATCATGAACTAAATAAGATCACTATTAGGAATCAGTATCCTCTTCCTCTTATTCCTGACTTGTACAACCAGCTTATTGGAGCCAAGCTCTTTACTAAATTAGATCTTAAGGGGGCCTACAGCCTCATCCGTACCAAGTCAGGTGATGAATGGAAGACGGTCTTTAATAAACCCAAAGGGCATTTTGGACTCTACAATGCCCCAGTCATCTTTCAAGCTTTAGTTAATGACATGTTTAGGGATATTTTGGGATTATTCGTCATTGTACATTGATGAAATCTTGATATTTTCTAAAGATTTTGTATCCCACAGGGACCATGTGTGCACGGTTCTCAAAAGGCTCAGGGATAACTTCCTGTATGTGAATTTACCCAACTGTTCTTTTGAGGTAGAGAAGATCAGGTTCCTTGGGGTGATTTTGGCGGGCTTTGAGATGGATCCAGCCAAGGTGCAGGCAATATGGGATTTGGTCCAGCCCAGGAACCTGAATGCCCTTCAAAGGTTTTTGGGTTTTGCCAATTTCTATAGGAAGACCCTCACTGACCTTACTTTTAAAGAGGCAGATGTGTCTAGGTGGGGGGCCAATGGAGTTTCGGCATTTTCCAGTCTCAAGGAGGCTCTTGCATCTGCCTCTGTCCTGGTCCAACCCAACCTAGACAGGCCATTTGTAGTTGAGGTGGATGCTATGTGTTTTGGGTCCCTAAAACACATTTCCATGCCGATAAGTTGATTTCTGAATTCCATTCTAGGTTCCCGGACAAACTGGGCGGTGGGAGCCTGGAGGTCTCTGCTCATTAATTTAACTTGAAGTAATCGCATTGCGATTTCAACTTAGCACTGCTATCTTACATAGGCTAGAATTAACAAATATGGAATATAGCACTAGCAGTGCTAAGTTGAAATCGCAATGCAATTACTTCAAGTTAAATTAATCGCATTGCGAATTCAACTTAGCAGTGCTGCTATATTCCATATTCGTTAACTTCGTTCATTCTAGCAAGCTGACCCATTATAAACCCAGCTCTAAGTTGAAATCGCAATGCGATTAATATAACTTGAATTAATCGCATTGCGATTTCAACGTAATTCCTCAAATCCGACAGTACATTTTAGTATATGGAGACGTTCCCATGGATGGGGACGCTCCATGAGCACGGAAGTCGGCAGAAGCGGCAATGGGCACTGACTAGAGCAGCCAGGAAGCCAGGAATCCTCAGGACAGGTAAGAACTACTGTTGGGAAGTGGGAAAGAAAAAAATATAACTAAAAAAAAAACAAAAAAAAAACGAATATTCGAAATAGAGAATTTATAGCGCTATATTCGAAATATTCGCGAATTAGCGAAGTGACGATATTCGCTAAAGAAATTTGCTATTCGAATATTCGCGCTCAACACTACTGCTGGGAGACGGAATGCCATCATTCCCAGCACTGGCGCTTGTCAGGGGTCTCAGGACGCCGGAACCTCTAGTGTTGGCTGTTGCCAGGGAACCTCTATTGTTGTGTCTCCTGACTTGGACATGTGGTGGGAGGTTTCTTCCTCTGCACACTCTCAGCCCTCCCCTGTGCTTCCTTGGTCTGAGGGTGGATATTGGGTGTGATCTGTGGAGGGATGTTTGAACCTGGTCTTTTCCCTGACCCACTGCTGATTATTCAGTTACTTCCCTGGTTCTGGATCTGAAGCTATCTGGTGAGTTGTTTCTCTGGTTATTGACTCTGGCTTTGGTTGTCTTCTGGTTCTTGTGACCATTCTCGTGTTTCCCTATTGACCATTGCACATTGTCACAGTATTTACTTTGGGAGTTTGCCCGACTGTGGCCGGTGTGCCCAGCCACAAGGCGTCCTGCTATTTGACACCTGGGAAAGGCTCTGCCAAAGTCCCCCTTCCTGCTGGAGGCGGGTGAAGAGTACCCTGGCCCTCAAGGGTATTCAGAGTGTGAAGGCTTGCACAAAGTGTGTCTGGTATGCCACGTTTGATGGCCAATTTTTTTTTTTTACTGATTAACCCCCATCATTGCGGCCTCTACTTACAAAAGAAATGCGCTTTCTTTGTGAAATTCTTCGAAGCAGAAGAATCAAATTTTCCATAACTTTGCTTATCTCCAGTCATCATTCACCCTATCAATGCAGCCAATCAGTGACCTCAACAGTCACATCGGCATGCATGGTGCATAACTGCTGGGGGCAGTGATTGGCTGCAATGTTCAAGTGAATGATGATGACATGACATACCTGACATCATCACTGCAGGAGCTGTAGTGGGGAGTTGAACAGATGAGCACAGCTTATTTCTTTATTTTATTGACTACTTTTATCTAGACATAAAATGTCTCAAACAGCACTTTTTTACTTTACTTGCTATTTATAATCTACCATGAGTGTTCTAGTTACAATAACACATTTGTATTGATACTTTGTGGCATCCCTTGTAACTATCATGTGAACTCTCTAAATAAGCTTAATTTTATTAAGTGTCAACTTCCTTTTCTTATTTATTTTCTGACACAGGAATAATTATAGAAGAATGCTTTTAATATGCTTTAACACTTCTCAGGCCCCCAGAGCCATGATTACTGACCTCGGCACAATGAAATTATCATTGAATATTTTTGCTATGCCAAATAATTTTTTCCTTTAGCTTACAGGTGTTGTCTCACTTCAACAAATGGCATTTATCATGTTGATAAAGTTAATACTTCCCATTCATAACAAGTGTAAAATACCTTCTAATGCTGCCATTAGATTATAACGTTCTGTATATTTGCATATATTGTACTCTGTCGCCCTATATGTACCCTGTCCGCTCATTCATGTTGTTACTCCACCTATTCTCATAATGACTGGTTTTACCTAGTATCTACAGATTTTATATGCTTGTCTCTTTTTATATTTGTATAACTTTGGTAAAGTTATGTTTACCTTGTATATCGTACATCTGTATTGTAACCTCCTATTTTATAATCTCAATAAAAATCATTGTTCAAAAAAAAAAGTTAATACAAGGCACCTATATTGTGATTGTCCATAATGCCTTCTTTACTGGCTTGATTCATTTTTCCATCTTATTAACCACTGCTTATATCCAGGGTTTATGGCCACTGCTGCGCCACGGATATGGTGGCTATTAGAGATGGGTAAAGTTTTGAAAAATTCCATTCTGCAACTTCCCTCAAATTTGACAAGAAATTTGGTTTGTTACAAATTAATTTATCATGAATCACTATAAACCAGGTACACCCTGGCCACCCTGCAGTAGGGTACAGACACATGGAGTGGCTATGCTGCATGCAGATTTTGGCATTTAATAATGAAGACCGTATAGTCGGTCTTCATTGTTAACGGCCGTGTGGCACCTTTAATGCACCTTTAAACAGGGGTGGTTGCTGGTATGGGGATTGGCTGGTTAGGTGAGTGGACAATATGCATATTATTTCTGTTCTTGCAGCAATCTCCTGCAGGTTATTGGACAGTAAAGACAGAATACTAATCATACCAGAATACTCTGGCATACCCACTTCTCCAACAGCAACGCTCTCCTGCCCTAGAGGTGGGAGCCCTTTTTCTGCAATCTGCTTTTCCTCCTTTACCACATCATCTAATATCAATGACAATATGTCATCATTCAGGTCCTCTGCTCTCTGCATCTTGCTGACTTTTCTAGGACATGTAGACTTTGAAGGGTGATTTGGAAGAAGTACTGTAAAGCCAACAAAAGATGAGGATAGTCATCATTAAGACCTGGACCTCCTAAGGGGAGCAGACTGGATGGTATTGGTTGGCACAGTGGCAAGAGGATAATAAGGGCTTCCATCTTATTGGTATTGAATTACATATCTTAGTTTACGGCTTATGTAGGAATAAGTGAATTTAGGAACGAATAAATAAATAAAACTGATGCAGAATATTCCCTCCCTCTGCAATATTATTCTATTAATTGTTTTCAGCAACACACTGTCCCTAGCACATGAGCGCTTGACATGTCTCTTCCTATGCTCAGCTCACAGGACAATGGCGGAGACTGCGCATTATGAGCTGACATCAGAGGGGATGGCTACTTGTGGATTGGCTGGCTGGACCGCATTATGGGTGATCTTACATTCCTGGGATTGTCTCAGCTACACCTAGTTTCACTTTGTAAGACATGCAGCAGCCATTTTAAGAAGATCTGATTAATTATCACGAAGCACGAGAAAATTGGATTTGCTTTGAATCAAAGTTTCCTAAACTTCAGACCAAATTTCACTTCAAATGCTTTGTTTAACTCAACAGTAGTGCCTATGTGCGCTCCCACAGTTCTGGCCACAACAGAGGCCAGAGCTTTTTTCTGTAGTGTTCAAGCCTGGCCACTGCTGCTGGATTGCCGGGTGCACATAAGTCCTGGATACTAGCAGGGTAAAATGTGATGGAAAAATTAATCAAGCCAGCAAATGAGGCAATTAGTAAGTGCCTTGTATTAACTTTATCTACATGATAAATCCCACTTGCTGAAGTGAGACAACCTCTTTAAATCAAAAGTCAATATATTGATTTCCCATGTGACTCTTGATTTCTATATTTTATATAAGTAATGTTTTATATTGCATATAAAACAGAGAACCATTTCAAGACAATTATTTAACTACATATCCAATGAAACTGTCTTGAAGCACAATTAAGAACATTCCCCAGTTCTACCCATCTTATTTTGCCACTTAGAAAAATCAAAATCACCTACTTTAAGATAATTACACTTTCTTTTTTACCATTGTTAATATTCTAATGGCTTTCCATCTGTGTTCAAGAATACATTAGTAACAGGTGACATTGAGATTGTTGCACAGCAGCCCTTACCACTTTCTAATATGAAAAATTTAAAAGTTAAATGAAACAGATATACACTTGCCTTTGCATCACTTGCAGGCATCTCCGAGTCGAGTCTTGGAGTGTTCTGCTTTAGAACTGCAACACTATGTTACAAAAATAATTCGAAGGCTACATATATATTACTGTTCTTTATGATGTAATATGTAAGAAAACATTTAAATATAGATGGGCTGCAAAAGACTAACATAAACAGGTTATAGGCACTCCCCAAAGTATTATTATATGTATGTTCTCCCAATGAAATAGAAACACGGCACTCATTTGACTTCATTTGGAAATTCAGGTTTCATTCCAAATTGACCCTAGGCTTTATTTTCAGTTCCTTTTTTTATTACCATGTAATTTGGTGTATTCCCAGGATATCCAAATCCTCTGGCTTTGCAAACTATCAAAGTTTTTTTCACTATTCTTTTGCCACAAATTAGATATACAGCTGTTTTTTCTCAACTGAAAAATGGCATATTAAACTGAAGCTAGAGCAGTATGAAATGAGGACTTTTATACAGGGACTTGCTTTCTGCCTAACACTTAATAGGTCAATTTAATAGACACCAAAACCTCCGTGCAACGCCATCGGGTTACTTTATATTGCTTATAGTTAGAGATCAACCAACACATCTTTTAGGGTATGACAACACTTTCAGATTTCCCAAAGCAGTTATGGAACTCATAACCAGGAGTGAATTAAAAAAAAGAATATTTTAAAGACCTTTATACTTTCTCTCTATTTATGATCCACTTCGGATTTCCAAAATTCCTAAATTATATCAGGAAACCTGATCAAGTGGCCGTACCTCACCTGATATTGGAAATACATCCTAATGTTTTGTTTTTTTTCTTTTGATTTCTTTCAAAATACATTTTGCATATAATAAAACAGGATTTATTTTATACACAAGTTTTTCTATTTATAATGGTTATGGATGAGGTCAGTCCTGTGACTAAATGAGAAACAGATAGTATTAAAAAAGAAAGGAGGCAAAGGACATCACCTCATGTCTAGTAAACTTCTTTTCTGCCATAAAATGGGAAAACAGAAACATTTTCGGCACTAACCAATCATAAAGGAGTTAATGGCTCAGAAAAGTAATTATCCACAGACATTCATACTGTACATCAGATTAGTGTTTATCCGCTCAAGGATTATGTCATCTTTGCAATCTTAGCAGAAACCTTTTGACTATCAATTATGTATTAATATGCACTATATTAGTAAAAATGATGATACATTATAGAGATGAGCAAATTTCTCAAAAATTCA
Organism: Bufotes viridis; assembly: GCA_033119425.1. Taxonomy (NCBI): domain Eukaryota; kingdom Metazoa; phylum Chordata; class Amphibia; order Anura; family Bufonidae; genus Bufotes; species Bufotes viridis. The sequence goes on from CM065590.1 coordinate 311,326,250, forward strand.
ATTAGGCCAGTTCGCTGGATACATTTTTCTTTTTCTACTGATAGACGCCACTAAAGGCTTTACCACATATAACTGGAACAGTGAACGCCGAGTCTTTTTTTCTTTTTTCATGTACAGTATATACATCACTAAAGGCTTTTCAACAGACAACTGCAGCACTGAACACTGAATAAATTTTTCTTTTATTACTGATACACGCCACTATAGGCTTTACCACATATAACTGGAACAGTGAACGCCGAGAATATTTTTCTTTTTCCCGTATATGCGCCACTAAAGGCTTTTCAACAGATGGTTATAGGATATCAGTTTCACCAAAAAAACAACGGCACCTGAGGCGGAGTGATATGAAGTCAACGGGACTTAGCAGAGGAAGTAGGTCCGTGCTGAAAGAGCGAGACGTGGTGCTTATGCTGTTTCTGTGCTGCAGAGAGGTCCCCGTAGTGTCCAGTAAGGAATACCACAGTAGATGCTGACTGGTGTGAATTAGTTTGCATTTTTGTGCAAGGTTAGTGCATAGTGTATTCACCTGTATTGGTGCGCCGCTCTTATGGATGTGCAGCGCCTCGCCCGCACTCCGCAGCACACACATGCTCCTTTGTTCCCGACTTCCAGACAGTTCCCACCAGTGCAGCTGCAGCGCGCTCTGATAAGGACTTCATCGTGTAAACGAGCATTGTGTGAAACGTGACGTCATGTTGTTTTCACGCCTAAGACTTTAAAGTATTTCAATCTTGGCTTTTAACTTGCTTTCTGCTGCAGACACCAAACACACTTCCAGTTCATGAATGTGGTGAAATGTTTTATGTGAAACTGCCTTTTTTGGAAAAAAAATGGTTGGTAGATGTAACTATGGTCAAGGACAATATACAGTATGTACTTTACGGCAAACTGGGTAAATGTGGTTCCTGCCCAGCCACACCAGCAACATGGCAAGGTGAGGCCGCTTCCACCTCCACGTTCTCACACCGTTGGTCCTGCAACAATGTTCGCCTCTTACTCCTCATCCTCCACCATGTCCTCAGCCTCCACTGCAGGGACAATTCACAGTGCCCCTCCAGCATACCACATGTTTAGGGCACGGCGGTGTCATCTTGTTCTGCACCTTGTTTCCCTGGACGAACTGAGTCGCACAGGGGAGGAACTGCTCCGTGTCCTTCATCAGAAAAACGAATCCTGGCTTTCTCCACGACAACTCAAAATAGGAACCATGGTGACCAACAACAGGAAAAACATTGTGCCGGTGCTGCATCAAGGAAGGCTAAGCCATGTGCCCTGCATGGCACATGTGTTCAATCTGGTTGTCAAGTGGTTCCTGAAGCCTTCCACCCATCTGCAGACATACTAAAAAGGGCCAGGAAACTTTTTGTGTTCTTCAGGAACTCGTACACCAAAAATCACAGCCTCCTTGAGTTGCAGCAGTAGAACGGCATCCCCCAACATAGGCTGATATGCGATGTTTCCACCCGTTGGAATTCCACCCTCCATATGTTGGACCGACTATATGAACAGAGAAAGGCCATCAACGATTTCTTGATGATGCAAGCGTATTGGAGTACTCCCCTGTGTAACTTCGATGTCAGCCCGTGGCAGGTCATGCGTGACACCTGCCGTTTGCTCAGGCCCTTTGAGGACACCACGTTATTTGTCATTCGTCATGAGGACTACGAGATGAACAACATCATTCCACTCTTTCATGTCCTGGAACAGATGGTGGTAACAATGGCTGGTCAGGGGACTGGAGACGTGGCTTCTAGATCTCAGGTCCAGAATGTGGGCCTTTTTTACACCCACTGAGAGGGAGGATAAACTGAACTACTAAAGTGTGGCCACTCTACTACATCTTATGTAGTCAGTTGTCCGCTGCCAATCTGCACCATTGTCCATCCTCTCACTGCCTGGGGGGGGGGCACTTTGCGCTCACGCCTAGAGAGCGCAGAGAACTACTCACCAGCAGCAGCAGGTAGACCTGGAGCAGGATCTGAACCATCCTGCCACCCCAAGTTGAAGATCTGCTGGACTACTGGGCAGCCAAACTGGATTTGTGGCCGCATCTGCCTAAGTTTGCCCTGTCATAGTGTGTCATGTGAGCGAGTGTTTAGTGCGACGGGGGCCATAGTGACCCCAAGAAGAACTTGGCTCTCCACCTAAAATGTGGAGAGACTGATCTTTGTCAAGATGAATCATGCGTGGATCAGCCAGGATTTCTGCACTATGTCACCTTGCCTCTTTGTGGTATCCTGATGCTGCTGCTTCCACCTCCAGACCCTGTTATTGTGGCACCCTGTGGCCTCATCATGCTGCTGCCACCTCCAGACTCTGTCATTGTGCCACTCTGTAGCTTACTCATGCTGATACCACCTCCACACTCTGTCATTGTGCCACTCTGTGACCTACCCATTCTGCTGCCACCTCCACACTCTGTCATTGTGCCACCCTGTGGCCTCCTGATTTTGCTGCCACCTCCAGACTCTGTCATTGTGCCATTTTGTGGCTTCCTCATGCTGCTGCCACCTCCAGACTCTACCATTGTGCTACTCTGTGGCCTCCTTATGCTGCTGCCACCTCCAGACTCGGTCGTTGTGCCACTCTGTGGCCTACTTATGCTGCTGCCACCTACAGACTCGGTCGTTGTGCCACTCTGTGGCCTACTTGTTAGTGTTGGGTGCGAATATTAGAATAGCAAATTTTAATTGCGGATATCGCAACTTTGAAAATTCACGAATATTTAGAATATAATGATATATATTCGTATTTTTGAATATTCTAACTTTTTTTTTCATCAGTAACCTCCCTTTTTGCTTATGTGCCTATGAGAAGGCTGCAGTATCTTTGTCTGAGCTTAGCAACATCCCTAGCAACCAATAGGAAAGTTGCCTACACCTTTAGTATATAAGAGCCTCCCCACAGCCATTTTCTACAGTTTATTACAGTTCTGAGAGAGACAGCAGTTTTACAGTCTCTGCTTTCCTGTGTTACATTACATTAGATAGTTAGTTAGTTTATATATATATATATATATATATATATATATATTCCAAATAGATCAGGCAGCACTCCACTTCACCATACGGTGCACGCGTCCGCTCATGTCCAAGAGCCGCATATATCCATAGAAAAGAACGCAACACTTCTCCAAATGTGATAAAAAAAGACGGTGATTTTTTCAGCACATGTATCAGCAACGTTTCAGCTCTCTCACAGAGCCATTATCAAGCCAAGTGAACAAACATAGCATAGTTGTGCATATATATACTCTTGTGCATGAAATCATTAATGTCAATATCCTGTGTAATTACAAACATGTGTGTAGAAAAATGTGCAATTAACCACAATACAATTGATTGCAAAAAACTTGATCCTGTGCATAGTCGTCTTATTCCCCAAACTGAGGTATCTTAAAACATGTTTATTTGTGATATATAAAATTTATCTTCACATAAAAGTGCTATTCATCTCCATATGAGATCATACAGTGCAGTGAAATTAACTACACTGCTGGGACTCCGATCACTGCCACTTCACTACCAATGATGGGGGGGATGGGGATGGGGAGGGCGCACTGCCACCCATGGGGGAAGGGGACCCTATAGCCACTGCCACCAATGATTTATACTGGGGAGGGAGGGGGAGTTGAGGGCGCACTGCGCCACCAATGCGAATTAAAATATTCTTGACACCCGGCCTCTGAACCTGAGGGGTTAATTGCGCGGATCGCAGCCCTTTCAGAGATCGGGTGCCGGGAATGTAAATCACAGGGCACAGAATGGAGCCACCACACAGAGGTCCTGCTCCCACGCTGATCAGCTGGGACACCCTGCCGTCTCCGAACGCCGCTGCACTGCCTTCCGGTATCGGCAGCGGTATCGGGGACATTTGCACAAGTACAAGTACTCGGAAAATGTCCGGTATCGGTCCCGATACCGATACTGGTATTGGTATTGAGACATCCCTACTACATACATACATACATACATAGTGCTATGATGTCAAAAGTTCACAACAATACTTAGTGCACCTATAACTAATGTGTAGTCAGTCCTGTTAAAAAGTTGCACGTATTGCGCCAAAATATTTGCATTATTAGTGACGATTTCACAATCGCGAATATATTGGAGCACTCTATCTGCACATAAAGCTATTGTAATGTTCTGCTGTGCCAAACATTTACTCCAGTCTCAGTAAACTTCAAGCAGTTTGAAAAATGTAGCTATAGTGACCCACGCCTGTATTTCATTGCTGATTTTCGCAATCAAGAAAATAGCGAATTTGCGAAAATACCACGAATATTTGCGAAATATATCACGAATATTTGTGAAATATCGCAAATTCGAATATTGCCGCCCATCACTATTGCTGCTGCCCCCTCCAGACTCTGTCATTGTGCCACTCTGTGGTCTTCTCATGATGCTGCCACCTCAACACTCGGTCATTGTGCTACTCTGTGGCCTCCTCCTGATGCTGCTGCCGCCACCTCCAGACTCTGTCATTGTGCCGCTCTGTGGTCTCCTCATGCTGCTTCCACCTCTACACTTTGTCATTGTGCCATTCTGCGGCCAACTCATGCTGCTGCCTTCTCCAGACCCTGTCATTGGGCCACTCTGTGGTCTCCTCATGCTGCTTCCACCTCACCACTATGTCATAGATCCACTCTGTGGACTTCTCATTAGAGATGTCGCGAACATAAAATTTTCCGTTCGCGAACGGCGAATGCGAATTTACGCAAACGTTCGTGAACTGGCGAACAGGACGAACCGCCATAGACTTCAATAGACAGGCAAATTTAAAAAAAAACACAGGGACTCTTTCTGGCCACACTAGTGATGGAAAAGTTGTTTCAAGAGGACTAACACCTGGACTGTGGCATGCGGGAGAGGGATCCATGGCAACTCCCATGGAAAATTACGTAGTTGACACAGAGTGTGATAAGTTGAATTCGCAATGCGATTAATATAACACGCATTAATCGCCTTGCGAATTCAATTGTCTTGCGAATTGATGAATATAACGAATATAGCGCTATATTCTCAATCTTCGTTATATTCTAGCAATACAACCATTAGGAACTCAGATCTAAGTTGTAATCGCAATGCGATTAATACAGGTTATATTAATCGCATTGCGATTACAACTACTAACACTGCCGCATCAGAATGAATCTAAGATGGATGCCATCCTTGCTTTTTGATAGGAGGTGGGAGGGTCTGGGAGGGAGTGTATTGATTGGCTGGAATGTGTCTGCTGACTGTGAGGTACAGGGTCAAATTTTGCTCAATGATAAAATATAGGGGCGAATGCGAACATCGCATATGTTTGCCCGCCGCGGCGAACGTGAACAATCTATGTTCGCCGAGAACCGTTCGCCGGCGAATAGTTCGGGACATCACTACTTCTCATGCTGTTCCTGCCCTCCCCACTTTATGACTGGCCCACTATTTTGGCTTTCGGCCCGGCTGACATCATCATTTATTTGACCATTCTTCCGATCTGTCAGAAGCAAGGAAAAATGAGACGCACGCCGGATCCTGTCTGTGTAGCAGCTGTAAGGCCTGAATGGTCCCATCAGAATTGCCATATGAGTAGGTACAAAACACAGAAGACATGCAAGTATTCCATTCCATGATCTCTGTTTTTTATCCACTCCTGTTTTACATTAGCAATACTGATGGATCATTGAGCAAATGCTGACCGAGTGAAAGTATATGCTCCACAGACAGGATCCATTTTTTGTGTTTTATTGTTCTGTCGGATCAGAGGAAGGGCAAAACAATCAGTGACGTCAACACAAACTTACTGCTGACACCATCTCCACTCTGTCAGGGGGCTCTACTTGAATAAGGGTTTAATAGAACAGGTTCTGTAGACATCTATGTGGAATCAGCTGATGAAGGTGTAAAAGGAGTGCGCTTCTTCTTGACGCTAACATCGACCTGTAAGGCTAAGTTGATACTTGAGCTATTTGGTTAGTTTTGGCCCAGAGACTGCCCAAATAAGTAAAGTATGCAATGATTCTAAGAGCGACCCCTGTCATCTGCATGTCAAACTGACTCACAGTATTATTTCACAACAACAGCAGACTCCCTATGCGTGTTACTGCAAGGCACAGTGTTATACTCCCAAAAAAGCTCTCTGCAGCCTTGAAATAGCAATTTTTTTAACTCGATTCACAGCAAATAAATTCAGATTGAAGCAAATTTTTCAATATTTTTCAATGTTTAAAACTGCATTACTGTATAGAAACCAGCTATCAACCAAATGAACCCTCAAGCCATTTTTCACCTTCCTGCCCAGGCCATTTTTTGCAAATCTGACATGTGTCACTTTAAGTGGTAATTAGTGTTTAGCGAACCCGAACTGTAAAGTTTGGCTTCGTCCTGAACTTTAGGGTTTTTGAAACCCAGACCTGAACCCGAACATTTCCGTAAAAGCTTTGGGTTCGAGTTCGGTGTTCAGCGATTTAATGGTGCTTGTTGAAAGGCAGCAGGGCAGCAAATAATCAAGGGTTTAACTAGTGTGCACTTAGAAGCCATCACAGCCATGCCTACTAATGGCATGGTTATGATTGGCCAAGTGCAGAATGTGACCCAGCCTCTATATAAGCTGGACTCATGTAGCGCCACATGTCACTCTGCTCTTACTAGTGTAAGAATAGAATGCTGCTGCTGTGAGGGAGAGATTAGGAAACAATTCTGGTCTGGTTTACTTGGTGTTGTTAAATCTGCAAACTACAGCGATTATTTTTTTGAGTGCTATACTACATTTTTTTTATGCATGAGCACAGTGCCACTTAGAAATAAGCTTTAATCTGTCTGTTTGTTAGGTGGGCATCGGTGACAATTTTTGCAAGTGCAGTGCACTTGCAACTGCATGTGTGCCAGGGACATTACTTTAATCCTGTTCTGGTAGATCAGTGGGCGACATCTAGCCATTTTTAAGGACACCTGCACTGCATATGTGTCATGGGAAGGGAAAATAATATAGGTAATCCATCTGTGACTTCAGAGCCCCAGGGGGGATATATTCCCACTTTTTTCTGTGAACTACCCCTGTGCTGAATATCTGACAGGGAAAATCTATTCATTAAATCCATCTGTTAGATTCTAGAGGAAAAATTCCCTTTTTTTGGCGGTCAAGTACCCCTGCGGCCTGCAGTGCATTCCTGCAGTGAAAATAATTCAATTACCTTAGTCTGCAACATCTTTTTTTGGCACCGTCACTGCATATCTGACTGTCAAATAAAACCAGTAAATACTGCTGTTACATTGTAGGTTGACAAATTCCCATTTTTTGTGCTAGAAAGTACATTTTTTGGCCTGTGCTGCATTTCTGAAAGTCAAATTAAACCGTTAAATACTGCTGCTATATTGTAGTTTGAAAAAAAAAAAAAAATTTTGTGCTAGATAGTACATTTGCAGCCTGCGCTGCATTTCTGACAGTCCAATAAAACCGTTAAATACAGCATTTACATTGTTGGTAGAAAAAAGCACAAGTTTTGTGCTAGATAGTACATTTGCAGCCTGCACTGAATTTCTGACAGTGAAAGAAATACTCTTTAATCCATCAGTTTCATTGTGTGCGAAAAAAAAAAAAAAAAACTTTTTTGGCCATAAAGTACGTTTGTGGCCTGTGCTGCATAGCAGACAGGGCAATAATTTTCAAAAATTTGTCTGTTCCATTTTTGGGTGACATTAACCCATTTTTGGCTGTTTAATACCCCTGCTCTACATAGCAGACAGGGTAATAATTTTCAAAAATTAATCTGTTACATTTTTGGGTGACACTAACCCATTTTTGCCATAAAAAAACCTGCTCTGCATAGGTGACAGGGACCTAAATTTCTAAAAACATCTGTTACATTCCAATCAGCTAGCGTTTTACTTCTTGCCCTAAGAGCCCATCACAGCCATGCCTACTAATGGCATGGCTGTGATTGGACAAGTGCAGCATGTGACCCAGCCTCTATTTAAGCTGGAGTGACGTAGCGCCGCACGCCACACTGCTCTGATTAGTGTAGGGAGAGGATGCAGCTTCTGTCAGGGCGAGATTAGGCAGGTTAAAGTCAGCAACAGCACTTAATGAACGGATCGATCTACAGCTGAGAATCATTGAACTTCTGCTAGTTACTTGCTCGCCGGTTTTTAGGCTGCACAGAGCGTTTTTCTGTCACCTATTTTCTGGGTTGATCGGTGGCCATTTTGTGACTTGTGGTGCACCAGAAGAAACTGCCACCAAGTCCATCAATCCATCAATACTATTTTTTTTTTTTTGCTATATCCTACATCAGGGGCTTGGCTGTGCTAATTGTCACCCCTAGAAACTCAGGATAGCAATTTCTATATTTTATTAAGGGGTTAAATACAATTGCCCAAATACCAATCCCCTAAATCTGGTGTTCCAGCTTTGGCTAGACAAGTATAATACTGTCTGCTGTCTGGCAAAGGATAGATTATTTTCTGGGGTGAAATTCAATTGCCAAAATAGCAATACCATAAATCAGTGGTTTCAGCTGTGGCTGGCAAAATAGAATAGTGTCCGCCAAAACATATATTTTGTTCTGGGGTGAAATTAATCTTGCAAAATAGCAATACCCTGATTCTGGTGTCCCAGCAGTTTCAGCCCAGATTTCATAGTGTCTGCCAAAACACATATTTTGTCTGGGGAGAAATTCAATTGCCAAAATAGCAATACCCTGAATCTGGTGTCTCAGCTGTTGCAGGCCAGGATTCATAGTGTCCGCAAAAACATATATTTTGTTCTGGGGTGACATTCAATTGCCAAAATAGCAATACCCTGAATCTTTTGTCCCAGCTGTTGCAGGCCAAGTGTAAATCTGTCCATAAAAGGATACCTTTCATCCAGGGCCTAAATACTAGCCCTAAAAGAGATATTCCCCTAAATCAGTGGTTACTGCTGTGCCTGGATTAGTGTAATGCGCTACATAAACAAATAGGCAGATAGTGTTAGGTGCCTGTAAAAAAAGGCCTAAATTTGAAATCAATACATTGGGCCAAATATTTTTTTCCTTATTGTGGTGCTTGGTGAACGGTAACAATGAGGAAAACATCTAGTAAGGGACGCGGTCGTGGTGGTGTTAGTGTACCCTCTGGTGCTGGGAGAGGACGTGGCCATTCTGCCACAGCCACACGTCCTAGTGAACCAACTACCTCAGGTTCCAGTACCCGCCAGAATTTACAGCGATATTTGGTGGGGCCCAATGCCGTTCTAAGGATGGTAAGGCCTGAGCAGGTACAGGCGCTAGTCAATTGGGTGGCCGACAGTGGATCGAGCATGTTCACAACATTATCTCCCACCCAGTCTTCTGCAGAAAGCGCACAGGTGGCACCTGAAAACCAAGCCCATCAGTCTGTCACATCACCCCCATGCATATCAGGGAAACTGTCAGAGCCTCAAGTTATGCAGCAGTCTCTTATGCTGTTTGAAGACTCTGCTGGCAGGGTTTCCCAAGGAAATCCACCTAGCCCTTCCCCAGTGGTGGAAGACATAGAATGCACTGATGCACAACCACTGATGTTTCCTGATGATGAGGACATGGGAATACCACCTCATTCGGAATCCATACGTCTCTGATGATGACGAAACACAGGTGCCAACTGCTGCGTCTTTCTGCAGTGTGCAGACCGAACAGGAGGTCAGGGAGGAAGACTGTGTGGAAGACGATGCAGGGACGATGAGGTCCTAGACCCCACATGGAATGAAGGTCGTGCCACTGACTTTCATAGTTCAGAGGAGAGGCAGTGGTGAGACCGAGCCAACAGCGTAGCAAAAGAGGGAGCAGGGGCAAAAGCAGACCAGCCGCCGCCAAGAGAGTTCGCCTGATACTGGCCACCGCCACCAGGGGCCGAGCACCCCAAAGGCAGCTTCAAGGAGTTCCCTGGCATGGCACTTCTTTAAACAATGTGCTGACGACAAGACCCGAGTGGTTTGCACGCTGTGCCATCAGATCCTGAAGCGAGGCATTAACGTTCTGAACCTTAGCACAACCTGCATGACCAGGCATCTACATGCAAAGCATGAACTGCAGTGGAGTAAACACCTTAAAAGCAAGGAACTCACTCTGGCTCCCCCTGCTCCCTCTTCTGCTGCTGCCTCGGCCTCTTCCTCCGCCTCGGGAGGAATGTTGGCACCTGCCGCCCACCAAACAGAGGATGTGCCACCGACAACACCACCTGCGTCACCAAGCATCTCCACCATGTCACACGGCAGCGTTCAGCTCTCCATCTCACAAACCTTGGAGAGAAAGCGTAAATTCCCACCTAGCCACCCTCGAGCCCTGGGCCAGAATGCCAGCATTTCTAAACTACTGGCCTTTGAAATGCTGGCATTCAGGCTGGTGGACACAGACAGCTTCAAACAGCTGATGTCCATGGCTGTCCCACAGTATGTTGTTCCCAGCCGCCACTACATCTCCAAGACTGCCGTGCCTTCCCTGCACAACCAAGTATCCGATAAAATCAAGTGTGCACTGCGCAACGCCATCTGTGGCAAGGTCCACCTAACCACAGATACATAGACCAGTAAGCACGGCCAGGGACGTTAGATCTCCCTAACTGCACACTGGGTAAATGTAGTGGCGGCTGGGCCGCAGGCGGAGAGTTCCTTGGCGCACGTCCTTCCGCCGCCAAGGATCGCAGGGCATCATTGTTTGCCTCCTGTAGCCTCCTCCTCCTACTTGGCTTCCTCCTCCTCTGCTTCCACCAGCTCATCCAGTCAGCCACACACCTTCACCACCAACTTCAGCACAGCCCGGGTTAAACGTCAGCATGCCATTCTGAAACTCATATGTTTGAGGGACAGGCCCCACACCGCGCAGGAGTTGTGGCGGGGTATTGAACAACAGACCGACGAGTGGTTTCCGCCGGTGGGCCTCAAGCCCGGCCTCGTGGTGTGCGATAATGGGCGAAATCTCGTCGCAGCTCTGGGACTAGCCGGTTTGACGCACATCCCTTGCCTGGCGCATGTGCGGAATTTGGTGGTGCAGAAGTTCATTCACAACTACCCCGACATGTCAGAGCTTCTGCATAAAGTGAGGGCCGTCTGTGCGCGCATCCGGCATTCACATCCTGCCGCTGCTCGCCTGTCTGTGCTACAGCGGAACTTCGGCCTTCCCGCTCACCGCCTCATATGCAACGTTCCCACCAGGTGGAACTCCACCTTGCACATGGTGGAGAGACTGTGCGAGCAGCAGCAGGCCATAGTGGAGTATCAGCTGCAGCACGCACGCGTCAGTCGCACTGCGGAACAGCACCACTTCACCACCAATGATTGGGCCTCCATGCGAGACCTGTGTGCCCTGTTGCGCTGTTTCGAGTACTCCACCAACATGGCCAGTGGCGATGACACCGTTATCAGCGTTACAATACCACTTCTATGTCTCCTTGAGAAAACGCTTAGGGCGATGATGGAAGAGGAGGTGGCCCAGGAGGAGGAGGAGGAGGATGAGGGGTCATTTTTAGCACTTTAAGGCCAGTCTGTTAGAAGTGGCACAGAGGGAGGATTTTTGCAACAGCAGAGGCCAGGTACAAATGTGGCCAGCCAGGGCCCACTACTGGAGGACGAGGAGGATGAGGAGGAGGTGGAGGAGGATGAGGATGAAGCAGGTTCACAGCGGGGTGGCACCCGACACAGCTCAGGCCCATCACTGGTGCGTGGCTGGGGGATACGGAGGACGATGACGATCGCCTCCCACAGAGGACAGCTTGTCCTTACCTCTGGGAGCCTGGCACACATGAGCGACTACATGCTGCAGTGCCTGCGCAACGACAGCAGAGTTGCCCACATTTTAACGTGTGCGGACTACTGGGTTGCCACCCTGCTGGATCCCCGGTACAAAGACAATGTGCCCACATTACTTCCTGCACTGGAGCGTGATAGGAAGATGCGCGAGTACAAGCGCACGCTGGTAGAGGCGCTCCTGAGAGCATTCCCAAATGTCACAGGGGAACAGGTGGAAGCCCAAGGCGAAGGCAGAGGAGGAGCATGAGGTCGCCAACGCAGCTGTGTCACGGCAAGCTCCTCTGAGGGCAGGGTTAGCATGGCAGAAATGTGGAAAAGTTTTGTCTCCACGCCACAGCTAACTGCACCACCACCTGATACGGAACGTGTTAGCAGGAGGCAGCATTTCACTAACATGGTTGAACAGTACGTCTGCACACCCCTCCACGTACTGACTGATGGTTCGGCCCCATTCAACTTCTGGGTCTCCAAATTGGCCACGTGGCCAGAGTTAGTATTTTATGCCTTGGAGGTGCTGGCCTGCCCAGCGGCCAGCGTTTTGTCTGAACGTGTATTCAGCACAGCAGGGGGCGTCATTACTGACAAACGCAGCCGCCTGTCCACAGCCAACGTGGACAAACTGACGTTTATAAAAATGAACCAGGCATGGATCCCACAGGACCTGTCCCTCCCTTGTGCAGAATAGACATTTATAACTGCCTCCCCCTCAACCATGTATTCTTGTACTCCGGGGCACTTCTTTATTGAATACTAATTTTTTTAACTTTACCATGATTTTGCGGTGCAACCCAAAGTTGAATGAACCTCTCCTCTGTCTGGGTGGTGGGGCCGAAATAACTGAAAGTGGCCTTCTCCAGTGGTGGTTGATATGACGCATGATTCCTTGCTGTGGGACCTCTCTCCTCTGTCTGGGTGCTGGGCCTAAATAACTGAAAGTGGCCTTCTCCAGTGGTGGTTGATATGACGCATGATTCCTTGCTATGGGACCTCTGTCCTCTGTCTGGGTGCTGGGCCTAAATAACTGAAAGTGGCCTTCTCCAGTGGTGGTTGATATGACGCATGATTCCTTGCTATGGGACCTCTGTCCTCTGTCTGGGTGCTGGGCTGAAATAACTGAGAGTGGCCTTCTCCGGTGGTGGTTGATATGACGCATGATTCCTTGCTGTGGGACCTCTCTCCTCTATCTGGGTGCTGGGGCCAATATAACTGAAAGTGGCCTTCTCCAGTGGTGGGTGATATGACGCATGATTCCTTGCTGTGGAACCTGTATCCTCGGTCTGGGTGCTGTGCCGAAATAACTGAAAGTGGCCTTCTCCAGTGGTGGGTGAAATGACGCATGATTCCTTGCTGTGGGACCTCTCTCCTCTGACTGGGTGCTGGGCCGAAATAACTGAAAGTGGCCTTTTCCAGTGGTGGTTGATATTACGCATGATTCCTTGCCGTGGGACCTCTCCCCTCTGTCTGGGTGCTGGGCTTAAATAACTGAGAGTGGCCTTCTCCGGTGGTGATTGATATGACGCATGATTCCTTGCTTTGGGACCTCTCTCCTCTATCTGGGTGCTGGGGCCGAAATGATTTAAAGTGGTCTTCTCCAGTGGTGGGTGATATGACGCATGATTCCTTGCTGTGGGACCACTCTCCTCTGACTGGGTGCTGGGGCCGAAATAACTGAAAGTGGCCTTCTCCAGTGGTGGGTGATATGACGCATGATTCCTTGCTGTGGGACCTCTCTCCTCTATCTGGGTGCTGGGGCCTAAATAACTGAAAATGGCCTTTCCCAGTGGTGGGTGATATGACGCATGATTCCTTGCTGTGGGACCTCTCTCCTCTATCTGGGTGTTGGGGACGAAATCACTGAAAGTGGCCTTCTCCAGTGGTGGGTGATATGACGCATGATTCCTTGCTTTGGAACCTGTATTCTCGGTCTGGGTGCTGTGCCGAAATAACTGAAAGTGGCCTTCTCCAGTGGTGGGTGATATGACGCATGATTCCTTGCTGTGAGACCTCTCTCCTCGGTCTGGGTGCTGGCCGAAATAACTGAGAGTGGCCTTCTCCGGTGGTGGGTGATATGACGCATGATTCCTTGCTGTGGGACCTCTCTCCTCTGACTGGGTGCTGGGCCGAAATAACTGAAAGTGGCCTTCTCCAGTGGTGGGTGATATGACGCATGATTCCTTGCTGTGGGACCTCTCTCCTCTGTCTGTGTGCTGGGGCCGAAATATCTGAAAGTGGCCTTCTCCAGTGTTGAGTGATATGACGCATGATTCCTTGCAGTGGGACCTGTCTCCAATTGATATTGGTTAAATTTTATTTATTTTATTTTAATTCATTTCCCTATCCACATTTGTTTGCAGGGAATTTACCCACATTTTGCTGCCTTTGGCAGCCCTCTAGCCCGTTCCTGGACTATTTTACAGCCTTTTTAGTGCCTAAAAGTTCTGGTCCCCATTGACTTCAATGGGGTTCGGGTTCGGGATAAAGTTCGGGTCGAGTTCGGATCCCGAACCCGAACATTTTCGGGAAGTTCGGCCGAACTTCTCGAACCCGAACATCCAGGTGTTCGCTCATCTCTACTAAAGATCTAAAATTCATCTGTTCCATTGGTGGGTGACATTAACCCATTTTTGCCGGTGAAAAAACCCTGCTCTGCATTGCTGGCAGGGAACTAAATTTTGTAAAAACGTCTGTTACTTCGGTGGGTGACTGCAAAAAGTGAGGAGAGCGTCAAATAAGGGACGTGGCCCTGGTTGTGATGCTGCTGGTGTTGGAGCACCTGTTGCAGGGAGAGGACGTGGTCAATCTGTGCCAGCTACACGTCAAAATGAAACACCTTCCTCAGGTGCGCGTAGACGACAGAGCCTTCAGCGTTATTTAGTAGGCCCGAATGCCGCTCTACGAATGGTGAGGCCAGAACAAGTAAATTCGCTATTAGATTGGGTGGCTGACAGTGCCTCCAGTACCTTCACATTGTCTCCCAACCGGTCGCCTGCTGAAAGCTCACAGTTGGCATCTGCAGGCCATGGGCATCTATCTTGCAAATCAGCCAAGCAGTCTGAGCCCCAAGTCATGCAGCAGGCTCTTATACTCTTTGATGACTCTGCTGGCAGGGATTCCCTGGGCCATCCACATAGCCCTTCCCCAGAAGTGAGAGATTGAGTGCACCGATGCCCAGCCACTAATGTTTTGGGATGAGGACATGGGAAGACCACCGCAGCACATCTCTGATGACGAAACACAGGTGCCAACTGCTGCAGCTTTCTGCAGTGTGCAGACCAACAAGGATGGCAGGGGTGAAGACTGGGTGGAAGATGATGAGGAGAACAATGAGGTCCTAGACCCCACAATAGATTCCTTAAATCCATATGTTTCGTTGTGGTTGAAAAAAATCATATTTATTTAACCAGACATTTCCTTTGCGGCCTGTACTGCCTTTCTGATAGTAAAATTCACTCCTTAAATCCATGTGTATTGTTGTGGTTCAAAAAATCATATTTATTAAGCCAGAAATTACCTTTGTGTCTGTACTGCATTTCTGATAGTAAAATATACTCCTTAAATCCATGTGTTTCATTTTGGGTGAAAAATCAAATTTTTTAAGCTAGAAATTACCTTTGCGGCCTGTACTGCATATCTGACAGTCAGGCAAATAAATACAGTCAATTCATCACACGTGGCTCAGATGGTGGGTTCCTGCACCAACACAGGCCAGGTGCACAGTTGTCCAGCCAGGGAACATGTGCAATACACCGTTTTTACACCCCTGAGACGGAAAGATAATTTATCTGTATGTTCATTCTGTGGTTGACCTTCCAACATTGATTTTTTTGGTGGGCGCAATGCAACATCTAATATCAATAATAATAATAATATAATATTTAATCCATCTGTTAGATAGGTGGGCGACAAAAGAATTTTTGTGTGAAGTAAACCTGCACATGTGCCAGGGACATTAATATAGTTAATCCATCTGTGAGTTCAGGGGTTGACATATTCCAATTTTTTGCTGTCAAGTTTCCCTGGACTGCAGAGATGAAAGGGAAATAGATTTCTAAAATCCGCCTATTAAATTGGTGGTTGACATTGAACCATATTTGCCGTATACAAGACCCTGCTGTGCATAGGTGACAGGGACCTAAATTTCTTTAAAACATCTGTTACATTCTTGGTGACATTAACCCATTTTGCCATTAATAAACCCCTTCTCTGCATAGGTGACAGGGACCTAAATTTCTAAAAATCGTCTGTTACATTCTTGGGTGACATTGAACCATTTTTGCCGTATACAAACCCCTGCACTACATATGTGACAGTGACCTACATTTTCAAAAATCAACTGTTCCATTGGTGGGTGACTTTAACCCAGTTTTGCCATGAATAAACCCCTGCTCTGCATAGTGACAGGGACCTTAATTTCTTAAAAACGTCTTTAAAATTTTCGGGAGATTTTAACCCATGTTTTGCCGCATACAAACCCCTGCTCTGCTTAGGTGACAGGGACCTAAATTTCTCAAAATCGTCTGTTCCATTGGTGGGTGACATTAACCCAGTTTTTCTGTGAATAAACCCCTAATCTGCATAGGTGACAGGGACCTAAATTTCTAAAAATCCTATGTTACATTTTTGGGTGACATTGAACCATTTTTGCCGTATACAAACCCCTGCACTGCATAGGTGACAGGGACCTAAATTTTCAAAAATCATCTGTTCCATTGGTGGGTGACTTTAACTCAGTTTTGCCATGAATAAACCCCTGCTCTGCATAGTGACAGGGACCTAAATTTCTAAAACTCCTCTGCTACATTCTTGGGTGACATTGAACCATTTTTGCCGTATACAAACCCCTGCACTGCATAGGTGACAGGGACCTACATTTTCAAAAATCAACTGTTCCATTGGTGGGTGACTTTAACCCAGTTTTGCCATGAATAAACCCCTGCTCTGCATAGTGACAGGGACCTTAATTTCTTAAAAACGTCTTTTATATTCTTGGGATACATTAACCCATGTTTTGCCGCATACAAACCCCTGCTCTGCTTAGGTGACAGGGACCTAAAATTCTCAAAATCGTCTGTTCTATTGGTGGGTGACATTAACCCAGTTTTTCTGTGAATAAACCCCTAATCTGTATAGGTGACAGGGACCTAAATTTCTAAAAATCCTATGTTACATTTTTGGGTGACATTGAACCATTTTTGCCGTATACAAACCCCTGCACTGCATAGGTGACAGGGACCTTATTTTTCAAAAATCATCTGTTCCATTGGTGGGTGACTTTAACCCAGTTTTGCCATGAATAAACCCTGCTCTGCATAGTGACAGGGACCTTAATTTCTTAAAAACGTCTGTTACATTCTTGGGTGACATTAACCCATGTTTTGCTGTATACAAACCCCGCTCTGCATCGGTGACAGGGACCAAAATTCTTAAAAATGGTCTGTTCCATTGGTGGGTAACCTTAACCCAGTTTTGCTGTGAAAAACACCCCTGCTCTGCATAGGTGACAGGAACCTAAATTTCAAAAAAAACGTCTGTTACATTCTTGGGAGACAGTAACTCATGTTTTGCCGCATACAAACCAAAATTCTTAAAAATTGTCTGTTCCATTGGTGGGTAACATTAACTCAGTTTTGCAGAGGATAAACCTCTGCTTTATATAGGTGACAGGGACCTAAATTCCCCCCAAAAAATCGTCTGTTCCACTGGTGGGTGACATTAACCCATTTTTTGCCATATACAGACCTCTGCTCTGCTTAGGTAACAGGGACCTAAATTTCTCAAAATCGTCTGTTCCATTGGTGGGTGACATTAACTCAGTATTTCCGTGAATAAACCCCTGCTCTGCATAGGTGACAGGGAACTAAATTTCTAAAATTTGTCTGTTCCATTGGTGGTTGACAATAACCCACTTTTGCCGGTGAAAAACCCCTGCTCTGCATTGCTGACAGGGAACTAAGTTTAGTAAACGTCTGTTACTGATGCGCGATTACAAGCACATGCTGGTAGACATGCTGCTGATGGCCTTCCCACCTGACAGCCAGGTCTCAGTGGAAGCACAAGGCAAAGGCAGAGGAGGAGGAAGAGTTCGCCAACACAGCTGGGGCACCGCCAGCACCTCAGAAGGCAATGTTAACATGGCCGAAATGTGGAAAAGCTTTATCAGTACTCCACAACAACAGCACCACCAGCTGATTTGGAATGTCTTAGCAGAAGGCAGCATTTCAGCAACATGGTGGAGCAATATTTGTGTACACACCTACACGTACTTATTGATGGGTCTGCCCCATTCAACTTCTGGGTCTCCAAATTGGCACATGGCCTGAGCTTGCCCTTTACACCTTGGAGGTGCTGTCCTGCCCTGCAGCCAGTGTATTATCTGAACATGTGTTTTAGCACGGCAGGGGGAATTATCACCAACAAGCGCAGCCGCCTGTGGACAAGCTCACGTTAATTAAAATGAACCAGGGATGGATCCCACAGGACTTGTCCGCACCTTGTGCAAAATAGACATATATACCAGCCTCACCCAGCCATTGTTATACTCCAGCGCAGTTTCTCTTTATTTTATTTTTTATATTTCACAGAAACCTTTGTACTGGGCATTATCCCAAATACAATTGTTCAAATATGTCTGCACCTATTGGGACCAGACTCTGCCCATAAAGTCATATTAGAGAGGGCACATAGGGCCTTGAGGCCGAAAACTGCATCATCTGAACCACCAAGGGATGTCATTAGTAAGTTCTTAGGTTTTACAGTGAAAGAGGTAGTTTTGTCAATAGCACAGGACACTAAATCCATTGTATGGGATGGCCATGAAGTCCTTATTTTCCAAGACCTAGCCCAATCCATGAAAAAAAGAGGAGCACTAAAACCCTTGACTGGCTGGCTTAGATCACACAGAATAAAAGAGGATCCACTCCTAGTAGATTACCAATGGGAGAATGAAATATCTAAGATTTATGCTCCAGGTACAATCATTCCAATACAACTGCTGTCTCTTTAAATGCACCTATGATCTTATCCTTTCCCTCCCTGGCTTTGCTTACTACAACTAACCCTTTCTTTTCTGCTCCATCTGTCTGGCTCAATTGAGCTTTTGATCTGATCCACACCTTGTCTAAGGGTGTAAAAACACACTATTGTCCACACTTTCCCCATTTCTTCCCCTTCTACCCTATACTCTTCAAAGGAGCAAGTTACATTTAGGAAGCCATATATTTTAAGTTTGGCACTCTGGTTCATAAGTTATAACTAGTGTTGAGCGAACAGTTCGAACATCGTTCGGGTTCGTACCGAATTTTGGGGTGTCCGGGACCCGGACCCGAACCCAGACATTTTCAAAAAAGTTTGGGTTCGGGTTCGGTGTTCGTCGATTACTTCCCGCTTTCTGAAGGGCTGCACAGCAGCCAATCAGCTAGCGTTTTACTTCTTGCCCTAAGAGACCATCACAGCCATGCCTACTAATGGCATGGCTGTGATTGGCCAAGTGCAGCATCTGACCCAGCCTCTATTTAAGCTGGAGTCACGTAGCGCCGAACGTCACACTGCTCTGACTAGTGTAGGGAGAGGATGCAGCTGCTGTGTTAGGGCAAGATTAGGAAGGGATTAAATTAGCCAAAACACTTAATGAAGTGATCGATCAACAGCTGAGAATCATTGAACTTCTGCTAGTTACTTGCTCACTGGTTTTTAGGCTGCACAGAGCGTTTTTCTGTCACTTATTTTCTGGGTTGATCGGCGGCCATTTTGTGACTTGTGGTGCACCAGAAGCTGCCACCAAGTCCATCAATCCATCAATACTAGTTTTTTTGCTATATCCTACATCAGGGGCTTGGCTGTGCTAATTGTCACCCCTAGAAACTCAGGAGAGCAATTTCTATATTTTATTAAGGGGTTAAATACAATTGCCCAAATACCAATCCCCTAAATCTGGTGTCCCAGCTTTGGCTAGACAAGTATAATACTGTCTGATGTCTGGCAAAGGATAGATTATTTTCTGGGGTGAAATTAACCTGCCAATATAGCAACACCCTGAATCTGGTGTCCAAGCAGTTGCAGGCCAGATTTCATAGTTTTCGCTTACACATATATTTTGTTCTGGGGTGAAATTAACCTGCCAATATAGCAATACCCTGAATCTGGTGTCCAAGCAGTTGTAGACCATATTTTATAGTATCAGCTTACACACATATTTTGTTCTGGGGTGAAATTAACCTGCCAATATAGCAATACCCTGAATCTGGTGTCCAAGCAGTTGCAGGCCAGATTTCATAGTGTCCGCTTACACATATATTTTGTTCTGGGGTGAAATTAACCTGCCAATATAGCAATACCCTGGATCTGTTGTCCAAGCAGTTGCAGGCCAGATTTCCTAGTATCCGCTGTGGGGGGGTTAGCTCTGGTCTCGAGGATCGTTCACACACAGATTGTCGTCCACCGCAGCTTTAGGGGCCAAACATCGCTTTATTGTCCCAGCATCAACATAAATAAATCAAAACAAACACCTGCCCGGCTGGGCTCTAACTCAACACAGTGTATCCCTGACTCACCTAAGTCACTGTTCACACACACGGCACCCATGCGGCTTTCCCAGCCCAATGTCCATCAGCCTCCTGGCTGTTACCTCACCGGTGTCTTTTGGGGGTTGTGGTCCAGTCCTCCGCCCGACGCTAACCATGCGACCCTTATCCCTAGGCGTCGCGGGACCCCCCAAACTTCAGGCTACTCCCAGCCTCGTGGTCTCTCAGTGCTCCCAGCTCAGACCACACACAGAACCACTCCAGGCTTCTGTACCACACAAGACACACCCATCTCACTGTGAGGACAGCTTTATGCTCTGTTGATTGTGGCACCTGTTGCTGCCTCAGGCCTGCCCACTGATGGGAAAGAGATGGATAATCCTGCCATTCCTCTCTTCTATCAGCCATGAGGCCTGTCACTGCCTCACATATCCCCCCTTTGTTCAACCCCGTAGAGGTGAACACTAGCATCCAACCAAGATGCTCGTGAGAGGGCATTGTCCTGGCCTACCGTCTTCCCCTTATTCTGCCAGACCCAGGCCAATAGCGCTTGGTTTGTCACCCGCATGAGTTTAGTACGGTGCAGATAAGGCCTATGGGATTTTCTTGCCCATCTCATGACCCGGTACTCTCTTTCACGAGTGAGGATGATGCACTTTCGCACCCATGGCCTCTCTCTTTTCGTTTTTCTTTTTCTCTCCACATCTGGCATCAGCACATGCTCCTCATGTCCTTTCTTGGACTGCTGCAACTCCCGACTGAACTGTTCCCCCTCTGCGGCCGACTCTTCTTCAGCCTTATCTTTGGTCTTGGGAACATCCGAGGATTTCTCCCACTCCAACTCATCAGCCTCAGCTTCTTCAGCCTTTGAGTCTTTTTTGGAGTCTTCAGTCACTTTGATAGCCTTTTCATCCTTCTCGGACACAGCATCACATACTTGCATTCTTAGTTCCTCCTCCTCTTTCTCGTCGAGGTTAGAGGTACTTGGGACATCAGAGTCCGTATCAGACTCATCATCTTCTGGCAATCCCTCCAGAGGTTCACCCTGGAAACTGTTCTCCACTCGTGCAGGCTCTACGATAGCCACCTCATAGCAGTAGACAGCATCTTTATGGTGGGCGTCAGTCCCCTCGTATTTCTTTCTTCCCCAGCAGAATGCTGGCTGAAGTAATCTCTTGCATAACCAAGTCTTGGCTACACACCGCCACGGGTATCTTGGCTTCTGCATCCACCTCAGCACCATCATCTGGTTCAGCAGATACATCTTCCATCTTCTTCTCTGCCTCGGCTGGCACCACAGCGCCACCACCTCCAGACCCATTCTTAACGGGCTCTGACTTCTTGGCATCTTTTAGAGGATCTTCCTCTTCAGGCATCTCATTTTCTTCCACCTGCTGCGCAGGAGCATGCAGAGACTTCTCCAACTCATTGACTTCATCTTTTGAGCTCCTGAGATCTTCCATCTCTGCTCTGAGTTGCTTGTTCAGCCTCTCCAATTCATCTCGCTCCTTAAGCGCTTTTTCAAGGGCTCTAGCCAAGGAGTGGGCCTTGGTCTTCTTTAATTTTTCCCACCAGCTTGTTAGCAGCGCCCCACTCTTGGGCCTTCTGTTCTAGCTGCTCTTCACTCTGTTCTGGTGTAACAGCTGTTGTAGGAGTACCACCATTCTTCCTTAGACACTCTGTGGGATTTCCACCCAGGGACTCTTCAAGCCCATTGTTGAGGTCTACTATAGACTTTTGTGTCTTTCTGGAGTCTTTTCCCTTCCCCAGGACACCAGGCGGTAGACCCTTCAGTTCACTCATCTTTTCCGGGTCTCCTCTTTGACCCTTCTGCAGCCTTCTTCGGTGACTCCGTGAGGACAGCTAGTCCCTTCTCTATCGTATCTAGGGACCGTGTGGCGAGAGTGAGATCAGCCTCCTGTTTGCAGCTGTACTGTCCTGTCAGGTCAAGTAAGACTGTCTGCATATGAGCTTCAGACACTAGGCTGACGTCACCCGACTGAACTCTCGTCTCGTCACATATAACTGTCACCTGGTCGCTACTAGTAACCACTTTAGTTTCGCAAGTCCTCGACATGGCAGCCTCTCTCTCTGAAATGCTATCGGTCACAGAACATGCGTTATATATACCGCTCGTGTCATTCTCAATCCTGTCCTCTAGGGGCACCGATGAGCTAATCCCCACCTGGGACATTTTATTAACCATAGAAACCTGTGGAGACTGCATATCCACTTCTAGTACGTGTGGTATACCCTCTAGGACTGCCCCATGTATTTGCACATTTTTCACAGTGGTTGCCCTCAGTTGTGAGCTCTCAACATCAATTAGCATTTGTATACCATCCACATTTCTACCAACAGGGGAGCTTCTTCCCCAATCTCAGGCTGCAAAGGGAAGGACTGTCATCATCCTCATCACTTCTTGCACATACATCCACATTATTATTATACGTTTCAACAAACTCTGCACCTTCACTTGCCACCGTGTCTGCACAATTGTTTCTAATGGTCATTTCACTTAAACCATTGCTTTCTATATGCATTTCCCTTACACCTTCATTTAAAGGGACAGGTACAGGTTCTGTAGGAGCTTCATCACTTTCTACAGAAGTGTCTCCATTGCCCCACATTATGTCATGCATGAGCCTATTTGCAACATCAAGTCCATCAGTCTCTGTTCCCACCATGGTCTCACCCTCCGTGAGGACCACTGGATAGTCCACAGGATTCACATAATTGTCCCGGACAGACATCATTCTACCTCTTACCCAGGCTAGCATGGGATCTCTGATTTTCGCCATCCCAAATCTAGCCTTGGTCAAAGGCACTTTAGACAACACATTGACCTTCTCCCCTGCAGATTCCTGCGAGAGAGCCACTGCAACAGGCTTACCCGCCTGTTCAGACACAGCAGTTTTCCCATAGTCACTAATTTTTGAGAAATTTTCACGCCGCAGCGCTTTATCACTCACCGGCCCGGCAGGTAGCAACTGCCGCCGGCTCACTGTCACTGGGTCTGCCACAAAATTATCAACAGGAACAGTCTTACCAATTGTTGTCAGTGACTCAGCACTCATGGAAGATAAGGGTAGTCCAGGTATATCTCCAGCACGGTCACCACCCTTCTCCTCAATGCAGTAGTTGCCACAGGAGACGCCTTGGACTTGTCTCCTGTCTTTTTCCGGACAGACATTCCAGCCGCACTCTTTTGGATTCTGTGCACAGTCGCAGGAAAAATAGGCACTCCTGAGAAACGCACCGCTCTCCGCCTCTTTGTCTTCCCGACGGTTGCCCTTGGCAACGGCATACTTCTGCTTGTCCTCCGGAACACCAACTGCAGAACTTAAAGTACTCCCGCCATACCATATCTGCCAAAATAAGGGAAAATCCTTGCCCAGTATGAATTCTAGCCTCAGGGTCTCACATTTCAACAGCTCCCACTGCACAGAGCCATAGTCCGTCACAAAGGTCAGTGACACCTTAGTTTTTGTCTCTGGACCTCTTGTTACAAAGTCCAGAATTTCGGGCAGGACCCGAGACACTTGCTGGCGGGAGTCTAGTATAACCCCCAAAGGGATCCCCCCGATCACCATCTCGCAGGACTTTTCCCACGGGTTCCACCATGTTGCAGCCATTTTGACAGGCAGCTTCTTTTATTGTTCTTCTGGCCCTTTAAATCCGCACACAGCTTGCACCACAGAAAAAAACAGTCCACAGTCGCATGAGCAGCACTTGCTCCGCTAGACAAAAACAGGCTTCCGGCCCTTTAAATCACTCCACAGCAAAACAGCAATTCCTTGGCAACATTCACAGCACCTGCTCTTCTCAGTCAGGTCGTTGACCCCAGCAACACTTTGCCTTTTTTCAGCAGGGACGACTGCCCGCATCCGACACCAAATGTGGGGGGTTAGCTCTGGTCTCGAGGATCGTTCACACACAGATTGTCGTCCACCGCAGCTTTAGGGGCCAAACATCGCTTTATTGTCCCAGCATCAACATAAATAAATCAAAACAAACACCTGCCCGGCTGGGCTCTAACTCAACACAGTGTATCCCTGACTCACCTAAGTCACTGTTCACACACACGGCACCCATGCGGCTTTCCCAGCCCAATGTCCATCAGCCTCCTGGCTGTTACCTCACCGGTGTCTTTTGGGGGGGGGTTGTGGTCCAGTCCTCCGCCCGACGCTAACCATGCGACCCTTATCCCTAGGCGTCGCGGGACCCCCCAAACTTCAGGCTACTCCCAGCCTCGTGGTCTCTCAGTGCTCCCAGCTCAGACCACACACAGAACCACTCCAGGCTTCTGTACCACACAAGACACACCCATCTCACTGTGAGGACAGCTTTATGCTCTGTTGATTGTGGCACCTGTTGCTGCCTCAGGCCTGCCCACTGATGGGAAAGAGATGGATAATCCTGCCATTCCTCTCTTCTATCAGCCATGAGGCCTGTCACTGCCTCACACCGCTTACACATATATTTTGTTCTGGGGTGAAATTAACCTGCCAATATAGCAATACCCTAAATCTGGTGTCCAAGCAGTTGCAGGCCAGATTTCATAGTATCTGCTTACACATATATTTTGTTCTGGGGTGAAATTAACTTGCCAATATAGCAATACCCTGATTCTGGTGTCCAAGCAGTTGCAGGCCAGATTTCATAGTGTCCGCTTACACATATATTTTGTTCTGGGGTGAAATTAACCTGCCAATATAGCAATACCCTGAATCTGGTGTCCAAGAAGTTGCAGGCCAGATTCCCTAGTATCCGCTTACACATATATTTTGTTCTGGGGTGAAATTAACCTGCCAATATAGCAATACCCTGAATCTGGTGTCCAAGCAGTTGCAGGCCAGATTTCATAGTGTCCGCTTACACATATATTTTGTTCTGGGGTGAAATTAACCTGCCAATATAGCAATACCTTGAATCTGGTGTCCAAGCAGTTGCAGGCCAGATTTCATAGTGTCCGCTTACACATATATTTTGTTCTGGGGTGAAATTAACCTGCCAATATAGCAATACCCTGAATCTGGTGTCCAAGCAGTTGCAGGCCAGATTTCATAGTGTCCGCTACACATATATTTTGTTCTGGGGTGAAATTAACCTGCCAATATAGCAATACCCTGGATCTGGTGTCCAAGCAGTTGCAGGCCAGATTTCATAGTGTCCGCTTACACATATATTTTGTTCTGGGGTGAAATTAACCTGCCAATATAGCAATACCCTGAATCTGGTGTCCAAGCAGTTGCAGGCCATACTTTATAGTGTCCACTTACTCATATATTTTGTTCTGGGGTGAAATTAACCTGCCAATATAGCAATACCCTGAATCTGGTGTCCAAGCAGTTGCAGGCCAGATTTCATAGTGTCCGATTACACATATATTTTGTTCTGGGGTGAAATTAACCTGCCAATATATCAATATTCTGAATCTGGTGTCCAAGCAGTTGCAGGACAGATTTCATAGTATCTGCTTACACATATATTTTGTTCTGGGGTGAAATTAACCTGCCAATATAGCAATACCCTGAATCTGGTGTCCAAGCAGTTGCAGGCCAGATTTCCTAGTATCCGCTTACACATATATTTTGTTCTGGGGTGAAATTAACCTGCCAATATAGCAATACCCTGAATCTGGTGTCCAAGCAGTTGCAGGCCAGATTTCATAGTTTCCACTTACACATATATTTTGTTCTGGGGTAAAATTAACCTGCCAATATAGCAATACCCTGAATCTGTTGTCCAAGTAGTTGCAGGCCAATTGTAAATCTGTCCATAAAAGGATACCTTTCATCCAGGGCCTAAATACTAGCCCTAAAAGAGATATTCCCCTAAATCAGTGGTTACTGCTGTGCCTGGATTAGTGTAATATGCTACATAAATAAATAGGCAGATAGTGTTAGGTGCCTGTAAAAAAAGGCCTAAATTTGAAATCAATGCATTGGGCCAAATATTTTTTTCCTTATTGCGGTGCTTGGTGAACGGTAACAATGAGGAAAACATCTAGTAAGGGAAGCAGACGCGGTCGTGGTGGTGTTAGTGTACCCTCTGGTGCTGGGAGAGGACGTGGCCATTCTGCCACAGCCACACGTCCTAGTGAACCAACTACCTCAGGTTCCAGTACCCGCCAGAATTTACAGCGATATTTGGTGGGGCCCAATGCCGTTCTAAGGATGGTAAGGCCTGAGCAGGTACAGGCGCTAGTCAATTGGGTTGCCGACAGTGGACCCAGCATGTTCACAACATTATCTCCCACCCAGTCTTCTGCAGAAAGCACACAGGTGGCACCTGAAAACCAAGCCCATCAGTCTGTCACATCACCCCCGTGCATATCAGGGAAACTGTCAGAGCCTCAAGTTATGCAGCAGTCTCTTATGCTGTTTGAAGACTCTGCTGGCAGGGTTTCCCAAGGAAATCCACCTAGCCCTTCCCCAGTGGTGGAAGACATAGAATGCACTGATGCACAACCACTGATGTTTCCTGATGATGAGGACATGGGAATACCACCTCATCGGAGTCCACATGTCTCTGATGATGACGAAACACAGGTGCCAACTGCTGCGTCTTTCTGCAGTGTGCAGACCGAACAGGAGGTCAGGGAGGAAGACTGTGTGGAAGACGATGCAGGGGACGATGAGGTCCTAGACCCCACATGGAATGAAGGTCGTGCCACTGACTTTCATAGTTCAGAGGAAGAGGCAGTGGTGAGACCAAGCCAACAGCGTAGCAAAAGAGGGAGCAGGGGGCAAAAGAAGAACAGCCGCCGCCAAGAGAGTTCGCCTGATACTGGCCACCGCCACCAGGGAACGAGCACCCCAAAGGCAGCTTCAAGGAGTTTCCTGGCATGGCACTTCTTTAAACAATGTGCTGACGACAAGACCCGAGTGGTTTTCACGCTGTGCCATCAGATCCTGAAGCGAGGCATTAACGTTCTGAACCTTAGCACAACCTGCATGACCAGGCATCTACATGCAAAGCATGAACTGCAGTGGAGTAAACACCTTAAAAGCAAGGAACTCAGTCAGGCTCCCCCTGCTCCCTCTTCTGCTGCTGCCTCGGCCTCTTCCTCCGCCTCGGGAGGAACGTTGGCACCTGCCGCCCACCAAACAGAGGATGTGCCACCGACACCACCACCTGCGTCACCAAGCATCTCCACCATGTCACACGACAGCGTTCAGCTCTCCATCTCACAAACCTTGGAGAGAAAGCGTAAATTCCCACCTAGCCACCCTCGAGCCCTGGGCCAGAATGCCAGCATTTCTAAACTACTGGCCTTTGAAATGCTGTTATTCAGGCTGGTGAACACAGACAGCTTCAAACAGCTGATGTCCATGGCTGTCCCACAGTATGTTGTCCCCAGCCACCACTACTTCTCCAAGACAGCCATGCCTTCCCTGCACAACCAAGTATCCGATAAAATCAAGTGTGCACTGCACAACGCCATCTGTGGCAAGGTCCACCTAACCACAGATACTACTGGGTTGCCACCCTGCTGGATCCCCGGTACAAAGACAATGTGCCCACCTTACTTCCTGCACTGGAGCGTGATAGGAAGATGCGCGAGTACAAGCGCACGCTGGTAGACGCGCTCCTGAGAGCATTCCCAAATGTCACAGGGGAACAGGTGGAAGCCCAAAGCGAAGGCAGAGGAGGAGCAAGAGGTCGCCAACGCAGCAGTGTCACGGCCAGCTCTTCTGAGGGCAGGGTTAGCATGGCAGAAATGTGGAAAAGTTTTGTCTCCACGCCACAGCTAACTGCACAACCACCTGATACGGAACGTGTTAGCAGGAGGCAGCATTTCACTAACATGGTTGAACAGTACGTCTGCACACCCCTCCACGTACTGACTGATGGTTCGGCCTGCCCGGCGGCCAGCGTTTTGTCTGAACGTGTATTCAGCACGGCAGGGGGCGTCATTACTGACAAACGCAGCCGCCTGTCCACAGCCAACGTGGACAAGCTGACGTTTATAAAAATGAACCAGGCATGGATCCCACAGGACCTGTGCCTCCCTTGTGCAGAATAGACATTTATAACTGCCTCCCCATCAACCATGTATTCTTGTACTCCGGGCACTTCTTTATTGAATCCTCATTTTTTAACTTTACCATGATCTTGCGGTGCAACCCAAAGTTGAATGAACCTCTCCTCTGTCTGGGTGGTGGGGCCGAAATAAATGAGAGTGGCCTTCTCCGTTGGTGGTTGATATGAGGCATGATTCCTTGCTGTGGGACCTCTCTCCTCTGTCTGGGTGCTGGGCCGAAATAAATGAGAGTGGCCTTCTCCGGTGGTGGTTGATATGACGCATGATTCCTTGCTGTGGGACCTCTCTCCTCTGTCTGGGTGCTGGGCCAAAATAAATGAGAGTGGCCTTCTCCGTTGGTGGTTGATATGAGGCATGATTCCTTGCTGTGGGACCTCTCTCCTCTGTCTGGGTGCTGGGCCGAAATAAATGAGAGTGGCCTTCTCCTTTGGTGGTTGATATGAGGCATGATTCCTTGCTGTGGGACCTCTCTCCTCTGTCTGGGTGCTGGGCCGAAATAAATGAGAGTGGCCTTCTCCGTTGGTCGTTAATATGATGCATGATTCCTTGCTGTGGGACCTCTCTCCTCTTTCTGGGTGCTGGGCCGAAATAAATGAGAGTGGCTTTCTCCAGTGGTGGTTGATATGACGCATGATTCCTTGCTGTGGGACCCCTCTCCTCTGTCTGGGTGCTGGGCCGAAATAAATGAGAGTGGCCTTTTCCGTTGGTGGTTGATATGAGGCATGATTCCTTGCTGTGGGACCTCTCTCCTCTGTCTGGGTGCTGGGCCGAAATAAATGAGAGTGGCCTTCTCCGGTGGTGGTTGATATGACGCATGATTCCTTGCTGTGGGACCTGTATCCTCTGTCTGGGTGCTGGTCCGAAATAAATGAGAGTAGCCTTCTCCAGTGGTGGGTGATATGACGCATGATTCCTTGCTGTGGGACCTGTATCCTCTGTCTGGGTGCTGGTCCGAAATAAATGAGAGTGGCCTTCTCCAGTGGTGGGTGATATGACGCATGATTCCTTGCTGTGGGACCTCTCTCCAATTGATATTGGTTAATTTTTATTTATTTTATTTAAAGCCCTCTAGCCCTTTCCTGAACTATTTTACTGCCTTTTTAGTGCCTAAAAATTCGGGTCCCCATTGACTTCAATGGGGTTCGGGTTCGGGATAAAGTTCGGGTCGAGTTCGAATCCCGAACCCGAACATTTTCGGGAAGTTCGGCCGAACTTCTCGAACCCGAACATCCAGGTGTTCGCTCATCTCTATTCATAACCTGTTTTCGCCCAGGAAGGCTGAGTATACATATTCTATCTCAATGCTCAAGGATCTATTGCTAAGAACAATCGCTCTATTCTTTTGACCAACCATTTTATTATGGCTAATCTGAAAAATCTGTGAAAGGCTTTAAATCACCCTCCAAGAGGTGCCAAATCTTTTCACATTTGAAGAGGAGGGGTTGCTCTGCCCTCCTCTTGCAGGAAACCGACTTTAGCTTTAACTACTACTCGAACCTCTCCCATTCACACTGCCAAACATGGTTCCATTGTGGATTAGACTCGTAGGCCTCCTAGGGTATAAGTGTTGGCTTCAGCAAAGGGCCATCATTTCAATACTGTAACCATATCCAAGAGACCGAGGGAAGATATATACTATTGAAGGGCAAAATAGCCAATCAGACATATACGTTCATTAACATCTATGCCCCCAATGTGAATCAAAATGCTCGGTTTAATGTTCTCTTCCCAATTATAGAGTCTTTTAGTGAAGGTGTGGTCGTCATGGGAGGAGATTTTAATATTACGATAGAACCTCAATTAGATTAATCCTCTCAAAAATCATCTTTGCTCACAAAGCCCTCAAATCTATATGCAGAAAGTTACAAACCATTCACCTGGTAGATGCCTGGAGGATGCTGAATCCCTCCTGTGGTGACTACACCTTCTTTTCTAATGTGCATAGATCCTATTAAAGATTGGACTACCTGTTCATTTCTAAGGAACATTTACAACTGTGCCAGGAAGCCCAAATTGGCTCTATTAACATATCAGACCATTCTTTTGTGCTTTTAAAGGTCTCCACACCCCATCCAGCTCAACCAGCTTTTTAGTGGCAGCTTAATGAACAATTGATATCTACTGATGCCCTGAAAGAGCAGGTATATAAGCTGCTCAGCGAATACTTTTTACTAAACTCCCTCCCAGAGACCAGCCCCAATGTGCTCTGGGATGCTCACAAAGCCTTCATAAGAGGCCAATTCATCAATATAGGAGCCCGACTTAAGAAAGAAAGGGCGGCCCGGGTGGATGCTCTCTTAGCTGAGATACATAAACTGGAACTCCTCCACAAACAATCCATATCTGACTCTCATTTAACCCAACTGACAGAACTTAGGACAGAGCTTAAAAATCTTCTAAACACAGCCTCTGCTAAATATTATCTACACTCTCAATTCAAGTACTTTGCTCACAGTAATAAAGCCATATCAAATAGAGGAAAGCTCATAATTACATCTGTAATACAATCCACAAACCATGTGGAGGTATTGCAATCAAAACAAAAGAGATAGCCCATCAATTCCAAAATTTTTACCTTGCACTATATAACATCCCTCACCACAACCCGGAGATGGACCCAACCTCACCCTTGAGCCCCATTCGTATCTTCCTCCAGTCATTAACACTCCCTAAACTAGATAATACCCACAGGGACTCCCTACAAACCCCTTTCACTGAGGAGGAACTTTTGGCAGCCATAAAAAGTTTTCCAAAAGGGAAGGCTCCGGGACCTGATGGCCTTCCAGCACTATGTTATCACACTTTCAGTAAATCCATACTTCCCCACTAATTGGCAATTTGTAATCAGCCACTACAGGGATTCCCTCTTACTATAGATATGATTAGGGAACACATAACAATCCTACCAAAGGAAGGTAAAGATCCAGCGCATTGTGCAAATTATAGACCCATCTCATTATTAAACCTGGACTTAAAACTGCTATCAAAAATGTTAGCCACCCGCCTATCTACCTATTTACCTTTCCTGATACATAGATATCAGATGGGGTTTAGAAAGGGGAGGGAGGGCCGAGATAACACAGCAAGAATTTTAAATGTGTTATTTTTTTTTGCCAAAAAAACACTCCCATCCCCTAGCCTTCCTGATCACAGATGCCAAGAAGGCTTTTTTGATAAAATTGGGATTTTATGCCACTTAACCTGGAAAAATTTGGCCTCCCAGACCCTTTTGTAAAGGCGATCTTCTCTATGTATACTAATGCCTCAGTCGCCATAGTAGTGAATGATACCCTGTCCTCCCCGTTCCCTATCAGGAATGGTACTAGATAGGGCTGCCCCATCTCCCCTCTATTCTTTGTTCTAATCATGGAACTGCTGCTCCAAGCCATTAGACAAGATGAAAGGATCAGGGGTCTCAGGTTGGCCTCCAAGGAGCATAAAGTAGCCGCTTTTGTGGACGATCTTTTGATTATAACCTCAAACCCTGAGATCTCCCTACCCATCATCTATGACTTGCTGGAGAGGTGTAGCCCCTTATCTAACTTTAAGATTAACATGAAAAAATCACACGTCCTGAGCTTGGGCCTTAAGTCCTCAGTTAGGAAAGACCTGGAGATGAAATCCCCATTTAATTGAAATGCCCCATTCCTGACCTATCTGAGAGTGAAGATAGAATCTGACCCTCAGAGCTTGTTTCACCTTAATTATCTCCCATTATTGAAATCCATACAAGAACAACTTTCCTCACTGCAATTCCTAACACTGTTGTAGTTTGGTCTCAAAAACCTGGTAACATCATTAGTAATTCCTAGATTAAATTACCTTCAACAAGTCCTTCCAATCCTGGTCCCAAGATCATTCTATGCTTCTCTAACTAAGTATTACCACCAATATCTTGTATTTCTAGGGTAAGATGCAAAAAAGGCTTTAAATGTAAGAGAGAATTACCCTATAAAACGTAACTTTTAATATATTATGATAGAGCTAAAAAAAAAACAAGTGATTAATCATAGATTAGTATTCAAAAAACTGGGTCCACATAATAGTCGTACCCGTTACATATGATAATAAAAGTAATGAACCAGATGGACTGTAGTACAATATGATGGTTACCTCAAACAACACATATGGTCATTAATTGGTCAAGGTTCTTCAGTGGAGATAAGTCAGAGCTGGATTAGAGATAGTGGCAACCAACGATGTGAAGAGGCGCATTGGCTGGACACATTGCTACTGTTTAAATACCCGCCACATTTACACGTTACCTCCTATGATGATGAGGTGTGTCGCTTGGGGAAAGACGTCACTTCCGCCGTTTGAACCGCAAGCAAGTGACGTCATATCCACCGTAACAACTACTAACATGTTAAAAGTACAAGTGATCATGGTAAGTGAATGTTTTCAATTATAAGTGGTTGGAGGAAGGCCCGGTATAACCTTAATAAAAGATAGTTGTTATTATTGGAGTCTGAAAAGGAGCGATGCGTCACTTCCGCCCTTTGAGACGCAAATGGTCATCACTTCCACCCAATGGAATACATAATATTCTCCATTAATACAAACAGAATCCTTACTTATACATACATTGGAGCCATTTATAATGAAATATTGCAAATTATTTATTCAAGTTATGTATGAAAGAACAAATAAGGTGTAAATTTATCAGCCAAATGATCAAAAATAGATTTATTAAATACAGGTTGCCATTCAATATAGAATGGGGAGACATTACCGGGGAGATTAAGTGTCCCTCTCTCCTAAGAGTTAATTTCAGGGGATCCCCTAGTAGATAGTGTACCGAATGTGTATGATGACACCAATAATGGCAAGGATATTAGATACAGTTTAAGTTAGGATCCCTGATAGATATAACATGAATCCCTGGATTTTATACAAAAGTAGAGAGGCGATTCAAAGAAAACATGTGAATGATATCTGTTCATTGAATCACAGTGGAGCCACCGTTCGCAGTCGGTGGATCTACTGCGCCTCTTTTTGGAGAATGCGTCTATCCCAGTCACCCCCTCTGGGTGATTTGGGGACGACTTCTATGAACTGGAAGGTGAGTGATCTTGGGTTGCCTCCATGGTGTTCATGAACATGACGGGCTATGGGTTTATCCCGTTGATGTCGAATGTCACCAAGGTGATCACCCACCCTCCGTCTCAATTCCCACATAACCAAATGGGCATGTACATGTACAGAGATAAATGACACCCTCAGTCTTGCAGTTGGCAAAATCCCTCATCACGTAGGACTATCCGTTTGAAATACTCCTGAAATGTTTGGATTCGTATATGAACAGACAAAAAATGCAGTCCGTACCGCACCTAAAGGTACCGCATGGTCTTCGATCCAACCAGGTTCCCTCTTTTTTTGGTGGAACATAATGGCTATGAATTAGTCTGTCTCTGATGAATCTTCCCTTACGGTATGTAACAAGGGGCTTAGGTGGAATCAGGTCCGCAAGGGTGGTATCTGACCTGAGGATACCCCAATATCGTTTAAGAATGTTTAAAACTTGTTGGTTTTGCTCATCATAAGTAGCGATGATGTGAGGGGGATATTTCACCTCATTCTTATTTTTTTTTGGGATAAGGAGGGAGTGTCTATTCTGTTTTAGCGAAAAGTCACATGCATTTCTTAGTGTTTCCCTTGGATATCCTCTTTTGATCAACCGGTGTTCCAAATCCCTAGCCTAGATATTAAGTGATTGAACAGATGAACAATTTCTGCAGACCCGCAGAAACTGTCCCTTAGGGATACCTCTTTTAAGGCTAGGGGGATGATGACTCACCCATCGGAGGAGACTATTCGTTGCAGTGGGTTTTCGGTAAGTCTCCGTATGTAGTGTCCCCTCTTTTTTATAGATGCGAATATCCCAAAAATTTATACTCTGTTCATGACTCCAATAATAACAACTATCTTTTATTATGGTTATACCGGGCCTTCCTCCAACCACTTATAATTGAAAATGTTCACTTACCATGATCACTTGTACTTTTAACATGTTAGTAATTGTTATGGTGAATATGACGTCACTTCCTTGCGGTTCAAACGGCGGAAGTGACGTATTTCCCCATGCGACACACCTCATCATCATAGGAGGTAACGTGTAAATGTAGCGGGTACTTAAACAGTAGCAATGTGTCCAGCCAATGCGCCTCTTCACATCGTTAGTTGCCACTATCTCTAATCCAGCTCTGACTTATGTCCCCTGAAGAACCGATTCTGGGGAAACGCGTCGGGACCAAAATGGTTTCAGGGCATTAACAGGGCCAGCGGTACAGGGTTTAACCACCGAGAAGTCGGGTCGCCACTTTTGGGGCGGGTGCTCTGCTTTTATGCAGGGATAGCGCGCAGGGTGACCCTAGGGTAAGCTTATCCCGACTATCAAGAACTTCCGGTGTACTGACCCTGAAATCCTCTCCACATAAAGAGTCCTTTGGTTACGGGTTCCGTGAGTAAACCAAAAATCATGTTCTCCTTGACCAATTAATGACCATATGTGTTGCTTGAGGTAACCATCATGTTGCACTACAGTCCGTCTGGGTCATTACTTTTGTTATCATATATAACGGGTACCACTATTATGTGTACCCTATTTTTTGAATACTAATCTTTGATTTTTCATAAAATATTAAAAGTTACGTTTTATAGGGTAATTCTCTCTTACATTTAAAGCCTTTTTTGCACCTTACCCTAGAAATACAATATATTGGTTGTATAACTAATGATTTAATGGCAGGTTACTTGAAGGGAATCTATTGATACTGAATTCTGGTTACATGAGGCAAGAGAGGTTTTTTCTGAACGAGAAGGCGAAAATCAAATAGGTAGCACTCCAACACTAAAATCCCTATTTCAAGAATTATTAGAGGAATATAGTAGTAACATTCGTTCTTGGTGGGAGTTACATTCCCTAGAAAATTACATAAAAAATAAAATTGTTCCAAAGGGATTACGGGTACAACTAACTCCAGCTGAACGGTCCAGATCCAGCTCCCTCTTGAATAAATGGGAGCAGGAATCACTGGACAGTTCATTACTTTTTATGCAAATTTTGCTGGATGAAGAACACGTTATCTTTAACAACTCCACCAATCGGTTGAACACCCTCATCGAATCGGTCCTTAAACATAAGACCGACACCGACTTTACCCGAAGTGAATCTAATTTGCAGTCCAATATTGAACGCTATTAGTCCACACTAAAGGACCGCAAACATAGACAGTTCATTCGGGACCTCGGTGAATTTAGAGAAAAAAATGGGTTTTCAACTTTCAATCAAAAGCGACCCCCCTTTCCAACCAATCTCTTGAGTCCTCCAATACGGATATTGACTCATCTGACACGGAATGAGCACTCCCTGGTAAAAGGGGGATGGTACAGAACAGAGGTAGAGGTGGAAGAAAATGGCCCCAGAGAGGGTGCAGAGGTGGGCACACGGGCAACTATTCCAACAATTATACGACAACGAACCCGGGTGTCCCCAATACCGGCCCAGCAAGGCCACCACCACACTCCTCTTCCTTGTCCTCTTCTTTTTTAGAAACAGGTAATATCACACCCAACTTACCTTACCAGCTGAGGGATCGAGGGGACACTGCATACAATTCAAAACTCCCAAAATCAAAATAGGGTGTGATTCCAACCAGATTATCAATTTGTCTACACGGCCCTTGACGGAGGTTGAAACATCTGTTTTGTCAAAGGGCCTGACGTTCGTCCCAACCACCAGGTTCAGCACGTTCGAATGGATCAAGGACCTTTTTGTCCGCAAATTAAAATGGAAAAAATTTTAAATGACTAATGACATGGAAACATGCATGAAACTGGGTATATCCTTAGAAGATTTAGAAGGTGTTTAGATTCTAGACTCATTCCAAAGGGAGAGTGAGATCACTTTAGGACAAGGTCCCTTTACTTCCCTTAAGGCAAAAAGTGCTAAAATGCCTCCTCCTCAGGACACTCAGATCCTTGATGTATTCTACAAATTAGTAGTTGAAAAGATCCAAAAATTACCTGAAATGATCTATCGATCGCAAAAGAACCTGGATAGGGACGAACGTGACGCCCTGAAAAACCTTGAGAGTGACCCAAAAATTGTATGCAAACCTTCTGATACAGTTGTAATGGACCATCCCACTTACCTTACAATTTGTCATGACCTCCTTAATGACAGTAACTGCTATCAGATACTTGAGAAAAATCCGACAGCAGAATTTACTGAAAAGCTGGAGTCCATTTTGCTAGAGGCCTTTGACAAGCAGTTGATTTCAGAACATGAGTTGAAGTTTATGCTTGTTAGACACCCTCATTTTATGCCCTCCCCAAGGTCTACAAGGGCTATCCCCCTTTGAAGGGGCGTCCCATCGTCTGCGGTATGTGTTCTCTTTCACAGAATGCTAGTATATATGTAGATAAAATCCTCAACCCATTTGTCTCAACGTTGCCTTCATATATAAGGGACACCACTGATCTCTTGCAGAAGAATGAGCATCTTACGGTGGATAAGGATGTTCTACTGGCCTCCATAGATGTGGAAGCATTATATACTGGCACACCACACAAATTTGGTTTGGTGGCCACAGAGCATTTCCTTAAAACTAGAGGTGGGAAATTTAGGGCCCATAGTACCTTTGTGTTGGAAACATTACAATTTATACTATCTCACAACTATTTTGTATTTGGGGGCGTCTTCTTCCACCAGCTCAGGGGGGACCGCAATGGGGAGCCCGTGTGCCCCCATCTATGCCGGTCTCTTCCTGGGCTGGTGGGAGGACACTATTGAATTCAGCGACCAACATGACCGGTGGACCCCCCATATCCTCTTCTGGAGAAGATATATCGATGACATCCTTATACTATGGGATGGGTCCACCGGCCTCTTTCAATCCTTTGTTCAGGAGCTGAACTGCAATACCATAGGCCTCAAATTTACATCTGAGAGTCATTAACAGAGTATTAATTTTGTGGATATTCGCATCTATAAAAAAGAGGGGACACTACATACGGAGACTTACCGAAAACCCATTGCAACGAATAGTCTCCTCAGAGGAAGAGTCATCATCCCCCTAGCCTTAAAAGAGGTATCCCTAAGGGACAGTTTCTGTGGGTCCGCAGAAATTGCTCATCTGTTCAATTATTTAATACCCAGGCTAGGGATTTGGAACAGCGGTTTATCAAAAGAGGATCAAAGAAAGTCACCAGTATAAAGCAATAGTCCCTCGCTGCGAGTCTCTTTGTGTGTAGGGATCAGTTCACATTCAATAGGAAATTCAACGATAAGGCCGCGCGTTCTGGCTCCTCAAATTATGTTTCACCCTCCACATGTCTGTATGAGTTTTCCAGATTTCTCTCTCGGGAAATCCTGTTCAGTGTCGGAAATAAATATATATATATTTATTTCCGACACTGAACAGGATTTCCCGAGACAGAAATCTGGAAAACTCATACAGACGTGTGGAGGGTGAAACATAATTTGAGGAGCCAGAACGTGCGGTCTTATCGTTGAATTTCCCATCAAAAGAGGATATCCAAGGGAAACAGTAAGAAATGCATGTGACTTTTCCCTAAAACAGAATAGACACTCCCTCCTTATCCCAAAAAAAGATAAGAATGAGGTGAAATGTCCCCCTCGCATCATCGCTACTTATGATGAGCAAAACCAACAAGTTTTAAACATTCTTAAACGATATTGGGGTATCCTCAGGTCAGATACCACCCTTGCGGACCTGATTCCACCTAAGCCCCTTGTTACATACCGTAAGGGGAGATCCATCAGAGACAGACTAATTCATAGCCATTATGTTCCACCAAAAAAAGAGGGACCCTGGTTGGATTGAAGACCATGCGGCATTTGTTGTCCGTTCGTATACAAATCCAAAAATTTCAGGAGTATTTCAAACGGACAGTCCTACGTGATAAGGGATTTTGCCAACTGCAAGACTGAGGGTGTCATTTATCTCTGTACATGTACATGCCCATTTGGTTATGTGGGAAAAACCCAGCGGGAATTGAGACGGAGGGTGGGTGATCACCTTGGTGACATTCAACATCGATGGGATAAACCCATAACCCGTCATGTTTATGAACACCATTGAGGTAACCCAAGATCACTCACCTTCCAGGTCATAGAAGTCATCTCCAAATCACCCAGAGGGGGTGACTGGGATAGACGCATTCTCAAAAAAGAGGCGCAGTGGATCCATTGACTGAGAACGGTGGCTCCACTGGGACTCAATGAACAGATATCATTCACATTTCTTTGAATTGCCTCTCTACTTTTGTATAAAATTCATGTTATATCTATCAGGGATCATAACTTAAACTGTACCTAATATCCCTGCCATTATTGGTGTCATCATACACATTAATTAACTCTTAGGACAGAGGGACACTTAATCTCCCCGGTAATGTCTCCCCATTCTATATTGAATGGCAATCTGTGTTTAATAAATCTATTTTTGATCATTTGGCTGATACATTTACACCTTATTTGTTCTTTCATACATAACTTGAATAAATAATTTGCAATATTTCATTATAAGTGGCTCCAATGTATGTATAAGTAAGGATTCTGTTTGTATTAATGGGGAATGCGATGCGTTCCATTGGGCGGAAGTGATGTCCATTTGCATCTCAAAAGGCGGAAGTGACGCATCGCTCCTTTTCAGACTCCAATAATAACAACTATCTTTTATTAAGGTTATACAGTGCCTTCCTCTAACCACTTATAATTGAAAACATTCACTTACCATGATCACTTGTACTTTTAACATGTTAGTAGTTGTTACGGTGGATATGACGTCACTTGCTTGCGGTTCAAACGGCGTCTTTCCCCATGCGACATACCTCATCATCATAGGAGGTAACGTGTAAATGTGGCGGGTATTTAAACAGTAGCATTGTGTCCAGCCAATGCGCCTCTTCACATCGTTGGTTGCCACTATCTCTAATCCAGCTCTGACTTATGTCCCCTGAAGAACCGATTCCGGGGAAACGCGTCGGAACCAAAATGGTTTCAGGGCATTAACAGGGCCAGCGGTACAGGGTTTAGCCACCGAGAAATGGGGTCGTCCCTTTCAGGGCGGGTGCTCTTTTAGGCAGGGATAGCCCGCAGGGTGACCCTAGGGTAAGCTTATCCCGACTATCAAGAACTTCCGGTGTACTGACCCTGAAATCCTCTCCACATAAAGAGTCTTTTGGTTACGGGTTCCGTGAGTAAACCAAAAATCATGTTCTCCTTGACCAATTAATGACCATATGCATTGTTTGAGGTAACCATCATATTGTACTACATTACTTTTATTATCATATATAACGGGTACCACTATTATGTGGACCCAGTTTTTTGAATACTAATCTTTGATTTATCACTTGTTTTTTTAGCTCTATCATAATATATTAAAAGTTACGTTTTATAGGGTAATTCTCTCTTACATTTAAAGCTACTCTAACTAAAAGCATACGCTCCTTCATATGGGGGGGGGGGATCTTGTTTGGCTATTTCGATCCTCCAGAGACCTAGAACCTCGGGAGCGATGGAATTTCCTGATCCATTGCTCTATGTCCAGAATAATTGACTGGTTTAGACAACCTCCACATAGGTCCTGGGTAGACATGGAGGCTAAACATTTCTCAACATCTGATAGGAGATTGTTAATAGGCCCTTTGGACCTTAAGGTTCCCCTTTCCCAAAACAACTCAATGGTCAGGGCAACCCAGACCACTAGACCATTATCCCTCTACCCTCCCCACTGCTACAGGTTGGATATTTGATTAGCGCTGCCCCACCTGAATTTAGACAATCTCTCCCCGTAGGCAGCTGCTAGATAGAGTACTTTCTCTCTTCAACAAAAGGGGAGAAGGGTTGGAGGGAGAAACCCTCATTTCCATAATACCAGATCTAAAGTTTTATCATCCGTTGATATCTTTTCTTTGTGCATTTATATCTAAATATGTTCCAAAGCAAACCCTCCTTAGACCTCTCACTTGGTTCGAAAGCTTCATATGTAGCCCTTCCCCACTAACAAAATCTTACAACTCTACAAGAAGCTCAACACCCCCATGTAGTTCTCTGGGATCTAGATTTGGGGCATTCTTTTTCCACTGAGGAATGTTCTAAATTATTTATGAAGCCCCATGTCGCCTTGAGATGTGTTAGAGTACAGGAGAATGGGTACACGATTCTCACAAGTTGGTACAGAAACCCCAATATCCCTTGTAGATATGATCAGTTAAATGCTGATGTATGTTGGCGGTGCAGGGAGGAGAGAGGCTCTTTTTACCACGTGTGGTGGTTATGTCCACTGATACAGAAGTGGTGGGTCGAGATCTTTAAAAGAAGCAATGAAGTTTGCAAAGCAAAAATCCCTCTTTCCCCTCAATTGGCTCTGTAGGGCCTCTCTCCTCAATGTGTCAAAGGAGGAGTGTCCCTTCTCTTTAAGAGACTTATAATCAGTGCACGTCTTTTAGTACCTCGATACTGGCTTACATTGGAGCTCCCTCCCATGGAGCAGTGGATAGGCAAGGTAGATTCTATATACAGATTTGAAGAAATAGCAGCATGGGAAAATCGCACTGACCCTAAATTTCGAGCTCAATGGAATCGATGTATAATGCAAAGCTTTCAATAAAGCATTAATATATATATATATATATATATATATATATATATATATATATTTATTTATATTTCACCTTTATTTAAAAAAATCCAAAATGTATCAATAATTTGGAAAAATTAGCAATGTTCAAAAGATAAATTTTTCTTTTAAAACAAATTGTGGTACCTCAGAAAATATTATTTATATGTTGTAAACTGATGAAAGGCCACATGGTGGGGTGCAGAAGGAAAGGAGAGGAGAGCTATATAGTTTTTGAAGTGCAGATTTTGCTGGACTGGTTTTTAGACACTATATCACAATTGAAGACCCCCTGATGCATCCCTGCAGTAGAGACTTCCAAAAAGTGACCTCATTTTGGAAACTACAGGATGTGACAGTTTCTTTGGTATAGTGATGAGCGGCAGGGGCAATATTCGAATTTGCGATATTTTGCAAATATTTGGTAGAATATTTGTCATATATTCGCAAATTCGCTATTATTTTCTTGATTGCGAAAATCAGCAATGTAGTATTCGCGTAATGCATGCAAAATACAGGTGAGCGTCACTACAGCTGCATTTTTAAAACTGCTCGAAGTTTACTGAGACTGGAGAAAATGGTTGGCATGGCAGAACATTACAATAGCGTTATATTTGTGTTTGTGAAATCGGCACCAATGATGCAAATATTTTGGCGCAATACATGCAAATTCACATTTTAACAGGTCTGACTACATATTAGTGATTGGTGCACTAAGTATTGTCGGGAACTTGTGACATCACAGCAGTATGTATGTATGTATGTAGCATACATACATACAGCACTATTTATGTAGAATGTATGTATGTATCTCCCACTAACT
Source organism: Bufotes viridis (assembly GCA_033119425.1). Lineage (NCBI taxonomy): Eukaryota > Metazoa > Chordata > Amphibia > Anura > Bufonidae > Bufotes > Bufotes viridis. The sequence continues at coordinate 311,368,046 of CM065590.1, forward strand.
ACTGTAATAAACTGTAGAAAATGTCTGCTCTTATATAGTAAGGGGTAGGCAACTTTCCTATTGGTTGCTAGGGATGTTGCTAAGCTCAGACAAAGACATTGCAGCCTTCTCATTGGCCCCAAGCAAAAAGGGAGGTTACTGATGAAAACAATGCAGAATATTCGAAAATACGAATATATATCACTATATTCTAAATATTCGTGAATTCTCAAAGTTGCGATATTCTAAATTAAAATTCACGATTCGAATATTCACGCCCAACACTACTTTTTTCACTCTTTTTGCAAGGCAAGGTAAGAAAAAAATGTTGTTCTGACACCGTTTTTATTTTTTGTTTTTTAAAGCACCCAGCCACCCCCCTTCCTCCCAGTGAAGGATTGCCGAAATGTTTGTTGGGGCTGAATTCATCCTGGATAAGACTTTGGCACTTATAGTTGTTTACAGCACTTGGACTTTATTATTGTCCTTGTCTGCCATGAATTACTACAACTATGTCTCCTTTCCAGTGATGTAGCCATTTTTCCTTCATTGTTATTAACAACTTTCAGACAGATTTATTTGCCAGAACTGTGGCACAGTTTTGTGACAAAATGGCACATCATAGGCCCACCCCAACCATTAAACTCCATTTCTTCCCTTTCTGATAAACCCTAACCCCTTGTCGAGCATGTCAGAAAAAGAGTACATATCCAATATGTGCCAAATTGTGGCAATTTGTGCCAATTTTTTTAGACATATTTTTGGCGGACATACAACAGAATTATATCTTTATTTTTACTCTGACAGTGACACAGAATATTATGTATTCAGATAGGCTTTTATTGAAATTTTTACGAGTATTGATGCCACTCTTGTACTGCTGCAATGTAAGCTAGGCTTAAAACAGCTTTCAGTAGCTAAGAGATCTGTAGCTTTGATTGCTCTGCAATCCCATGTAAGTTATTTTTATTAACAGCCTTACTAGTAAGCAAGAGTAAATTCTCGTCATGGTTGCTTGCACTGTGACTATGATGGAAATTTAGAAGTAATGCCTCAGTGCTTCCAAAAGTGGCATCTCTGGAGATGGTAAGCCAGAGGGCTAAGTCAGTAAGTCAGGGTAGTTTATTACTTAGCTTTAGAGGTGACGATGACAAAACACACTGACACACAGCACTGCCTTTACGTAAGATAGATGTTTGTGTATTTTGCTAAGAAGCCTTTATTTAGTGGTTCCTCGTGCAGTGCTGACTTCTGTTTTTCAAAGTCTGAATATTTGAGGCTTCTGTGATGAAAAAGCAAAAGGGCATTGAATGTATTCTTCAAGGATCATGTATTCAGTCATATACAGCGTCTTAGGATAAGTATTGTGAATGCTTCATGAGTAAGAATATATGTGTGTTTTAATCTATGACAGTGTACTAGGAAAACCAAGCCCCAATGAAATGCTAACACATGCAATTAATTAAAGGAAATATTTCAGCAAGAGCATGACTATTAATCCAAGCCCACTGGCAAATAGTCTTATTTCACCTGTCAAAAATCCTATTTATAATTTTTTTTAATCATGCCTCATTCTGCAAAAAGTTTTGTTTTAAACTTTGTGCAAACTAAAAAGTTCTGTGCACAGAGGGTGTTCCCATTGCCCTTAGTACATGAAATCCCCACTCCATCAGCTTGCCAACCTCTCCTTGTGACCATTGATTCACAGGCTCAGACATTTAATATGACATCTTGGCTGGCCCTGTTTTCTAGCACAAACAATTATGTGATTAAACATCAGCGTATGAGCAGTAGACTTTTGTTCATTCCAACAGAGGAATTTGTGCAGTGACTGTATCCTACTACACAGGCCCCGCTCACTGTATATAAGCTTGCAATATTTGAAGACATTGTTATTATAAAGTAAAAAGCCTTAGTAAACCTTAGTTGTAATATTCTACCTACAATCGGTGGCAGAGAGGAGGGAGGAGGCAGGCCCGGGAGGACGGATGCAGGCAGCGTGAGTCACTACGTCACCGCCCAGTTTATGAATGAAGAAAGCAACGCAGGCACTTGACGTAGTGACTCACGCTGCCTGCGCCCGTCCTCCCGGCCTGCCTCCTCCCTCCTCTCTGCCACCAATTGTAGGTAGAATAATACAACTAAGGATTACTAAGGCTTTTTACTTATAATATCAATGTCTTCAATTATTGCAAGCTTATATACAGTGAGCAGGGCCCGTGTAGTAGGATACAGTCACTGCACGGGCCCCGCTGTCATTATAAAAGCAGATGAGACCTCTACCCCCTATAATGATGGTCATCACAGGGACACTGTAATGGGGGGATCTGTGGATGACACATAGCATAAGATGCTATGTGTCATCCACAGATCCCCCCATAGCTGTGTAATCCACAGACCCCCATAACAGTGCACCATCTACAGATCCCCCAAAACAGTGTCCTCCACAGACCCCCCATAACAGTGTCCTTCACAGTGTCACCCAGAAATCCCCCATAACAGTGTCATCCAGAGATCCCCTACAACAGTGTCGCCCACAGATTCCCATAACAGTGTGTCATCCACAGATCCCCCATAGCAGTGCCATCCACAGATCCCCCATAACAGTGTCATCCACACCATTAGTTCAAAACCCACCAAAAGCACACATTTTGGTTCAAAATATTTTTTTTCTTATTTTTCTCCTCAAAAACCTGGGTGCGCCTTATGGGCTTAAAGTCTTAAAGACGCACCGTCTTATAGGGTGAAAAATACGGTAATTAATAAAAAATAAAAAAATAAAATATATGTGTGTGAAACTACTACTGATGTTGTTAGCCACAATACATTTACATATATTTTAATATATTATATATTCTAAATATATAATAATATGTGTAAATATATTATGGCTAAATATATATATATATATATATATATATATTTAAATTAAGTTTATCCTCTATTTCTGAAAAAGTTTGTGATGCGATTTAAACTCACAGCTTCAGCATCATAGCACAGAACTTTAACCAGTACACTATATAGCTGCATAGCCAATTGCTTAAAAAAATAAATAAATATGAGACTTCCACTATATAAGAATACTTACTAGTATCAAGTATTCCTCTACATTAGAAGTCTTATTTTATTTTTATTTTTTTAGTAGCTAGCTATGCAGCTATTATAGTTGAGTGGTTAAGTGTCTTGCTTTTAATGCAGAAGGTCATGAGTTGGATTCCCAGCATAAACTTTTCTTAAATACAGGCTAAATTAGATTTAAATACACTGGGTATCCCCAAGCACTGACCTGGTATATGGGCATAGCTTTATATGGAGTAAAAGTAAGGACTCCTAAGCCGCGGACTCACACTGAGGGATTCTATCACTTTACAGTGAGCTTCTGCATAGAAATATAGTCTAAATTAGATTTAAAAAACTAGTCCCCAACAAAGAGACCAAGGGAGATAAAACTTTACATTTGTTAGAGAATATTAAAATGTAAATAGCGCTAGCCAGAGATAAATCCCTCAACGTCAAACAGCATACATAAGCCCTGCTCGGGCCAAAACAATGAATGGTACCAGTATATAACACCATAAAGTAAGGAACGCTCTCACCATCAGTGGTTTTGACTGGAGTTTGACTTTCCCATCAGGTGGGATACCATGCAGTGCGTCCCCCAGGTCGATGTAGATTGGAGGATCAGGTTGACCGTAGTGCAATTCAGAGGAGATGGCAAAAATGTAGTTTAAGCGTGGATAGGAATCAGGCGTCAAGTCCCTAGTTTACCCTAAATCAGGGACGGGACTATTACCACCCTACCTATCTACACAAAGTTCTTACCCCGTCCCATCAATGAGATCAGTGGTATACGAGTCCCTATCAGACTGGAACAATTTCAATGGAGTCCAAGAGAAATGGAACTACTTAAAATTGGCACTACTGAAGGCAACAGAAAAGTGCATTAGGCTTGTCAGTAAAGGCAAAAAAAGGAAGAGACCACTGTGGTACTCAGCAGAAGTGGCCAAAATCATTAAAAACAAAAAGATGGCATTTAGCAAGTATAAAAACACCCAAAACGAGGATGACCGGGAAATCTATAAGATGAGGCAGAGAGAGGCCGAGCAAGTTATAAGAGCTTCTAAAGCTCAGGCAGAAGAGAAATTAGCTCAGTCAGTGAAAAAAGGTGATAAGACATTCTTCAGATACATAAATGAAAAAAGGAAATTAAAACAAGGAATTACCAAATTAAAAACAAAAGAAGGAAGGTATATGGAAGAGGATAAAGAACTAGATGACTGCCTCAATGAATACTTCTGTTCAGTTTTTACAAAGGAAAATGAAGGAGAAGGACCTCAGTTAGGGAGGAAGACTAATGAATCCTTTGATGCATGTGTCTTTACAGAGGAAGAGGTTCTAAGTCAGCTGTCCAAAATTAATACAAATAAATCACAGGGGCCTGATGGGATACACCCAAAGCTATTAAAAGAGCTTAGAGGTGTACTAGCAAATCCATTAACAGATTTATTTAGCCAATCACTGGTAACAGGTGTCGTCCCAGAAGATTGGAAATTAGCAAACGTTGTGCCAATTCACAAGAAAGGTAGTAGAGAGGAATCAGGCAACTATAGGCCAGTAAGCCTGACATCAATAGTGGGAAATTAATGGAAACCATACTCAAGGAGAGGATTGTGGAACATCTAAAAACCCATGGGTTGATTGATAAAAAACAGCATGGGTTTACTTCAGGGAGATCATGTCAAACTAATCTTATTGACTTTTTTGATTGGGTGACTAAAATAATAGATGGCGGAGGTGCAGTAGACATCGCTTATCTGGACTTTAGTAAGGCATTTGATACTGTCCCACATAGAAGGCTTATCAATAAACTGCAGTCTTTGAGCTTGAGCTCACATATTGTTGAATGGATTAGGCAGTGGCTGAAGGACAGAAAACAGAGGGTTGTAGTCAATGGAGTATATTCAGACCATGGGATTGTTACCAGTGGGGTACCTCTGGGATCTGTTCTGGGACCCATATTGTTTAATATCTTTATCAGCGAAATTGCAGAAGGCCTCAATGGTAAGGTGTGTCTTTTTGCTGATGACACAAAGATTTGTAACAGGGTTGATGTTCCTGGAGGGATACACCAAATGGAAAAGGATTTAGGAAAACTAGAGGAATGGTCAAAAATCTGGCAACTAAAATTTAATGTCGATAAGTGCAAGATAATGCACCTGGGGCGTAAAAACCCAAGAGCAGAATATAAAATCAGTGATACAGTACTAACCTCAGTATCTGAGGAAAGGGATTTAGGGGTCATTATATCAGACGACCTAAAGGTGGGCAGACAATGTCATAGAGCAGCAGGTAATGCCAGCAGAATGCTTGGGTGTATAGGGAGAGGCATTAACAGTAGAAAGAGGGAGGTGCTCGTGCAGCTCTACAGAGCACTAGTGAGACCTCATTTGGAGTATTGTGTGCAGTACTGGAGACCAAAAGTGCAGAAGGATATTGAAACTTTGGAGAGAGTTCAGAGAAGAGCTACTAAATTAGTACATGGATTGCAGGACAAAACTTACCAGGAAAGGTTAAAGGACCTTAACATGTATAGCTTGGAAGTAAGAAGAGACAGAGGGGATATGATAGAACCTTTTAAATACATAAAGGGAATCATCACGGTAAAAGAGGAGAGAATATTTAAAAGAAGACAAACTGCTACAAGAGGACATAGTTTTAAATTAGAGGGGCAAAGGTTTAAAAGTAATATCAGGAAGAATTACTTTACTGAGAGAGTAGTGGACGCATGGAATAGCCTTCCTGCAGAAGTGGTAGCTGCAAATACAGTGAAGGAGTTTAAGCATGCATGGGATAGGCATAAGGCCATCCTTCATATAAGATAGGGCCTGGGGCTATTCATAGTATTCAGCATATTGGGCAGACTAGATGGGCCAAATGGTTCTTATCTGCCGACACATTCTATGTTTCTATGTTTCTATGTTTCTATTTTGTCCATAAACCTCGTTTGTGGGTTCGACATAATTTAATGAAATATCTCAGCAGACAAACAGAGGGCTTCTGTTACATAGCTCCATCTTAGTGGAACACGCTGGCAGACCCAGTTTGACCCTTTTACAGGGCAACTTGGGGCTGTCCAGTCTTTGTTATTCGGGGTTGAAATTAGTCTGCCGGGATAATCCATCCTCGTTGCTATTCTGTTTTCCGGACCGATACTGCATGGTAAAGTTGTAGGGTTGGAGTGCCATACTCCATCTCAGCAGCTGGCCAATGTCCCCTGCAACAGGGTTTAGCCACACAAGCGAAATATGGTCTGTAACAAGTGTGAACTAGTGTTGATCCAGCACCAAAGTGCTCGGGTGCTCGAGTAGAGCACCTTGGGATGCTTGGGTTCTCTACCAAGCTCCCGAGCACAATGGAAGTCAAAGGGAGAACCCAAGCATTAAACCAGGCACCCCCTGCTGTGAGAAGGGGAGGGTGTCTGGTTCACAAGAAAAGGTCAGAAATTGATGGAAACACCACTAAAATGGTTCGGGAACAGCATGGGGAGGATGTCTGGATGCATCTTGGAATCCCAGGCCGCTACTGGGAATGATGTTGTCCGAGTAGTTCGCCAATTTTACAGACTGACAATAATACGCACAAAACCAAAGATAACATCGATTTTAAAGGAAAAATGATTAGGAAACCTTATTTCTTGTATATTTACTTGTATATAAAGTGCAAGTGCTGCCAAAAATTTGAAGGAAGAGGCACTCCGATACAACCTGTATATCACAAAAAGGAGGGCCTCATTCACATTGTGGTACAATCGTTCAGGTAGTGGGACTCCTACACTCATAAAGCCTATGCTCTAAGTAAAAGGGCTGCCAAAAATTACAAGGAACCAGCACTCCAATACACCCTTTAGTACACATAAAGGAGGGCATCATACGCACCCTTAAAAAATTATGATTGATCGTGATTTAGAAAATCGGCAATGTAATATGTGCGTAATGCGTGTGCAATGTGTATCACTATAACTACATCTTTCAAATTGCTCGAAGTTTACTAGACGGCAGAACATTACAATAGCTTTATATGCAGATAGAGGGCTCCAATATATTCGCGATTGCGCAAATTGGCAATTAATGATGCACACATTTTGGCACAATGCATACAACTTCACATTTTAGCAGGTCTGACTACATATTAGTGATTGGTGCACTCAGTATTGTTGTGAACTTGTGACATCACAGCACTATGTATGTACAGTATGTATGTAGCATACATACATACAGCACTATGTATGTAGCATGTATGTATGGACAGCAGATCAGCTACACTATATCACTGTCTAACCTACAATGACTATCTCCAACTAACTATCTGTAATATATATATATATATATATATATATATATATATATATATATTAACTAATTAACTAAAGTAATGTGACACAGGAAAGCAGAGAGCACAGCAATAACACTGCTGTCTCTCTCAGAAGTGTAATAAACTGTAGAAAATGGCTGTGGGGAGGTTCTAATATACTAAAGGGGTAGGCAACTGTCCTATTGGTTGCTAGGGATGTTGCTAAGCTCAGACAAAGACATTGCAGCCTCCTTATTTGGCCACAAGCAGAAAGGGAGGTTACTGATGAAAAAATAATGTAGAATATTTAAAAATATGCATATATATCACTAGATTTTAAATATTCGCAAATTCTCAAAGTTGCAATATTCGCAATTAAAATTCACAATTCGAATATTTGTGCCCAACACTAGCGGCAGGAAAGGGCACCTCCAAGGTGTAGAGCGCCACTTCATGCCACACGTCCAGCTTGATCACCCAGTAGTTAAAAGGCACAGAGGGATCATTAAGGACGCAGAAAAGGTCTGCATCTTCCAAAATTCTTCCCTCCTTGTGACTGTAGGCCACACATCAGGGTTAGGGTGCTGGTGGAGCATCATGAAACTGTCCCAGGCCTTGGAGAGTGTTTCCCTGCCTCTGTTGGAACTACTGTGTTTTCCCCTAGTCTCCCCTCCTCAAGGAACCAACATACTCTGCCCAAGGAACTACATACTCTGCCGCCAGCATTGTCAGCTGGAAATTTTTGGAGCAATATTTCCACAAGGACCTTCTGGTAATGCACCATTTTGCTAGTCCTCTCCACCACAGGAATGAGAGATAAGAAGTTATCTTTGTAGCGAGGGCCGAGAAGGGTGAACAACCAGTAATTGGTGTTGGCCAAAATGCCTATAACACGTGGGTCACGGAAAAGGCAGCATAATATAAAGTCAGCCATGTGTGCCAGAGTCCCAACAGACGCGACTTCGCTGTTCTCATTGAGATGACTCTCAATCTCCTTATCCTCTTCCTCCACTTCTGCCCATCCACGGTGAACAGATGGAATAAACTTGCTATGGGTACTACCCTCTGTAGCTGAGGCAACCGTCTCCTGCTTCTCCTCATCATCATCATTATCACCCAATTTGCACTGAGAAGACGACATGAGGGTGGTCTGGCTATCACCCTGTGTACTGTCGTCCCCCATTTCCACCTCTTCCACATGCAAAGCGTCCGCCTTAATTGTGAGCAGCAAGCGTTTTAGTAGACACCGAAGTGGCATGGTTATGCTGATAATAGCGGCATCGTTGCTCACCATCTGTGTTGATACCTCAAAGTTGCTTAAAAATTCACAGAGGTCAGCCATCAATTCCCACTCATCGCTTGTGAAGAGCGGAAGCTGACTGGAAAGGTAAGGACCATGTTGCAGCTGGTATTCCACTACTGCCCTCTGCTGCTCACAAAGCCTGGTCAACATGTGGAACGTGGAGTTCCAGCACATGCTCACGTTGCCAACAGACGGTGAGCTGGCAATTGCAAGTGCTGCTGCAATGTTGCCAGACCGGCGGCAGCTGTAGATGACTTTCGGAAATAGGCACACACACAGCGCACCTTCACCAGCAGCTCAGGCAAATTGGGGTAGGTTTTGAGTAACCGCTGAACCACTAAGTTTAACATGTGGGCTAGGCATGGTATGTGTGTGAGCTTGCCGAGTTCCAAAGCCACCACCAAGTTATTGCCATTATCAGACATAACACGGCCTCTGCGTGCTCTATTAGCAGCACGGCCACTTCCCTGTCCCTTACTGCTCGCCTTCATCATATTAAATGGTATATATGCTCGCAAGTATGTCACACGCACAGTAGCGCAGATTTTTTAAGTGTATGCGCAAATAAATTACAGTCGCTGTCTGCAGCATCTACGTAAAAAGTACACTGGATGTCACAGACATTTTTAGGATGTGCAAACGTTATACAGGAGATGTAGTGCAAGTAATGTAATTGTCCGCAGCAGACACCGTCTACGGAAAAAGTACACTGGATGTCAAGGATATTTTTAGTATGTGCACACGTTAAACAGGAGATGTAGTGCAGACAATGTCGCTGTCCCCAGCGTCTACGGAAAAAGGACACTGGATGTCACAGATATTTTTAGTATGCACATACGTTAAACAGGAGATGTAGTGCAGATAATGTCGCTGTCCACAGCGTCTATGGAAAAAGTACACTGGATGTCACAGATATTTTTAGTATACACACATGTTAAACAGGAGATGTTGGGCAGATAATGTCGCTGTCTGCAGCGTCTACGGAAAAAGTACACTGAATATCACAGACATTTTTAGGATGTGCAAACGTTATACAGGAGATGTAGCGCAGGTAATGTAACTGTCCGCAGGGGACACCGTCTAAGGAAAAAGTACACTGGATATCATAGATAGTTTTAGTATGCGCAAACGTTAAACAGGAGATGTAGCGCAGATAATGTCGCTGCCCGCAGCGTCTATGCAAAAAGTACACTGGATGTCACAGATATTTTAGTATGCAAACAAGTTAAACAGGAGATGTAGCGCTGATAATGTCGCTGTCCGCATCGTTTACGGAAAAAGTACACTGGATGTCACAGATATTTTTAGGATGCGCAAATGTTATACAGGAGAAGTAGCGCAGGTAATATCACTGCCGCAGCGGACACGGTCTATGGAAAAGTACACTGGATGTCACAGATATTTTTAGGATGCACAAACGTTATACTGGAGATGTATTGCAATTTGCGAATCCTCAAAACACTTACGGACGTGTGAATGTAGCCTAAGGCCTCTTGCACGCAGACGTTTTTTTTGCAAGTGTACGGGCCTTTTTTTGTGTGTTCCGTACACGGTCCATCCATTCATTTCAATAGGTCCGCAAAAAAAACTGAATTGTTTCCGTGTGTATTCCGTTTCCGTATTTCCGTTTTTATGATCCGTGCAAAGATAGAACATGTCCGATTATTGCCTGCAAATCACTATCCGTGGCTCCATTCAAGTCAATGGGTCCGCAAAAAAAACGGAACGCATACTGAAATGCATCCATATGTCTTCCGTGTCCGTTCCGTTTTTTGCGGAACCATCTATTGAAAATTTTAAGCCCAGCCCAATTTTTTCTATGTAATTACCGTATACTGTATAAGCCATACAGTAAAACGTAACAGAAAAATGGATTACAAGAACGGAACAACGGATCCGTAAAAAACGGACCGCAAAACCATACGGTCGTGTGCAATAAGCCTAACACTGATTGGCTGGCCAGAACACATGATACCAGTTTATATAGGAGCCGATGTCCCGCGCTCGGAACATTCACAGTGTCAGGGAAGGCAGACAGTAGGCAGTGACAGAGAGTGTTTTCCCGGAAATTCACAGATTTAACTTAAAAAAAAAACTATTGAAAGACCAAACAGTCCTCTTAAGGACTACAGTGTGTTTGTACAGCAGTACAGCACCATTTTTTTTTTTACCAGGGGTTACATTCAGCAGTTTTAGGGACAGGCGTCTTCAGGAAGAGACACATAGTGCAGGGCTGGAAAATCGCTTTTTTAAATACCCAAAAGCTTTTTAAAGACTGAAAGATTTGATATTAGTGAGATCTACAGTACGCCATCTATCAGAAAGCAGTGTGTTTAGCAGACATTATAAAAATGGGCTTATTTAATAGAGTGTGTCTGCAAGTGAGATCTACAGTACGCCATCAAAAAGCAGTGTGTTTAGAAGACATTATAAAAAGGGGATTATTCACTAGAGTGTGTCTGCAAGTGAGATCTACAGTATGCCATCAGAAAGCAGTGTGTTTAGCAGACATTATAAAATGGGGCTTATTCACTAGAGTGTGTCTGCTAGTGAGATCTACAGTACACCATCAGAGAATTTTTTATTTTTTTTTTCTGGGGAAATTGACCTAATTTGTGCCACATCTGTGTGTGAGTTCAATCCACAACTGTTATAATCAGTTACTCCAGCAGAGAATTATTTATATTTTTGGCAAATTTAACTAGTTTTGGGCACATCTGTGTGTGCGTTTAGGCCGCAAACGTATATGCAGCAGAGAATACATTTTATTTGGGACAAATTTAACTAGTTTTAGGCACATCTGTTTGTGCGTTTAGGCCGCAACCATATATACAGTATTCCAGCAGAGAATTATTGATATTTGGGACAAATTTAACTGTTTGGTGCCAAATATACTGTCCATATAGTGTAGATTTCTATGACAAATACTCTACCACATTTGAAAAGAGTGTCTGTTGCGCCAATCTAAATAATCTGTGCATAATCTAGTGTCCATATTCTGTTAATAACTGGGACATATACTGACTGAAATTTAAAATCTGTGTGGCTTGCAACAATCTAAATAATCTGGTCCAAATCTAGTGTCCATAGCGCATGGCTCTCTGTTTCAAATACAGTACCACATGTGAAAACAGTGTATTTTGGGGAAAAGTAAAATATTTGGGCCACATCTACAGTGTGTGCATTTCATACATATCACTAACATATACTGTACTTCATCCGCAGACGGTGTATGGTAGTCTGTGACATTATCATAGCTACATCAGCTGTGTAAAGTGTGCGCATCCAAAATACCTGTTTTAATTTATTGGCGCATACACGTACATATCCTATGATACTGTACGTGTGACATACTTTTAAGCATATATAACATTTAATATTAAGAAGGCGGCCAGTACGGGATGTGGAAGTGGCTGAGATGCTGATGGTTCCCGCAGAGGCTGTGGCCCTGGGCCCAATGAAACAGAGTAAAATAATGTAGCTGAGGTTCTCCAGGTGCGCTTACCCTCTAAAACTGTGAAGGCGATGGCGAACCTTTTAGAGACTGATTGCCCAAACTGCAACCACAAACACACTTATTTATCGCAAAGTGCCCACTAATACAGTCCAATATAGTATATCTCCCATGTTCCTTATTATTTAGCTATAATAGCCTGCTTACAGTCAATGTGTTGCCTGTGCCATTCATGGCGTACCCGACGCTGATGAATGGCAGTCTATTGGCGCACCATAGACTTTTTCAAGGGTAAGGGTGCCTTATCCTCTTCCTCCTCTCTTGCAGAACAGATGGAATAAACCTGCTATTGTTACTACCCTCTGTAGCATAAGCACCTGTCTCTTGCTCCTCCTCCTCCTCCTCCTCATCATCATCATCATCCAATTCACACTGAGAAGCCGAACTGATGGTGTTCTGGCAATCACCCTGGCTATCACCCTGTATTCCCCCTAGTTCTACCTCTTCTACATGTGAAGCATCTGCCTTCATCTTTACCAGCCAGTGTTTCACTAGACACAGAAGTGGTATGGTAAGGCTGATAATAGCAGCATTGCCACTCACCATCTGTATTTATCCTTCAAAGTTGCATAAAACCTCACAGAGGTCAGACATACAAGAGTATGTTAAAGCTGGTATTCTACTACTGCCCTCTGCTGCTCACAAAGCCTGGATAATATATAGAACATAGAGTTCCAGCTTGTGGTCACATCGCACAATAGTCTGTTAGCTGGCAAATGCAAGTGCTGCAGCAGTGTTGCCTAACCGACTGCAGTTGTAGATGACTTTCGGAAATGGGCACATACATGACGCACATTCACCAGTAGCTCAGGAAAAATGGGAAAGGTTGGGAGAAAATTGAGAAAATGTGGCCTAGGCAATTTAGTCATGAGCGGCAGGGGCAATATTCTAATTTGAGATATTTCACAAATATTTGGGCGAATATTTGCCATATATTTGCGAATTCGCTAATTCCTGATCTTCAGGCATTATTTTCTTGATTGCGAAAATTCGCATTAAAAAAATTTGCATAAAATTCACATAAAAATTCGCATAGAGTGATATTTAAAATAAAACGAATATTCGCTATTACGAATATATTTTAAGATATTCTAAATATTCGTCAATTCTCAAAGTGCCGATATTTGCGATTAAAATTCGCAATTCGAATATTCGTGATCAACACTACTAGGCATGGCATGGCCGGATCCTGGACATTAAGGTGGGATCCACATGGCCATATCAGCATTTGTCCCATGTACAATTTTCCCTTCTTCACTGGGCAGAGGTTGTTTTCCGCCCCTGTGATGGCCCTGATTCGCTGAGGGCTGGGCCTGTTATGTTCCAGGGTTTGATTTTCTTTATTGTTATGGTTTGAGTTTGAGTTTCTGACTAGGCTGTAAAATAAAATATGTTATGGTTATTTGGTTATTTATGAGTTCTTAAAAAGTTCATGTCATTGGTTTTCCTCCACTCTTGTGTGTTAAATTTTTAGGTATATTAATGTATAAGTTTGGGAGGTTTGTTGTGCATGGTACATATATGCTGTATGATTGCCATGTGTGTGAGCTTACCGAGCTACAAAGCTGCCAACAAGTTGTGGCCATTATCAGACACAACCAACCTAGTCCCTTATAACCTGCCACAGCTCTGTGACGGTGTGCTGTTTGTCACCCAAGAAAATGAATTTTAGCAAGGCCTGTTGCCGCTTCCCCATGAGAATTCAGAGTTTGCAGTGTAGGAGGAGGTGGAGGCGGAGGAGAAGAAGAGGGAGTTGCAGCCACTAATGTAGGTTGTGGCAGAAATACTGATGGAAGTAGTGCCCGCAATCCTTGGCGTCGGTGGCACCTGTGCCATCCCAGAGTATGAGTCGCTACCAGCCTTCACAAGGTTCACCCAGTGTGTCATCACGGAAGAGTAGCATCCCTGGCCAAAAGCACTTGTCCGTGTGTCCGTTGTTAAGTGGACCTCCCCAATAATTTTGTTGTTCAGGGCACGGGTGATGTTACGGGACACAATTACTGGTGTAATGCGGGAATGGCACACCGAGAACAATAGTGGAGGCTGGGGACTGAGTAACAAAGGACGGACGCCGCCATGAGGCTGAGGAAAGCCTCAGTGTCCACAGGCCTAAATGGCAACATTTCCATGGCTCCAAATTTTGAAAGGTGTGCATTTAGTGCTTTGTCCTGTAAGTGGGTGGCGGGGTATTGGTGCTTATGTTCAAAGGCCTGGGTATATCTGTACAATGTGCTTGGACACAGAAAAGGGCGTGCTAGCTGATGGTGCTTTTGAAGGCCCAGCTGCAGGGCAGGAGTCATCCATGCTTGCGTCTAGGACAGAGGATTGGCCAGCACGTAACACAGGGGAGGAAGATGAGGCAGTGGTGTGACCCACTGACACAGATTTTGGACCCAGGGGCTTGGTCCACCTATTAGGGTGCTTTGATGCCATGTGGTGAATCATGCTGGTGGTGTTGAGGTTGCTAGTGTTCCCACCCCTACTCATTTAGCCTCCAGTGTACAGTCTACCCCCATTATGTTCCCGTGTTTGAGGTTTTATTGTTATGGTTTGAGTTAGTTTATTAATAGGATGTAAAATATGTTATGGTTATTGTTATTTATGAAATGTTGAGTTCTTATTTTGGTATGGTATAGTTTGCTAATTAAAAATCATTTTTCGTCCTCACTTTCCTCAAAAAAGCCCCAGACTGCGGAACACCTACCCCTTGGAAAGGGAGATTTGTACAAGGGGGAACAGTTGCGAGCCTGTTTGTTGTGGTCTGCCTGCTCCCTTTTGCAACCCCACAGCCTCTTCCAGCCTACTGCGGTGCTGTGGATCCCTCCCCCTCTGTTCTGCTGTCCTCGCTTGGCTTTCCACCTTCCCTGGATGTTTCAGTGATGTCATCGTCTCCCATCTCCAAATTCACTTCCTCACTCTGGTCGTCCTCCTGACTTGTTTTGACCTAACAAGACCCTACTTATTGACAACTGTGTCTCATCACCATCATCCACCAAGTGAAACACTAATTTCCATTCCCCCGTCATCTTCTTATGACTGGAGTCTGAAGAGTTTGGGGATCAGTGCATAAGATATCCTCATGTCCCTTTTCAGGGAGGGTCAGCTCACCTGCAGTCCCTTACGTTTTTTGGGGGTCAGCTCACATGGTATATTCTGTTCTATGTTTCAAACTTGGAAGGAAATATAATTTGCTTTTCTTTGGTGGTGAATCTTTCATACATGTGTTTTTTTTTGCAGGATTCAGGTTTTTATATAGTTGCACTGGGTATGCAAAATATAGCTGTGAAATGCAATGTAATTTTTTCGTAGCCGATGCTGACGGCCATTCACTACACTAACTCTGCTATGTGATGGTAATGTTATCTATAACCCCCCCTCCCAAAAAAATAATAATTGGAAATTGAAATTGGTCATTCTTTCTTGGTAGCCTGTGCTGACCGGGTCACTTAACTTCTTAGATAGCCAGATCAGCAGGCCCTTGCTCCGAATGTTTTGGAGGGACACCAGCAGCCATCATGGATAATTTTTCAAGGGTGTGTGTATGATGCCCTACTTTAGTGTAAGAAAGGGTTTATTGGAGTGCTGGTTCCTTGTAATATTTGGCAGCCCTTTCCCTTAGTGCATAGGCGTAGGAGTCCCACTACCTGAACTATTGTACCACAATGTGTATGAGGCCCTTCTTTATATGAAATACAGGCTGTATCGCAGTGCTTGTAATTTTTGGCAGCACTTGCACTGCATATACAATTGAATATACTGGAAAGAATATTTCCTAACAATTTTTCTAGTAAAATTGATTATTTTAGGGGCGTCTTGTGCATATTTTTGTCAGTTTGTAAAAGTGGCATACAGCTCGGACAATATGCTTCCCAGCAGCGACATTGGAGTCCAAGATGCATCCAGACATGGTCCCCCTGCTTTTCCTGATCGATTTCAGAGGTGTTTCCATCACTTTCAGACCTTTTCCTATGAACCAGGCACCCTCCCCTCATCCGAGCAAGGGGTGCCTGGTTGCCTCCCATTGACTTCCATTATACTCGGGTGCTCGGCTGAGAGCACGAATTTCGCTATGTGTTCGGACCAAGTACTCGAACACCCGAACACTTTGGTGCTCGCTCATCACTAGTCCTTAAAAGGACAATTGCTCTACAATCTCTACAATTGCACCCAATTTAGCACAGGTTGCGCTAAAAATATATATTGTTGCCAGACACAACAATAGCCTTAAAATAACTTTTGGGTCTCTAACACCAACCCTGCCAAACAAAAAAATAAAATTCATTTCCTTACACTATCTGTCCCTTCTACAGCACAGTTCTCCCTGACTAAGACTGAGCCGAACCTCATGTCATCAGGTGCTTTATAGCACCCGATGACGCGTTCCGGACAGCAAATCACTGTAATGGCAGTAACCACCTACATTACTATGGCATTACAGTGAGTGGCAGTACTCACCTGCATGTTTATTGGCTGCATAGCAGCCAACAAACGTGTGGGGAGGAGACTGAGCATGCTTGCTCAACACTAGTGTGAACTCCTGTCCGTAAAAATATGGAGTCAATTTCTTTAAGGCCCACCCCAGGGCTAAGCACTTCTTCCCCACTGCCACATAGCTGACCTCTCGGGGAAGAAGCTTTCTACTAATGTAGGCGACAGGGTGCTCTCCTGCATCTTCTCCTACCTGGCTCAAAACTGCCCCCAGTCCGAACATTGAAGCGTCTAGCTCTTCTGAGCTTGTGAACTGGTCTGTTTGGTTCTAGCTTGTGCCCTGGTCGTCACGGGGTGTGCAGCTGTTGTAGAGGTGGGGACGCAGGCAGAAGTGAGGGGGCCCAAATCTTTCCCCAGATGGACTTCTGCTGGTAAGTTATCCATTATGCCGACTTTTACTACACCAGATCCTGCTCCCCAGTCTAGGTGAACGCGGGCGATAGGCAGCCAAAATACAGCTCCCCAGCCACTCAAACAGATATGGGTTGGCCCGTACGCTTATGGGATCGTAGCAAGTGTCTCTGTACCAGTGTCATGATAGCCCCAGTGTCCCGTAATCCTTGGGCGACCTGTCAATTGAGTTTGACCTCTTGTCGGTGCTGCTATCTATTATCCCCGATATGCACTTGAATGGGATTGACCTCGTACAATACCCTTAGATATTCCTCAGTCTGTGTCCACGCAGTGGACAGCCGGGATATGGGATGCAGCAGGCGTTGACACAGGGGGTGAGTTGTTCCAGGAAGGTCGGGGAGGGACAAAAGGGCAATTGACCACTAGGTGTCCTGGTTCGTGGCCTCGGTGACATTTCACCTTAGAATACTCTGAACTATTCCTGCAAGGACCAGTATAACGAGTGGGGACGGTTGGAACATGGGCCCAAAACTTCAGTTGTGGAGAGGGTCTGGATACAAGGGGGACCCGGGTATCCGCTCAAAGATTAGGTTGGGATAATGCTAGGTCCATTCGTCTGGAATCAGCCGAATCTCTTACCCTGTTGCTTACGTCCTGCTGTAGATTATTGAAGAAATGCTCCAAGAGAAAAAGTTGTAGCACCTCCTCGGCAGATACGGCCTGGCATTCATCAATCCAATGGGTAGCGGTGTGGTGCAATCTGTTAGCCCATTCCATGTGGGTGTCACATCCCCGTTTTTTGGTATCTCGGAATTTCCGCTGGTATGTCGGTGAGAGTTATGGCATACTGTTTAAGTAAGGTGTCTTTGACAAGGTGGTATTACTTTAACTTGTCCCCTGGGATGGCCCGGAGCTTGCCAGATAGAATGGTAACCTATTCTTCTTGGGGTACCTGGTGAAGTACACACTGCCTTTCAAAGTGCTCCAAATAGCTGTCAATCTCCCCCTCTGCCTCCAGGAACTGTTTAAATGTAGCAAACTGTACCTTTTGCTTTTCTGTGCTGACAGGTGTAACCACATATTTTATAAAGCATTAAAAAGTACCCCAAAATCCACAATATCCCCACAAATGCGACATCCCTTGATAGCCCATATCTGGGTACCCAACATATCCGAAAATCACCCAGATCAGAGAAGCGGTTAAAGATTTTCCTAGAGGTCTTGTTTTTGACTGCACAAGGCTTCTGCCCAAAATAGTTCTATAGAATCAGGCTGTGCGGTCTCCTTTCGAGAGCCGAAATGTCTTTTAATACCTAACAGTTCCCAACTTTATTTTGTCCATGAACCTCATTTGGGGGTTCAACATAATTAAATGAAATATCTCAGCAGAAAAACAGAGGGCTTCTGTTACAATTGTGTTCACATATTTTGAGGTATTACCCGTGAAAACCACATGGACAATAACCACATTGCAAAATTGTGGTAATTCATAGAAAAACACCTGTGTAGCAGTCTTCTACACAACCTATACGGTATGTTGAACATGTATAATATTGTGATTATTGTGAAGATGAGGTAAATATTGATCTTTTATCAAATCCAGGATTATTATTGATATACAGAACATAGAAAAAGAAATAAAACAACATGATTGAAAATATCCCAAAGACATGAGAAAGCAACTGTACATGTGACTTAAAGGGGCTGTGCAGTGTCATGATATTGATGACCTATCTTGACAGGGGTTTGACTACTGGCACACCTGTTGATCAGCTTTTTGATGAGACAACGGTACTTGTGCAGCATGGTGTTTGACGCAGTATGATGTGACACTCATATTAAGAATACTATAGGCACAGCAGGATAACAGGAGACTAGAGAATGGGTGGAGGAAAAATGGGCAGACCATTTAAAACCCAGGAGAGCTTTACAGGTTCAAATAAATATTGCAAAAAATCAGCAGGTTCTACAAAGCTTAGAAGTTAGTGGAGGAAATCCATTAGTAAAATTTGTACAAGGGATTAATTTAGCTCACAACAGTGTAATAAGATTGAAAGGAGTGTACGATAGAAGTGAATTGGTGATAAATGGCTCTGTACATATTGTGGTAAATTGTTCATTTGCTGAAAATAATTGGAAAATACATTTTCAACAGGCTGCACTCTATAGGTTAAGGCCTCATACACATGACCATATTTTGCATCCATGTCTGATCCGCAAATTTCAACATTTCTACCTTAACCAAAAGTTCCTGTTAAAGGGTTAAAAGGGGACATTCTACTGTGTGAGGGTACTTAGGGGGCATATCTACTCTGTGGGGCACTAAGGAGGCATATTGTTCAGTACACTCTTGACTCGTCACCCAGTTCAGCTCTAGTAAGCATTTTTAGGGGTTTTTATCATAGACCAGCCTTTTTTTTTAGATTAGTGAGGTTCTTTAGTGTGCTTTTTTTCCTTTCCCCACCCCATTTTAAATTTTGTAACTCAATGACAGCAATAATAAATAGTGTAGGGCCCCTTTCACACGAGCGAGTTTTCCGCGCGGGTGCAACGCGTGACGTGAATGCATAGCATCCCCACTAAATCCTGACCCATTCATTTCAATGGGTCTGTGTACATGAGCGTTTTTTTTCACGCATCACTTGTGCGTTGCGTGAAAATCGCAGCATGTTCTATATTTTGCGTTTTTCACGCAGCCCTAGCCCCATAGAAGAGAATGGGGCTGCGTGAAAAAGGCATTGCATCCGCAAGCAAGTGCGGGTGCGTTGCGATTTTCACTGATGGTTGCTAGGAGATGTTGTTTGTAAACCTTCAGTTTTTTATCACGCGCGTGAAAAACGCATCAAAACGCATTGCACCCGAGCGTAAAAAACTGAACAACTGAACGCAATCGCAGGCAAAACTGAATGGCTTTGCCTGTGAAATCGCAGTTTTCACTGAACGCATCCGCAACGCATCCGGACCTAATCCGGACATGCTCGTGTGAAAGAGTGACATTTATATATAACTATGGGTAAACGCATGGTTGACCGTGTTAAAAAATAGCATGTTTAAAAACACACTGCCACATTTGCCACATATACATTTTAAAATTAAAAAAAGTTACAAAATTGTCCCTCATTGGGGGTAAATACAGCTAGTGTTTATATGCACACCATGGTAACAGAAGAAGCAGTGGATTCCTTTGAAAAAACTATTTTATTGGCAGCAGTAGTGCAGTGTGGACCTCATGGCCAAGGCAGGAGCTGTGCAGCCATTTAAAGGTAGTAGTAATGGCACCAGGGGAAGTAGCACCTGCAGCATCGGCAGTTGCAATACAGTATGGAACAACACGAACAGGCAGATAGAGGCAGTTACATCATTTGGCTGATGAAAAATAAGCAATGGTAAATCTATTCATTGTCATAATAAGCTAGAAGATGGAAATTCTCATGAATCCATGTGCCTGATTTCTTTTGGTAAAAGTAATGTTTTGGACACTTGCAATAACAATTTTGCTTGCTTAGGTGTGAAGACCGACCATGCTGAAAACACACTGACAGCATGCTGGGCCAGTTCCAGCCACTGTTCTAATCTACCTCCGCAGAAGTCCATGGAGTCAGGGAACAGGGTACAGTATGTGCCAGAAAAAGGGCACAGTCGTCAGTCATTTAGAAAATGAGACAATTTTAAGAGACAGCTGGGGAGAAGTACTACTGCCTGAAGAATAAAATTTGGTTGGAGATGTGGAACTATGGGTACTTTTACACTTGCAGCAGGACGGATCCAGCAGGCTATTCAGCCTGCCGCATCCGTCCTGACGCAAGTGGCCGTGCACTGCCGTGCTGCCGCTCCATCCCCATTGACTATAATGGGACGGGGGGCGGAGCTACGGACATGCAGGACTTTTAATCCGGCGATCTCCGGCCGTGCAGTGCCGTAGCTCCGCCCCCTGTCCTATTATAATCAATGGGGACAGAGCGCAGGCACGGCAGTGCACGGCAGTGCACGGCCACTTGCGGTAGGGACGGATCCGGCAGGCTGAATAGCCTGCCGGATCCGTCCTGCCGCAAGTTTAAAAGTACCCCATGTCACATTTGGATAACAATGAAACATTTTTTTTTTCAGAGAGAAGGAAAAAAGTACAAATGCTATAGAGAAAAATAAAATTTGGATAAAGGCGTGGAACTGTATCACATGTTGGGAACAATAAGACACATTTTATGGACAGCTGGCCAATAATACTACTGCCTGATGAATAAATTTTTTTTTTTTTTTTATGGACAGCTGTCAAGAAATAGTAACACTATAGAACAGAATTAAATTTGGGTAAAGACATGGAACTACACCGCATTTACCACAACTAAGTGGTAAGGTAGCAACTGCACTTCCTGCAATGGCCAGGTGGGAGTTCAGCTTGCACTAAAACTAATTGCTGGTTGCAAATAGTTTTCTTATGGCCACACTTTCTTTTATGGATGTCTAATAATGGAGCTGAGGACAAGGAAGAGTAGCTAATGATAACAAGGACACTGCATTGTTTTGAGATGCGGGTTAGCTGCCAAAAAGAAGACCAAGAGATGGAGGACAGTTGTGTTCCAAATGATGGCCAGTTCTATTTTTCCATAGGATCTAGTGATGCCACCTCATGTGCTGCAATAGAGCCCTGGTACCTATGTTTGTGTTTGAATGGCTTATTTTCATACTTCAGATCTTGCCAATAGTGTTGAGGGCGAATATTCGAAATGCAAATTTTAATCGCGAACATCACCACTTTGAGAATTTGCAAATATTTAGAATATAGTGCTATATATTTGTATTTGCGTATATTGTTGATATTCTATTCGCAAATTTATTGGTAATTTATCGCAAATATCGGCACTTAGCAACATCCCTATCAGCCAATAGGAAAGTTGCCTACCCCTTAATGTTGATCGCAAATATTCTAATCACGATTTTTAATCGTGAATATGTTACATTGCCAATTTTCGCAATCAAGTAAATGACTGGAGATCACGAATTCTCGAATTTACAAATTTATTGTGAATGTTTGGCCAAAAATTCATGAAATATCGCTAATTCGAAAATCGCCTATGCCGCTCATCACTACTTGCCAACATCAGTGGTTTTCTGTGCTGGCCTTGTGGAGAAAAACCACCATAGGGGAGATATTCACACAGAGCTAGCAGCAGCTGTGCTTGCCCTAGGTCTAATATGTTTTGAGCCTGCTCCCACAGTACAGATGTTGCTGAGATAAAAGGAACACATCGATTTAGGTAAGCATGGCTAAAAAAAGTGAATTGACTTTTGCATTTGCTTTCAATAGCCTTCATCACGAGATATCACATCTGTCACATCTGCTATGAAAGTTGCTTTTAATTTTGCTACATCCTATCAGCATCATCAGTTCTTAATCTGACCACTACAGAAGCAAATATGGCCCTGACAGTTTTTAGGGACATTTTAGCTGTATGTTGCCTCTGCTCTTTATTGCAGCCACTGCCACCACCGTCCTTCTCTGATGTCACCCCTCTCTAAGCACTCCAAACCGGCTGCCAGGTCAGGACTAACACACAATCATCATCACTACTTTTATCATACTGTAAAATATCCTCATGGGCATCTTGGTCCCCTCCCAACTCTTTCCTATGTATTTGCCCTGAGTGCCATTGTAGCCTTGACAAACATTGCCCCTACCAACACCACCAGCAAAACTACTTCCATTACCATCAATATAGATATACATCAGGTCCCTGGGCTCTGCCTGGACCTCCTTTTCATGGCAATACAAATGCCGACACTTCTCACATTATTTATTAACATGAAGACTATTTTAGTATCTTCCATATCACATGGGGTTTTGTTGCCTCTTCTTAGGAAAAAGGCAGCGAAGACAGAGACAATGCAAATGAAAGGCTCCAATGGAACTGCACGGAGGGGGAGCAGGTAGAATGCTATAACCCCTGGATCAAAGACATGGGGTCAGACTAATAGGTGACATCAATATCATCCTGCTGTGACTGAGAGGAGAAGTAGGTGATCAGGTCCACATTGTCATTCTCTTTGTCCTCAATAATAATTTGGTGTCTATCGGAAGGAAGGGAGAACAGTGGTCTCCTGCTACTTATAATTCTGGCCGGATAGTTGGTGCTGCTACAGCTGTTTGCACTATTATAGCCATCCACATTCTCACTCACAAATGATGAGACATGGGTCTTTCACTCTTTTGTTTATCACTCTTTCATTAAATTATTTATTAATGCAATAATTTAATGTGCTAATTTAAACTTGTATATTAATGCAAGCGTAAAATACATTGAATTTAACTGGTAACACAACAGTATATTGTGTTGATGAAAAATCCACTGTAGCTGACCTATCTGAATGAAGACCCACTGAAAATGCTGAGCTCATGTGCATGCAGAGAAGAAGGAAAAGTTCTGGTGTTCTAACATTTATTAAGGCATATAAAATCCAGTACAATCCGAAGGAAGACATACAGTATATGGACAAAATGCACCATTTGTGACATGAGTTACACAGGTAGGTCCTACAGTAGTTGTAGTTTTTGGTGCTTAACAAACACAGTGCTTTAAAAAGAGACTACGCCAATTCATGTGAAATCGTGTGACTACACAAAGTTTTCTGATTGGCAGAGTCTCTTTTGAAAGCACTGTGTTTGTTAAGCACCAAAAGTTACGACAAAGACCTATAAATCTTGTCAGAAACTGTGTGTTTTTAGAAGTATGCTGGAGTTTTTCCTTCTTCTCAGTATATGTTGCACTACTTTATTAATGCATAAAACTTAACTAGTATATTAACATAACAGTATAATGTGTTGAATTTAACTGGTATATTAATGTAATAGTATAATACGCTAAATTTCACTGGTATGTCAACGTAACAGTATAATGCTTTGAATGTAACTGCTTTATTAACACAAACATATATTGTAACATATAATGTATTGAATTTAGCAATAATGCATTGAATTTAACAATATAAATACATTGAATTTAACAGTATAGAATGTTGATTTTAACTGGTATAATAATGCAACATAATAAGAAAATACCAGAAAAAAAATACAAAACATCCTACACAATGCAATAAATGAATATGCAGATATCCATAGCTACATTTAGAAAATAAAAATTACAGATTTTCTTTTCTATATTAATACAACAGCATAATGCTTTAAGTGCTTTGAATTTTACTGGAATATTAATGAAACAGTATAATGTGTTGAATGTAACTGGTACATTATCATAACACTATAATAAATTTAATTTGTGGTCGGATCGGCTATCAGAAAGGTGTACCTAACCTATCTAACCCTATCTACAACAAGCAGTAGAATTGTGCCATAACTGCTGCGGTAGGGCAGCCTAAAGGGGGCCACCCTAATATGAAGTGACTGTAAGATGGTGTGGGTGGGTGGGTGAAATCAGCTGAATCGGCGTCAGCCTGGGCCCACAGGTGCCTATAAATAGCCTAGCAATCAGCCAGCCTAGGCCCACAGGTGCATATAAATAGCCTTGTAGTCAGCCTCCCCTCCCACAAACACAGCAATACTTGCTTAATACTTGTGGTCGGATCGGCTGTCAGAATGGTGTACCTAACCTATCTAACCCTATCTACAACAAGCAGTAGAATTGTGCCATAACTGCTGCGGTAGGGCAGCCTAAAGGGGCCAAAAAGAGCAGACCTTAGGTTAGAGCAAAATATATACATACCATTACTACACCCACTTTGAACGTAAAAGACATTTCCTGATGAAGGTGCGAAATATATCATACATACCACAGTGACTACCATCTACCTTACCTCTTTGTCATGTGAACCGGCACATCGTTCTTGGAGGTGGCTGATGCGATTGAAGGAGTGGCCGGTAATCAGAAACGATTTACTCCTATGTATACTAACAACATGTGAACATATTACGAGAAGGTCTGAATCCTGAGAGCTGCAGACTGAAACAAAGAATGATGAATCTGTTGGAAGGCCTAAATGGATTCCAAGCATTCGCCGAGGACCCTGATCGGGCACCAACTGTTCCTGGTTGCCAACTACTACCCTCTACTTATTCCCCAGGCCACACCTTTTATATATAAGGGGCCAAAAAGTTAGAACATGGCGTATGCCGTCTTTCTCTATTAGTAGATTAAGTGGAATGTATAAACTCACCAGGCCTGGGGAACCATCAACATGAATACATGGCTATTTCAATTAACGAGCTAATGTTGCCTGTAATGAGGACAGAAAACGTACACACCATACCTGCAGTTGTGACAGGAAATAAGCTTAAGGTCGTAATAACTATGTATGCTGCGCCTGTAGTCTTGATTGGGCTTGTCGTGTCTGTAGACATGAGACATTGTGAATTGCGCCTATTACTGTACTTTCTACTGGAAGACGGACTGATACCCAGGACTTAGGCCCGACACCAACACCCTCAGCCCGAGTGGCGGAAAAAGACATGAAACCTACTTGTGGTGGGCTACGTGGCCGACCTCAAATGGTGAAGTCATATATGAACCACTTAACCGGAGAAGCCATGCGTGAGAGACACTAATGGTGGTGCCATGCGTGAGAGACACTAATAGTGGTGCCATGCGTGAGGGACTCTAATGGCGGAGTCATATGTGTAACACCTAATTGGAGAAGCCATGCATGAGAGACTAATGGTGGAGTCATGTGTGTAAAACATAAACAGAGAAGCCATGTGTGAGAGACTCTAATAGCAGTGCCATGCGTGAGAGACTCTAATGGCGGACACTTAATTGGAGAAGCCATGCGTGAGAGACTCTAATGGCGGAGTCGTATGTGTAACACTAAATTGGAGAAGCCATGCGTGGGAGACTAATGGCAGAGTCATATGTGCAACACCTA
This sequence comes from Bufotes viridis, assembly GCA_033119425.1. Lineage (NCBI taxonomy): Eukaryota > Metazoa > Chordata > Amphibia > Anura > Bufonidae > Bufotes > Bufotes viridis. The sequence continues at coordinate 311,393,905 of CM065590.1, forward strand.
ATTGGAGAAGCCATGCGTGAGAGACTCTAATGGCAGTGCCATGCGTGAGAGACTCTAATGGCGGACACTTAATTGGAGAAGCCATGCGTGAGAGACTCTAATGGCAGTGCCATGCGTGAGAGACTCTAATGGCGGACACTTAATTGGAGAAGCCATGCGTGAGAGACTCTAATAGCAGTGCCATGCGTGAGAGACTCTAATGGCGGACACTTAATTGGAGAAGCCATGCGTGAGAGACTCTAATGGCGGAGTCATGTGTGTAAAACAGAGAAGCCATGCTTGAGAGACTCTAATGGCGAAGTCATACGTGTAACACTTAATTGGAGAAGCCATGCGTGAGAGACTCTAATGGCGGAGAGATGTGTGTAAAACAGAGAAGCCATGCGTGAGAGACTCTAATGGCAGACACTTAATCAGAGAAGCCATGCGTGAGAGACTGATGGCGGAGTTATATGTGTAACACTTAATCGGAGAAGCATTGCTTGAGAGACTATAATGGCAGAGTCATGTGTGTAAAACATAAAACAGAGAGGCCATGCGTGAGAGACTAATGGCGGTGTCATGCGTGAGAGACTCTAACGGCGAAGTCATATGTCAAACACTAAATCAGAGAAGCCATGCGTGAGGGACTCTAATGGCGGACACTTAATCGGAGAAGCATTGCTTGAGAGACTATAGTGGCGGAGTCATATGTGTAACACTTATTTGGAGAAGCCATGCGCGAGAGACTTAAATGGCGGAGTCATATGTGTAACTCTAAATCTGAGAAGTCATGCGTGAGACTGTAACGGCGGAGTCATGTGAGTAAAACATAAACGGAGAAGTCATGCATGGGAGACTAATGGCGGAGCCATACATACCAGACTAATGGCAGATTTATTTATTTTTTTATATATTTTTTTTAAATAAAGCACTTATGCAGCACCAGTATGACTTGGGAACTCGCGTAACCATGAACCCCTCTGACAGGGAACCTAAGACACTAAACAGCCTACAACCATATGGAACCCCTAACGAACAACATGAAGGACGGAGCCATGAGGCCGAAGCGATCATCGGGCCCCCCGAAGCCATGAGACCCCTCGAAGCCATGAGACTGATCTGAATGACTTTACAGTGACGATAAGTAATTAAATGTGAGCCAGACCCGATGGGATATGCATCGGTGAATTTGAACAGATGGGAGACAACGAAGAGCCAGAGGCCTTGCAGTTCGCTAAGAGAAGACCCTTATCTTGACAAATGAAGGATTTGTAAAAATAAAGTAGGAAACGTACTCCTATTGGGCCATGGACCGCTGAAAAGCTATTTGGTTAACTGGGGCAAGGGACCAATCTGAGTGAATATGAACCAGAAGTAAAGCGGACCGGTCTAAGTAACTGCAAACCAGGACTGAAACATAAAAAAAAAAAAAAATATATATATATATATATATATATATATATATTTTTTTTATATTTTTTTTTTTACATTTTTTTTGTTTGTTTGTTTGTTTTTTTTTTTTTTTTACTGAAATGAACAGAAAAAGTAGAAGTAGGCCTTCGGATTGTAACAAACCAACGAGGAAATAAGCAAGCCTGAAAAGAACGCAGCTATTATGTTTATCGGGAGAGCAGTGTCAGAGAGGTGTGCTGACTGCCCTAGTGAAAATATTGGCTAACCATGATGTCAAAATAAAAGGAAAATGTAGCTATAACTGGAAGCAGTGTATAAACACATGATGTAAGAACAGGTGGGTGACTGCAGCTCTGGATGTGAGTAGTGCCCAACACATGGTATGGGCGCAGCTCTGAGTGTGAGCATGAAGAGCATGATATAAAGCAGCCGTATGAATGCAATCTAAGTGAGCAGAGTATTAACGTGATACAACAGATGCATGAAAGCAGCTCTGGTAGTGAATGGAGTATAGGACAAAATGTAAATGCAGACACACAGACGTAGCTTTTGCAGGTAACGAACCTAGCCATGATCATTCTACCATTAGTGCCCAACCCCCTTCGCCCCAGAGCGCTACAAGTCACAGACCGTGTAACCAAGTCCGATCCCACCGTGAATGCCAGCACTCGCCTAGCACCTTCTGCCATTGTCCAGGTGCGAATGAACCTCCACATAATTCACCAACACCTTGCATGTCTGGCGCTAACTGCGGACGTGCGCCCCACATGTACAACAGGTGACAGAAAACATGCACTTTTTTTAATGACCCTTGATACATGACCCTTCCAGAGAGATAACTAAATAATACCATCACTTAAACACAGCGTGCGTAGCTTGGAGACACGCGTCCCGTATGATACAGATATCAGAAAACATGGGACAATACCTACTCTAGGCGCATGCAACACCAATAACTATATGCAATAGCCCCCAACAATCCCCTAAACAGCCGGACAAAATACTAACAACAGTCACTTGACCATTAGCGCCCAACTTTGCTTCGTCCCAGAGTATTACGAATCACATACCGCGGTATGGGTCTCGTGCCAACAAGTGTGATTCTACAGTGAATGCCAGCACTCGCCTGGCACTTTGTCATTGCCCAGGCATGAATGAGCCTGCACACGATGCAGCTGCGCTACATGTCGCGGACCACAGCGTGGGTCCCGTGCAAACCACTCTGATCCTACCATGAATACCAGTGCCTTCCTGAGAGATTCTGCTGTCGCCCAGCCGTAAGGAGCCTGTACACCATGCTGCTGTATCCTAGAGCTGACCCAGAGGTAGTGAAATCAGCTGAATCGGCGTCAGCCTGGGCCCACAGGTGCCTATAAATAGCCTAGCAATCAGCCAGCCTAGGCCCACAGGTGCATATAAATAGCCTTGTAGTCAGCCTCCCCTCCCACAAACACAGCAATACTTGCTTAATGCGTATCTAGTATATTAACATAAAAGTATAATGTTTTGTATTCAAAAGGGTTTTCTTAGACTTTTGAACTGATGACCTGTCCTTTGGGTCATCAGTATTAAAATCTCAGAAAACCCCTTTAACTGCTTTATCAAAGGGAGTCTTTCACCTAATCTGAGCCTTTTAGGCTGCTCAGATCAGGTTATAGACTCCTATGCCCTAATTCCAATGGTACCTTAATTTGTGCAGTCCCTCGATGAGAAGTTCCAAAAAAGACTTTTAAAACATGTTATGCTAATTAGTTTCATAAGGTGCCCAGGGGTGGTGTTACTGCCGATGTGCCCAGAAAACCACCCCTCTAGCCCTCCCTCGATTCCTATTATTTCCTCCTCCTCTCCCTCATAAATCTCGCGCCTGCTGGAGGAAAGACGATGCTGCGCTGACCCACCCCTTCTTCACTGCAGTCCTCTGGCTTCACTGCAGTCCTGTGCATGCGCCGGTCTGTAGTTTGAAATCCAGCGGCGTGGGCAGAAGTAACCGGCGCATGCGCAGAGGACTGCAGTAAAGCCAACTTCGCGCCGAGGGACTGCACAAATAAAGGTACCAATGGAATTAGGGCACAGGAGTCTATAACCTGATCTGAGCGGTCCAAAAGGCTCAGATTAGGTGAAAGACTTCCTTTAACTCAACAGTATAATGCACTAAATGTATCTGGTATATTAACACAACAATATAATGCATTGTATTTAACTAATATATTAATGGATAAGTATAATGTATTGAATTTAGCTGGTATATTAATGCACCACATTGAACAAATTTATTAACACAGCAGTATAATGCATTGACATGCCTTATTAAGGCAAAAGTAACTGGTATATTAATGCAACAGTATAATGTGGTAAAGTTCTCTGGTATATTAACGGAACGGTATAAAGCATTTAATGCTTTATTAAGCAGCAGTAATGCGTTATTAATGCAACAATATAATACATTTAATTTACCTTGTATATTAATAAAACTGTATAATGCATTGAATTTAACTTGCAAAGTAAAATATCAATTATTGTAGTTGACACTAAAAAGTGTAAAGTTTTTGACACGGAAGGGGACGACATACTGCTACAGATGGATCTGGATAGATTGGAGGCTTGGGCAGAGAAGTGGCAGGTTAGGTTTAACACTGACAAATGTAAGGTTATGCACATGGGAAGGAATAATGCAAGTCACCCATACATACTAAATGGTAAAAGACTGGGTAACATTGACATGGAAAAGGACCTAGGAATTTTAGTGAATAGCAAACTAAGCTGTAGAAACCAGTATCGGGCAGCTGCTGACAAGGCCAATAAGATAATGGGTTGCATCAAAAGGGGCATAGATGCCCATGATGAGAACATAGTCCTACCACCTTACAAATCACTAGTCAGACCACACATGGAGTACTGTGTACAGTTCTGGGCTCCTGTGAACAAGGCAGACATAGCAGAGCTGGAGAGGGTCCAGAGGAGGGCAACTTAAGTAATAACTGGAATGGATGGACTACAGTACCCTGAAAGAGTATATAAATTAGGGTTATTCACTTTAGAAAAAAGACGACTGAGGGGAGATCTAATAACTATGTATAAATATATCAGGGGTCAGTACAGAGATCTCTCCCATCATCTATTTATCCCCTGGACTGTGATGACGGGACATCCTCTGTGTCTGGAGGAAAGAAGGTTTATACACAAACTTTGAAGAGGATTCTTTACGGTAAGACAAGTGAGACTATGGAACTCTCTTCCTGAGGAGGTGGTGATGGTGGGTTCACTAAAAGAGTTCAAGAGGGGCCTGGATGTATTTCTGCAGTGTAATAATATTATAGGCTATAGCTACTAGAGATGGGTCGTTGATCCAGTGAGTTATTCTGAATGCCTGATTGGAATTGGGAAGGAATTTTTTATTTCCCTTAAGTGGAAAAAATTGGCTTATACCTCACAGTTTTTTTTTTTTTTTTCCTCTGGATCAACTAGCAGGATGACAGGCCGAACTGGATGGACAGATGTCTTTTTTCAGCCTTATAAACTATGTTACTATGTTATTAAGACAATCGCAAAGTGCATGGAACTGCTTTATTACTGTAACAGTATAATACATTAAATGTAACTGGTATATTACTGCAACAGTAAAATGCATTAAATGTGAATGTTTTATTAACGCAACAGTATAGTGAGCTGAATTTAAAGGGTTTTGTCATCTGAAAAATGGGTATTAAGCTGGCTGACATTAGCGATGTGCTAATGTCAGCTGAACATAACTATATTAGTTCCATCCCACTGCCTGCCGCCGTTATCAAGAAAAACATCTTTTATAATATGCTAATTAGCCTAGGCTCCGTTCTCCCACCTCTGACCATGCCCTGCTTCACTAGATTGACAGGGCCAGGCAGCATTCACCTCCTCCTGCCGGCCCTGTGCGCTGGGGAGATCTCGCACTGTTCAGTATTCGGCACAGGCGCAGTGAGGAAGCTGGCAGTCAGCGAGCACCCTTCACTCACTGCGCCTGCGCCGTATGCTTAACGGGATGGTGCAGGCGCGTGATTTACACTGCAGACAGGGCCGGAGGTTGGATACCAACGCTGCCTGGCCGTGTCAATCTAGTGAAGCAGGGCATTGCCAGAGGTGGGAGAACGGATCCTCTATGAACTAATTAGCCTTTAGGACCACCTGCTCCTAGAGGCTAATTAGCATATCATAAAAGTTCATTTTTCTCAATAATGGCAGCAGGCAGTGAGATGGCACTAATATAGTTATGTTCAGCTGACATTAGCACATTCCTAATGTCAGTCAGCTTAATACCCATTTTTCAGGTGACAGAAACCCTTTAACTAGTATATTAATGCGGTAGATAATGCTTTTAATCAAACTGGTATATTAGCACAGTAGTACAATGTGTAGAACTACACAATTTTAAACAGAGCAACATTTTTTGAAAAAAAAAGGCACAATAGTGCAGCTTAGCCAGAAAAATGCATGCTGTGGTGCTGGGATTGCATGGGGATATGCCTATAGTACATTTATGAACTGTAGAAGCTTCATGTTTTTATTGTTTTTGAAGGTGAGTTGCTGAAAAAATAATGTTTCTGTAGGCACTGAAGAGTTTTGTTTAGTGTAGTAGCTTTCCACTTGCCAACAGCTGCCGTCAGTATAAAACACACACAGAACTCTTGGTAACCATACCCTATGCTTTGCCTGACAGGTAGAAAAGTCAGGGTTTTATCAATTAATTCAATCAATCTAACTAACTAAATATGTCCCTAAACTGTCCTTACAACACCCTAAGATTGCTGGCTTATGTCTATAATTGCTTTTGGCCAGACACATCCAACACACATACTCTCATATTACACGTTAAGCTCAGAATGTCATCTGTGGCTGCTGAGCAACCACAGAGACTCAAGGAACTTTCCACGTCCTACCCCTGATTGGCTCACAGGCTGTCTGTCAGCTTCTGAGCCAATCAGGACAAGCACGGTCATGTGATTCACTATCTTTTTTACCCTGTGCCCTGTTTACCGCTAATTTTCACAATAAAATTGCACTGGCTTCATTTTGCAGGATTCCTCTGAAGCGATCAATTTGTCAGCAGAATTGACCCAACCGATTTGGCTAAATCAAATTCGAATGGAATCCAAATCCTATTTTAATAAATTAACTCATCAGTAGTCATAGTAAACAAATGAAAATGAGGATATAATGGGTCCATATTCATGGCTATCTCAGTGCTTTGAAATTTAATGGAGTTCTCTAATGATGCACACACGGGTCATATTGTAAGGGTCAGTTTATTGGATAGAGTGGTCACATGTAGAGATGAGCGAACACCTGGATGTTGGGGTTCGAGAAGTTCTGCCGAACTTCCCGAAAATGTTCGGGTTCGGGATCCGAACTCGACCCGAATTTTATCCGGAACCCGAACCCCATTGAAGTCAATGGGGACCCGAACTTTTGGGCACTTTAAAGGCTGTAAAATAGTCCAAGAAAGGGCTAGAGGGCTGCAAAAGGCAGCAAAATGTAGGTAAATGCCCTGCAAACAAATGTGGATAGGGAAATGAATTAAAATAAAATAAAATAAAATAAATAAAAATTAACCAATATCAATTGGAGAGAGGTCCCATAGCAGAGAATCATGCGTCATATCACCCACCAATGGAGAAGGCCACTTTCAGTTATTTTGGCCCCAGCACCCAGACAGAGGAGAGAGGTCCCACAGCAAGGAATCATGCGTCATATCACCCACCACTGGAGAAGGCCACTTTCAGTTATTTTGGCCCCAGCACCCAGACAGAGGAGAGAGGTCCCACAGCAAGGAATCATGCGTCATATCACCCACCACTGGAGAAGGCCACTCAGTTATTTCGGCCCCAGCACACAGAACGAGGAGAGAGGTCCCACAGCAAGGAATCATGCGTCATTTCACCCACAACTAGAGAAGGCCACTTTCATTTATTTAGGCCACAACACACAGACAGAGGAGAGAGGTCCCACAGCAAGGAATAAGGCGTCATATCACCCACCACTGGAGAAGGCCACTTTCAGTTATTTCGGCCCCAGCACCCAGACAGAGGAGAGAGGTCCAACAGCAAGGAATCATGCGTCATTTCACCCACCACTGGAGAAGGCCACTTTCAGTTATTTCGGCCCAGCACCCAGACAGAGGCAAGGTTCATTCAACTTTGGGTTGCACAGCAAGATCATGGTAAAGTTAAAAAAATGAGGATTCAATAAAGAAGTGCCCCGGAGTACAAGAATACATGGTTGAGGGGGAGGCAGTTATAAATGTCTATTCTGCACAAGGGAGGCACAGGTCCCGTGGGATCCATGCCTGGTTCATTTTTATGAACGTCAGCTTGTCCACGTTGGCTGTGGACAGGGGCTGCGTTTGTCAGTAATGACGCCCCCTGCCGTGCTGAATACACGTTCAGACAAAACGCTAGCCACCGGGCAGGCCAGCACCTCCAAGGCATAAAATGCTAACTCTGGCCACGTGGACAATTTGGAGGCCCAGAAGTTGAATGGGGCCGAACCATCAGTCAGTACGTGGAGGGGTGTGCAGACGTACTGTTCAACAATGTTAGTGAAATGCTGCATCCTGCTAACACGTTCCGTATCAGGTGGTGGTGCAGTTAGCTGTGGCGTGGAGACAAAACTTTTCCACATTTCTGCCATGCTAACCCTGCCCTCAGAGGAGCTGGCCGTGACACTGCTGCGTTGGCGATCTCTTGCTCCTCCTCTGCCTTCGCCTTGGGCTTCCACCTGTTCCCCTGTGACATTTGGGAATGCTCTCAGGAGCGCGTCTACCAGCGTGCGCTTGTACTCGCGCATCTTCCTATCACGCTCCAGTGCAGGAAGTAAGGTGGGCACATTGTCTTTGTACCGGGGATCCAGCAGGGTGGCAACCCAGTAGTCTGCACACGTTAAAATGTGGGCAACTCTGCTGTCGTTGTGCAGGCACTGCAGCATGTAGTCGCTCATGTGTGCCAGGCTCCCCAGAGGTAAGGACAAGCTGTCCTCTGTGGGAGGCGTATCATCATCATCCTCCGTATCCCCCTAGCCACACACCAGTGATGGGCCTGAGCTGTGTCGGGTGCCACCCCGCTGTGAACCTGCTTCATCCTCCTCCACCTCCTCCTCATCCTCCTTGTCCTCCAGTAGTGGGCCCTGGCTGGCCACATTTGTATCTGGCCTCTGCTGTTGCAAAAAACCTCCCTCTGAGCCGATTCTAAGAGAGTGGCCTGAAAGTGATAAAAATGACCCCTCATCCTCCTCCTCCTCTTAGGCCACCTCCTCTTCCATCATCGCCCTAAGCGTTTTCTCAAGGAGATATAGAAGTGGTATTGTAACGCTGATAATGGTGTCATCGCCACTGGCCATGTTGGTGGACTACTCAAAACAGTTCAACAGGGCACACTGGTCTCGCATGGAGGCCCAATCATTGGTGGTGAAGTGGTGCTGTTCCGCAGTGAGACTGACGCGTGCGTGCTGCAGCTGAAACTCCACTATGGCCTGCTGCTGACCGCACAGTCTCTCCAGCATGTGCAAAGTGGAGTTCCACCTGGTGGGCACGTCGCATATGAGGCGGTGAACGGGAAGGCCGAAGTTCCGCTGTAGCGCAGACAGGCGAGCAGAGGCAGGATTTGAACGCCGGAAGCGCGCACAGACGGCCAGCACTTTATGCAGCATCTCTGACATGTCGGGGTAGTTGTGAATGAACTTCTGCACCACCAAATTCAGCACATGTGCCAGGCAAGGGATGTGCGTCAAACCGGCTAGTCCCAGAGCTGCGACGAGATTTCGCCCATTATCGCACACCACCAAGCCGGGCTTGAGGCCCACCGGCAGAAACCACTCGTCGGTCTGTTGTTCAATACCCCGCCACAACTCCTGCGCGGTGTGGGGCCTGTCCCCCAAACATATGAGTTTCAGAATGGCCTGCTGACGTTTCCCCCGGGCTGTGCTGAAGTTGGTGGTGAAGGTGTGTGGCTGACATGATGAGCTGGTGGAAGCAGAGGAGGAGGAAGCCGAATAGGAGGAGGAGGCTACATGAGGCAAAGAATGATGCCCTGCGATCCTTGGCGGAGGAAGGACGTGCGCCAAGGAACTCTCCGCCTGGGGACCAGCCGCCACTACATTAACCCAGTGTGCAGTTAGGGAGATATAGCGTCCCTGGCCGTGCTTACTGATCCACGTATCTGTGGTTAGGTGGACCTTGCCACAGATGGCTTTGCGCAGTGCACACTTGATTTTATTGGATACTTGGTTGTACAGGGAAGGCACGGCTGTCTTGGAGAAGTAGTGGTGGCTGGGAAGAACATACTGTGGGACAGCCATGGACATCAGCTGTTTGAAGCTGTCTGTGTCCACCAGCCTGAATAACAGCATTTCAAAGGCCAGTAGTTTAGAAATGCTGGCATTCACGACCAGGTCTCGAGGGTGGCTAGGTGGGAATTTACGCTTTCTCTCCAAGGTTTGTGAGATGGAGAGCTGAACGCTGCCGTCTGACATGGTGGAGATGCTTGGTGACGCAGGTGGTGGTGTCAGTGGCACATCCTCTGTTTGGAGGGCGGCAGGTGACAACATTCCTCCCGCAGCGGAGGAAGAGGCTGAGGCAGCAGCAGAAGAGGGAGCAGGGGAACCAGAGTGAGTTCCTTGCTTTTAAGGTGTTTACTCCACTGCAGTTCATGCGTTGCATGTAGATGCCTGGTCATGCAGGTTGTGCTAAGGTTCAGAACGTTAATGCCTCGCTTCAGGCTCTGATGGCACAGCGTGCAAACCACTCGGGTCTTGTCGTCAGCACATTGTTTAAAGAAGTGCCATGCCAGGGAAATCCATGAAGCTGCCTTTGGGGTGCTCGGTCCCTGGTGGCGGTGGCCAGTAGCAGGCAAACTCTCTTGGAGGCGGCTGTTCTGCTTTTGCCCCCTGCTCCCTCTTTTGCTACGCTGTTGGCTCGCTCTCACCACTGCCTCTTCCTCTGAACTATGAAAGTCAGGGTCACGACCTTCATTCCATGTGGGGTCTAGGACCTCATCGTCCCCTGCATCGTCTTCCACACAGTCTTCCTCCCTGACCTCCTGTTCGGTCTGCACACTGCAGAAAGACGCAGCAGTTGGCACTTGTGTTTCGTCATCATCAGAGACGTGCGGACTGCGATGAGATGGTATTCCCATGTCCTTATCATCAGGAAACATCAGTGGTTGTGCATCAGTGCATTATATGTCTTCCACCACTGGGGAAGGGCTAGGTGGATTCCCTTGGGAAACCCTGCCAGCAGAGTCTTCAAACAGCATAAGAGACGGCTGCATAACTTGAGGCTCAGACAGTTTCCCTGATATGCATGGGGGTGATGTGACAGACTGATGGGCTTGGTTTTCAGGCGCCACCTGTGCGCTTTCTGCAGAAGACTGGGTGGGAGATAATGTTGTGAACGTGCTGGATCCACTGTCGGCCACCCAAGTGACTAGCGCCTGTTCCTGCTCAGGCCTTACCATCCTTAGAAAGGCATTGGGCCCCACCAAATATTGCTGTAAATTCTGGCGGGTACTGGAACCTGGGGTAAGTGGTTTACTAGGACGTGTGGCTGTGGCAGAACGGCCACGTCCTCTCCCAGCACCAGAGGGTCCACTAACACCACCACGACCTTGTCCGCGTCCCTTAATAGATGTTTTCCTCATTGTTACCGTTCACCAAGCACCACAATAAGAAAAAAACTCTTTGGCCCAATGTATTGATTTCAAATTCAGGCCTTTTTTACAGGCACCTAACACTATCTGACTATTTATTTATGTATCGTATTACACTAATCCAGGCACAGCAGTAACCACTGATTTAGGGGAATATCAATTGTAGATCTAGGATTTAGGCCCTAGATGAAAGGTATAATTTTATGGACAGATTTACACTTGAAAATGCACAGTAGCATGTGAAAAAATATGTAGGATTATGCCTTCAGCAATTGTATTTTAACACTTTGTGTAATAAACCCTTTAACGGACAGAAATACACTTGGAGATGCACGGTAGCGTGTGAAGTTATTGAGGATGACCCTCTCAGCATTTGTATATACCCCTTGAGTGTAATATACCCTTTTACTGACTGATTAACACTTGGTCTGCAACAGCTGGAACACCAGATTCAGGGTATTGCTATATTGGCAAGTGAATTTCACCCCAAAACAAAATCTATCCATTGATGGATACTATTAAACTTGTCCAGTCACAGCTGGAACACCAGATTTACTGTATTTATATTTTGGCAACTGAATTTCACCCCAGAAAAAAATATACCCTGTTATGGACAGATTTAAACTAGACCTGCAAAAGCTGGAACACCAGATTCAGGGTATTGCTATTTTGGCAATTAAATTTCACCCCAGAAAAAAATATACCCTTTTAAAAACGGACAGATTTAAACTAGGCCTGCAACAGCTGGAACACCAGATTCAGGGTATTGCTATTTTGGCAAATGAATTTCACCCCAGAAAAAAAAATATCCTTTGCCATACACTATTAAACTTGGCCAGCTGGGGCGTGGCTAACCGCCGACATGGCCGGTCGCATCTAAGAGAAGCTCCGGCTCCCGCTCACGATCCTGAGTCATCCTGACTTACCCACCTGCTTCATTTCTCTGCCTGCAGCTTGTTTGACCTACCGTAAGGGTCGGGATTAAATCATGAGTCCAAGCAAAGCACAGATGGCGGCGTAGAGACTTAAAGAATTTGCCCGGCAGGAGAACCAACATGGCGCCACGGCCTCCTCGCCGTCCCGCTCCCACTCGACCAGAGGCCAGGCGACTCAGCAGAGCGCCAATGATGCCGAGACGAAACCAGAGCTGACTTTACAGGCGTCGCATAATCAACTACTTGCCGCTATTACCGGTTGCCAGGCCTCCCTTACCGGGAAAATTGATGAGGTACGTGTGAACCTGGGCCTGCTGCGCCACGACGTGCAACAGTTGAGAGAGCAGGTTAAGCTCACCGAGACCGGCGTATCTGATTTGGAGGATCTCACCAGTCCAGTTCCGGCATGAATAGTCGCTGTAGAGGCATCGGTGGAGCTCCTGAAGCAAAAGTGTGACGAACTCGAAAATCGCGCTAGGCGCAACAACGTCTGCATTGTCGGCATGCCAGAGAGGGCGGAGGGCTCAAACCCTGCATTTTTCCTGGAGAACTGGTTCAGATCTCTGTTCCCCAATGCAGCCTTCTCCTCCGCCTACGCAGTGGAAAGAGCACATCGGGTCCCTGCTAAACAACCTCCTCCTGGTGCCCCGCCGAGGCCTCTTTTGGCACGCCTGTTAAACTGGCATGATAGAGATCTTATATTGGCCCAAGCACGCACCTTGCAGAATATTATGCATGGCTCTGCGAAGGTATCTTTGTATCCAGATTTCTCTGCGGAGCTGCAGCTGAAACTCCACTATGGCCTGCTGCTGACCGCACAGTCTCTCCAGCATGTGCAAAGTGGAGTTCCACCTGGTGGGCACGTCGCATATGAGGCGGTGAACGGGAAGGCCGAAGTTCCGCTGTAGCGCAGACAGGCGAGCAGCGGCAGGATTTGAATGCCGGAAGCGCGCACAGACGGCCAGCACTTTATGCAGCAGCTCTGACATGTCGGGGTAGTTGTGAATGAACTTCTGCACCACCAAATTCAGCACATGTGCCAGGCAAGGGATGTGCGTCAAACCGGCTAGTCCCAGAGCTGCGACGAGATTTCGCCCATTATCGCACACCACCAAGCCGGGCTTGAGGCCCACCGGCAGAAACCACTCGTCGGTCTGTTGTTCAATACCCCGCCACAACTCCTGCGCGGTGTGGGGCCTGTCCCCCAAACATATGAGTTTCAGAATGGCCTGCTGACGTTTCCCCCGGGCTGTGCTGAAGTTGGTGGTGAAGGTGTGTGGCTGACATGATGAGCTGGTGGAAGCAGAGGAGGAGGAAGCCGAATAGGAGGAGGAGGCTACATGAGGCAAAGAATGATGCCCTGCGATCCTTGGCGGAGGAAGGACGTGCGCCAAGGAACTCTCCGCCTGGGGACCAGCCGCCACTACATTAACCCAGTGTGCAGTTAGGGAGATATAGCGTCCCTGGCCGTGCTTACTGATCCACGTATCTGTGGTTAGGTGGACCTTGCCACAGATGGCTTTGCGCAGTGCACACTTGATTTTAGTGGATACTTGGTTGTACAGGGAAGGCACGGCTGTCTTGGAGAAGTAGTGGTGGCTGGGAAGAACATACTGTGGGACAGCCATGGACATCAGCTGTTTGAAGCTGTCTGTGTCCACCAGCCTGAATAACAGCATTTCAAAGGCCAGTAGTTTAGAAATGCTGGCATTCACGACCAGGTCTCGAGGGTGGCTAGGTGGGAATTTACGCTTTCTCTCCAAGGTTTGTGAGATGGAGAGCTGAACGCTGCCGTCTGACATGGTAGAGATGCTTGGTGACGCAGGTGGTGGTGTCAGTGGCACATCCTCTGTTTGGAGGGCGGCAGGTGACAACATTCCTCCCGCAGCGGAGGAAGAGGCTGAGGCAGCAGCAGAAGAGGGAGCAGGGAAACCAGAGTGAGTTCCTTGCTTTTAAGGCTTTTACTCCACTGCAGTTCATGCGTTGCATGTAGATGCCTGGTCATGCAGGTTGTGCTAAGGTTCAGAACGTTAATGCCTCGCTTCAGGCTCTGATGGCACAGCGTGCAAACCACTCGGGTCTTGTCGTCAGCACATTGTTTAAAGAAGTGCCATGCCAGGGAAATCCATGAAGCTGCCTTTGGGGTGCTCGGTCCCTGGTGGCAGTGGCCAGTAGCAGGCAAACTCTCTTGGAGGCGGCTGTTCTGCTTTTGCCCCCTGCTCCCTCTTTTGCTACGCTGTTGGCTCGCTCTCACCACTGCCTCTTCCTCTGAACTATGAAAGTCAGGGTCACGACCTTCATTCCATGTGGGGTCTAGGACCTCATCGTCCCCTGCATCGTCTTCCACACAGTCTTCCTCCCTGACCTCCTGTTCGGTCTGCACACTGCAGAAAGATGCAGCAGTTGGCACTTGTGTTTCGTCATCATCAGAGACGTGCGGACTGCGATGAGATGGTATTCCCATGTCCTTATCATCAGGAAACATCAGTGGTTGTGCATCAGTGCATTATATGTCTTCCACCACTGGGGAAGGGCTAGGTGGATTCCTTGGGAAACCCTGCCAGCAGAGTCTTCAAACAGCATAAGAGACGGCTGCATAACTTGAGGCTCAGACAGTTTCCCTGATATGCATGGGGGTGATGTGACAGACTGATGGGCTTGGTTTTCAGGCGCCACCTGTGCGCTTTCTGCAGAAGACTGGGTGGGAGATAATGTTGTGAACGTGCTGGATCCACTGTCGGCCACCCAAGTGACTAGCGCCTGTTCCTGCTCAGGCCTTACCATCCTTAGAAAGGCATTGGGCCCCACCAAATATTGCTGTAAATTCTGGCAGGTACTGGAACCTGGGGTAAGTGGTTTACTAGGACGTGTGGCTGTGGCAGAACGGCCACGTCCTCTCCCAGCACCAGAGGGTCCACTAACACCACCACGACCTTGTCCGCGTCCCTTAATAGATGTTTTCCTCATTGTTACCGTTCACCAAGCACCACAATAAGAAAAAAACTCTTTGGCCCAATGTATTGATTTCAAATTCAGGCCTTTTTTTACAGGCACCTAACACTATCTGACTATTTATTTATGTATCGTATTACACTAATCCAGGCACAGCAGTAACCACTGATTTAGGGGAATATCAATTGTAGATCTAGGATTTAGGCCCTAGATGAAAGGTATAATTTTATGGACAGATTTACACTTGAAAATGCACAGTAGCATGTGAAAAAATATGTAGGATTATGCCTTCAGCAATTGTATTTTAACACTTTGTGTAATAAACCCTTTAACGGACAGAAATACACTTGGAGATGCACGGTAGCGTGTGAAGTTATTGAGGATGACCCTCTCAGCATTTGTATATACCCCTTGAGTGTAATATACCCTTTTACTGACTGATTAACACTTGGTCTGCAACAGCTGGAACACCAGATTCAGGGTATTGCTATATTGGCAAGTGAATTTCACCCCAAAACAAAATCTATCCATTGATGGATACTATTAAACTTGTCCAGTCACAGCTGGAACACCAGATTTACTGTATTTATATTTTGGCAACTGAATTTCACCCCAGAAAAAAATATACCCTGTTATGGACAGATTTAAACTAGACCTGCAAAAGCTGGAACACCAGATTCAGGGTATTGCTATTTTGGCAATTAAATTTCACCCCAGAAAAAAATATACCCTTTTAAAAACGGACAGATTTAAACTAGGCCTGCAACAGCTGGAACACCAGATTCAGGGTATTGCTATTTTGGCAAATGAATTTCACCCCAGAAAAAAAAATATCCTTTGCCATACACTATTAAACTTGGCCAGCTGGGGCGTGGCTAACCGCCGACATGGCCGGTCGCATCTAAGAGAAGCTCCGGCTCCCGCTCACGATCCTGAGTCATCCTGACTTACCCACCTGCTTCATTTCTCTGCCTGCAGCTTGTTTGACCTACCGTAAGGGTCGGGATTAAATCATAAATCCCAGCAAAGCACAGATGGCGGCGTAGAGACTTAAAGAATTTGCCCGGCAGGAGAACCAACATGGCGCCACGGCCTCCTCGCCGTCCCGCTCCCACTCGACCAGAGGCCAGGCGACTCAGCAGAGCGCCAATGATGCCGAGACGAAACCAGAGCTGACTTTACAGGCGTCGCATAATCAACTACTTGCCGCTATTACTGGTTGCCAGGCCTCCCTTACCGGGAAAATTGATGAGGTACGTGTGAACCTGGGCCTGCTGCGCCACGACGTGCAACAGTTGAGAGAGCAGGTTAAGCTCACCGAGACCGGCGTATCTGATTTGGAGGATCTCACCAGTCCAGTTCCGGCATGAATAGCGGCTGTGGAGGCATCGGTGGAGCTCCTGAAGCAAAAGTGTGACGAACTCGAAAATCGCGCTAGGCGCAACAACGTCTGCATTGTCGGCATGCCAGAGAGGGCGGAGGGCTCAAACCCTGCATTTTTCCTGGAGAACTGGTTCAGATCTCTGTTCCCCAATGCAGCCTTCTCCTCCGCCTACGCAGTGGAAAGAGCACATCGGGTCCCTGCTAAACAACCTCCTCCTGGTGCCCCGCCGAGGCTTCTTTTGGCACGCCTGTTAAACTGGCATGATAGAGATCTTATATTGGCCCAAGCACGCACCTTGCAGAATATTATGCATGGCTCTGCGAAGGTATCTTTGTATCCAGATTTCTCTGCGGAGCTTCAAAGGCGAAGGGCCACCTTCACCTCTGTCAAGAGGCGCCTACGGGAAATTAATTTCAAGTATTCGATGGCCTATCCTGCCCGCCTGAGAGTCATTGACGGTGACAAGGCGATCTTCTTTACCAGCCCTACGGAAGCGGAGGATTGGATCTCCAGGAGGCCTCGTAACTCTCCCCCGTGATGAGACACCCTGAAGGAAGACTCATTATGGCCCCTTTTGTCCTCACGATTGGCTCCCTTATGTGGATTCATTTATCTCTACCCCTGGAGTCTCACTTTTGGACTTTAGCTCGTTACAGTATGTCATTGGGACACATGATGTTCTATGGGGGGCGTTTAATTGTTGCGTGTTGCCTTGTTACACTGCTCCTTTAATGGGGCGTCCAATACCTATGCAAGTGGTGTTTTCTGTGACGGGAGCCTATCTCTCTACCTGCACAAGTATTCCACCTTTTTGCACTGTGCAGGTCCCCCACAGATATTCGGTCACATACTGTTTTGAATGTGTTATCTGTTCATTAGCTTAATCTATGTTCCTTACTTTACTGTTATGGTATTTATTGTTCAGGAATGTCAGAGCACCTTTTTCGTACAAATTTGCGATGTATGCACAATGTCTTGTACTCAGTCATATCGGCCACAGCGATTGGGTGAACATCCTTGTTGCTCTACCACTGAGTCCCCATGGCTGAGATCAGAGTGATGTCATGGAATGTGAGGGGCATGGGTGTACCCCGGAAGCGTATGGCGGTGTTTGCTCACATCCGTAGCTTTGCCCCTCACATTCTGGGTTTGCAAGAGACCCACCTCACTGTTGAGACTGGCGGTAGGGTCAGAAAGCCGTGGGTTCAGTGAGTGGAAAGCGCGCATGGCGACTCTTACTCCAGAGGAGTGTCTCTCCTAGTTCATCAAAGTGTTAGATGGGAACCCCATCAGTCTAGTATTGATCCGGAGGGGAAGTATGTTTTTGTTCATGCTCATATCCATGGGGTACCATATGTTATACTAAATATGTACAATCCTCCACCAGCTAATCTCTCCTTGCTTCAGGCGGCGGCTGGCTTCGCTGCTCAGTACCCCTCTGCCAGACTATTAGGCATGGGAGACCTTAATCTGCCGCTGTATGAGGCGAGGGACAGATTCCGTAATCCGTTGCTGGACCACAGGACCCGTTGCCCCACCTCTGCTCTAGCGCGCCTCTTGGGCGAACTGGGATGGTTGGGAACTGGGAAGAGTGCAGGTGATCACTCAGCTTGGGTGTGCGGCAGGGAAACAGTGGGCCTTGGCCACGCTGGACACGGCCAAGGCGTTTGATTCAGTGGAATGGCCGTACCTCCGGCAGGCCCTCGAATGTTTCAGTTTTGGTCCCTCATTTATTAGATGGGTCACTACACTGTACCACTCCCCTACTGCGAATATCTTGATTAATGGTTTCCTGTCAGCTTCGTTTGGGCTGTCCCGGGGGACCAGGCAAGGGTGTCCCCTGTCACCTCTTTTATTTGCTGTAGCCATTGAACATCTGGCATTGAGGATCAGACAGGATAGATATAGAACGCTTTGGCTCATTTTCGGGCCTTCATATTAACTGGACAAAGTCGGCTCTTATGCCCCTATGGTGTCCAGGCTGGCCGGAGGTGTTTCACAACTTGGTGGTGGACAGGTTTAAGTATCTGGGAATAGTCATCACCAGGGATCCAGACTTATCCCATCAGCTCAACATATCTCCCCTTGAAGGTTACTTTGCAGACAAATTTAAATCCTGGAGCACCCTACCTATCTCTGTAATGGGGAGATTAAATCTCATTAAGATGATTCTCCAACCCAAAGCTCTCTATTTACCGGAGCATGCCTGTATCCCAATCCCTAGGGCATTCTTTGGCAGACTTCACGCGGCCATGGCGACCTTTATTTGGGGGAGGAACAGACGTAAACTGGCCTTGTCTTCCCTGCAGAGAAGTTGGGATGGGGGAGGCGCAGCCTTACCAGACTTATTTCTGTACTTTGTTGCTGGCCAATTACGATATTTAGTACCCTGGGTGACCCAAGTCCCCCTTCCCAACTCGGAATATTACCTACAGACGTATCTTCACCTCACTGGTCTTTGGCCAGTGCTGGAGGGGATTTCCTCAGTACCAGGCACTCCTCTGCAAATACATAGACTGGCTCACCAGGTATGGGGGGCAGCAAAGTTGAAACAATATAAAGATCTGCCGGATGACATCCCGTTGTGGGGTAATCCGATGCTTCCATATTTGTTGAACTGGGGAAATTATATGGAAGGAGCATGGGATACACTGTTTGAAGGATTTATACGACAGCGGCATCTTATTCGCCTTCTCGCAGCTGCAGACGAAGAGGGGGATACTGCGTTCACACTTCTTCAGATATTTGCAGTTGCGTCATGCTATCCAGACGCAGCTGCGGGAACTCAAGCGGGTTTTCTCCACGTACCCACTGATAGGCATATTCAGAACACAGGGGCCGAGGGGATTAATTTCTGCCATATATACCCATCTACTGCATCTGAGCATGGCTAGCTCCCCCCTGGGTTCTGAAAGCAGGTGGCGGGAGAATATCCCTGATCTGTCGCCAGAGGAATGGAATGATGCATTGTTGGCACCCACGTCGGTGTCCCCATCTCTCACTAACAGACTGATTCAATAATTTATAACACACAGGTGCTACATTACACCATCTCGTTTGTTTAGGATGGGCAGACTGTCGCATGCCGGGTGCCATAGATGTCCTCACCAGTATGCGGATTTCTGGCACCTTATCTGGGATTGTAGTTACATTAAACCGTTCTGGACCGCTGTGATGGATATACTTACCACCCTGGTCCCTGGCCCTCTCTCCCCATGCCCTAAAACTTGCCTGCTAGGGATTGTAGAGGATGACGCACGCTCCTTATATGTACTCATCTTTTTAAAGGAAACTCTCTTTTTAGCCAGGAAGGCGATTGCTATCCGATGGATGGCGGACAGACCTCCCACGGTTGGGCAGTGGAAAACACTGGTTAACTCTGTCATATATTTTGAGAGGATCATGTACACTCGCAGGGGCTGTCCCCAAAAATTCGAAAAAAATATGGGGTGCATAGTGTGCGTCTCCTTTAACTGTCTCGGCCTCTGCCGTGCGCTCTACTGACCCGGGGTTTCTGCCCCCCTAAGGTTCCGTGCTGCCTCCTGCGGCCACACCTATGTTCTGCTGATGGTCTCATATTATTAGTCAAAACTTGTCGAATTCCTTTTGTTATTATTGTAATACTGAGGTTATTATGCTCTGTACTGCATGCTCCTAATGTGGCTGAGGTCTGCTGTCATCTCTGTATGTGCACTCTTATATTCTTTGCTCTGTATTGTAATGATTGTACTATGCTCTGCTTGTTATATTTCAATAAAACAAGTTTAAAAAAAAAAAAACTTGGCCAGCCACAGCTGAAACCAATGATTTATGGTATTGCTATTTTGGCAATTGAATTTCACCCCAGAAAAAAAAATATATCCTTTGTCGTACACTATTATACTTGGCCAGCCAATGCTGGGACACAAGATTTACTGTATTTCTATTTTTGCTACTGACTTTTACCCCAGAAAATAATATATCCTTTGACGGACACTAGGGAAATTGTCCAGTCACAGCTGGAACACCAGATTTACTGTATTTATATTTTGGCAACTGAATTTCACCCCAGAAAAAAATATACCCTTTTACGGACAGATTTAAACTAGGCCTGCAACAGCTGGAACACCAGATTCAGGGTATTGCTATTTTGGCAACTGAATTTCACCCCAGAAAAAATATATATCCTTTGCCGTACACTATTAAACTTGGCCAGCCACAGCTGAAACCACTGATTTATGGTATTACTATTTTGGCAATTGAATTTCACCCCAGAAAAAAAAATACATCCTTTGCCGTACACTATTAAACTTGGCCAGCCACAGCTGAAACCACTGATTTATGGTATTGCTATTTTGGCAATTGAATTTCACCCCATAAAAAAATATATCCTTTGCCTTACACTACTAAACTTGGCCAGCCACAGCTGAAACCACTGATTTATGGTATTGCTATTTTGGCAATTGAATTTCACCCCAGAAAAAAATATATCCTTTGTCGTACACTATTATACTTGGCCAGCCACTGCTGGGATACAAGATTTACTGTGTTTCTATTTTTTGCTACTGACTTTTACCCCAGAAAATAATATATCCTTTGACGGACACTAGGGAAAATGTCCAGTCACAGCTGGAACACCAGATTCAGGATATTGCTATTTTGGCAATTAAATTTCACCCCAGAAAAAAATATACCCTTTTACGGACAGATTTAAACTAGGCCTGCAACAGCTGGAACACCAGATTCAGGATATTGCTATTTTGGCAATTTAATTTCACCCCAGAAAAAAATATACCCTTTTACGGACAGATTTAAACTAGGCCTACAACAGCTGGAACACCAGATTCAGGGTATTACTATTTTGGCAAATGAATTTCACCCCAGAAAAAAATATTTCCTTTGCCGTACACTATTTAACTTGGCCAGCCACAGCTGAAACCACTGATTTATGGTACTGCTATTTTGGCAATTGAATTTCACTCCAGAAAAAAAAAATATCCTTTGATGTAGACTACTAAACTTGGCCAGCCACAGCTGAAACCACAGATTTATGGTATTGCTATTTTGGCAATTGATTTTCACCCCAGAAAAAAAATATATCCTTTGCAGTACACTATTAAACTTGGCCAGCCACTGCTGGGACACCAGATTTACTGTATTTCTATTTTTGCTACTGACTTTCACCCCAGAAAATAATATATTTTTTGACGGACACTAGGGAAATTGTCCAGATTCATGGTATTGCTATTTTGGCAATTAAATTTCACCGAATAAAACAATATACCCTTTTTCGGACAGATTTAAACTTGGCCTGCAACAGCTGGAACAACAGTTTTTCTATGTTTCTATTTTTGCAACTGAATTTCACCACAGAAAATAATAAATCCTTTGACGGACACTATTAAAATTGGCCAGCCACAGCTGGGACACCAGATTTATGGTATTGCTATTTTGGCAATTGAATTTCACCCCATAAAAAATATATATCCTTTGCCGTACACTATTAAACTTGGCCAGCCACAGCTGGAACCATTGATTTATGGTATTGCTATTTTGGCAAGTGAATTTTACCCCAGAAAAAAATATATCCTTTGCCGGACCCTATTATACTTTGCCAGCCACTGCTGGAACACAAGATTTAGGGGATTGCTATTTTGGCAATTGAATTTAACCCCTTAATAAAATATAGAAATTTCTATCCTGAGTATCTATCAGTGACAATAAGCACTGCCACAGCCATGCCCCTGATGAAGGATATAGCAAAAAAAAAAAATTTGTATTGATGGATTGATGGACTTGGTGGCAGCTTGTGCTGGTGCACCACAAGACACATAATGGCCTCCGATCAAAGTGACAGAAAAACGCTCTGTGCATCCTAAAAACCAGTGCTAGCAGAAGTTGAATGATTCACAGCTGTATCTCGATCACTTCATTAGATGTTTTTGCTGACTTTTCCCTGCCTAATCTCGCCCTCACAGAAGCTGCGTCCTCTCCCTACACTAATCAGAGCAGTGTGACGTGCGGCTCTACGCGACTCCAGTTTAAATAGAGGCTGGGTCACATGCTGCACTTGGCCAATCACAGCCAAGCCATTAGTAAGCATGGCTGTGATGGCTTATTTGGGTAAGAAGCAAAACGCTAGCTGATTGGCTGCCGTGCAGCCCTTCAGAAAGGGGGAAGAAATCGCCGAACAACGGACCCGAACACCCCAAAATTCGGTACAAACCTGAACTATGCTCGAACTGTTCGCTCAACACTAGCTGGGGGCAATATAAAAATATTATGTACACTGTGGGAGACATTATTTTAGCTGGGGCCAAAATATGATGCATTATTAAAGCTGGGGACAGTAAAAAAAAAAATCCTACCCTATGGGGAAATTATTTTAGATGGGGGCCTACATGGGGGCATTATTAAAGCTGGGGACAGCAAAAAAAAATAAAATAAAAAATTCCTACACTGTGGGGGACATTATTTTAGCTGGGGGCCTACTATCCTGTGGGTGTTCTCAGAAAGGTGGGTCTAGAAATAACTGCCAATCAAATTCAACCATTTTTCAGGTCCGTTTTTAACGGACATGAAAAACTGATGCAAAACGGATGCAAAACGGACATTAACCTCTTCAGCCCCCCTAGCTTAAACCCCCTTAATGACCAGACCACTTTTTACAATTCTGCACTACACAACTTTCACAGTTTATTGCTCGGTCATACAACTTACCACCCAAATTAATTTTGCCTGCTTTTCTTCTCACTAGTAGAGCTTTTATTTGGTGGTATTTCATTGTTGCTGACATTTTAACTTTTTTTGATATTAATAAAAAATTACCGACATTTTTGCAAAAAAATGACATTTTACACTTTCTGTTGTAAATTTTTTCAAATAAAACTATATTTCTATATAAATTTTTCTCTAAATTTATTGTTCTACATGTTTTTGATTAAAAAAATGCAAAAAGTGTATATTTATTGGTTTGGGTGAAAGTTATAGTGTTTACGAACTATGGTGCAAAAAAGTGAATTTCCGCACTTTGACTTTCTGAGCACTTGTCATGTTTCCTGAGGTACTACAATGCCCAGACAGTAGAAACACCCCTCAAATGACCCCATTACGGAAAGAAGACACCCTAAAGTATTCGCTGATGGGCATAGTGAGTTCATGGAAGTTTTTATTTTTTGTCACAAGTTAGCCGAAATGGAATTTATTTTTTTTCTTACAAAGTCTCATTTATACATTTTTATGCATTTGGATTCCAAACTACTTCTAACGCCTTAGGGGCCCCTAAAATGCCAGGGCAGTATAAATACCCCACAACTGACCCCATTTTAGAAAGAAGACACCCCAAGGTATTCCGTGAGGGGCATGGCGAGTTCATAGAAGATTTTTTTTTTTGGCACAAGTTAGCGGAAATTGATTTATTTTCTTACAAAGTCTCATATTCCACTAACTTGTGGTCGGTGCCACCATTTGGGTGGAGGAGATGATGATGACCATCCTAAACATGTATGGACTGACTATAACTATTAACTGGCTGAAGTGTGCCCGGAGCCAGGACGGGGTAGGCCTGGAAGGGGGCCTACCCTAATTGAAAGGATAAAAAGGAAGGTAGGGAGGGTGGGGCACGGCCGCTGTTCGTGCCGAGGCTGAGGCTTGAGGGGGGAGGAATAAGTAGAGGTCCAAGGCCCCTCCCACAAATACAGGCTGAACTTTTTCAGCCTTCACAACTTGTAACAAAAAATAAAATTTTACATGAACTCACCATACCCCTCACGGAATACCTTGGGGTGTCTTCTTTCTAAAATGGGGTCACTTGTGGGGTATTTATACTGCCCTGGCATTTTAGGGGTCTCTAAAGAGGGAGAAGAAGTCTGGAATCAAAATGCGTAAAAATGCCCTGTGAAATCCTAAAGGTACTTGTTCTGTTTCAGTATCTTGCATTGTGTATTTGTATGCTCCTTTCTTCTCCTCCCCCCTCTATTTCAGCTTCTAGTTGGTTCAGTCTAGCCACTTCCTGTTTTCTCTGTCATGCATTGCTGTTTGTGTGTGCTGTAATTCTGAGGAGAATCTGAGGAGAATATTAGTAGTGATGAGCGGCAGGTGCCATATTCGATTTCGACGGAATTCGCGAATATTTGAATGAATATTCGTTTCATATTCGTCGAAATCGAATATTCATCATTATTCCAGTTATCGCGATTAATATGCGATTTAAATAATCGCGTATTGCGATTTTAACTTAAGGCTACTTTCCTATTGGTTTCATATCTAGAATTATAGCGAAGATGACGGATATGACGAATGTATTCGTCATATTCCTCAAAACGAAGATAACGAAGTATTCTACATCTTCGTTTTAGCAACCTATTCATCAACTTCGCTAATTCTAGCAATCAAATAGAAAGGTTGACTATAGAGACAACTGTGTTTAATTCGCTATGCGATTATTTATATATTTTTTTTAATAAATAGAATAATTATAATAATTATATCAAGTAATATAATTATTCTATTAAAAAAAATAAAAATAAATCGCATAGCGAATTTAACACAGCTGTCTCTATAGTCAACCTTCCTATTTGATTGCTAGAATTAGCGAGGTTGACGAATAGGTTGCTAAAACGAAGATGTAGAATACTTCGTTATCTTCGTTTTGAGGAATATGACGAATACAATAGTCATATTCGCTATTCGCTAATTCTACCAAGCCAACCACAAAGTTCCTTGCTCATGGAGCGTCCCCATCACCATGGGAACGTCTCCATATACTAAAATGTACTGTCGGATTTGAGGAATTACGTTGAAATCGTAATGCGATTAATTCAAGTTATATTAATCGCATTGCGATTTCAACTTAGAGCTGGGTTTATAATGGGTCAGCTTGCTAGAATGAACAAAGTTAACGAATATGGAATATAGCAGCACTGCTAAGTTGAATTCGCAATGCGATTAATTTAACTTGAAGTAATCGCATTGCGATTTCAACTTAGCACTGCTAGTGCTATATTCCATATTCGTTAATTCTAGCCTATGTAAGATAGCAGTGCTAAATTGTAATCGCAATGCGATTTCAACGTAATTCCTCAAATCCGACAGTACATTTTAGTATATGGAGACGTTCCCATGGTTGGGGACGCTCCATGAGCACGGAAGTCGGCAGAAGCGGCAATGGGCACTGACTAGAGCAGCCAGGAAGCCAGGAATCCTCAGGACAGGTAAGAACTTCTGTTGGGAAGTGGGAAAGAAAAAAATATAACAAAAAAAACTAAAACGAATATTCGAAATAGCGAATTTATAGCGCTATATTCGAAATATTCACCAATTAGCGAAGTGCCGATATTCGCAAAAAAAATTCGCTATTCGAATATTCGCGCTCAACACTAAATATTAGTAATATTTCATTTTCTTGTCAAGGAGAATATTGTTGGCATATTCCATATTGGCATCTGGATTCCCTGCATATCTTGTAATACAATTTCCGGATTAAAGACTTGATTAACTCCTGGGTGTCTGATGCGTAAACTGTAAGTGGAGAATGTCTGATTCAACAAGTCACCTCACAGATGCGTGATTGTATAAGGCTGACATTTCGAAACGCCACAGTAAAAGAATTGTCTTAGTACTCTTCTTCTCCCGCAAAGAAAAGAATATTCTCCTCCTCCAAGTAATAACCATCATTATTTGTCTCCCATTATGCTAAAGTGGAGGGTAATATTTTATAATGCTCAGTACTGCATTCACTAGGATCACAGAAGCTTCTAGCAATTTCAGTTTCATACAGGCTAGGAACTGTATTCAGACTGTTTTCTGAGGTAAATATTGTCTGCCTGCTGTAAGCTATTAACCACGTCCCGACCGCCATACGCAGGATCGCGTCCTGGCGGCGGTCGGTTTATTCCTCCTGGACGCGCGGGCGCGTCCTCTCGAGAGATGCGAGAATTCGCGCTCCATGCGTCCAGTGGAACGCAGTGGAACGCACAGCCGGACGCAGGAGAAGTGAGTCACCAGCCTTCCAGCCAATGATCAGAGCTGGCAGGCTGGTGATTTTCAAAATCTCCTATGGAAAAAGTCAATATAAGTTATATTTATAAATATCATGATGTTATAAGGGCTCTGTGCCATGTGCTGGGTCCTTTTCATCGGTTGGACCCAGCACAGAGCACAGATCCCAAATAAGTGCACCAAACACCACATATTAGGCCCTGATCACCCCCATCACCCCAATTAACGCCTTGATCACCCCCTGTCAATACATAGTGAAAGGGAAAAATGTGATCAGTGTCACTTTTGTGAACTGTCACTTTTTTTTTTTACTAGGATTGACTGTTAGTCTTAGTTTAGTTTAGGCCCCTTCGGTAGGTAGTTAGCTTTAGCGCACAACCCACCGCACCGCTGTCACTGATTCGCTGATTAGCGTAGAGCTAATCAGCATTTGTACTTTTATAGTATCTGTAAGTGATCAGAACTGATCATGGTCAAATCTATAATAGTATTACTGTCACCTTAGTTCGTCTTCCACCCCAAACGCAGTGTTCGCCCGATCAGGTCTGATCGGTCGCCCACACGTGCGTTCACCCACGCCCGCCCCGCCGCAGTGACAAAAAAATTTTTTTTTTTGTATCACTTCACAATCACTACACAAGTGCTGCGGCGATAAAAAAATCAGTTTTGATATTTTTTATCAATCGAAGCAGCTTCTGCACTTCGCTAGCCTCCCATTTGTAAGACAGGCTTGCTTTTTTTCTTTAGTAGTCTCAGGGAATACCCCCTAAATTTAGTTGTCCAAATGTCAAGGAAGGGGTATTCCTCTGAAGAGGCCTACAGGATTCTGACCGAGTCGGATGAGGAATGGGAACCCTCATCTGACGAATCCAGCGGGTCAGAATACAAACCTGGCAGTTTGACTCAAAGTTCGAACAAGGAGGTTGAGGTCCTTGATACCACCAGGCGTACCCGGCCCCGTGTCGCTAGACCGCAGGTAGTGCAGGATCTGTTTCAAGGGCAGCAGAGTGGGGCTGGTACGGTGGTGAGGCATACACCAGAAGCGCAGCCCATCCTGGACCTTCTACCAGCAGTGCCGTAGAACATGGTGAAGTGGCGAGCACCAGAAGGGCAGTTGAAGCTGGTACGGTGGCACGTGCAGTAATTTCCTCATTGCAGCCACCGTGCAAACAGGCCCGTAGAGCCCCTAGAATCCCTGAGGTGCTGGCAAATCCTGATTGGCAGCCCCCATCTTCAGCCGCACCATTAGTTCCCCCTTTCACCGCCCAGTCAGGAGTTCGGGTGGAGACAGCTCAGACTGGATCGGCGCTGGGGTTTTTTGAGCTGTTCTTCATTGTGGAGCTCTATGACTTAGTCGTGGCAGAAACGAATCGGTATGCCAATTTATAACCGCCAACCCGGAAAGCTTCTATGCCCAGCCTTTCCGGTTGAAACCAGTCCAAGTTTCCGAATTTAGAAATTTTCTGTGCCTTCTCCTCAACATGGGCTTAACAAAAAAGCATGAATTGCGGTAATATTGGTCCACGAACCCAATTCATCACATGCCCATGTTCTCTGCTGCCATGTCCAGGACATGTTTTGAGACCATCCTGCATTTCCTGCACTTTAGCGACAACACCACCTCCCGTCCCAGAGGCCACCCAGCTTTTGACCGGCTCCATAAAACTCGGCCCCTCATAGACCACTTCAACCAGAAATTTGCATATTTGTATATCCCCGCACAAAACATCTGCGTAGATGAGTCCCTAGTACATTTCACCGGGCACCTTGGCTTCAGACAGTACATCCCAAGCAAGCGCGACCGGTATGGGGTCAAATTGTATAAGCTCTGTGAAAGGGCCACAGGCTATACACACAAATTTCGGATCTATGAGGGAAAAGATCAGACCCTGGAGCTGGTCGGTTGCCCTGACTACCTGGGGAGCAGTGGGAAGACAGTCTGGGACTTGGTGTCACCCTTATTCGCCAAGGGGTACCATCTTTATGTGGACAATTTCTACACAAGTGTGGACCTCTTGAGGCATTTGTTCCTAGAACAGATTGGCTGCTGTGGCACCGTGCGACCTAGTCGCCGGGGCTTCCCCCAACGGCTCATTACCACCCATCTTGCAAGGGGGGAGAGGGCTGCATTGTGTAACCAAGAACTGCTCGCAGAGAAGTGGAGAGACAAGCATGACGTTTATATGCTCTCTTTCATTCACGCAGACACGACAATCCAAATTGAACGGGCAACCGCCACCCCGAAAAAAATGTGTCTGTAGCAGGAGTGGAATAAGGCGTGACACCTGCTATTTCTGTCCTGACTGTCCTGACCACCCTGCCCTATGCCTAGGGAAGTGTTTCCGGAAGTACCACACTCAGGTACACTTAGGGACATATGGACCGCACAACACAGGTAGTTTTTTCCACTAAGGCTCTAGGGTCTCTCCGGATACTAGGTTTTGAGAGACACTAACACATAGGGGTGCTGCTGTGCTACTGCAGATATGTGAAATGGTAGAAACCTCTCCTTTCACTTGGGATAAAGTGCATAATGTACTTCGCACCATCTCTGTGTGATTTACACTTTACACATTGTCCCATAGGAAAGGAAAGGTTTCTGCTAGGAAAATATAGAGTGAAATGGTTGAAAAAAAAAAAAATTAAACAGGTAGCAAGAAAAAATAATCTTGAGTTAGTTCAGGTTTTAAAAGTTCAGGTTTTATTCATGTTTTATAAAGTTTGTAACGTTCAAGTTATGAGCCTGCTGCCTGTTTTTTCTTCTTTTTTTTTTCCCCCTAACCACCCTTGAATTCTGAGAGAAGCATTGCGCTGCTGTCAGAAGACACGTGAAGTAGGTGTATGCGGCGCAGCAAGACGAGATTTCTCCTCTGCAGGACAGGTACGTTCGCCCAGGCATATGAGCTGAGGAGAGGTGTTGGAGTTCATATGCTTTGGCAAACACTTTGTATCAAAAATCTGGCAAAGATGTCTTCCTCCACAACGATCGATTGATTGATTTGAATGGAGAAATCACGTTTGCCAGGACATAGGAGCTAAGTGGGTATGGATGTTTGGGCGGAGCCCCTATGTCCTGGCAATCGCCAGGCCCCTCTTTTTTTCTTGCATATTTTTTGACAGAGATTTTTTCATCCACATGGATCGATGCGAATGGAGAAATCTGTGCTGTTCATTTTTTCTTTCAGCCTAGAGGCTGAACGGAAAAAAAATGTCATTACCCGTATGCTCAATATAAGGAGAATAGCAGAAACTCCTAATGCTGGCCATACGTGTAATGATTGCGGAGACCCTCAAATGCCATGGCAGTACAAACACATCACATGTGACCCCATTTTGGAAAGAAGACACCCCAAGGTATTCGCTGAGGGGCATATTGAGTCCATGAAAGATTGAACTTTTTGTCACAAGTTAGCGGAAAGGGAGACTTTGTGAGAAAAAAACAAAAAAATCTAATTCCGCTAACTTGTGCCAAAAAAAAAAAAAGTCTTCTATGAACTTGCCATGCCCCTCACAGAATACCTTGGGGTGTCTGCTTTCTAAAATGGGGTCACATTTGGGGTATTTATACTGCCCTGGCATTTTAGGGGCCCTAAAGCGTGAGAAGAAAAATGTGTAAAAATGCCACCCTAAAAGGTACTCATTGGAATTGGGGCCCCTTTGCGCATCTTGGCTGCATATAATATAATACCACACAGGTGGTATCGCCGTACTCGGGAGAAGAAGGGCAATGTGTTTTGGGGTGTATTTTTACATATACCCATGCTGGGTGAGAGAAATATCTCTGTAAATGGACAACTTTGTATAAAAAAATGGAAAAAGTTGTCATTAACAGAGATATTTTTCACACCCAGTATGGGTATATGTAAAAAGACACCCCAAAACACATTTCCCTACTTCTGCCGAGTACGGCAATACCACATGTGTGGCACTTTTTTGCAGCCAGGATGCTCAAAGCGGCCCTAAATCCAATGAGTACCTTTAGGATTTCACAGGACATTTTTACGCATTTGGATTCCAAACTGCTTCTGACGATTTGGGGCCCCTAAAATGCCAGGGCAGTAAAAATACCACACAAGTGACCCAATTTTAGAAAGAAGACACCCCAAGGTATTCTGTGAGGGGTATGGTGAGTTCATGTAAAAGTTTATTTTTTGACACAAGTTAGTGGAATATGAGACTTTGTAAAAAAAAAAAAAAAAAACTTGTGCCAAAAAATAAAAACTTCCATGAACTCACTATGCC
The DNA here is from genome assembly GCA_033119425.1 of Bufotes viridis. Lineage (NCBI taxonomy): Eukaryota > Metazoa > Chordata > Amphibia > Anura > Bufonidae > Bufotes > Bufotes viridis. Next base: position 311,424,462 of record CM065590.1, read on the forward strand.
CATCAGTGAATACCTTAGGGTGTCTGCTTTCCGAAATGGGGTCATTTATGGGGTGTTTCTACTGTCTGAGCATTGTAGTACTCGGGAAACAGGACAGGTGCTCAGAAAGTCAAAGTGCGGAAATTCACTTTTTTGCACCATAGTTTGTAAACGCTATAACTTTTACCCAAAACAATAAATATACACTTATTGCATTTTTTTTATCAAAGATATGTAGAACAATAAATTTAGAGAAAAATTTAGATATAAATGTAGGTTTATTTGACAAATTTTCCAACAGAAAGTGAAAAATTTCATTTTTTTGCTAAAATTTCATCAAAAAAAGTAAAATATCAAAAAAATTAAAAATGGCAGCAAGAATGAAATACCATCAAATGAAAGCTCTATTAGTAAGAAGAAAAGGAGGTAAAATTCATTTGGGTGGTAAGTTGTATGACGGAGCAATAAACGGTGAAAATAGTATAGTGCAGATTTGTAAAAAGTGGCCTGGTCATTAAGGGTGTTTAAGCTAGGGGGGCTGAAGTGGTTAAAAGACCTAACCACCACTAGAGGTCACTGTTGTTTTACAGATGGAAATGCAGGACACAGCTAGAAGGATTTCTAAGCCCTCATTAAAAATGAAGGAGGTGCTCCTAACTAACAAAATTGAAATATACAATAATGTATCAACTTTGTGGGAAATGACTGAACAATGTATGGATTCAGCACATGGATCAGGCTATAACGAAAATCATTTAAAGGCCATGTTTACAAAATTGAATAAAAGCTATGATAGTTATATATAGTACCTCATTGGTGTTGGCACGCGCAAAAGCTGAAGCAGTGAAGGTACAAGCTCACTGCAATAGAAAGGAAGGAGCCATTAAGGCACAAGTCGCAGAGACACAAGCCCAATCTCAAGCTAATCAAGCAGCTATTCAGGCTCAGGCGCCAATGACCAAAGCCAAGGGGCGAAGCTGAGTTGGAGGTCCTTCAGAAGGAAAGGGAAGAAGCAGCAGCCATGGCTGAACTCATAGTTCTTGAAGAAGCTGCTAAAGGAGAAGAAGCTTATCATCCTATGTCAAAGATATCCAATGACTCAGAAGGCCGTACCCTGCAATTCCTCCTAGACCAAAGCAAATTCAATGCATTTGCACCAGAAGATTTGGGCTCTGCATGCCAGACTGCTGAACTTATGCGAATAGAAAAAGAGGCAGCTGATAACTATACAGTTGACCCCAGTCCAGTGGACATTTCTCTCTTTCAAACCAATGGCACCTTACACAGTATTTCAGGCGCCATTAGTGACCAAGCCGCTTCAAGCTCATCAAATCACATTAAAACCTCCTGAGACTAGTTACATAGCAACCAAGACGCTGGCACCAGCATTACCAAATGTGAAGCCTTCATTTACGCTCAACCCAGCTGCCACTCCATTCCATCTTCCAACCCCCAAACATAGGGTATCAGATGGTGCCAACAACACCAGCGAGGGATAAGTTCCCATAACCATGATGCAGGAAAGAAATAAAGCATCAGAAATCGCTAAGTATCTCACTCTCAGGGACCTCATCAGTACTAGCCTTACGAAGTTTGATGATCGCCCAGAGAACTATAGAAGTTGGAAGGCCACCTTCAAGACAACAGTTCAAACCCTTGCTGTACCGCCTGTGCAAGGACTTGATTTACTAATTAGATGGCTAGGTCCATGGTCGTCACACTGTGTTAAGAGACTCAAAACCGTTCATATCTACGAACCAGTCAAAGGCCTTCGTCTCGCATGGGAAAGATTAGAGCAGACATATGGCGGCTCGGAAGTAGTTGAACGTGCCTTATTTAAACGAGTATACGACTTTCCTGGATTATGCAATACAGACCGCCAAGGGTTCCAGGAATTAAGCGACCTTCTTCTTGAGTTTGAAATCGTCAAGGGAGACCCACAGCTACCAGGTCTCATCTTTCTTGATACCTCCCATGGTGCGGGCCTGATCGTGGAGAAATTACCCCTCAATATTCAAGACCAAAGGGCAACAACAGGTTCAAAATACAAGGAGCAACATCGTGTTTCTTTTCCACCATTTTCATTCTTCTGTAAGTTCATCAAGGACTTAGCTAGAGCTAGAAACGATCCGAGCTTCAACACCTTGGGAACCAACATCTTTGGCTCTACTAAACAGAGACACGAGACTTTCAGTCCCAGACAGAGGAACCCTAAAGGTCTAATTTCAGTAAAAAAGACAGGGGTTGTGCCTACTACTAACAATGGAAATGAAAGCCCCAAGGAACCCGATCATCATAGCCCTATCCATGATGAACCACATCATTTAAAAAAATGCTGTGTCTTCATAGCAAAGCCCTTTGAGGAACGTAAGGAGTTCCTAAGGAGTCATAATATCTGCTTCAGATGCTGTGAATCCACTGAGCACTGCGCCAGAGACTGTAAGGTTCCAGTCAAGTGTTCTGAAAGTAATAGTGATCTACATATGTCCGCTGTTCACCCGGGACCAATCAGGCGGAACCTAGAACCAGTTAACTGGCATAAGCCCCATTCCGATGAAGGCGGGGAGAGTCATAGCAAGGAGAGTGCCGACCGACCAACCACAAGCGTCACGCCCAGATGCACAAAGGTATGTGGAGAAGGACTTGTGTGCGGTAAGTCTTGTTCTAAGATTTGCCTTGTGGATGTTTTTTCTTACTGCACAACCAGAGGAGACCATAAGAATGTATACTATTCTAGATGACCAAAGTAATCATTCCCTAGCTAGCCCTAAGATCTTTGATCTGTTCAGGATAGAGGGAAGTACTATACCCTACACCCTAGGAACATGCTCTGGTTTTGTGACAACCTCTGGAAGAAGAGCTAATGGTTTCACCTTGAAGCCCATCAAAGGAGATAAGAAACTCTCTCTTCCAACCCTTATTGAGTGTGACAAATTACAGGACGCAAGGGATGAGATTCCCACACCTGAAGCCGCACAGCATCACCCTCATCTCAGGAACATAGCCAGAGAGATTCCTCCCCTTGATAACCATGCCAAGATCTTACTCTTGCTAGGTAGAGACATTCTTGAGGCTCATAAGGTCCTTGAACTTCGCAATGGCCCTTTCAATGCTCCATATGCCCAGAAACTTACAGTGGGTGGGATCATCGTGGGGGATGTATGTCTGGACAGAACCCGCAGACCCTGCCAAGTACACTCCTTCAGAACTGACGTATTAATAGGGGGGCGAACTTCTTACTTCAGACAGTGTCCTAACCACTACTATGTGCAAGATATGCCTTGCCCAAATATTCTAAAAACATCAGAAAGTATCTTAAATCCCAAGGCGTCAGCTGCAGAAGAATGTTCCTGGACAGAAGGGCAGCTTGTAGAAAGGCCTTCAGGATTTCAATTGGAGCCCTCTTCAAGCCCTTCCCAGCTTTGCAGTCACTGCCAATGTCCATGACAAATACTGCATGTCAACAACCCAAGTCTGTACGTACAAAGACAGATCCCATTTCAGAAGTGAAAAGCAGACATGAGCATTTGCATTCACGATTAGTGTTGAGCGAACAGTTTGAAAATCGTTCGGGTCCGTACCGAATTTTGGGGTGTCCGTGACACGGACCCGAACACGGACATTTTCAAAAAAGTTCGGGTTCGGGTCCGGTGTTCGTCAATTTCTTCCCGCTTTCTGAAGGGCTGCATAGCAGCCAATCAGCTAGCGTTTTACTTCTTGCCCTAAGAGCCCATCACAGCCATGCCTACTAATGGCATGGCTGTGATTGGCCAAGTGCAGCATGTGACCCAGCCTCTATTTAAGCTGGAGTCACGTAGCGCCGCACGTCACACTGCTCTGACTAGTGTAGGGAGAGGATGCAGCTTCTGTGAGGGCGAGATAGGCAGGGATAAAGAAGTGATTGAATGATCTACCTTTCTACACCTGTGCATCAGAACAACTCAGCTGAGCTGTTCACTGAAAGTCACTATTTTGTTGAGACTGGCCAGAGCGATTTTTACTGGCACATGCTGACCGGCGGTGGCCATTTTGGGACTTGTGGTGCGCCAGCACTTGCTGCCACAGAGTCTAAACCAAAGCTCCAAAGAAGTGAAAAATCTACACCTGTGAATCAGAACAACAGCGATTCAGCTGCTCAGTCAAAGTCTATTTTTTTTCTGGCTGGGCAGACTGTTTTCTGGCACATGTTACTGGGCTGATAGGCGGCCATTTTGGGACTTGTGGTGCTACAGCAAAAGCTGCCACAACGTCCATTAATCTCATGTAATAGTCGATTTTTTCATAGATATACTACATCAGGGGTTTGGCTGTGCTTGTGTCACCCATACTAACTGCAAAGATATTTAATATATCAGTGGTGAAACTGAAAGTAACCCACTTAGATAGCAAATCCCATGAATGTGCTGTTCCAGCTAGGCTAGCCAGTGCCACTACTTTGTCCAATACTGTCAGCCAGAATTTTTTTTTTTTTTTATGTGCCAGAAATATAAATTAGAAAAAGCTTTCACCGTAATAATAAAATTATTCTGGTGTTAGACCAGAAGAAGCACTCCTGTTGTAATTAATACTGTAAAAAGGCTTAGGCAATATTTCTCCCAGGGTGGGAAATTTATCTAGCAAAACTAGCATTTTAACAATTCTGGTGTTCTGAAATACCAGCAGTCCTCTTGTAATTAATACCGCCAAAAGGCATTATATCGTCCAGTGTTGTAATTTTGGTGAAAAAAAGGCCAATTTAATCAATCTGGTGTTTGTTAGACCAGAAACACTAGGCCTCACGTTTTTACTCCTGTAAAAAGGAATTATATCTCCCCGTGTGGGAATCTATGTACCAAAACTAGCATTTTAAAAATTCTGGTGTCCAATTTGCAGCAGTTTTCTTGTAAATAATACCGCCAAAAGGCATTATATCGTCCAGTGTTGTAATTTTGGTGAAAAAAAGCCAATTTAATCAATCTGGTGTTTGTTAGACGAGAAACACTAGGCCTCACGTTTTCACTCCTGTAAAAAGGAATTATATCTCCCCGTGTGGGAATCTATGTACCAAAACTAGCATATTGAAAATTCTGGTGTCCAATTTGCAGCAGTTTTCTTGTAATTAATACCGGAAAACGGAATTATATCTTCCAGTGTGGGAATTTATGTACACAAACTAGCATTATAAAAATTCTGGTGTCCAATTAGCAGCAGTGTTCTTGTAATTAATACCGCCAAAAGGCATTATTGTCCAGTGTTGTAATTTTGGTGAAAAAAAGGCCAATTTAATCAATCTGGTGTTTGTTAGACCAGAAACACTAGGACTCACGTTTTCACTCCTGTAAAAAGGAATTATATCTCCCCGTGTGGGAATCTATGTACCAAAACTAGCATATTAAAAATTCTGGTGTCCAATTTGCAGCAGTTTTATTGTAATTAATACCGGAAAAAGGAATTATATCTTCCAGTGTGGGAATTTATGTACACAAACTAGCATTATAAAAATTCTGGTGTCCAATTAGCAGCAGTGTTCTTGTAATTAATACCGCCAAAAGGCATTATTGTCCAGTGTTGTAATTTTGGTGAAAAAAAGGCGAATTTAATCAATCTGGTGTTTGTTAGACCAGAAACACTAGGCCTCACGTTTTCACTCCTGTAAAAAGGAATTATATCTCCCCGTGTGGGAATCTATGTACCAAAACTAGCATATTAAAAATTCTGGTGTCCAATTTGCAGCAGTTTTCTTGTAATTAATACCGGAAAAAGGAATTATATCTTCCAGTGTGGGAATTTATGTACACAAACTAGCATTATAAAAATTCTGGGGTCCAATTAGCAGCAGTGTTCTTGTAATTAATACCACTAAAAGGCATTATTGTCCAGTGTTGTAATTTTGGTGAAAAAAAGGCCAATTTAATCAATCTGGTGTTTGTTAGACCAGAAACACTAGGCCTCACGTTTTCACTCCTGTAAAAAGGAATTTTATCTCCCCGTGTGGGATCTATGTACCAAAACTAGCATTTTAAAAATTCTGGTGTCCAATTTGCTGCAGTTTTCTTGTAATTAATGCCAGAAAAAGGAATTATATCTTCCAGTGTGGGAATTTATGTACACAAACTAGCATTATAAAAATTCTGGTGTCCAATTAGCAGCAGTGTTCTTGTAATTAATACCGCCAAAAGGCATTATTGTCCAGTGTTGTAATTTTGGTGAAAAAAAGGCCAATTTAATCAATCTGGTGTTTGTTAGACCAGAAACACTAGGCCTCACGTTTTCACTCCTGTAAAAGGGAATCATATCTCCCCGTGTGGGAATCTATGTACCAAAACTAGCATTTTAAAAATTCTGGTGTCCAATTTGCTGCAGTTTTCTTGTAATTAATACCGGAAAAAGGAATTATATCTTCCAGTGTGGGAATTTATGTACACAAACTAGCATTATAAAAATTCTGGTGTCCAATTAGCAGCAGTGTTCTTGTAATTAATACCGCCAAAAGGCATTATTGTCCAGTGTTTTAATTTTGGTGAAAAAAAGGCCAATTTAATCAATCTGGTGTTTGTTAGACCAGAAACACTAGGCCTCATGTTTGTACTCCTGTAAAAGGGAATTATATCTCCCCGTGTGGGAACCTATGTACCAAAACTAGCATATTAAAAATTCTGGTGTCCAATTTGCAGCAGTCTTCTTGTAATTAATACCGGAAAAAGGAATTATATCTTCCAGTGTGGGAATTTTGGGGCTAAAAAATAATATATTTTATTGTGGTGCGAGTTGAATCGCAACAATGAGGAAACATTCTATTAAGGGACGAGGACGCGGTCGTGGTGGTGTCCGTGGAGCCTCTGTTGCTGGCAGAGGACGTGGCCGTTCGGCTTCAGGCGCACAAAGTAGTGAACCAACTCCCTCAAGTAGCCGGCAGAATTTACAGCGATATTTGGTGGGGCCCAATGCCGTTATGAGGATGGTAAGGCCTGAGCAGGTACAGGCATTAGTCGATTGGGTGGCCGACAGTGCTTCCAGCACGTTCACCACATTGTCTTCCGCCCAGTCTTCTGCGGAAAGTGCACAGGTGGCACCTGAAAACCAAGCCCATCAGTCTGTCACATCACCCCCATGCATATCAGGGAAACTGGCTGAGCCTCAAGTTATGCAGCAGTCTCTTATTCTGTTTGAAGACTCTGCTCCCACGGTTTTCCAGGGGCGTCCACCTAGCCCTTCCCCGGCGGTGGAAGACATTCCATGCACTGACGCACAACCACTTATGTATCCAGATGATGAGGACATGGGAATACCACCACAGCAGAGTGACCGAGTCTCTGATGATGACGAAACACTGGTGCCCACTGCCGCGTCTTATTGCAGTGTGCAGACTGAACAGGAGGAGGTCAGGGAGGAAGACTGGGTGGAAGACGATGCAGAGGACGATGAGGTCTTAGACCCCACATGGACTGAAGGTCTTGCCGCTGACTTAAATAGTTCAGAGGAAGAGGCAGTGGTAAGACCGAGACAACAGCGAAGCCAAAGAGGGAGCAGGGGGCAAAAGCAGAACAGCTGCCGTCCAGAGAGTTCGCCTGCTATTGGCCAGCGCCAACAGGGACCCAGCACCCCAAAGGCATCTTCAAGGAGTTCCCTGGCATGGCACTTCTTCAAACAATGTGCTGAGGACAAGACCAGAGTGGTTTGCACGCTGTGCCATCAGACCCTGAGACGAGGCATTAACGTTCTTAACCTGAGCACCACCTGCATGATCAGGCATCTACATGCAAAGCATGAACTGCAGTGGAGTACACACCTTAAAAACAAGGAACCCGCTCAGGCTCCCCCTGCTCCCTCTAGCGCTGCTGCCTCGGCTTCCGCCTCAAGAGGAATGTTGCCACCTGCCGAGCAGCAAACAGAGGATGTGCCACCGACACCACCACCACCACCGCCACCGTCACCTAGCGTCTCCACTATTTCACACAGCAGCTTTCAGCTCTCCATCTCTCAAACCTTTGAGAGGAAGCGCAAATTCCCACCTAGTCACCCTCGAGCCCTTGGCCTGAATGCCAGCATTTCTAAACTACTGGCCTTTGAAATGCTGTCATTCCGGCTGGTGGACACAGACAGCTTCAAACAGCTGATGGCCATGGCTGTCCCCCAGTATGTGGTTCCCAGCCGCCACTACTTCTCCAAGACAGCCGTGCCTTCCCTGCACATGCAAGTGTCCGATAAAATCAAGTGTGCACTGCGCAACGCCATTTGTGGCAAGGTCCACCTAACCACAGATACGTGGACCAGTAAGCACGGCCAGGGATGCTATATCTCCCTAACTGCACACTGGGCAAATGTAGTGGCGGCTGGGCCCCAGGCGGAGAATTCCTTGGCGCACGTCCTTCCGCCTCCAAGGATCACAGGGCATCATTCTTTGCCTCCTGTAGCCTCCTCCTCCTACTCGGCTTCCTCCACCTCCTCCTCTGCTTCCACCAGCTCATCCAGTCAGCCACACACCTTCACCACCAACTTCAGCACAGCCCGGGGTAAACGTCAGCAGGCCATTCTGAAACTCATATGTTTGGGGGACAGGCCCCACACCGCGCAGGAGTTGTGGCGGGGTATTGAACAACAGACCGACCAGTGGTTGCTGCCGGTGGGCCTCAAGCCCGGCCTGGTGGTGTGCGATAATGGGCGAAATCTCGTGGCAGCTCTGGGACTAGCCGGTTTGACGCACATCCCTTGCCTGGCGCATGTGCTGAATTTGGTGGTGAAAAAGTTCATTCACAACTACCCAGACATGTCAGAGCTGCTGCATAAAGTGCGGGCCGTCTGTGCGCGCTTCCGGCGTTCACATCCTGCCGCTGCTCGCCTGTCAGCGCTACTGCGGAACTTCGGCCTTCCCGCTCACCGCCTAATATGCGACGTGCCCACCCGGTGGAACTCCACCTTGCACATGCTGGAGAGACTGTGCGAGCAGCAGCAGGCCATAGTGGAGTTTCAGCTGCAGCACGCACGGGTCAGTCGCACTGCGGAACAGCACCACTTCACCACCAATGATTGGGCCTCCATGCGAGACCTGTGTGCCCTGTTGCGCTGTTTCGAGTATGCCACCAACATGGCCAGTGGCGATGCCACTGTTATCAGCGTGACAATACCAATTCTATGTCTCCTATAGAAAACGCTTAGGGCGATGATGGAAGAGGAGGTGGGCCAGGGCCAGGAGGAGGAGGAGGATGACGGGTCGTTTTTAGCACTTTCAGGCCAGGTACAAATGTGGCCAGCCAGGGACCACTACTGGAGGACGAGGAGGATGAGGAGGAGGTGGAGGAGGATAAGGATGAAGCAGGTTCACAGCGGGGTGGCACCCAGCACAGCGCAGGCACATCCCTGGTGCGTGGCTGGGGGGATACAGAGGATGATGACGATACGCCTCCCACAGAGGACAGCTTGTCCTTACCTCTGGGGAGCCTGGCACATATGAGCGATTACATGCTGCAGTGCCTGCGCAACGACAGCAGAGTTGCCCACATTTCAACGTGTGCTGACTACTGGGTGGCCACCCTGCTGGATCCCCGGTACAAAGACAATGTGCCCACTTTACTTCCTGCACTGGAGCGTGATAGGAAGATGCGCGAGTACAAGTGCACGCTGGTAGACGCGCTCCTGAGAGCATTCCCAACTGTCACAGCGGAACAGGTGGAAGGCCAAGGCCAAGGCAGAGGAGGAGCTAGAGGTCGCCCATGCAGCAGTGTCACGGCCAGCTCCTCTGAGGGCAGGGTTAGCATGGCAGAAATGTGGAAAAGTTTTGTCTCCACGCCACAGCTAACTGCCCCACCACCTGATACGGAACGAGTTAGCAGGAGGCAACATTTCACTAACATGGTTGAACAGTACGTCTGCACACAACTCCACGTACTGACGGATGGTTCAGCCCCATTCAACTTCTGGGATTCCACATTGTCCACGTGGCCAGAATTAGTATGTTATGCCTTGGAGGTGCTGGCCTGCCCGGCGGCCAACGTTTTATCTGAACGTGTATTCAGCACGGCAGGGGGCGTCATTACTGACAAACGCAGCTGCCTGTCCGCAGCCAACGTGGACAAGCTGACGTTTATAAAAATGAACCAGGCATGGATCCCAAAAGACCTGACCCTCCCTTGTGCAGAGTAGTCCTTAATAACTGCCTTAAACCATGCTGTCTTTACTCCAGGCCACTTCTTCATTGAAAAATCAATTTTTGAAATTAAGTAGGATCTTGGGGTGCAACCCAGAGTTGAATGAACTTCCGTCTGTCTGGGTGCCGGGGCCAAAGTACATGAAAGTGTCCTTCTCCTGTGCTGGGTGATATGAATGTTATACTTGTGCTGTCTGACATGTCTCCTTTGAGTGGGTGCAGGGGGCCAAAGTCACTGAAAGTGGCCTTCTCCTGTGGTGGCTGATATAAATGCCTGAATCTCTGCTGTGGGACCTCTCTCCTCTTTCTGGGTGCAGGGGTGAAAGAAACAAAAGGTGGCCTACTCCTGTGGTGGTTGATGTAAAACTGATGCTTGTGCTATCTGACCTGTCTCCTCTGTATCGGTGCTAAGGCCTAAGTCACTGAAAGCGGCTTTCTCCTGTGCTGGCTGATATAAATGCCTGAATCTCTGCTGTGGGACCTCTCTCCTCTTTCTGGGTGCAGGGGTCAAAGTCTCTAAAAGTGCCCTTCTCCTGTGGTGGTTGATGTGAAACTGATGCTTGTGCTATCTGACCTGTCTCCTCTGTGTCGGTGCTAAGGCCTAAGTCACTGAAAGCGGCCTTCTCCTGTGCTGGCTGATATAAATGCCTGAATCTCTGCTGTGGGACCTCTCTCCTCTTTCTGGATGCAGGGGTCAAAGTCTCTAAAAGTGCCATTCTCTTGTGGTGGTTGATGTGAAACTGATGCTTGTGCTATCTGACCTGTCTCCTCTGTGTCGGTGCTAAGGCCTAAGTCACTGAAAGCGGCCTTCTCCTGTGCTGGCTGATATAAATGCCTGAATCTCTGCTGTGGGACCTCTCTCCTCCGTGTGGCTGCAGGGGTCAAAGTCTCTAAAAGTGCCCTTCTCCTGTGCTGGTTGATGTGAAACTGATGCTTGTGCTATCTGACCTGTCTCCTCTGTGTCGGTGCTAAGGCCTAAGTCACTGAAAGTGGCATTCTCCTGTGCTGGCTGATATAAATGCCTGAATCTCTGCTGTGGGACCTCTCTCCTCTTTCTGGGTGCAGGGGTCAAAGAAACAAAAGGTGGCCTACTCCTGTGGTGGTTGATGTAAAACTGATGCTTGTGCTATCTGACCTGTCTCCTCTGTGTCGGTGCTAAGGCCTAGGTCACTGAAAGCTGCCTTCTCCTGTGCTGGCTGATATAAATGCCTGAATCTCTGCTGTGGGACCTCTCTCCTCTTTCTGGGTGCAGGGGTCAAAGTCTCTAAAAGTGCCCTTCTCCTGTGGTGGTTGATGTGAAACTGATGCTTGTGCTATCTGACCTGTCTCCTCTGTGTCGGTGCTAAGGCCTAAGTCACTGAAAGCGGCCTTCTCCTGTGCTGGCTGATATAAATGCCTGAATCTCTGCTGTGGGACCTCTCTCCTCCGTCTGGGTGCAGGGGTCAAAGTCTCTCAAAGTCGCCTTCTCTTGTGCTGGGTGATGTGAAACTGATGTTTGTGCCATCTGACATGGTTGCAGGGGTCCCATTAAATGATGGCCTACTCCTGTGGTGGGTGATCTAAATGCCTGATTCTCTGCTGTGAAACCTCTCTCCTCCGTCTGGGTGCAGGGGTCAAAGTCTCTCAAAGTGGCCTTCTCTTGTGCTGGGTGATGTGAAACTGATGTTTGTGCCATCTGACATGGTTGCCGGGGTCCCATAAAACGATGGCCTACTCCTGTGGTGGGTGATCTAAATGCCTGATTCTCTGCTGTGAAACCTCTCTACTCCATCTGGGTGCGGGGGTCAAGGTCTCTCAAAGTGGCCTTCTCCTGTGCTGGGTGATGTGAAACTGATGTTTGTGCCATCTGACATGGTTGCCGGGGTCCCATTTAATAATGGCCTACTCCTGTGGTGGGTGATCTAAATGCCTGATTCTCTGCTGTGAAACCTCTCTCCTCCGTCTGGGTGCAGGGGTCAAAGTCTCTCAATGTGGCCTTCTCCTGTGCTGGGTGATGTGAAACTGATGTTTGTGCCATCTGACATGGTTGCCGGGGTCCCATTAAATGATGGCCTACTCCTGTGGTGGGTGATCTAAATGCCTGATTCTCTGCTGTGAAACCTCTCTCCTCCGTCTGGGTGCAGGGGTCAAAGTCTCTCAAAGTGGACTTCTCTTGTGCTGGGTGATGTGAAACTGATGTTTGTGCCATCTGACATGGTTGCCGGGGTCACATTAAATGATGGCCTACTCCTGTGGTGGGTGATATAAATGCCTGAATCTCTGCTGTGGGAACTCTCTCCTCCGTCTGGGTGCAGGTGTCAAAGTCTCTCAAAGTGGCCTTCTCTTGTGCTGGGTGATGTGAAACTGATGTTTGTGCCATCTGACATGGTTGCCGGGGTCCCATTAAATGATGGCCTACTCCTGTGGTGGGTGATCTAAATGCCTGATTCTCTGCTGTGAAACCTCTCTCCTCCGTCTGGGTGCAGGGGTCAAGGTCTCTCAAACTGGCCTTTTCCTGTGCTGGGTGATGTGAAACTGATGTTTGTGCCATCTGACATGGTTGCCGGGGTCCCATTAAATGATGGCCTACTCCTGTGGTGGGTGATCTAAATGCCTGATTCTCTGCTGTGAAACCTCTCTCCTCCGTCTGGGTGCAGGGGTCAAAGTCTCTCAAAGTGGACTTCTCTTGTGCTGGGTGATGTGAAACTGATGTTTGTGCCATCTGACATGGTTGCCGGGGTCACATTAAATGATGGCCTACTCCTGTGGTGGGTGATATAAATGCCTGAATCTCTGCTGTGGGAACTCTCTCCTCCGTCTGGGTGCAGGTGTCAAAGTCTCTCAAAGTGGCCTTCTCTTGTGCTGGGTGATGTGAAACTGATGTTTGTGCCATCTGACATGGTTGCCGGGGTCCCATTAAATGATGGCCTACTCCTGTGGTGGGTGATCTAAATGCCTGATTCTCTGCTGTGAAACCTCTCTCCTCCGTCTGGGTGCAGGGGTCAAGGTCTCTCAAACTGGCCTTTTCCTGTGCTGGGTGATGTGAAACTGATGTTTGTGCCATCTGACATGGTTGCCGGGGTCCCATTTAATGATGGCCTACTCCTGTGGTGGGTGATCTAAATGCCTGATTCTCTGCTGTGAAACCTCTCTCCTCCGTCTGGGTGCCGGGGTCAAAGTCTCTCAATGTGGCCTTCTCTTGTGCTGGGTGATGTGAAACTGATGTTTGTGCCATCTGACATGGTTGCCGGGGTCACATTAAATGATGGCCTACTCCTGTGGTGGGTGATATAAATGCCTGAATCTCTGCTGTGGGAACTCTCTCCTCCGTCTGGGTGCAGGTGTCAAAGTCTCTCAAAGTGGCCTTCTCTTGTGCTGGGTGATGTGAAACTGATGTTTGTGCCATCTGACATGGTTGCCGGGGTCCCATTAAATGATGGCCTACTCCTGTGGTGGGTGATCTAAATGCCTGATTCTCTGCTGTGAAACCTCTCTCCTCCGTCTGGGTGCAGGGGTCAAAGTCTCTCAAAGTGGCCTACTCTTGTGCTGGGTGATGTGAAACTGATGTTTGTGCCATCTGACATGGTTGCCGGGGTCCCATTAAATGATGGCCTACTCCTGTGGTGGGTGATCTAAATGCCTGATTCTCTGCTGTGAAACCTCTCTCCTCCGTCTGGGTGCAGGGGTCAAAGTCTCTCAAAGTGGCCTTCTCTTGTGCTGGGTGATGTGAAACTGATGTTTGTGCCATCTGACATGGTTGCCGGGGTCCCATTAAATGATGGCCTACTCCTGTGGTGGGTGATCTAAATGCCTGATTCTCTGCTGTGAAACCTCTCTCCTCCGTCTGGGTGCAGGGGTCAAAGTCTCTCGATGTGGCCTTCTCCTGTGCTGGGTGATGTGAAACTGATGTTTGTGCCATCTGACATGGTTGCCGGGGTCCCATTAAATGATGGCCTACTCCTGTGGTGGGTGATCTAAATGCCTGATTCTCTGCTGTGAAACCTCTCTCCTCCGTCTGGGTGCAGGGGTCAAAGTCTCTCAAAGTGGCCTTCTCTTGTGCTGGGTGATGTGAAACTGATGTTTGTGCCATCTGACATGGTTGCCGGGGTCACATTAAATAATGGCCTACTCCTGTGGTGGGTGATATAAATGCCTGAATCTCTGCTGTGGGAACTCTCTCCTCCGTCTGGGTGCAGGTGTCAGTCTCTCAAAGTGGCCTTCTCTTGTGCTGGGTGATGTGAAACTGATGTTTGTGCTATCTGACCTGTCTCCTCTGTGTCGGTGCTAAGGCCTAAGTCACTGAAAGCGGCCTTCTCCTGTGCTGGCTGATATAAATGCCTGAATCTCTGCTGTGGGACCTCTCTCCTCCGTGTGGCTGCAGGGGTCAAAGTCTCTAAAAGTGCCCTTCTCCTGTGCTGGGTGATGTGAAACTGATGCTTGTGCTATCTGACCTGTCTCCTCTGTGTCGGTGCTAAGGCCTAAGTCACTGAAAGCGGCCTTCTCCTGTGCTGGCTGATATAAATGCCTGAATCTCTGCTGTGGGACCTCTCTCCTCCGTCTGGGTGCAGGGTCAAAGTCTCTCAAAGTGGCCTTCTCTTGTGCTGTGTGATGTGAAACTGATGTTTGTGCCATCTGACATGGTTGCCGGGGTCCCATTAAATGATGGCCTACTCCTGTGGTGGGTGATCTAAATGCCTGATTCTCTGCTGTGAAACCTCTCTCCTCCGTCTGGGTGCAGGGGTCAAAGTCTCTCAAAGTGGCCTTCTCTTGTGCTGGGTGATGTGAAACTGATGTTTGTGCCATCTGACATGGTTGCCGGGGTCCCATTAAATGATGGCCTACTCCTGTGGTGGGTGATCTAAATGCCTGATTCTCTGCTGTGAAACCTCTCTCCTCCGTCTGGGTGCAGGGGTCAAGGTCTCTCAAAGTGGCCTTCTTCTGTGCTGGGTGATGTGAAACTGATGTTTGTGCCATCTGACATGGTTGCCGGGGTCCCATTTAATAATGGCCTACTCCTGTGGTGGGTGATCTAAATGCCTGATTCTCTGCTGTGAAACCTCTCTCCTCCGTCTGGGTGCAGGGGTCAAAGTCTCTCGATGTGGCCTTCTCCTGTGCTGGGTGATGTGAAACTGATGTTTGTGCCATCTGACATGGTTGCCGGGGTCCCATTAAATGATGGCCTACTCCTGTGGTGGGTGATCTAAATGCCTGATTCTCTGCTGTGAAACCTCTCTCCTCCGTCTGGGTGCAGGGGTCAAAGTCTCTCAAAGTGGCCTTCTCTTGTGCTGGGTGATGTGAAACTGATGTTTGTGCCATCTGACATGGTTGCCGGGGTCACATTAAATGATGGCCTACTCCTGTGGTGGGTGATATAAATGCCTGAATCTCTGCTGTGGGAACTCTCTCCTCCGTCTGGGTGCAGGTGTCAAAGTCTCTCAAAGTGGCCTTCTCTTGTGCTGGGTGATGTGAAACTGATGTTTGTGCCATCTGACATGGTTGCCGGGGTCCCATTAAATGATGGCCTACTCCTGTGGTGGGTGATCTAAATGCCTGATTCTCTGCTGTGAAACCTCTCTCCTCCGTCTGGGTGCAGGGGTCAAAGTCTCTCAAAGTGGCCTTCTCTTGTGCTGGGTGATGTGAAACTGATGTTTGTGCCATCTGACATGGTTGCCGGGGTCCCATTAAATGATGGCCTACTCCTGTGGTGGGTGATCTAAATGCCTGATTCTCTGCTGTGAAACCTCTCTCCTCCGTCTGGGTGCAGGTGTCAGTCTCTCAAAGTGGCCTTCTCTTGTGCTGGGTGATGTGAAACTGATGTTTGTGCCATCTGACATGGTTGCCGGGGTCCCATTAAATGATGGCCTACTCCTGTGGTGGGTGATCTAAATGCCTGATTCTCTGCTGTGAAACCTCTCTCCTCCGTCTGGGTGCAGGGGTCAAAGTCTCTCAAAGTGGCCTTCTCTTGTGCTGGGTGATGTGAATCTGATGTTTGTGCCATCTGACATGGTTGCCGGGGTCCCATTAAATGATGGCCTACTCCTGTGGTGGGTGATCTAAATGCCTGATTCTGTGCTGTGAAACCTCTCTCCTCCGTCTGGGTGCAGGGGTCAAAGTCTCTCAATGTGGCCTTCTCCTGTGCTGGGTGATGTGAAACTGATGTTTGTGCCATGTGACATCGTTGCCGGGGTCCCATTAAATGATGGCCTACTCCTGTGGTGGGTGATCTAAATGCCTGATTCTCTGCTGTGAAACCTCTCTCCTCCGTCTGGGTGCAGGGGTCAAAGTCTCTCAATGTGGCCTTCTCCTGTGCTGGGTGATTTGAAACTGATGTTTGTGCCATCTGACATGGTTGCCGGGGTCACATTAAATGATGGCCTACTCCTGTGGTGGGTGATATAAATGCCTGAATCTCTGCTGTGGGAACTCTCTCCTCCGTCTGGGTGCAGGTGTCAGTCTCTCAAAGTGGCCTTCTCTTGTGCTGGGTGATGTGAAACTGATGTTTGTGCCATCTGACATGGTTGCCGGGGTCCCATTAAATGATGGCCTACTCCTGTGGTGGGTGATCTAAATGCCTGATTCTCTGCTGTGAAACCTCTCTCCTCCGTCTGGGTGCAGGGGTCAAGGTCTCTCAAAGTGGCCTTCTCCTGTGCTGGGTGATGTGAAACTGATGTTTGTGCCATCTGACATGGTTGCCGGGGTCCCATTAAATGATGGCCTACTCCTGTGGTGGGTGATCTAAATGCCTGATTCTGTGCTGTGAAACCTCTCTCCTCCGTCTGGGTGCAGGGGTCAAAGTCTCTCAATGTGGCCTTCTCCTGTGCTGGGTGATGTGAAACTGATGTTTGTGCCATCTGACATCGTTGCCGGGGTCCCATTAAATGATGGCCTACTCCTGTGGTGGGTGATCTAAATGCCTGATTCTCTGCTGTGAAACCTCTCTCCTCCGTCTGGGTGCAGGGGTCAAAGTCTCTCAATGTGGCCTTCTCCTGTGCTGGGTGATGTGAAACTGATGTTTGTGCCATCTGACATGGTTGCCGGGGTCCCATTAAATGATGGCCTACTCCTGTGGTGGGTGATCTAAATGCCTGATTCTCTGCTGTGAAACCTCTCTCCTCCGTCTGGGTGCAGGGGTCAAAGTCTCTCAAAGTGGCCTTCTCTTGTGCTGGGTGATGTGAAACTGATGTTTGTGCCATCTGACATGGTTGCCGGGGTCCCATTAAATGATGGCCTACTCCTGTGGTGGGTGATCTAAATGCCTGATTCTCTGCTGTGAAACCTCTCTCCTCCGTCTGGGTGCAAGGGTCAAAGTCTCTCAAAGTGGCCTTCTCTTGTGCTGGGTGATGTGAAACTGATGTTTGTGCCATCTGACATGGTTGCCGGGGTCCCATTAAATGATGGCCTACTCCTGTGGTGGGTGGTCTAAATGCCTGATTCTCTGCTGTGAAAACCTCTCTCCTCTGTCTGGGTGCTGGTCCGAAATAAATGAGAGTGGCCTTCTCCGGTGGTGGTTGATATGACGCATGATTCCTTGATGTGGGACCTCTCTCCTCTGTCTGGGTGCTTTTCCAAAATACATGAGAGTGGCCTTCTCCGGTGGTGGTTGATATGAGGCATGATTCCTTGCTGTGGGACCTGTATCCTCTGTCTGGGTGCTGGTCCGAAATAAATGAGAGTGGCCTTCTCCAGTGGTGGGTGATATGACGCATGATTCCATGCTGTGGGACCTCTCTCCAATTGATATTGGTTAATTTTTATTTATTTTATTTTATTTTAATTCATTTCTCTATCTACATTTGTTTGCAGGGGATTTACCTACATTTTGCTGCCTTTTGCAGCCCTCTAGCTCTTTCCGGGAGTCTTTTACAGCCTTTTTAGTGCCCAAAAGTTCGGGTCCCCATTGACTTCTATGGGGTTCGGGTTCGGGATAAAGTTCGGGTTGAGTTCGGATCGCGAACCCGGACATTTTCCGGAAGTTCGGCCGAACCTCTCGAACCCGAACATCCAGGTGTTCGCTCATCTCTATTCACGATTCATAGACAGAAAGCAATCTACATGTAAATCAGCCTCACAAAGTAAGTGCTCTCGCTCAAATTCGGTGACACAGACAGAGAAGTCACATTCTAAATCTTTTGTAAGATTAAGGAGAACCAAGTTTCGCTCAGCTTCTAATGAAAGCAACAGACAATCTCCTGTAGTTAAAAAGAAGAAATTCACATCTGGGTGCATAAAAGATCACTCAAGAATAAATAAAAAAATATAGGAAATATTCCTGTGCCATCTGGCGTTTTCAAAGAGCAAAACCCTTATAAGTTTCGGTGGAAGCAGGTAAAATATCTCGCAAGATGACGCGCCGATGCTTCTAGGAGGAACATCCCAGCCGCCCGCAGGATGCATCCCTGCGTTAGGTGGTCGGGAGGTGGTTAAAAACGGACACACGGACAGAAATTGGATGCACACACTGATGCAAAATGGCCGTGAAAAACGGACGTTTTTTTTCTCTGTCGGGTGCATGTAGCCTAACCAAATGGTAACAAAGATATATCAAGAAAAAAGGAGATGAACCAGCAAAAGGGTGGATGGCTGATGTACAGCATATGGGTAGAGTCCATCTCACCCCAAGCGTTTTTTCACACCACTATTGTTTATGGTTTCTCTATTATATCCCATACAGTGTTTCTGAGAAAGAGTCAGAATTTCAGGAAGCAGAATCTCTTGCCTCTGTGTGTATTCTATGGGGAGACAAATTAGCACATGTTAACAATTCAAGGACAACAGTTAGAGATGGAAATTACAGAGGGTAAAAAATGGCAAAAAATTTAATATGGTACATATAATTTAATGGCTTATACTAAAAAAGTTGTCTGAAAGTCTGGTGTGCTTTAATTAAAAACTAAAATAAAATATTCTTGTTATGTTATCTATATGTTGCTATATACTGTATTTGTGGTATAATATGTACAGTCAGCAGCTGTGTATTGCTAATTATAATTTTCCTCTTGCTAGTAGTATTAAGAGTGATTTTACAAATTGTGATTCTGAGGTAGATTTTCTGGTTTAGTGTTCTGTGTCAAACTGTAGCTACTGTATTATGTATTTTTTTAATGAAAAAGACAAATTTAGAGCAGAATGAATTCCCTATGAGAAAACATTCCCTAATGTAATTGAAAACTTGATAACTGTTCTTATAATTTCCTTTACCATTTTGGCGAGTCTACCGAGATGCCAGGTTGCTGTTAAATATAAAGTTAGTGATTACCTGGGGATTCCAATTCCGAATAAATAACTAATAAATCATTGCTGGTCTGCAGCTTACTTGTATGCATTATCAAGGCATATTTTAGCCATTTATACATAACACTCGAGATGAGCAAAGTTTTGAAAAATTGGATTTAGCAAATTCGCAGAAGTTTGCCAAACAATTTGACTTGTTACGAATTAATTGATCACAAATCGCTATAAATCGGGCATACCCAGACAACTCTGCCTTAGGGTACGGCTCTGCTGTGGGGCGGGTTGCAGCCATGCTGCAGTGAAGAACTACGTGGCCAATAAGCTCGCAACTGCCTTTATTTAATAATGAAGAACACACTGTATAGTCGATCTGCATTGTTAATGGCCACGCGGCACTTTAATGCACCTTTAAACAGGTGCTGTTGCTGGTATGGTGTTTGGCTGGTTAGGTGTAGTGAACTATTCGCCGGTGAACTGTTCCCAGCGAACATAGCTTGTTCGTGTTTGCCGCGGCGGGCGAACATATGCAATGTTTGCGTTCGCCCCCTTACTTTATCATTGAGCAAACTTTGACCCTGTACCTCACAGTCAGCAGACACATTCCAGCCAATCAGCATACCCTCCCACCTCCTATCAAAAAGCAAGGACGGCATCCATCTTAGATTCATTCTGAAGCTGCAGTGTTAGTAGTTGTAATCGCAATGCGATTAATATAACCTGTATTAATCACATTGCGAATTCAACTTAATTCAACTTAAAGCTGGGTTCCTAATGGTTGTATTCCTAGATTCTCAATCTTCGTTATATTCTAGCAATACAACCTTTAGGAACTCAGCTCTTAGTTGAATTCGCAATGCGATTAATACAGGTTATATTAACCGCATTGCGTTTAAAACTTAGATCTGAGTTCATAATGGTTGTATTGCTAGAATTGACGAATATAACGAATATAGCGCTATATTCTCAATCTTCATTATATTTTAGCAATACAACCATTAGGAACTCAGATCTAAGTTTTAATCGCAATGCGGTTAATATAACCTGTATTAATCGCATTGCGAATTCAACTTAGAGCTGGGTTCCTAATGGTTGTATTGCTAGAATATAACGAAGATTGAGAATATAGCACATATAAACACACTTTTTTCTTGCTAAAAAGGGCATCTTATAATGTTAAAAATATGGTGCATACACTGATGATGATGGTTATGCAGATTCTTATCATGTAACTACATTGTTACTGTTTTGCTCCTAAAATTCAAATTAATTTGAATTCAATGAATTTGTTAATATTTTGTAAATCCACCTTTGGCTTCCAACACCGCCTGAATTCTTCTGGGCATGCTCTGGATCAAACTCAATCATGTCTCGACCGAAATCTGTTCCTACATCTCTTCTACATGTTCCCAATGTTGTTGTGCACCGGTCGACTCACTTGGGTATGAATAAAGCTTTTTCCTCAACTCTATCCACAAGTGTTCGATTAGGTTGAGGTCGGGGGGACTGTGGGAGCCAATCCAGCACCTCTTCTTCATTGTCATTAAACCATTTCTTCATCAATCTCGATGTATGCTTTGTGTCACTGTCCTGCTGGGACACCATGTGGCTCTTTCCATACCCATAATACTCAGTGTACGAAGTAACTCATCTTGTAGGATACTCACATATAACTCAGCATTAAGAACAGCATCGATCCCGGTCAAGTATCCAACACATTTGGCTGTGTAACAGCCCCATATCATCAGGCTTCCTCCCAGGGGCGTTGCTAAGGTCTCAAAAGATCCGGGGCCCAAGACCCAGTGAATATGACACAGTTCTCTAAGTCAAACCCCACACACACACACGCACACACACCACATTTTGCCATACTTGCTATACAGCAGCACATTATCCTGAAGGAAAATTTGTGACCCCATAGTAATAGTGCTCATCATAGTCCCACCAATAGTAATTCCCTTTTAGGATGCCCTCATTATTAATACTGCCCCCTACAGCGCGCCCAACCGTGAGAACGCTCCCCAAGAATGCTCCATTAATAGAAGAGCCCTTCAGTATTAATAATACCCTCACAAGGCCCCCAGTACAAATAAGGACCCCTATTGTTCTCTCAGTGGCAATAAAGCACTCTACAGACCCCCTCATCAGTAAAAGGCCCCCATAGTGCTCTTAGTAGAAATAAGGCAGATCTATAAGTTCCTCCTATAGAACCCCCAGTAGTAATAAGAATGCCTATAATGTCCCCTGGATTTATAATACCCCTAGAGTGCCCCCAGTATTTAACACTACCCCTACTGTTATAATGCTTACCCGGAAGTGCCCCCAGTATTTATAATGCCCCCTGTAGTTATATTCCTCCCTCCACCATACAGTCCCATGTAAATAACATCACACACCTCCCTTCAGCCCCTCAACATTCAGTCAAATGTAAATAACATCATTCCCCCCACCAGCCACCCTAAACATACAGTTCCATGTAAATAACATCGCACCCTCAACATTTAGTCCGTCCCTCAGACCCCTATAACATTCAGTCCCATGTAAATAACATCACTCTTTCCCATAGCCACCATCAACATACAGTCCCATATAAATAGCATCACTGCCTCCCCTAGCCCCCTCCGACATACAGTCCCATGCAAATAGCATCACTCCCTCCCACAGCTGCCTCCAACTTACGGTCCCATGTAAATAACATAATCCCCTCCCACAGACCCCTAGAACATTCAGTTCCATGTAAATAACATCACCCCACCCCCAGAGCCACCATCAACATACAGTTCCATGTGAATAACATCACTCCCTCCCCCAGTCCCCTCCAACATACAGTCCCCTGTAAATAACATCACTCCCTCCCCAAGTCCTCTCCAGCATGCAGTCCCAGCTAAATAACTACAATTCCCAGCATTGCTCTGCCTCTCCCTTCACTTACCTCTTTTCATGTAGCAGACATCACCACAGCTTCTTCCCCCAGTACTTCTCCTCTTCACTGCCAATTCGATTTGGCAATGACGGGGGCGGCGATAGCGCCTCCATCGTCATTGTACCCCTCAGATGCCACGTTCATACATGATCGCGGCATCTGAGTGTAAAATTAACGCAAACATTTTTTTTATCAAACTTACCACCTCCATTTGCTCGTGATAGGCCGGCCGCTGCTATCTTTCTTAAAGATCTCTGAGCAAATGTGCGGTGCGAGATTATATCATCACGCCGGCTGGCGTCATGGCGTGATCTTCAAGCAAGATGGAGGTTGGTGGCCCATCGCAAGCAATTGGAGGAGGTAAGTTTGAATTTTTTTGTTTTTTATACTATTTCAGGTTAAATCGATTCGCTGACACGAAGCACAAGGAATTCAGCTTCTAGGCAAATCGAATTTATCCTGAAATTTGGATTGAATTCCACTTCGTTCATCTCTACTGCTCACATGACCTGTGATGTCATCACAGGTCTTTCAACTCCTCCAGTGCATTAGATTAAATTGTTTTGCCATACCGAGGATGGTAATACAGTTGTATCTAGCTGGCAGGCAGGAAATTTGGGGCCTGGGACAAAACATCCCCCCCAAATGTTTCGACCTAGCAACGCCCCTGCTTCTTCCAATGAACTTGACAGTTCCTTACATTTCTCGATCCGTTAGCTCCCTTTTACCTTGTTTCTTCCAGACCCATTTCCACCCATCTGAGCCCAGTATATTGACTTTCACCTCATCACACCAAATTACCCGTTTCCAATCTTCTACTGCCCACTGTTAGTACTTTTTAGCAAACTTGAGCCAACGCTTCTTATGACGATATTGAAATTGAGGCTTCGGTGCCTTTTTTTTGGGCCATCATTCCAGACTTGTGTAATGCGTGTTGCATGGTGCTTGCATAGATGCCTGGGACTCAACATCACGTAGCATACGAGCCACTGCCACTGCTGTATTGTCGCGTCAGAACTGATAGCTCTTGTGATGAGCCTAATTGTGGACTCTGATATTTTGCCTGGACATCCCAGAGACTAGACAAGGAGAGACGAGCCAACGGACACCGGGACCGGCCGGCCCGTAATAAGAGGTGAGGAAATATTCATCTTACCTATTTGTGTTCCTTGGCCTAGTCAATCCACATTTGTTCTAGGGAGGGGTGCAGCGGCAGTCTGGGGCAACCTCGAGGGCATGAGAGTAAGAACCCCATTGTATTGATAAGGTTTGATGAACTGTGGTTTATTATTTTTATGTGTGTGGTTGCTTTCTCTGTGAGGAAAGGTACAGACTAACAGAACAACAGAAGGAAGTCTACCAAAGTGCCTACATTGAGGGGTAATCCTAGTTTATGACCCCAAGAAATAGGGAAGGAGACGGCTTGCTGACAACCCAGAGTGTGTTAGTCTCAAGCTCAAGGTGTTTTGTTTGTCAGTGTCTGTGCTATCCAAATATCAGAGACAGTAAGTGAAGGCTCCAGGAAGTGGTTTGTGAAATGGGTAACCAAGAAAGTGTCCTGAAGGGTTACTGTTCGCCTGAACAGTACGTGGCGGACCAGAGAGGAAAATGTCATGTTAAAGGATTAAGCAAGTTAGAGAAAAGTTATGATATTGCAAAAGGTGGTATACTGAGTTCTGCTACATGGCAAACATTGTTAACTGAAAAGAAAGGCAAGTTGCAAGATGACAAGTTGATAGATACAGTCAGGGTGTGGCTGGACTGTAGCAGAGAATTTGAACAAACAAAAGGAGATGCAATGTTTGATGAAAAGTCAGGACGCCATTACTTTCGGCCTGGCCCATTCTTAGCACGGGAACAGCCACCGTCCTATAATAGTGCAGCTGAGAGGAAAAGGGGAAGTTGGATTTGTACAGTGTGTGGTCAGCAGAACCCTGCCTCCCGTGATACGTGCTTAGCCTGTGGTGCTCCACGCCCACATGACCACACTCTCTTAGCTCCTCAGCACGTCCCGCCAGTCCCGGCAACAACGCCATCTTGTCCTCAGCCAACGCCCAAGGCTGGTCTCGTAGTTTCCCCCAAACCTACCCCTTCTGTCCTGCCCCGAGTCACTACCATATATCCCATGATAAATCCTGACAGCACCTACATGCCACCCAGTCAACCCATAGTGTCTGCTCACATAATGGTAGGAGGAGGCCACTCAGGTCAGGAAGATGAGGAGGGGGAGGACCACAAGGAACCTGCAGGGGAAGAGTCAGAGGCAACGGTGGAATATGCACCTAATGCAACTGGCGCAGAGCCAACCCCGGTACGAGGGATGCCGCCTCTTAAACATTTTTATGATACAGTATTTCCCCGACTAGCCAGGATACAAGAGTAACAAATGACTATTTCCAAAACCAAATTACACAGCTGCAAAGAGATTTGCAGAACTTAGAACAAGGAAATCTTACCATTATAAAGGAGTCATTGTTAAATACCCACCCAGTAGGGCCACCTAAGTATGTGTCCTTCACCCCCCAGCAGTTATTCACCATAGTGAATCTGATGCCAAACCCGGACACTCACCCTATGCCCTTTTTCAGAAAACTGTCTCAAGTATATCAAACATATGGGTGTACGTGGTCAGACCTGCAGAGTATTGTAGAAAATAAGACGGGTGAATACTCTTCACTTATCATGGATCACATACGCCAACCAGAGCTCCCTGGAGCAAACTTTGACACCCGAGACTCAGAGTCCGGTGGTCATTTCATGCAACAGTTATATAAGTGGGCAAAGGACAAATTAGCAGAACAATCCACTACCCTGCAGGATATGGTACAGGATAGAATGGAGTCAGTGGAGAAATTTGTCCAGAGGGTTAAACAAAACTATAAAGATATGGGATTCAGTCCAAATGAACCTGTGCATCTGAGACTCCTGGCTCGATCATTTGTGGATGGCCTTAGGCCACATTTGAACAAAGCTTTTGTTACCTGCCGCCCAGAATGGAAAGCATTGACTATAGAAATCTTAGAACAAGTTGCAAAGGGGCTGGAGAGCAATACCAAGAAAACTCGCACAGCAGTTATTGCAGTCATGACAGGGGAAGAGGGGGAAGAAAGGCCCCCACCCCGTGTCTGTTATGGGTGCGGCAAGCCCGGACACATAAAGAGGAACTGCCGTTCCAGGCATCTGTGGCCAATGGATCAGGGCTAAAAAGAAACAACCCCTCCTGCATGGCCAGCTCCACCCAAATAGGATGTTGGCAAACCAGTGTTGCTGGGAGGGGACACCCCGTGTATGGCAGTCTCTGCCCCTCCTGCTGGCCCCACCCCGCCAATTACCCTCAATGTTGCAGGGAAAGAACTCTCATTCCTTGTAGACACTGGTGCAGCCCACAGTGTGTTATGTGAGACCGCCATACTCCCTTACTGGCTCACAAATATCCATTTACCCTGCTCTGGTCTAGAAGGGGTCACTTAACACAACCCTGTCACTAAGCCTCTCTTGATTTCTCCCTCCCAAGGCCAATTCCCACAATTGCATCTACCCACTGGAGTAGTGTCACAGTTTGTTGTAAGCCAGACATGTCCCTTTAATTTGTTAGGCTCAGATTTTCTCCAGAAAATCTAGGCCAACATTCAATTCAAAGAAGATGGAACAGTTGCCCTCGGTACAGCCCTGTGCCCAGAGGAGACCTGCCTCCTCATGGCACTAACAGCCCAGCCTGTTGACTCACCCGAACAAGGGGATACGTTGCAAAGCATTTTGCACCTCATCCCTGATACCCTTTGGGCCAAAGGTCCCCAAGACATTGGCCGTCTCAAGGTCCCGCCAGTCACTGTTACCTTGAAGAATCCCAACATACTACCATACAAAGCACAATACCCTCTCTCCATTTCCCAGAGAGATGCTATCACTTTCCAGATACAGGCTCTTCTTGCAAATAGGGCCATCATAATGACCACTTCCCCATGTAACACACCTTTATACCCAATTAAGAAAAGGAGGGAAAAAAGACAGCCCCCCGAGTATCGCATGGTTCAAGACCTCAGAGCAGTTAACGAGGCTACGGTCTTTGAAACCCCTATTGTTCCAAATCCCCATACCTTGCTTGCTAGCATTCCCCCTACGGCCACTACCTTTACAGTCATTGATCTAGCAAATGCCTATTTCTCTTTCCCATTGCATAAGGACTCCCAATTTCTCTTTGCTTTCACACATGATGCAAAGCAGTACACCTGGACAGTTTTGCCTCAAGGAGCTCAGAATAGTCCTTTCTGCTTTAGCAAAGCAATGGCGTCCATCTAACAACCTTGGCAAGCAGATCACCCAGAGGTGGGACTTTTACAATATGTAGATGATTTACTCCTTTGTGCTCACTCACACCCCACCTGCCTAGACTCATCTACCTCACTCCTCCAATTCTTGGCAGATGCTGGGTGCAAAGTCTCAAGTCTCAAGGGTGTCTTCCCAAAGTTGTTTTTCTGGGCCACTGCATCTCACAAGGCAGTAAACACCTTACGGATGCCAGAAAGAAAGCAGTCTCAGACATCCCGGTCCCAGACACTCCTCATCAACTGCAAACCTTTCTGGGGCTTATATCTTACTGTAGGCCATGGATTCCTGATGCATCAGTCCTGATGCAGCCACTGTATGACTGCATACCCCGTGTTGCTACTGTTCCTTACCAAATGACTGCAGAGGCCATAGAAGCATTCAAAACTCTTAAAAAAGCTATTATCACTGCCCCAGCTCTTGGCGTCCCTAACTACAAACTTCCCTTCCGCCTTTATGTCATGGAACGTCAGGGTCATGCTACAGGGGTTCTCACCCAGAGCCATGGGGGTCGTAATAGACCTTTAGGCTACTTTTCAAAACATCTTGACCCTGTAGCCAGAGCCACCCCTTCATGTGTCAGGGCCGTTCAAACTGCTAGTTCCCTTCTGAACGCCACCTCTGACATCGTCCTAGGACACCCCCTCACCATCATGGCTCCTCATGACATCTCGGCTATCCTTCAACAGACACAACCTAAACACCTCACTGCACAACGCCATCTCAGGCTTCAGTGTAGTCTGCTTCTGCCAGATAATGTCACTATCCAGAGATGCCATATCCTCAACCCAGCTGCGCTCCTTCCTCTCCCAAGGGGGGAGTATACTGCAGACAAAGATTCTGTGGATTTTATTGATCTACAAGCAGAAGAGGATCTCCAGGAAGAGGAATTAGGGACAGCTACTGACTCTCCTAATGAGGAACCAGATCATGATTGTATTACAATGATGGAAGCTGAAGTGGGAACACCATCATCAATACAAGACACTCCCTTACAAAACCCACATTGGACACTCTTTGTGGACGGTTCAAGGTATGCCGATGACAAAGGAAAATTCCATACAGGCATGGAAGTTACGAGCGAGTATGAAGTGCTGTGTGCAAGGCAATTGCGCCCAGACCAGTCAGCACAAGAGGCTGAACTCATAGCCTTACTGAGGCCTGCCTCATAGCAAAAGACTCCACTGCCAACATCTACACAGACTCCAGATATGCCTGTGGAGTAGTTCATGATTTTGGAATAATATGGAAAGCCAGGGATTACATTACAGCCGCAGGAACTCCAATTTAACATGCTTCAGCAGTAGAGGCTTTAATGGCTGCAGCACTCCTGCCCATCCAAGTGGCAGTGATCAAAGTAAAGGTGCATACCCGTACTGACACACCAGAAGCCAAAGGAAATGCTCTGGCTGACCAAGCAGCCAAAAATGCAGCAATGGAAGAGGAAAGAGCACAGCCAGATAAAATCATGCTGGCACAGGAGGATCTCAAACAACAAGAAGTATCATGGGATCTACTTAAACAGATGCAGAAGCAAGCCACTTGCTCAGAGAAGGAAACCTGGCTGAAGGAGTCAGCCCTTGAAGGAAAATCCGGACTGTGGACACAAGGGAGGAAAGTATGCTTGGCCAGAGCACTCTATCCCTTAATTGCCTCTGTGGCCCATGGGCCACTCACCAATCCAAGACAATAATGAAAGGGCTCATTGATAAAATATGGGTAGCTCCAGGAATCACCCCTGTTCTGGTGAAATATGTCCAGTCATGTCTGATCTGTGTCCAATGCAATCCCGGTAGGAAAGAGCCCACACCCAAAAGGTGCCTCCCAAAAGCCTTATACCCCTTCCAGAGGATCCAAAATGATCATATCCAGATACCAATGTGCCAAGGGTTTTAATACGTGTTAGTAGTGGTAGACATGTTCTCTGGGTGGCCAGAAGCCTACCCCGTTAGGAATCAGACAGCAACAACTACTGCTAAGAAATTGATGCAAGAAACTGTTTGTAGGTACGGGGTACCTGAGGTCATTGAGAGTGATCAGGGCCCAGCATTCACTGCTAACCTAACCCAAGAGGTCTGGAAGATGGTTGGGTCACACCTGGTGTTTCACACCCCCTACAGACCCCAAAGTAGCGGCAAAGTTGAAAGACTGAACGGGGTATTGAAGTCAAAAATGCTAAAAATGACTAGGGAGACAGGGCTAAACTGGGTCCAGTGTTTACCAATAGCACTCTTTGCAGTAAGGCACACTCCTAAACCTCCCCACAAGCTGACTCCACATGAAATATTGTTTGGGTCAGGACCCCGGATGGGGCTGTACTTCCCACAACAACTGCAAATGCATTATGAATCCATTGCAAAGTATGTGATAGCTTTGAGCAAACAGTTATCTAACATCCATGCACAAGTCTCTTCTTCCATTTCAGATCCTGACTCCCTAGAAGGAACTCACACACTGAAACCAGGAGAGTGGGTGGTGGTCAAGAAACACGTCAGAAGTACCCTGGAACCACGTTTCGAGGGGCCTTACCAAGTATTACTGACCACTCCGACTTCTGTAAAGCTCGAAGGGAGAACCACCTGGATCCACGCCTCTCACTGCAAAAGGATAAGGCACCCGCCAGATCCAGAGCTAATAAAATGAGTTTTATTTGTCTGTTAGCACTATTGACACTCACAGGTGCACGCATACTTCCCCCAGAAAGGGATGACGGGTGGGACAATAAATTTGTCAAACATCATCAGGTGTTGTATGAGAGCCTGAAAGAAGGTGACTCTGATACCTCTTCACTGAAAGATTGTTGGATATGTACACATGGCCCAGTAAATGCTAGAGCTATGCCTTACTTAGCTGTGCCCCTAACCATTGGTATATATGCTGGACATTGCTTATCTGGACTTTAGTAAGGCTTTTGATACTGTCGCGCATAGAAGGCTTATCAATAAACTGCAGTCTTTGAGCTTGGGTTCACATATTGTTGAATGGATTAGGCAGTGGCTGAAGGACAGAAAACAGAGGGTTGTAGTCAATGGAGTATATTCAGACCATGGTATTGTTACCAGTGGGGTACCTCAGGGATCTGTTCTGGGACCAGTATGGTTTAATATCTTTATCAGCGAAATTGCAGAAGGCCTCAATGGTAAGGTGTGTCTTTTGCTGATGACACAAAGATTTGTAACAGGGTTGATGTTCCTGGAGGGATACACCAAATGGAAAAGGATTTAGGATAACTAGAGGAATAGTAAAAAATCTGGCAACTAAAATTTAATGTCGATAAGTGCAAGATAATGCACCTGGGGCATAAAAACCCAAGAGCAGAATATAAAATCAGTGATACAGTACTAACCTCAGTATCTGAGGAAAGGATTTAGGGGTCATTATATCAGACGAACTAAAGGTGGGCAGACAATGTCATAGAGCAGCAGGTAATGGCAGCAGAATGCTTGGGTGTATAGGGAGAGGCATTAACAGTAGAAAGAGGGAGGTGCTCATGCCGCTCTACAGAGCACTAGTGAGACCTCATTTGGAGTATTGTGTGCAGTACTGGAGACTAGTGTTGAGCGAACAGTTCGAGAATCGTTCGGGTCCGTACCGAATTTTGGGGTGTCCGTGACACGGACCCGAACCCGGACATTTTCAAAAAAGTTCGGGTTCGGGTCCGGTGTTCGTCGATTACTTCCCGCTTTCTAAAGGGCTGCACAGTAGCCAATCAGCTAGCATTTTACTTCTTGCCTTAAGAGCCCATCACAGCCATGCCTACTAATGGCATGGCTGTGATTGGACAAGTGCAGCATGTGACCCAGCCTCTATTTAAGCTGGAGTCACGTAGCGCCGCACGTCACACTGCTCTGATTAGTGTAGGGAGAGGACGCAGCTTCTGTGAGGCTGAGATAGGCAGGGATAAAGAAGTGAATGATCTACCTTTCTACACCTGTGCATCAGAACAACTCAGCTGAGCTGTTCACTGAAAGTCACTATTTTGTTGAGACTGGCCAGAGCCTTTTTTTCTGGCACATGTAACTGGGCTGACCGGCGGTGGCCATTTTGGGACTTGTGGTGCGCCAGCACAAGCTGCCACAGAGTCTAAACCAAAGCTCCAAAGAAGTGAAAAATCTACACCTGTGAATCAAAACAACAGCGATTCAGCTGCTCAGTCAAAGTCAAATTTTTTTCTGGCTGGGCAGACTGTTTTCTGGCACATGTTACTGGGCTGATAGGCGGCGGCCATTTTGGGACTTGTGGTGCTACAGCAAAAGCTGCCACAACGTCGATTAATCTCATGTAATAGTCGATTTTTACATAGATATACTACATCAGGGGTTTGGCTGTGCTTGTGTCACCCATACTAACTGCAAAGATATTTAATATATCAGTGGTGAAACCGAAAGTAACCCACTTGGATAGCAAGTCCCATGAATGTGCTGTTCCAGCTAGGCTAGCCAGTGCCACTACAGCCAAGTCCAATACTGTCAGCCAGAAATATATTTTTTTTTTATGTGCCAGAAATATAAATTAGAAAAAGCTTTCACCGTAATAATAAAATTATTCTGGTGTTAGATCAGAGGAAGCACTCCTGTTGTAATTAATACTGTAAAAAGGCTTAGGCAATATTTCTCCCAGTGTGGGAAATTTATCTAGCAAAACTAGCATTTTAAAAATTCCGGTGTTCTGAAATACCAGCAGTCCTCTTGTAATTAATACCGCCAAAAGGCATTATATCGTCCAGTGTTGTAATTTTGGTGAAAAAAAGGCCAATTTAATCGATCTGGTGTTTGTTAGACCAGAAACAATAGGCCTCACGTTTTTACTCCTGTAAAAAGGAATTATATCTCCCCGTGTGGGAATCTATGTACCAAAACTAGCATTTTAAAAATTCTGGTGTCCAATTTGCAGCAGTCTTCTTGTAATTAATACCTGAAAAAGGCATTACATTGTCCAGTGTTGTAATTTTGGTGAAAAAAAGGCCAATTTAATCAATCTGGTGTTAGGTACACCAGAAACAGTAGGCCTCACGTTTTTACTCCTGTAAAAAGGAATTAATACCGGAAAAAGGCATTACATTGTCCAGTGTTGTAATTTTGGTGAAAAAAAGGCCAATTTAATCAATCTGGTGTAAGTTACACCAGAAACAGTAGGCCTCACGTTTTTACTCCTGTAAAAAGGAATTATATCTCCCCGTGTGGGAAGCTATGTACCAAAACTAGCATATTAAAAATTCTGGTGTCCAATTTGCAGCAGTTTTGTTGTAATTAATACCGGAAAACGGAATTATATCTTCCAGTGTGGGAATTTATGTACACAAACTAGCATTTTAAAAATTCTGGTGTCCAATTAGCAGCAGTCTTCTTGTAATTAATACCTGAAAAAGGCATTACATTGTCCAGTGTTGTAATTTTGGTGAAAAGAAGGCCAATTTAATCAATCTGGTGTTAGGTACACCAGAAACAGTAGGCCTCACTTTTTTACTCCTGTAAAAAGGAATTAATACCGGAAAAAGGCATTACATTGTCCAGTGTTGTAATTTTGGTGAAAAAAAGGCCAATTTAATCAATCTGGTGTAAGTTACACCAGAAACAGTAGGCCTCACGTTTTTACTCCTGTAAAAAGGAATTATATCTCCCCGTGTGGGAAGCTATGTACCAAAACTAGTATATTAAAAATTCTGGTGTCCAATTTGCAGCAGTTTTCTTGTAATTAATACCGGAAAACTGAATTATATCTTCCAGTGTGGGAATTTTGGGGCTAAAAAATAATATATTTTATTGTGGTGCGAGTTGAATCGCAACAATGAGGAAACATTCTATTAAAGGACGAGGACGCAGTCGTGGTGGTGTCCGTGGAGCCTCTGTTGCTGGCAGAGGACGTGGCCGTTCGGCCTCAGGCGCACAAAGTAGTGAACCAACTCCCTCAAGTAGCCGGCAGAATTTACAGCGATATTTGGTGGGGCCCAATGCCGTTATGAGGATGGTAAGGCCTGAGCAGGTACAGGCATTAGTCGATTGGGTGGCCGACAGTGCTTCCAGCACGTTCACCACATTGTCTTCCGCCCAGTCTTCTGCGGAAAGCGCACAGGTGGCACCTGAAAACCAAGCCCATCAGTCTGTCACATCACCCCCATGCATATCAGGGAAACTGTCTGAGCCTCAAGTTATGCAGCAGTCTCTTATTCTGTTTGAAGACTCTGCTCCCACACTTTTCCAGGGGCGTCCACCTAGCCCTTCCCCAGCGGTGGAAGACATTCCATGCACTGACGCACAACCACTTATGTATCCAGATGATGAGGACATGGGAATACCACCACAGCAGAGTGACCGAGTCTCTGATGATGACGAAAAACTGGTGCCCTCTGCCGCGTCTTATTGCAGTGTGCAGACTGAACAGGAGGAGGTCATGGAGGAAGACTGGGTGGAAGACGATGCAGAGGACGATGAGGTCTTAGACCCCACATGGACTGAAGGTCGTGCCGCTGACTTAAATAGTTCAGAGGAAGAGGCAGTGCTGAGACAGACAACAGCGAAGCCAAAGAGGGAGCAGGGGGCAAAAGCAGAACAGCCGCCGTCCAGAGAGTTCGCCTGCTATTGGCCAGCGCCAACAGGGACCCAGCACCCCAAAGGCATGTTCAAGGAGTTCCCTGGCATGGCACTTCTTCAAACAATGTGCTGACGACAAGACCAGAGTGGTTTGCACGCTGTGCCATCAGACCCTGAGGCGAGGCATTAACGTTCTTAACCTGAGCACCACCTGCATGGTCAGGCATCTATATGCAAAGCATGAACTGCAGTGGAGTACACACCTTAAAAACAAGGAACCCGCTCAGGCTCCCCCTGCTCCCTCTACCGCTGCTGCCTCGGCTTCAGCCTCGAGAGGAATGTTGCCACCTGCCGAGCAGCAAACAGAGGATGTGCCACCGACACCACCACCACCACCGTCACCTAGCGTCTCCACTATTTCACACAGCAGCGTTCAGCTCTCCATCTCTCAAACCTTTGAGAGGAAGCGCAAATTCCCACCTAGTCACCCTCGAGCCCTTGGCCTGAATGCCAGCATTTCTAAACTACTGGCCTTTGAAATGCTGTCATTCCGGCTGGTGGACACAGACAGCTTCAAACAGCTGATGGCCATGGCTGTCCCCCAGTTTGAGGTTCCCAGCCGCCACTACTTCTCCAAGACAGCCGTGCCTTCCCTGCACATGCAAGTGTCCGATAAAATCAAGTGTGCACTGCGCAACGCCATTTGTGGCAAGGTCCACCTAACCACAGATACGTGGACCAGTAAGCACGGCCAGGCACGCCATATCTCCCTAACTGCACACTGGGTAAATGTAGTGGCGGCTGGGCCCCAGGCGGAGAGTTCCTTGGCGCACGTCCTTCCGCCGCCAAGGATCACAGGGCATCATTCTTTGCCTCCTGTAGCCTCCTCCTCCTACTCGGCTTCCTCCTCCTCCTCTGCTTCCACCAGCTTATCCAGTCAGCCACACACCTTCACCACCAACTTCAGCACAGCCCGGGGTAAACGTCAGCAGGCCATTCTGAAACTTATATGTTTGGGGGACAGGCCCCACACCGCGCAGGAGTTGTGGCGGGGTATTGAACAACAGACCGACCAGTGGTTGCTGCCGGTGGGCCTCAAGCCCGGCCTGGTGGTGTGCGATAATGGGCGAAATCTCATGGCAGCTCTGGGACTAGCCGGTTTGACGCACATCCCTTGCCTGGCGCATGTGCTGAATTTGGTGGTGAAAAAGTTCATTCACAACTACCCAGACATGTCAGAGCTGCTGCATAAAGTGCGGGCCGTCTGTGCGCGCTTCCGGCGTTCACATCCTGCCGCTGCTCGCCTGTCAGCGCTACAGCGGAACTTCGGCCTTCCCGCTCACCGCCTAATATGCGACGTGCCCACCCGGTGGAACTCCTCCTTGCACATGCTGGAGAGACTGGGCGAGCAGCAGCAGGCCATAGTGGAGTTTCAGCTGCAGCACGCTCGGGTCAGTCGCACTGCGGAACAGCACCACTTCACCACCAATGATTGGGCCTCCATGCAAGACCTGTGTACCCTGTTGCGCTGTTTAGAGTACGCCACCAACATGGCCAGTGGCGATGCCACTGTTATCAGCGTGACGATACCAATTCTATGTCTCCTAGAGAAAACGCTTAGGGCGATGATGGAAGAGGAGGTGGGCCAGGGCCAGGAGGAGGAGGAGGATGACGGGTCGTTTTTAGCACTTTCAGGCCAGTCTGTTAGAAGTGGCTCAGAGGGAGGTTTTTTGCAACAGCAGAGGGCAAGTACAAATGTGGCCAGCCAGGGACCACTACTGAAGGACGAGGAGGATGAGGAGGAAGTGGAGGAGGATGAGGATGAAGCAGGTTCACACCGGGGTGGCACCTAGCACAGCGCAGGCACATCCCTGGTGCGTGGCTGGGGAGATACAGAGGATGATGACGATACGCCTCCCACAGAGGACAGCTTGTCCTTACCTCTGGGGAGCCTGGCACACATGAGCGATTACATGCTGCAGTCCTGCGCAATGACAGCAGAGTTTTGTCTCCACGCCACAGCTAACTGCCCCACCACCTGATACGGAACGAGTTAGCAGGAGGCAACATTTCACTAACATGGTTGAACAGTACGTCTGCACACAACTCCACGTACTGACGGATGGTTCGGCCCCATTCAACTTCTGGGTTTCCAAATTGTCCACGTGGCCAGAATTTGCATGTTATGCCTTGGAGGTGCTGTCCTGCCCGGCGGCCAGCGTTTTATCTGAACGTGTATTCAGCACGGCAGGGGGCGTCATTACTGACAAACGCAGCCGCCTGTCCGCAGCCAACGTGGACAAGCTGACGTTTATAAAAATGAACCAGGCATGGATCCCACAAGACCTGACCCTCCCTTGTGCAGCGTAGTCCTCCTTAATAACTGCCTTAAACCATGTTGTCTTGTACTCCTGGCCACTTCTTCAATGAAAAATCAATTTTTGAAATTAAGTAGGATCTTGGGGTGCAACCCAGGGTTGAATGAACCTTCCCTCTGTCTGGGTGCCGGGGCCAAAGTACATGAAGGTGTCCTTCTCCTGTGCTGGGTGATATGAATGTTATACTTGTGCTGTCTGACATGTCTCCTTTGTGTGGGTGCAGGGGGCCAAAGTCACTGAAAGCGGCCTTCTCCTGTGGTGGGTGATCGAAATGCCTGATTCTCTGCTGTGGGACCTCTCTCCTCTTTCTGGGTGCAGGGGTCAAAGAAACAAAAGGTGGCCTAATCCTGTGGTGGTTGACATGATGCCTGATTCTCTGCTGTGGGACCTCTCTCCTCTGTGTCGCTGCAGGGGTCAAGGTCTCTAAAAGTGCCCTTCTCCTGTGGTGGCTGATGTAAAACTGATGCTTGTGCTATCTGACCTGTCTCCTCTGTATCGGTGCTAAGGCCTAAGTCACTGAAAGCGGCCTTCTCCTGTGCTGGCTGATATAAATGCCTGAATCTCTGCTGTGGGACCTCTCTTCTCCGTTTGGCTGCGGGGGTCAAAGTCTCTAAAAGTGCCCTTCTCCTGTGGTATTTGATGTAAAACTGATGCTTGTGCTATCTGACCTGTCTCCTCTGTGTCGGTGCTAAGGCCTAAGTCACTGAAAGCGGCCTTCTCCTGTGTTGGGTGATGTAAAACTGATGCTTGTGCCATCTGACATGTTTGCCGGGGTCCCATTAAATGATGGCCTACTCCTGTGGTGGGTGATCTAAATGCCTGATTCTCTGCTGTGAAACCTCTCTCCTCCGTCTGGGTGCAGGGGTCAAAGTCTCTCAAAGTCGCCTTCTCCTGTGCTGGGTGATGTAAAACTGATGCTTGTGCCATCTGACATGGGTGCAGGGGTCAAATTAACTAAATGGTGGCCTACTCCTGTGGTGGGTGATATGATGACTGAATATGTGCTGTGAAACCTCTCTCCTCCGTCTGGGTGCAGGGGTCAAATTCTCTAAAAGTGGCCTTCTCTTGTGCTGTGTGATGTAAAACTGATGCTTGTGCCATCTGACATGGTTGCCGGGGTCCCATTAAATGATGGCCTACTCCTGTGGTGGGTGATCTAAATGCCTGATTCTCTGCTGTGAAAACCTCTCTCCTCCGTCTGGGTGCAGGGGTCAAAGTCTCTAAAAGTGGCCTTCTCTTGTGCTGGGTGATGTAAAACTGATGCTTGTACCATCTGACATGGTTGCCGGGGTCCCATTAAATGATGGCCTACTCCTGTGGTGGTTGATCTAAATGCCTGATTCTCTGCTGTGAAAACCTCTCTCCTCCGTCTGGGTGCAGGGGTCAAAGTCTCTAAAAGTGGCCTTCTCTTGTGCTGGGTAATGTTAAACTGATGCTTGTGCCATCTGACATGGTTGCCGGGGTCCCATTAAATGATAGCCTACTCCTGTGGTGGGTGATCTAAATGCCTGATTCTCTGCTGTGAAAACCTCTCTCCTCCGTCTGAGTGCAGGGGTCAAAGTTTCTAAAAGTGGCCTTCTCTTGTGCTGGGTGATGTAAAACTGATGCTTGTGCCATCTGACATGATTGCCGGGGTCCCATTAAATGATGGCCTACTCCTGTGGTGGGTGATCTAAATGCCTGATTCTCTGCTGTGAAAACCTCTCTCCTCCGTCTGGGTGCAGGGTCAAAGTCTCTCAAAGTGGCCTTCTCCTGTGCTGGGTGATGTAAAACTGATGCTTGTGCCATCTGACATGGTTGCCGGGGTCCCATTAAATGATGGCCTACTCCTGTGGTGGGTGATCTAAATGCCTGATTCTCTGCTGTGAAACCTCTCTCCTCCGTCTGGGTGCAGGGGTCAAAGTCTCTCAAAGTCGCCTTCTCCTGTGCTGGGTGATGTAAAACTGATGCTTGTGCCATCTGATATGGTTGCCGTGGTCCCATTAAATGATGGCCTACTCCTGTGGTGGGTGATCTAAATGCCTGATTCTCTGCTGTGAAAACCTCTCTCCTCCGTCTGGGTGCAGGGGTCAAAGTCTCTAAAAGTGGCCTTCTCTTGTGCTGGGTGATGTAAAACTGATGCTTGTGCCATCTGACATGGTTGCCGGGGTCCCATTAAATGATGGCCTACTCCTGTGGTGGGTGATCTAAATGCCTGATTCTCTGCTGTGAAACCTCTCTCCTCCGTCTGGGTGCAGGGGTCAAAGTCTCTCAAAGTCGCCTTCTCCTGTGCTGTGTGATGTAAAACTGATGCTTGTGCCATCTGACATGGTTGCCGTGGTCCCATTAAATGGTGGCCTACTCCTGTGGTGGGTGATCTAAATGCCTGATTCTCTGCTGTGAAACCTCTCTCCTCCGTCTGGGTGCAGGGGTCAAATTCTCTAAAAGTGGCCTTCTCTTGTGCTGGGTGATGTAAAACTGATGCTTGTACCATCTGACATGGGTGCAGGGGTCAAATTAACTAAATGGTGGCCTACTCCTGTGGTGGGTGATATGATGACTGAATATGTGCTGTGGGGCCTCTCTCCTCTTTCTGGGTGCAGGGGTCAAAGTAACTAAAAGTGGCCTTCTCCTGTGCTGGATGGTATAAATGTAATGCTTGTGACATGTCTATATATCTACATATCTGACATGTCTCCTCTGTCTGGGTGCTAAGGCCTAAGTCACTGAAAGTGGCCTTCTCCTGTGGTGGTTGATATGATGCCAGATTCACTGCTGTGGGACCTCTCTCCTTTGTCTGGATGCTGGGGTCGAAATAATAGTAAGCGACCTTCTCCATTGGTGGGTGATTTGAAGCCTGATTCTGTGCTATGGGACCTAACTCAAATTAATATTGGTTAATTTTTATTTATTTTATGTTAAGTCATCATTTCCCTAATTTCATTTGTTTGCAGTGGATTTACCTACATTTTGCTGCTTTTTGCAGCCCTCTAGCCCTTTCCGGGAGTCTTTTACAGCCTTTTTAGTGCCCAAAAGTTCGGGTCCCCATTGACTTCTATGGGGTTCAGGTTCGGGATGAAGTTCGGGTTGAGTTCGGATCACAAACTGGGACATTTTCCGGAAGTTCGGCCGAACCTCTCGAACCCGAACATCCAGGTGTTTGCTCAACTCTACTGGAGACCATATCTGCAGAAGGATATTGAAACTTTGGAGAGAGTTCAGAGAAGAGCTACTAAACTAGTACATGGATTGCAGGACAAAACTTACCAGGAAAGGTTAGAGGACCTTAACATGTATAGCTTGGAAGTAAGAAGAGACAGAGAGGATATGATAGAAACTTTTAAATACATAAAGGGAATCATCACGGTAAAAGAGGAGACAATATTTAAAAGAAGAAAAACTGCTACAAGAGGACATAGTTTTAAATTACAGGGGCAAAGGTTTAAAAGTAATATCAGGAAGAATTACTTTACTGAGAGAGTAGTGGACGCATGGAATAGCCTTCCTGCACAAGTGGTAGCTGCAAATACAGTGAAGGAGTTTAAGCATGCATGGGATAGGCATAAGGCCATCCTTCATATAAGATAGGGCCTGGGGCTATTCATAGTATTCAGTATATTGGGCAGACTAGATGGGCCAAATGGTTCTTATCTGCCGACACATTCTATGTTTCTATGTTTCTATCCTAGAATTGAGGGAACTGGCAGGATCTGCTATCTTCCTTTCAGGTATAGAAGAGGTCAATTCTAAAGATAGCAACAGGAAAGCCTCCCTAACCATAGTAGCATGGGATGGGTCCCCATGGCTAATGATAAACAGATCAGGACACTCAGCTGAATATAGCAATATGCCCTGGAATGACTACATGTGGAGCAATGTGTCCTGCTTTCCAAATTGGACCCATTGTCACTGTCTACAAGTGCAGACCCACGGTATGGTTTTTAGCCCCCATAGCAAATCAGGCTGCAATGATTCCAACCCAGACAGTCCAGTACAGTGCATTGGTATATATGCTGGAGCAAGTGTTGACTTAGCCTGTACCCGCCGCACTATAAGTGACCTGATAACAAGGATAACTAGTAACACCACAGAGGGTCAAAAAGAAGGCATGAAACTAGCAGAAGGTGCCTTATTAGCCAAATTAATCACTAGTTTGTTCAATAGTACAGTGGTCTTTATCCCAGAGAACATATACATGGTATGTGGACACAAAGCATATAAATGGCTCCCTGCAAACTTCAATGGTTTATGTACAATTGCTAGGCTCACGCCAGCCACAGTTATACTGCCTCACGAGAACCTAAATGTCAATGCTATCCCCAAACACACATTATATAAAAAAGCTGCAGATAACACTCCTAGACCAAATGGAAAACCCCATATTGTGGAAATGAGTATTGCCAACAAAATCCTTAGTACCCTGTTTGTCTATCCCATGATTATGCAAATGTATGACAAACTGGTAATGGCCACTGACTACCTAGATGATCAGATTTGGGAGATAATGAAACTGATGAACACCACTAATATTGCATTTTTATCTGTCTGCAACAGGCACTGCATATCTGACAGTCCAATAAAACCGCTAAATACTGCAGTTACCTTGCTGAAGTAAAATTGCAAGATAGTAAATTTAAGGGCTATGCTGCATGTCTGACCATCCAATTAAAACGTTAAATACTGCAGTTATATTGCTGCTATAAGAAAGCACATTTTTTGTGCTAACTAGCAAATTTGCATGCTACGCTGCATTTCTGACAGTCCAATTCAACCGTAACATACTGCATTTACCTTGGTCCTATAAAAAAAACACACTTTTTGTGCTAGATACGTGACAGGGACATAAATTTGTACAAATCGTCTGTTCCATTGGTGGGTGACGTTTTACCATTTCTGCCATATGCAAACCCCTGCTCTGCATAGGTGACAGGGAGTTAAATTTCTAAAAATCATCTGTTACATTGGTGGGTGATATTTTGCCAATTTTGCTGTATACAAACCCCTGCTCTTTATAGGTGACAGGGAGGTAAATTTTTAAAAATCATCTATTACATTGGTGGGTGATATTTTGCCAGTTTTGCCATATACAAACCACTGGTTTGCATAGGTGACAGTGAGGTAAATTTCAAAAAAATCATCTGTTACAATGGTGGGTGACATTTTGTCAGTTTTGCTGTATACAAACCCCTGCTCTATATAGGTGAAACATATACATTTGCCATAAGGCACTAATCCCTTTATTTAACTTGGGTATTAAAACATAACTTTTATTATAATAAATGTATTAATAAAGGAACCCAATAGTTACATATTAAAAGCGCTGCGATGCTGACTGTGGAAATAGAAATAAGGACAATAGGAAACACGGGACTGTGCACTGCTACCCGTGAGTCCTAGCTATAGGAGCTTAGAGAGAGGTGATACTGCTAGGTATAGTCCGTGGAGGGCTATAAGTATGTCACAGGTAGCATCCACTCCTAAAACAGTAATACTGTGTAGATCCTCCTAGCAGTTAGCAGGAACAGCAGCTCCTGATCTCACACCATAGCCTAAAGCTCCTATAGTATTAGTACTAGCTGCTATAAACCAGTCCAGCCGGACTTGGAATCATCATTTTGCACACAGTCGCACAGCAGAGATTAAAATAATTCTATCTGCCCCCGACATGTTTCGCCAGTAACCTGGCTTCTTCAGGGGAAAACGGGCAGTAATGAATAAATCGCCGTTGTTGGGGTTTATAAAACCTCCTGAAATGACATAGACTGCCTACTAGCCAATCAAGCAGGGGCTGTATCAAGCCCAATCCATCAGAAGTGCCTGGCTAGTGCCAATCATATCTGGCCACCAATGAGACAATAGTACCCATAATGCCGTAGGAACACCTACCAATAACGCGTCGGATGAAGCGATGACGACCTGCGCATCACAGCCTGCGCAAGAAGATAGTGTACATTCCGGTATCCGACAACTATACTGCGCATGACCTGCGCATACTATGATGCGCCAAAACTTAGTCCATAGACTGCAAGATGACACAGGCTCAAGTGTCTGCGCAGAGCATAGATGCGCCTAGACTTAGTCGCGCTGACCGAGTCAGGAATGTCCCGTAGTACGCATGCGATGCGCACTCAGAGTGTGCGCACGCACTTAGACATGGCACCATAACACAAAGGTTATTTCTATTT
This sequence comes from Bufotes viridis, assembly GCA_033119425.1. NCBI lineage: Eukaryota > Metazoa > Chordata > Amphibia > Anura > Bufonidae > Bufotes > Bufotes viridis. The sequence continues at coordinate 311,466,092 of CM065590.1, forward strand.
CCACAGTCAGCATCACAGCGCTTTTAATATGTAACTATTGGGTTCCTTTATTAATACATTTATTATAATAAAAGTTATGTTTTAATACCCAAGCTAAATAAAGGGATTAGTGCCTTATGGCAAATGTATATGTTAAGTGAATTACCCTTCTTGGGTTAGGTCCCTGTTTTTTGGTTCTGTATAGGTGAAAGGCAGGTAAATTTCTAAAAATCGTCTGTTACATTGGTGGGTGACATTTTGCCAGTTTTGCTGTATACAAACCCCTGCTCTGCATAGGTGACAGGGAACTAGATTTCAAAAAATCATCTGTTACATTGGTGGGTGACATTTTGCCAGTTTTGCCGTATACAAACCACTGCTCTGCATAGGTGACAGGGAACTAAATTTAGTAAAAATGTCTGTTACTTCGGTGGGTGACCGCAAAAAATGAGCAGAGCATCAAATAAGGGATGTGGCTCTGGTCGTGGTGCTGCTGGTGTTGGTGGAGCTCCTGTTGCAAGGAGAGGACGTGGTCGATCTGTGCCAGCTACACGCCCAAATGAAACACCTTCCTAAAACACTATACGAATGGTGAGGCCAGAACAAGTACAGTCGCTAGTAGATAAGGTGGCTGATAGTGCCTCCAGTACCTTCACATTGTCTCCCACCCGATCCACTGTTGAAAGTTCAGAGTTTGCACCTGCAGGCAATAGGCATCTATTTAGCACCTCACCATTGCAAATCAGCCAAGCAGTCTGAGCCCCAAGTCATGCAGCAGTCTCTTATGCTTTTTGATGACTCTGCTGGCAGGGTTTTCCAGGGCCAATCACCTAACCCTGCCCCAGAAGTGGAAGAGATTGAGTGCACCGATGCCCAACAACTCTCTGATGATGACGAAACACAGGTGCTGCGGTTTTCTGCAGTGTGCAAACCGACAAGGAGGGCAGGGGTGAAGACTGGGTGGAAGATTATGTGGAGAACAATGAGGTCCTAGAACCCACATGGAATCAAGGTCATGCAAGTGACCTGTGCAGTTCGGAGGGAGAGGCGGTGATCGCACAGAGGCACCAGCACAGCAAAACAAAGAAAGGTCTCAGGCTCCTCCTGCTCCCTCTTTTGTTGCAGTCTTGGTCTCTTCCTCCACCTCTGGAGTGACAGTGGCACCGGCCACCCTGCAAAAAGAGGATGTGTCTGTAATGCAACCACGTCCGTCACAGTCAACAAGCAGCATCACAATGTCTCATGGCAGGGTTTAGCTGTCTATCATCCAAACAATGGAGCGAAAGAGGAAGTACCCCCCTACCCACCTGCGATCCCTGGCCCTTAATGCCAGCATTTCAAAATTGCTGGCCTTTGAAATGCTGTCATTCCATGTGGTGGAGACGAAGAGTTTTAAATACCTTATGGCCTTGGCTGTCGCACAGTATGTCGTTCCCAGCCTCCACTAGGTTTCCAGAGGAGCCATCCCTTACCTGCACACACAAGTGGGGGACAAAATCAGGTGTGCACTGCGCAACCCCATCTGTGGCAAGGTCCACCTAACTACCGATACGTGGGCCAGTAAGCATGGGAAGGGACGTTATATCTCCCTAACAGCACACTGGGTAAATGCAGTGGTGGCTGGGCCTGAGGCGGATAGCAGTTTGGCACATATCCTTCCGATATCGTAGATTGCAGGGCATTTTTCTTTGCCTACTACTGCTCTTCCTCCTCTAACACCTCCTCATCCGGTCAGCGTAACACCTTCACTAGCAACTTCAGCACAGCCAGGGGAAAAGGACAGCAGGCAGTTTTGAAACTCATATGTTTGGGGGACCAACAAACCCCCCCCCCCCCCGCGCAGGAGCTGTGGATGGGCATGGAAGAACAGACTGATAAGTGGTTGGTGCCACTAAGCTTCAAGCCCGGCCTGGTGATGTGCGATAATGGGCGAAATCTCGTAGCAGCTCTGGGCCTAGCCAGTTTGACGCATATCCCTTGCCTGGCGCATGTGCTGAATTAGGTGGTGCAGAAATTCCTTAAAAACTACCCCGATATGTCAGAGCTGCTGCAGAAAGTGTGGGCTTTCTGCGTTCTCACCCTGCTGCTGCTCGCCTGTCTGTGCTGCAGCGTAACTTCGGCCTTCCTGCTCACCGCATCATATGCGACATTCTCACAAGGTGGAACTCCACCTTGCACATGCTGGAAAGACTGTGCGAGCAGCAGCAGGCGATAGTGGAGTTTCAGCTGCAGCATGCACGGATGAGTCGCTCTGCGGAACAGCACTTCTTCACCACCACTGAGTGGGCCTCCATGCGAGACCTGTGTGCCTTGTTGCGCTGTTTCGACTACACTACCAACATAGCCAGTGCCGATGACGCTGTTCTCAGCGTTACTATCCCACTTCTATGTCTCCTTGAACAAACGCTTCCGGTGATGATGGAAGAGGATGTTTTAGCGCAGGAGGAGGAGGAAGAGAGGTCATTTCCACGGTTATCAGGCCAGTCATTCACACGCGGTTCGGAGGGTGGGTTCCTGCACCAACATAGGCCAGGTACACAATTTTCCAGCCAGGGCACAGTTCTAGAGGATGAGGAGGAAGGGGAGGATGAGGAGGAACCGTATTCAAAGCAGGGTGGCACCAAATGCTTCTCAGGGCCATCACTGAAGCGTGTTTGGGGGGATACTGAGAACACAGACTATAGAACTTATGGCATTCCCACCTGACATCAGGGCCTCAGTGGAAGCACAAGGCGAAGGCAGAGGAGGAGGAAGAGGTCGCCTACGCAACCGGGGCACTGCCAGCACCTCAGAAAGCAGGGTTAGCATTGCCAAAATGTGGAAAAGCTTTGTCACCACGCCACAACAACCAGCACCACCAGCTGATATACAACGTCTTAGCAGGAAGCATCATTTAAACAACATGGTGAAGCAGTATGTGTGCACATGCCTACACGTACTGACTGATGGGTCTGCAGCTTTCAACTTCTGGCCTGGGTCTCCAAATTGGGCACATGGCCTGAGCTTGCCCTTTACGCCTTGGAGGTGCTGGCCTGCCCTGCAGCCAGTGTATTGTCTGAACGTGCATTTAGCATGGCAGGGGGTGTTATCACAGATAAGCGCAGCCGCCTATCCAATGCTAATGTGGACAAGCTCACGTTCATTAAAATGAAACAGGCATGCATCCCAGAGGACTTGTCTTTAGAGATGTCCCGAACTATTCGCCGGCGAACATTTAATGTTCGAGTTCGCCGTCGGCGGGAGAACATATTCAATGTTCGGTTCGCCCCCTATACGTCATCATTGAGCAAACTTTGACCCTGTACCTCACACTCAGCAGACACATTCCAGCCAATCAGCATACCCTCCCTCCCAGACCCTCCCACCTCCTATCAAAAAGCATCCATCTTAGATTCATTCTAAAGCTGCAGTGTTAAGCCCCATTCACACGTCCGCAATTTTGTCCGCATCCATTCCGCAATTCTGTGGAATGGATGCGGACCCAATCATTGTGAATGGGGCCGGACGTGATGCGGAGAGCACACTATGTGCTCTCCGCTTCCGCATTTGTGGAGCAGCGACCCAGAATTTCTGGGTTTCAGCATCCCCGAAACATCCCGCAACTTCTCTGCAAAAGATAGAGCATGTTCTATTCTTGTCCACAACCTGCGGACATGAATAGGCATCTCTATGGGGAGTGCCGGCATGGTGTGTTGCGGATCCGTAATTTACGGATCTGCAACACACTACGGAGGTCTGAATGGGGCCTTAGTTAGAGCAGGGAGAGTGCTGCTGAATTAATTGGGAAAGCGCTAGCTAGGCCAGTGTTCTGTGTCCACTCCAGTCCTCAAAGTCTCATCTGCTGTAAGGACAGCGTCCTGACAGCACCCCAAAAAGCCCTTTTTAGGGATAGTACATCAGTCTGCTTTTAATTTATTGCAGTTGCCTGCCCGTGTGTGAGAGGCCGCAGGCCCACAGATTGTACTGTGCCCACTGCCAGTGCCCACCACTCATATCGGGTGGCACAGTACATTGCAGATAAAAAAGTCATTAAATTTTTACCCTTTAATATAATTGAAGTTGCCTGCCAGTGTGTGTCAGGTCCACTGACTGTACTGTGCCCACTGCCCTCCATTCATATTGGGTGGCACAGTACCTTGCAGATAAAAAAGTCATTTAATTTTTATCCTTTAATATAATAGCAGTTGCCTGCCAGTGTGTGTCAAGCCCACTGACTGTACTGTGCCCACTGCCAGTGCCCACCACTCATATCGGGTTGCACAATACCTTGCAGATAAAAAAGTCATTTCATTTTTACCCTTTAATATAATTGCAGTTGCCTGCCAGTGAGTGTCAGGCCCACTGACTGTACTGTGCCCACTTCCCACCACTCATATAGGGTGGCAAAGTACCTTGCAGATAAAAAAAGTCATTTAATTTTTACCATTTAATATAATTGCAGTTGCCTGCCAGTGAGTGTCAGGCCCACAGACTGTACTGTGCCCACTGCCAGTGCCCACCACTCATATCGGGTGACACAGTACCTTGCAGATAAAAAAGTCATTTAATTTTTACCCTTTAATATAATTGCAGTTGCCTGCCAATATGTGTCATGCACACAGACTGTACTGTGCCCACTGCCCACCACTCATATAGTGTGTCACAGTACATTGCACAACACACGCGTAGTGACCTGCAATTCAAATGAAGAGGACCGAGCATGGGTCTTTTTCCATCTTCCGGTTCCAAACATCTATTCACTAGACCGGCCCTGGCCCTGATAAGGGACAAAACAGAGATTAAACTAAAAGGAATAGTACTTAGTTAACACTAGTTGCATTGGTGCAAATTCTATTGCAAGTGCCCAAAATTAGAAGGAAGAGGACAGAGCAAGCTTTTTCTCTATCTCCCCATGCAAGAATTAAATTCAATACACGTCCCCTGATAGGGGACTTAACAAAGATTAAAATGGTAAGAATAGTAGTTCACACTATTTGTATTGGTGGCACAGTACATTGCGCGGCGCACGCACAGTGCCCCAAATTGGAAGTAAGAGGACCGGCCAATCATCTTTTTACATCTCACGGTTCCTAAAATCTATTTGATACACGTCCCCTGATAGGATTAAACTGATAGGAATAGTACTACGTAACACACCACTCATATAGGGTGGCACAGTACATTGCAAGGCGCACGCGCAGTGCCTCAAATTGAAAGGGAGAGGACAGACCGACCATCTTTTTCCATCTCCCATTTCCTAAAATCTATTCCATACACCGGCCCCTGATAGGGGACAAAACAGAGATTAAACTGGTAAGAACAGATTTTTTAAAAATTTTAATAAAAGAGGACAGCCTCTGCAGAGCTGGATAATTTTTGGCCGCGTTACTGAACGCTCATGCTCAACGGCTGTAGGCTCATGCGTCTTTTTGTGTAGGTAACAAACACGGTCAGTCAAACCCAAGGCAACTTCATCGACCTCATCCCAAATGTGTCTTTTCTGGAGCGTGCCCTGCGAAAAGTGCAGGATCAGGCCGTAGATGAGCATGAAGAGGAAGAGTTGTGGTCACCATCACCACCAGAAGCAGCCTTGTCGTCGCCTAATGCTGGACCTGCGGCAACGCAGAGAGAGGAGTCTGAGGAAGAGGAGTCAGAGGAGGAAGGTGGCTTTGAGGAGGTGGAAGACCAACCACAGCAGGCGTCCCAGGGAGCTTGTTTTCACCTTTCGGGGACCCTTGGTCTTTTATGTGGCTGGGTGGAGGAAGAGACCTTCAATTACGTTCAATGATGTGAGGACAAGGAATGGGACATGGCTAGCTTAGTATCCAACCTTGTGCAAATGGGGAGTTTGTGGTTGTTCAAATGGACTGTTTGCAGTTATTTGCAGTGCGTTAAATGGGAAATTTGGTCTTCCAAACAATTTAGTAATGTTAGGTGATTTATGCCCATTATGGATTAAAACCCGACTCTGCTTCAACTACATTATTTTCCATGGGAGTTTTGCCATGGATCCCCCTCCAGCATGCCATAGTCCAGGTGTTAGTCCCCTTGAAACAACTTTTCCATCACTATTGTGGCCAGAAAGAGACCTTGTGGGTTTTAAAATTTGCCTGTCTATTGAAGTCTATGGCGGTTCGCCCGGTTCACCCGTTTGCGAACATTTGCGGAAGTTCGCCTTTCGCGAACGGAAAATTTTATGTTCGCGACTAGGGATGAGCAAACCCAAATAGAGATGAGCGAACACCTGGATGTTCGGGTTCGAGAGGTTCGGCCGAACTTCCGGAAAATGTCTGGGTTCGTGATCCGAACTCAATCCGAACTTCATCCCGAACCCAATAGAAGTCAATGGGGACCCGAACTTTTGGGCACTGTAAAAGACTCCCGGAAAGGGCTAGAGGGCTGCAAAAGGCAGCAAAATGTAGGTAAATCCCCTGCAAACAAATGTAGATAGGGAAATGAATTAAAATAAAATAAAATAAATAAAAATTAACCAATATCAATTGGAGAAAGGTCCCACAGCAAGGAATCATGCGTCATATCACCCACCACTGGAGAAGGCCACTCTCATTTATTTCGGACCAGCACCCAGACAGAGGATACAGGTCCCACAGCAAGGAATCATGCGTCATATCAACCACCACCGGAGAAGGCCACTCTCATTTATTTAGGACCAGCACCCAGACAGAGGAGAGAGGTCCCACAGCAAGGAATTATGCCTCATATCAACCACCACCGGAGAAGGCCACTCTCATTTATTTGGGACCAGCACCCAGAAAGAGGATACAGGTCCCACAGCAAGGAATCATGCGTCATATCAACCACCACCGGAGAAGGCTCTCATTTATTTTGTACCAGCACCCAGACAGAGGATACAGGTCCCACAGCAAGGAATCATGCGTCATATCAACCACCACCGGAGAAGGCCACACTCATTTATTTCGGACCAGCACCCAGACAGAGGATACAGGTCCCAAAGCAAGAAATCATGCGTCATATCAACCACCACCAGAGAAGGCCACTGTCATGTATTTTGGACCAGCACCCAGACAGAGGAGAGAGGTCCCACAGCAAAGAATCATGCCTCATATCAACCACCACCGGAGAAGGCCACTCTCATTTATTTGGGACCAGCACCCAGACAGAGTATACAGGTCCCACAGCAAGGAATCATGCGTCATATCAACCACCACCGGAGAAGGCCACTCTCATGTATTTTGGACCAGCACCCAGACAGAGGAGAGAGGTCCCACATCAAGGAATCATGCGTCATATCAACCCCCACCGGAGAAGGCCACTCTCATTTATTTTGGACCAGCACCCAGACAGAGGATACAGGTCCCACAGCAAGGAATCATGCGTCATATCAACCACCACCGGAGAAGGACACTCTCATTTATTTTGTACCAGCACCCAGACAGAGGATACAGGTCCCACAGCAAGGAATCATGCGTCATATCAACCACCACCGGAGAAGGCTCTCATTAATTTTGTACCAGCACCCAGACAGAGGATACAGGTCCCACAGCAAGGAATCATGCGTCATATCAACCACCACCGGAGAAGGCCACACTCATTTATTTTGGACCAGCACCCAGACAGAGGATACAGGTCCCACAGCATGAAATCATGCGTCATATCAACCACCACCGGAGAAGGCCACTCTCATGTATTTTGGACCAGCACCCAGACAGAGGAGAGAGGTCCCACAGCAAAGAATCATGCCTCATATCAACCACCACCGGAGAAGGCCACTCTCATTTATTTGGGACCAGCACCCAGACAGAGGATACAGGTCCCACAGCAAGGAATCATGCGTCATATCAACCACCACCGGAGAAGGCCACTCTCATGTATTTTGGACCAGCACCCAGACAGAGGAGAGAGGTCCCACATCAAGGAATCATGCGCCATATCAACCCCCACCGGAGAAGGCCACTCATTTATTTTGGACCAGCACCCAGACAGAGGATACAGGTCCCACAGTATGGAATCATGCGTCATATCAACCTCCACCGGAGAAGACCACTCTCATTTATTTCGGACCAGCACCCAGACAGAGGAGAGAGGTTTTCACAGCAGAGAATCAGGCATTTAGATCACCCACCACAGGAGTAGGCCATCATTTAATGGGACCCCGGCAACCATGTCAGATGGCACAAACATCAGTTTCACATCACCCAGCACAAGAGAAGGCCACTTTGAGAGACTTTGACCCCTGCACCCAGACGGAGGAGAGAGGTTTCACAGCAGAGAATCAGGCATTTAGATCACCCACCACAGGAGTAGGCCATCATTTAATGGGACCCCGGCAACCATGTCAGATGGCACAAACATCAGTTTCACATCACCCAGCACAAGAGAAGGCCACTTTTAGAGACTTTGACCCCTGCACCCAGACGGAGGAGAGAGGTTTCACAGCAGAGAATCAGGCATTTAGATCACCCACCACAGGAGTAGGCCATCATTTAATGGGACCCCGGCAACCATGTCAGATGGCACAAACATCAGTTTCACATCACCCAGCACAAGAGAAGGCCACTTTGAGAGACTTTGACCCCTGCACCCAGACGGAGGAGAGAGGTTTCACAGCAGAGAATCAGGCATTTAGATCACCCACCACCGGAGTAGGCCATCATTTAATGGGACCCCGGCAACCATGTCAGATGGCACAAACATCAGTTTCACATCACCCAGCACAAGAGAAGGCCACTTTGAGAGACTTTGACCCCTGCACCCAGACGGAGGAGAGAGGTTTCACAGCAGAGAATCAGGCATTTAGATCACCCACCACAGGAGTAGGCCATCATTTAATGGGACCCCGGCAACCATGTCAGATGGCACAAACATCAGTTTCACATCACCCAGCACAAGAGAAGGCCCTTTGAGAGACTTTGACCCTGCACCCAGACGAAGGAGAGAGGTTTTCACAGCAGAGAATCAGGCATTTAGATCACCCACCACAGGAGTAGGCCATCATTTAATGGGACCCCGGCAACCATGTCAGATGGCACAAACATCAGTTTCACATCACCCAGCACAAGAGAAGGCCCCTTTGAGAGACTTTGACCCCTGCACCCAGACGGAGGAGAGAGGTTTCACAGCAGAGAATCAGGCATTTAGATCACCCATCACAGGAGTAGGCCATCATTTAATGGGACCCCGGCAACCATGTCAGATGGCACAAACATCAGTTTCACATCACCCAGCACAAGAGAAGGCCACTTTGAGAGACTTTGACCCATGCACCCAGACGGAGGAGAGAGGTTTCACAGCAGAGAATCAGGCATTTAGATCACCCACCACAGGAGTAGGCCATCATTTAATGGGACCCCGGCAACCATGTCAGATGGCACAAACATCAGTTTCACATCACCCAGCACAAGAGAAGGCCACTTTGAGAGACTTTGACCCCTGCACCCAGACGGAGGAGAGAGGTTTCAGAGCAGAGAATCAGGCATTTAGATCACCCACCACATGAGTAGGCCAACATTTAGTTAATTTGACCCCTGCACCCATGACAGATGGTACAAGCATCAGTTTTACATCACCCAGCACAAGAGAAGGCGACTTTGAGAGACTTTGACCCCTGCACCCAGACGGAGGAGAGAGGTTTCACAGCAGAGAATCAGGCATTTAGATCACCCACCACAGGAGTAGGCCACCATTTAATGGGACCCCGGCAACCATGTCAGATGGCACAAGCATCAGTTTCACATCACCCAGCACAAGAGAAGGCCACTTTGAGAGACTTTGACCCCTGCATCTAGACGGAGGAGAGAGGTCCCACAGCAGAGATTGAAGGCATTTATATCAGCCAGCACAGGAGAAGGCCGCTTTCAGTGACTTAGGCCTTAGCACTGACACAGAGGAGACAGGTCAGATAGCACAAGCATCAGTTTCACATCAACCACCACAGGAGAAGGGCACTTTTAGAGACTTTGACCCCTGCAGCCACAAGGAAGAGAGAGGTCTCACAGCAGAGATTCAGGCATTTATATCAGCCAGCACAGGAGAAGGCCGCTTTCAGTGACTTAAGCCTTAGCACCGACACAGAGGAGACAGGTCAGATATCACAAGCATCAGTTTTACATCAACATCCACAGGAGAAGGGCACTTTTAGAGACTTTGACCCCTTCAGCCACACGGAGGAGAGAGGTCCCACAGCAGAGAATCAGGCATCATGTCAACCACCACAAGAGTAGGCCACCTTTTGTTTCTTTGACCCCTGCACCCAGAAAGAGGAGAGAGGTCCCACAGCAGAGAATCAGGCATTTCGATCACCCACCACAGGAGAAGGCCGCTTTCAGTGACTTTGGCCCCCTGCACCCACATAAAGGAGACATGTCAGACAGCACAAGTATAACATTCATATCCCCCAGCACAGTAGAAGGACACTTTCATGTACTTTGGCCCCGGCACCCAGACAGAGGGAAGGTTCATTCAACTCTGGGTTGCCCCCTAAGATCCTACTAAATTTCAAAAATTGATTTTTCAATGAAGAAGTGGCCAGGAGTACAAGACAACATGGTTTAAGGCAGTTATTAAGGACTACTCTGCACAAGGGAGGGTCAGGTCTTGTGGGATCCATGCCTGGTTCATTTTTATAAACGTCAGCTTGTCCACGTTGGCTGCGGACAGGCGGCTGCGTTTGTCAGTAATGACGCCCCCTGCCATGCTGAATATACATTCAGATAAAACGCTGGCCGCCGGGTAGGCCAGCACCTCCAAGGCATAACATGCTAATTCTGGCCACGTGGACAATTTGGAAACCCAGAAGTTGAATGGGGCCGAACCATCCGTCAGTACGTGGAGTTGTGTGCAGACGTACTGTTCAACCATGTTAGTGAAATGTTGCCTCCTGCTAACACGTTCCGTATCAGGTGGTGGGGCAGTTAGCTGTGGCGTGGAGACAAAACTTTTCCACATTTCTGCCATGCTAACCCTGCCCTCAGAGGAGCTGGCCGTGACACAGCTAAGTGGGTGACCTCTAGCTCCTCCTCTGCTTTGGCCTTGGCCTTCCACCTGTTCCCCTGTGACATTTGGGAATGCTCTCAGGAGCGCGACTACCAGTGTGCGCTAGTATTTGCGCATCTTCCTATCACGCTCCAGTGCAGGAAGTAAAGTGGGCACATTGTCTTTGTACCGTGGATCCAGCAGGGTGGCCACCCAGTAGTCAGCACACGTTAAAATGTGGGCAACTCTGCTGTCATTGCGCAGGCCTGTGCCAGGCTCACCAGAGGTAAGGACAAGCTGTCCTCTGTGGGAGGCGTATCGTCATCATCCTCTGTATCCCCCCAGCCAAGCACCAGGGATGTGCCTGCGCTGTGCTGGGTGCCACCCCGCTGTGAACCTGCTTCATCCTCATTCTCCTCCTCCTCATCCTCCTCGTCCTCCAGTAGTGGTCCCTGGCTGGCCACATTTGTACCTGCCCTCTGCTGTTGCAAAAAACCTCCCTCTGAGCCACTTCTAACAGACTGGCCTGAAAGTGCTAAAAACGACCCGTCATCCTCCTCCTCCTCCTCCTGGCCCTGGCCCACCTCCTCTTCCATCATCACCCTAAGCGTTTTCTCTAGGAGACATAGAATTGGTATCGTCACGCTGATAACAGTGGCATCACCACTGGCCATGTTGGTGGCGTACTCTAAACAGCGCAACAGGGCACACAGGTCTCGCATGGAGGCCCAATCATTGGTGGTGAAGTGGTGCTGTTCCGCAGTGCGACTGACCCGTGCATGCTGCAGCTGAAACTCCACTATGGCCTGCTGCTGCGCGCACAGTCTCTCCAGCATGTGCAAGGTGGAGTTCCACCGGGTGGGCACGTTGCATATTAGGCGGTGAGTGGGAAGGCCGAAGTTCCGCTGTAGCGCTGACAGGCGAGCAGCGGCAGGATGTGAACGCCGGAAGCGCGCACAGACGGCCCGCACTTTATGCAGCAGCTCTGACATGTCTGGGTAGTTGTGAATGAACTTTTTCACCACCAAATTCAGCACATGCGCCAGGCAAGGGATGTGCGTCACACCGGCTAGTCCCAGAGCTGCCACGAGATTTCGCCCATTATCGCACACCACCAGGCCGGGCTTGAGGCCCACCGGCAGCAACCACTGGTCGGTCTGTTGTTCAATACCCCGCCACAACTCCTGCGCGGTGTGGGGCCTGTCCCCCAAACATATGAGTTTCAGAATGGCCTGCTGACGTTTACCCCGGGCTATGCTGAAGTTGGTGGTGAAGGTGGCTGACTGGATGAGCTGGTGGAAGCAGAGGAGGAGGAGGAGGAAGCCGAGTAGGAGGAGGAGGCTACAGGAGGCAAAGAATGATGCCCTGTGATCCTTGGCGGCGGAAGGACGTGCGCCAAGGAACTCTCCGCCTGGGGCCCAGCCGCCACTACATTTACCCAGTGTGCAGTTAGGGAGATATAGCGTCCCTGGCCGTGCTTACTGGTCCACGTATCTGTGGTTAGGTGGACCTTGCCACAAATGGTGTTGCGCAGTGCACACTTGATTTTATCGGACACTTGCATGTTCAGGGAAGGCACGGCTGTCTTGAAGAAGTAGTGGCGGCTGGGAACCACATACTGGGGGACAGCCATGGCCATCAGCTGTTTGAAGCTGTCTGTGTCCACCAGCCGGAATGACAGCATTTCAAAGGCCAGTAGTTTAGATATGCTGGCATTCAGGCCAAGGGCTCGAGGGTGACTAGGTGGGAATTTGCGCTTCCTCTCAAAGGTTTGAGAGATGGAGAGCTGAACGCTGCTGTGTGAAATAGTGGAGACGCTAGGTGACGGTGGCGGTGGTGGTGGTGGTGTCGGTGGCACATCCTCTGTTTGCTGCTCGGCAGGTGGCAACATTCCTCTCGAGGCGGAAGCCGAGGCAGCAGCGGTAGAGGGAGCAGGGGAGCCTGAGCGGGTTCCTTGTTTTTAAGGTGTGTACTCCACTGCAGTTCATGCTTTGCATGTAG